>OZ025294.1:282545073-283745073 GCA_964019185.1 Maratus speculifer
CATTTGGGACCATGGGTGTATATATGCATGTTGAAAAAGTGCATACAGAATTTGTTTTTGGCACCAGTTAAAAAAAAAAGCAATATTTGCTTTTTTTAAAAATTAGAGTATAATAGAGATTAAGTAAAGGTAACTTAAAGTGGTGCCAGCTGAATTAAATTTGTGAAAGAATCATTGGTTGCAAAAGTGTTAATAATTTCTGGAGGGGATAGTCGGATTCCTATTTCATAAACAATTACAAAAAATTAGCTATTTTAGAATATATTGAAATAAAAGGGATACAACAAGGGCCTAAAGATAGAATTTTCCTTGCTTCACGCTTAATCTGTTTTGCTAACATTTTTTTTCATTTGGCTACTGTTTTTTATTTCTTATTCACCAAATCGCTAATGTAAGTCAAAAGTCAGCGAGAACAATACAGCGAGAAAATAGTTTAATAAACTTGTTTTAACTAAAAACTAAAATAATTTAATAAACTTGAAGAAATATTCTTTTCATTAAAATTTTAATTATTTATAATGATATAGTGCTAATTATAATGATGATATAAGATTATAAAGATAATGCTAAACACTAAAATAAATTAGTAAACTTGGTGAAATATTCTTTTCAGTAATGTTTCAATAATTTTGATGATATTTTCTTTCCAGGTGAAATTGCTAAAAATCTCAAGGAATATAAAAATCTAGTTATTTCAGGATTAGTGCTTCCTAATGAAGAAAATAAAGCCACTGTAAAGAAGAATCATGTTAAAATCATTAAAAATCAGAGGTACTTTATCTTACCCAAAACTAGAGATTTAAAGGATTATGCTATATTTTATATTGGATGTCGGGAGGAGACAATCGACAATGTTATACTCTGTCTCAATAAATGTAAATTGTATCCATATAATCCTATGACCTGTACTGTTACTACAGACATGAATAACAAAGTTCGCTTTTTAAAAAAACGTTATTATTATATTGAAAGAACTAAAGATGCTGGAATAATAGGAATTCTTGTTGGCACACTTGGAGTTTCGAATTACATTAGTACAATAAATAGACTGAGAAAAGCCATTGCTGCTGCTAATAAAAAGCCCTATGTTATTTCTATTGGTAAACGAAATGTTGCAAAGTTGGCAAATTTTGTTGAGATTGAAATTTTTGTGAATGTTGCCTGTTTGGAATCTACAATAGTTGACTGTCATGGATTTTTCCAACCCATCATTACTCCTTATGAACTTGAAATAGCTCTTAATATACGAGAAATGACAGAGACTTATATTACAGATTTTACTGAGCTATTGCCAGGTGAGTTCTTAAATATTTATAAACATAATACTAAATACAATCTCAGTAAAACCCCTGTGAAAAGTGTTGGATATTTTCAGATAATTTTAGTATTTTTAAAATTTCATTTTTAAAAGACTAATTTAGGGAACATCCAAAAGATACTAAACTATGCTTTTTACCTGCCTGATAACACAGAATGGAATTTTTCTGTATGCTATAGATTCCATTCAACTTGTTTATTCCAAATTGTTAATATATGGTGATATTTTATTTTATATTTATATAGAGTTAAAATACTTATTTTGCACTTTTAACTTAAATGACCTAGTTAAAAGAGTGGCTACTAACAAAATTGTTGTTGCTTTCCACTAGCAAATAATTTGAGTTTCTTGCTTTACTTACCCATCATACATAGTATAGAGTAAGTCTTGTAATCGTTTTGAAAATAAAAATTTTTTTTATTGGATTTACACGTTTCAGACACTGGAGATTCTGAAAAATATATTTGTAGAAAAAAAAAAAAAAAAATTGCCATCTGTCTATGTGTGTCTGTAAATGCTCTATTTCCCAAACAAACTGAGATAGAAATTTGACATTTGGTGTGTACTTAGTATGTAATAAGGAGAAGAAAATCGGAAAAAAATTTTTGACGGATTTACACGTTTTAGATAGTGGAGATTCTGAAAAACATACTTTTAGAAAAAAAATTTTGCCGTCCATCTGTCTGTCTGTAACAGACATGCTACTTTTCCGCGAAAACGCGGTATTCCACTTTTTCGGCGACGAATTTTGTTATCCCTGGAATCGATGCAAATATGCATTAAAATTTGTTGACATTTATATGTAGGGGGGGGGGAGGGTAACGATGAAATACAACAAAAATGCGAGTACAAACCGCGCTAAATTAAGCAAATTTCTTCAAATGATTGCAGAAAAAAACTCAAATTTCTCCAGAAGATCGCAAAAAAACTATTAAATCATCAAACAATCGTGGAAAAAAATACTTTTTTCTTCAGAGGATCGCGGGAAAAAACATTATTTTTGTTAAATGATCACAAACAAGACACGATTTTTGTCAAAAAATTGCGGGGAAAACATGATTTTCGTGAACAGGTTGCGGGAAAAACACTCTAATTTTGTCAAATAATCATGATAAATACTCGTGTTTTATCGAAAGATCGCGGAAAATGCTCAAATTTTGGCGAAAGATCTCAGAAAATAAGGAATTTTTCACGAAAGTTCGTGGAAAATGCGCGTATGTCAACTAAGGATAGCAGAAAATATGCATATGTTGACAAATATCGCGGAAAACACGCAAATTTTGACGAAAGATCGAGGAAAATATGCAAATTTTGTCAAAAGATCGTGGAAAATACGCAAATTTTGACGAAAGATTCGGAAAATACGCATATTATGATGAAAGATTGTGGAAAATACACATATTTTGACGTAAGATCGCGGAAAATACGCAAATTTTAATGAAAAAGGGTGAGAGAACCCCCGAATTTTGATAAAAGGATCTTGGAGAAATACAAATTTCATTAAAAAAACTGTGGGAGAAAAGTGCGATTTTCGTAAATTGGTCGCATTAAAACGCTAATTTTGTTAAGAAATTGCAGAAAAACGAAGATTTCGGCAAAAGTCTGTGACGCCGTAAAAGTTCAGCTTTTTCCTTGCTGAGCATGTAGCATGTTTGCTGTAAACGCTCTATCTCCCGAACGAATTGAGATAGAGACATGAAATTTTGTATGTAGTTAGTATGTAAGAATGGGACGAAGCCTATTTAATATCAACAATCTCGATTATCCGGAACTATTTTTTTCGGACTCTCGAAAAATTCATTCTGATGAAAGGTATATAAAAATTTTCGAATTTTTTTGTTCTAAGGAATGGACGTAAACGGCAATAAAATAACACACATTTTGCATATAGAACGAAGTCGATCGGATTATTAGTTGCCGAGATATTTGTAATCCTGTTTTCCACATTCTTCGATTTTTCATGACCCTGTATTTCATTCAAATTTCAATTTAGAGGTATATTTTAATTGGAAATGAGACGCTTAATCCGACGCAGTTAATTGTTAGTTAATAGGATTATTATTTTTGGAGTTATAAGGATGTTTCTTTTACGCAGTTCGGTACTACTTGAGTAGTTTGGCGTTTTATATAATTTGTCGAAATCGGTAATCAGCAGTTCTTTAATAGAGCATTACTATGTATATTAACAATATTTAAATTTTGTTTATGAATTGCAATGCATTGTATAAATAGTTTTTTAATGTTTTATTTTCATATACATATCCATGATGTGTAAGTATTACGGTGGCCCCCAACGTCTAGTTTTCTTTTGAGGAGTGGATGTGAAAGACAATAAAATAACAAAGTTTTTCATAAAGAATGAAGTCGATTGGATAATCATTTGCCGAGATATTTGTAATCCTATTTTCCACACTCTTCGATTTTTCATGATCCTGTATTTCATTCAGATTTCAATTCAAAGATATATTTTAATTGAATAAGAGAGACTTAATTCGACACAGTAAACTGTTAGTTAATATGATTATTATTTTTGGAATTATAAGGATGTTTCTTTTACGCAGTTTGGTACTACTTGAATAGTTTTGCATTTTATATTGTCAAAATTGGTTCATCATTAATTCACTAATAGATCATTACTATTCTCTAAAAATATTTAAATATATGTTTAAATTTTATTTTGGAATTATGATGCATTATAGTTAGTTTACACATGTTTCATTATCATATTTTATATTATGTTATGTATATCCATGATAGGTAAGCATTACGGTGGCACCTCAATGACTAGTTATCTATACAGTTAATGTCTGCAGTGTCGGCCTTCTTTTGCCTTTTCTGCCTCATACACATCATAGAAAAATGTCTTCATTAACATTAATAAGTTATACTTGCATGGTTTTTCTTGTCTGATAATAATTATGTACATTTTATATTAATCCTGTCAAGTTGCTTTATTTTATTTTTATCCCTTTTACTATTTTATACTCTAAGATTGTATAAATGTTATGTTCAATAATAGAGTTTATCGCCAAAGTTAGCATCAAAGATGAATGATGAATGTTCCCCTAAGATATTAAATTTTTGGCGGGGGAAAAAAAAAAAAAAAAAACCCTACATTACAAGATTGCATTTAGTTTTGGACCAAATCATGTTTGTTAAAATATGCCAATTGGCTGAATGAAGAATTAAAAGAGCAAAACAGATAACTTACTTTAAAGTTATTGGCTGGTTGACCAGATGAAAGAACTTATAAATGTTGTTTTTTCAAGACTAAGTCATGATTAATTTTTGCAAGCATTATACTCCTGTACATAATTAAATTTTTTAGATCATGTTGAAAAAGTTATATATATTTTTAACTTCTTAAAAATTACAGAAAAAACAATTATAATTTTGCCATTTTGCTTGACGGACAGGGGGTCATATAATCTTACTTGTCCAGATTGGATATATTGATTCCTGTTATTAAGTAAACTTTATGTAAAGAATGATAACTTTGATAAAATTTGGGCTTTCAAATTTGAGTGTCGTATTGACCTTAGGCTCTTGAGCCAGATTCATGTATGCCAAAATTCTTAAAAGGAAATTCAGAATATTGTTTTAGTTGAAAAAATAAATAAATAAATACTATGTCTGAATATGAATAAATATGTGAGTGTATTTATATTTGTTTTGTTTAATAAGAAAAAAAAGTTGACAGAGATATGATTGTAGACAATTTTCTCACTACATATAAATATTAGAAACAAGTTAAGACTATTTTTTTTCTGGAGCCCAAGACCTGATGATTTTATATCCATGCCAGAAATATTTTGTCTTCACAATCTGAACCTGGTATTGAATGTACACAGTAGGAAATTATTAATAACATTTTAAAATTACATAAAGATTAATTTTATAAATTGAAAATCTTACGAAGAAATAGTAGATTGAGCGAAAAGTTCTGGGAAATTTGTGAAAGTTATGTTGCCATGTACAGATCAACAAGGACTATTTTTCAAAGTAAAGAACACCACAGTCCATGATTTTCTGCCAGATTCTAGACTTGCTAGAAGTACCATTGCAGCTCCTTGGAATTCAAAAACTCTTGACAGGCTTCTTTAACTTCATTAAAGGATTCAAATTGAAGCCCTGAAAAGATTTGTATTGATCAAAATGGCCACGTCCGGACCGAAAATTTTGAACTCCTATCATAGAAGGCGGCAGCCTTCAAGTGACGCAGCTTTAAACCTACCATCGTCAAAACCTACCATCGTCATAAGGGTAGATGCGGAACTTCATATATACAGCTAACTCAACATCAAAAGAAATCGGAAAAGCCGCCTTCTAATAACTCAGCAAATATTGGTCAGAATGGTCCAATTTTTTTAATATAGTTTTATATTCCCAGTCTAATCCTATCCTATAATTTTTACATTTCTATGTGCCGTATATTTTTAGATCTCGATAACCATTTTTAAACTGAAAACGATGGTGTTTGTTCCTGATAATGAGATCTAGAAAACGGGCTGGGAGATTTTATTAAAACTTATATATAATATGAATCTCTTTAAGATAGAGGGAATAAGACTTGCCTTGTTTCTAGGAAAACTCTTGTTTGTTATATATTGGTCTTGGAAAATTGGACTATATTAGCTCGCAGATTACATGTTATTCTATGGGTTAGCAGACGAAGACACTGCAAAAAGGCAAATGTAGTAATGGTCACAGTTAAAACACCCGCATCGAAGCAATAAATGTTTTTTAAACTACAAAAACATCTTATCATGTGCTTTAAAACATTCAATAAATATATACTAAATCAAATTTCTATTTATTTTGCCTTTATTTTTCGTAAGAAGAAAATATTACGTTTCTTACATTGGATATTTTTGCATTTTCTGGAAAAAATATTTTGAATCCTTTTTTAAAATAGGAAAATATTTTTTAATTATACATATTCAATATACTTTCGACTTATGATTTTTTTTTTAAGTTTTCAAACAAAAATTATTTTAAATTATTTGTTGTTGGAAAGTCATGTATTCATACGCCTAGGGGCGCCACTTGTCTAGTTTTGTTTTGAATCCGAACCCGAACGCGGCAAGTTACACGGAGCATTTTTCATTCAGGTAGTAATATTCTTACATAATGTCCATTAAATTGATATAGAAAATGCACGAATTAAAAAATATAAACCAGACAAGATAGAATCATTAAGTAATTTTCAGGTTTTAATAATCCACATGTTGTTTCGTGTTATGCCAATTGAATCTCGCAATGTCAATATACAACGAATAAGCTCTGCAATAAAGTTATTTGCTTGTATTTTTGAAGACTTATGGATTACAGTGTGGAGGCAGGATATATTCAAAATTTTACGAGAATGCCAGTTAAAAATCTGGACTGCGTTTTGTTTTGTTTTTTGTCAGTAATTTTGGGTGAAATGCAGTTTACTCTCCTTCGCCAAGGAACTTTTTATGTGTATTGTTTGATAAACAATTTTACCTCTATATATTTTTTTATTTTTTTAATTTTTTTGCTGCTTGAGCAAAGAATAGGTTTGCATTAATCATAATTAATAAACGGAAACTTACTGGCTTGCTTAAAGTATTGTTTTTAAATACAGGGTACAAAATACATGAATTTTCTTAAATCCCAGTTTATTTTATTAAAATTTGTCATTTCATGAAAATAAACTCAAAGATAAAAGATATGCAATAATTTTAAGTGTTAAAACACTTTTCAATGTTTGCATTTTAACATGTTTTGCAGATAATACATTTTGTGAATTTCACAGAGTTGACTGTATTATACTCTATTATAAGCATTCATTATGATTTCTAGTACATTATTACATTCAAATTACTCTTTTTAAAAATATAAACAAAAGATGAGCACATTATATTTGTGCAATGTCTGGTCCAAAGTTACACACACTTGATGGACTTTACAATTTCTATATATTGCTTGTTTTAAACTTAAGTGAAATGTTGGCTAAAACATTTTCAGTTTCATAAATTATTTCAATTTGAAATATTTTAGTAATCGCTACTACTGTTATTCCGTCGACCAGTTTTGCCAAATTATACATAATCACATATTTTTTTATTTTAAATAATGAAAAAACAAATAATTAGTAAAATATTAATAAAAAGTCGAAATAAAAATCAATGACATTTTAAATATACAAATTGTATTTAATGTCATTGAATGTGACATTCACAATCATCCATTATTGGAATTTAATCTTATAGTTTGGCGATAATTTTTTGGTCGACGGGATAACCTAGTAGTACCTAGTAATCTATAAAGCTAACAAGTAACATTTATACAACATTTCATTAACTCGATTCCTCTTAAGTAAATTTAAATAAGTGACGGCAAAAATCCATTGCAAGATTCTCTGGTTAACTTTATTGCAGACTTTATTCATTGTATATTAAGACATTGCAAGATTGAATTGGCATAACAAGAAATATCCATGTGGATTATTAAAACCATGAAAATTACGTAATGATTCTATCATGTCTGTTCAATGGTTTTCAATTTGTGCATTTTCTTTATCAATTCTATTCTAAATAAATTCTACCTGAATGAAAAATGCTAATAATGCGTTCTAATTCAAAACAAAACTAGACAAATGGCGCCTTCTTAATATGGAATATAATATAGAATGCATGAAAATTTATGAATTAGAGGGGGGAGGCAGGGTATATTCAAAATTTTATGAGAATGCCAGGTAAAAATCCTGTATTGTACTTTTTTTTGGTTTGTTGTCAAAAACTTTTTTCTCATGTCTATGAATAAATTACTCCTTGCACCAACATAAGATTTTTGTTGTCAGTGGCACAGCCAAGGGGGTGTTTTTGTGAACTACATCCATGAATCGCTAAAAAAAAAAAAAAAAAAGCAAATTGCATAAAAAATGGGAATTACGTCCACAAATTGCTTAATGTGAATTACGTCCATGAATCATGTAAAAAAGTGAGAATTATATTCATAAATTGTATGAAAAATGCAAATTACATCTATGAATCGTGTAACATAAATTATGTTCATAAATCGCTCAAAAAACACGAATTTTGGCAGCAAAAAGCTGAAATGGAAATTACCTATATAAAACACATAAAAATAGCGACTTGCATTCATGAATTGCATAAAAAATGTGAATTACATTCATGAATCACTCAAAAAATGCAAATTACATCCATGAATTGCATAAAAACGTGAATTACGTTCATAAATCACTCAAAAAATGCGAATCACTTCCATGAATTGTGCAAAAAAACACGAATAACATTCAGAAATTGCAAAAAATGCGAACTACATCCAAGAATTGGTAAAAAAAAGTGAATTACATTCATAAATTCTATAAAAACACAAATAATGTCAATAAATCGATCAAAAAACGCAAATTTCGTCGATAAAAAGCTCAAAAGATGCATATTATGCCTATGAATCACATAAGTATAGCAAATTACGTCCATAAATCATGTAAAATACATTCATTAATTGCATAAAAATTGCGAATTATGTCCATGAATCGCTCAAAAAAAGCAAATTGCATAAAAAACATGAATTGGGTCCACAAATCGCTCAAAACGTGAATCATGTCCATGAATTGTTTAAAAAAGTGAGAATTACGTTCAGAAATTGTATGAAAAACACAAATTATGTCTATGAATCGTGTAGTAAAATGGGAATTATGTTCATAAATTGCTCAAAAAACACAAATTTTGGCAGCAGAAAGCTGAAACGTAAATTAAGTTCATAAATCACTCAAAAAATGCGAATCACTTCCATGAATCGTGCAAAAAAATACTAATAACATTCATAAATTACAAAAAATGCGAATTAGGTCCAGCAATTGGTAAAAAAAGCGAATTACATTCATAAATCCTATAAAAACTCAAATAACGTCAATAAATCGATCAAAGAACGCAAATTTCGTCGACAGAAAGCTCAAAAAATGCAAATTATGTCTACGAATTGCATAAATATAGCAAATTACATCCATAAATCATGTAAAATGTAAATTACATTCATTAATCGCATAAAAATTGCGAATTATGTCCATGAATCGCTCAAGAAAAGCAAATTGCATAAAAAACATGAATTGGGTCCACAAATCGCTCAAAACGTGAATTATGTCCATGAATTGTTTAAAAAAGTAAGAATTACGTTCAGAAATTGTATGAAAAACACAAATTATGTCTATGAATTGTGTAGTAAAATGGGAATTATGTTCATAAATTGCTCAAAAAACACGAATTTTGGCAGCAGAAAGCTGAAACGCAAATTACGTCTATAAATCGCATAAAAATAGCAAATAGTGTTTTGCATTCATGAATTGCATAAAAAACGCGAATTACATTCATGAATCGCTCAAAAAACACATTACGTCCATGAAAACATGAATTACATTCATAAATCACTCAAAAAATGTGAATCACTTCCATGAATCATGCAAAAAAACACTAAGGACGTTCATAAATTACAAAAAATGCGAATTACGTCCAAGAATTGGTGAAAAAAAGCAAATTACATTCATAAATCCTATAAAAACACAAATAACGTCAATAAATCGATCAAAAAAAGCAAATTTCGTCGATAGAAAGCTCAAAAGATGCAAATTATGTCTATGAATCGCATAAGTATAACAAATTATGTCCATAAATCATGTAGAATGTAAATTACATTCATTAATTGCATAAAAATCGCGAATTATGTCCATGAATCGCTCAAAAAAAGCAAATTGCATAAAAAACATGAATTGGGTCCACAAATCGCTCAAAACGTGAATTATGTCCATGAATTGTTTAAAAAAGTGAGAATTATGTTCAGAAATTGTATGAAAAATACAAATTATGTCTATGAATCGGGTAGTAAAATGGGAATTATGTTCATAAATCGCTCAAAAGACACGAATTGTGGCAGCAGAAAGCTAAAATGCAAATTACGTCTATAAATCGCATAAAAATAGGGAATAGCATTTTGCATTCATGATTTACCTAAAAAACGCGAATTACATTCATGAATCGCTCAAAAAATGCAAATTACGTCCATGAATTGCATAAAAATATGAATTATGTTCATAAATCACTCAAAAAATGCGAATCACTTCCATGAATCATGCAAAAAAACACGAATAACATTCATAAATTGCAAAAAATGCGAATTACGTCCAAGAGTTGTGTAAAAAAAAGCAAATTACATTCATAAATCCTATAAAAACACAAATAACGTCAATAAATTGATCAAAAAACACAAATTTCTTCGACAGAAAGCTGAAAAAACATAAATTATGTCTATGAATTGCATAAAAATAACAAATTATGTCCATAAATCATGTAAAATGTAAATTACATTCATTAATCGCATAAAAATTGCGAATTATGTTTATAAATTGCTCAAAAATGCAAATTACATTCATAAATTGCATAAAAAACACGAATGATGACCATGAATTGCGCAAAAAATATGAATTACACCCAACATTAAATTAATTTGCAGAAAGTTTTTGGTTTTATACAAGTCTGCCAACAAGAACCTACAAGTTATCCTGAAACCCATTCTAAACCAACAAAAATTTTTTGTCCAAGAAAGACAAAATAATTTCCATTGACATACATTGACCAGAATCGAAAAATTCCTATTGAAATCTATCCTATACAATCCAAAACCAGAAAGAAAAAAATCCCTCCAAGAGTAACTCAATCTATCTGCTGCAAAATAAAATACATTGAAATGCAACTGAACAAGAACCTGAAAATTACATTTGAAGTCAAACCGAAAGCAGATTCAACCCCCCCCCCCCCCCCAAAAAAAAAAAAAAAAAAAAAATTATCCAACCATATCTCGATTTGGGAAAGAAAACTTAATTTCCATAGATATGCGTGATCAGAAATCTGGAAATTCCAATTAGTCTATCTTAAACCTAATCTGAACCTGAAAAAGGAAATTCCATACAACCGGAGCCCAGTATCTATACAGGACAAAATATTTTCCATTAAAGCGCAACCTGACCAGAACTTGAAAATTCCATTTGAATTGAACCTGATTGAAACCTGAAAAAAATTTCCATCGAACCTTAACCTAATCTGGAAAAGAGAAAATTATTTCTGCCGATACACACTGACAAGAGTCTGAAAGTTAACATTAAACCTAATCCAAACCCGAAAAGGAAAAAACAATGGAAACACAAGTCTGTCCAAGAAAGACCAAATAATTTCTGTCCACATACACTGACAAGAATTTCAATTGAAATCTATCCTAAACCCAGTTCAAACACTACCCTCCCCCCCCCCCCCCCAAAAAAAAAAAAAAAAATTTCCAATTGTAACCCAATTTATCTGCGACAAAATAATATACTTGAAATGCAACTCAACAAGAACCTGAAAATTCCATTTGAAGTCAATCCGAAACCAGATTCAATCCCCCCCTCCCCCCCCCCAAAAAAAAAAAATATTTAATCAAATCGAGATTTTAGAAAAAAAAGAACAATTTATGTCGATATGTATTGACCAGATCATGAAAATTCCAATAGAAGTCTATCTCAAACCCGATCAGAATAACCTGAAACCCAATCTAATCCCCCCCCCCCCCCAAAAAAAAAGTAAAATAAAAAAATTAGGAAATAAAAATCTGTTCAAGAAAGACAAAGTAATTTTTGTCCCCATCCACTGACCAGAATTGAAAACTAGTACTTGAAATGCAACTCGGCAAGAACCTGAAAATTCCAATTCAAGTCAAACTGAATCGAGATTCAAACCCGAAAAAAAAAAAAAAAAAAAAAAAAAAAAAACAATTATCTAACCAAATCAAGATTTTTAGAAAAAAAAATTATGTAAATACGTACAGACTAGAGCATGGAAATTTTAATAAAATCTTAAACCCGATACAAACTCCTCCCCCTCCCTTACATAACTAACAAGAAGCCTTGATGACCCCACAAAACATAACTAACAAGAACGAAGAGTCATGCATACTGCATCGATTATGATGCATTTTCTGACTCATTCTGAATATTGTAAGCTTATTGCCATTCATGTACAATAATTTTACCATTCTGTGCAAAAAAAAAAAGCATAATTAACGAGAGTAAAAAATTTTCCTTTAACATGTTTATATACAGTAGACTCCCTCAAATCTGCACAGCTTGGGACCAGAGGTTGTGCGGATTTTAGAATTTTGCGGATTTCTGGTCATTGCTTTGTTTACGTTTTTTAAACAGTAATTTGAGTGCAATTAATAGTGCATTCAGGACTATAATGAATACTTACAATATAATAAAATGTTAAAATAAGTAATAAATTAAAATAATAAAAATTTAGATAATTTTCAAAATGATTAAAATATTAAAAGCAAAGATCAAGTTAATGATCAATAGTGTATGATTAAATATTCATCATAAAAATTAAATATATTTTTCCAAAATTATTCAACAAAACTTGCCTCATAAAAGTACATTACTAATTCACATCAAAATCATAAAATAAGGATTTTTTTTTTAAAGTTTAGCCAGGCTTAGTAACCAAAAAATCTTGATTAATGCATAAATATATTTGGTAAGAAAATTGTGATTACCAGTAATATCAGCAATATCTTGATTTATTTTTTTTTTTTTTTAATTTTTCTTCCTTCATGGAAAAAAAAAAAAAAAAAAAAAAAAAAACATGAATAGAGTATTATTGAGAAAATTAAAAAATATATGGAATTGATACAAAATTAAAAAAATCACATTTTGTCCAAATATCCAATCTGAAAGTTTCATTGTTTACATCCATAAAGTATGTGCGGATTTTAGAGAGTTGCAGATTTCTGGTTTGCGGATTTGAGGGAGTCTACTGTACTTTCCATTTTATTCTGAATGCTTTAAACCTATCAGTTTCATCTTCGTACAGTAATCTTCCCATCCAAATCTCTCCCCCCCCCCCCCTGTTAGTTTATATATGTTTTGTGCAAACAGCAAAACATAAATAAACTAACAAGAATGAAAAGTTACACATACAGTATAGATTATGAAACACTTTCCAACACATTTTCATTATTGTAAGCCTATCATTTTAATCCATTTGCAGTAATTTTACCACTCTATATAAAGAACAAATCATAATTAACAAGAAAGAAAAACCTGTGTGCACCATAGATTATTAAACACTTTCTAGCATATTCTGAATATTGTAACGGATATAGTCTTAATCAATCTGCAATATTACCAACCTAGACAAAGGTTGAAACATAATTAACAAGAATCATGCACGCAGCATAGATTATGAAATACTTTCCAGCACATTTTGAATATTGTATTCCTGATCATTTTAATCCATCTGCAGTATATGTATCATCATGTGTAAAGAATAAACATAGTTAACTAGAATGAGAAATGATACATACAGCATAGATTATGAAATCCTTTCTTAGAAATACAGTGCTGAATGTACATTACTTTCTTATCTTATACTAACGTACTTTACTACAGAGTTGTTTTTAACGAAATCAAGTAGCACAGCATATATTAATAATAAAATATGAAATATCTTTTTTTAAGTGGGTGGGGGAGGGGTAATTAAAGGTGCTCAGAAATCATGAAAATGAATTCTTTGCATTAGTCTTTAATTTTTTGTTTTTATCTTTTTATTATTAACCTAAAAAAAGCACTGATATCAGTACAAAAAACCCTGAACGGGTTAAAAGCTTGTGACGCAGCACTTTATCTTATATATCTAAGAATTTTAAATTTGGGACTTAAAACTAATGATATCAAAATTTATGTGACGCTATGCTATTAATTAATATATACATATATTAAAATTTATTCATTAAGATTTTATCAATTACATCTTTCATAAATTCAAAATATGAATCTTAAAAGATATGATATCAAAATTTAAGCGACACCTTGACGAGGCTTTAAACAAT
This sequence comes from Maratus speculifer, assembly GCA_964019185.1. Lineage (NCBI taxonomy): Eukaryota > Metazoa > Arthropoda > Arachnida > Araneae > Salticidae > Maratus > Maratus speculifer. The sequence goes on from OZ025294.1 coordinate 282,559,295, forward strand.
GTTTTAAAATTCCATTTATTTATTTATTGTCTAAATACATTTTCATATCTAAACAATACTTTTCATTTTCCAATACACTGTTAAATACATCACTTTCACTGAACATATATAATGCACTGAAATGTATTTATTTGAATAAATAGATTTATCTTTTGGGCTACTCTATCCAAAATCAAAAATAACATTTTAATACATATTTTTTGCGTCATTGTATCTATTTGCATCTATTTAACTTACTTTGGATACAATGACGCAAAAAATATTTATTCAAATGTTATTTTTGATTTTGGATAGCGTAGCCCAAAAGATAAATCTATTTATTCAAATAAATACATTTCAGTGCATTATATATGTTCAGTGAAAGTGATGTATTTAACAGTGTATTGGAAAATGAAAAGTATTGTTTAGATATGAAAATGTATTTAGACAATAAATAAATAAATGGAATTTTAAAACATTGTTTAAAGCCTCGTCAAGGCGTCACTTAAATTTTGATATCATATCTTTTAAGATTCATATTTTGAATTTATGAAAGATGTAATTGATAAAATCTTAATGAATAAATTTTAATATATGTATATATTAATTAATAGCATAGCGTCACATAAATTTTGATATCATTAGTTTTAAGTCCCAAATTTAAAATTCTTAGATATATAAGATAAAGTGCTGCGTCACAAGCTTTTAACCCGTTCAGGGTTTTTTGTACTGATAAATATACCAGTAGTACTTCTATATATGATATAAATTCTGGTAACTATGAGATTAAAATTTCTCAGAACTTTTTGTTCAACCTAATAACTATTAATCCTAAATATTCCCTCTGTCACAATGTTTTGCAATTTTGATGTTTCTGAAAATCTGTTTGAAATAATAAATTTGTTATTTATGCCCTAATCATTTCATTTTATCAAAACTGTCTGCAAAAGGGATAATTCTTCTTCTTCTTCTTCTTTTTTTTTTTTTTTTTTTTTTTTTTTTTTTTTTTTAATATCGCTATACAAAATGGCAGAAAGACTTTCATAGTGAGTTTTATGTACTAGATGAAATTTTAAAGAAGATTGAATTTCAATCAGAAAGAAAAGAGGCTAAGGGTATCTCAACAGCCATAATCAGAAAAATTCAAATGTGTGAAAGTTCATCAATGTTGATTGCTGGAGACAAATCGAATCAATTCTGCAAATCTGCAACTTAGTTTTTATATAAAAAGAACCATCAAATTTTGGAAAATAGATTACCCACAAGAAGAATTACTCACTGTTAAAAAATTGCAATAGAAAATGTCCTCTCTCCCTCCCCAATGTATTAATAAATTAATTTTTGATATTCAGCATAAAGAATCTTAGTTTCTGGTGTACATTGGCTAAGGCATGGCCCGGCTATGTTGTATTTATCTCGATTTTTGCAATCGTTTTATCTCAAAATGGATTTTTATCAAACTTCAGATTCAGTTACAAGTTGACTTAAGTTGTTAAGTTTTGGTGTATATTGCCACTGTAATGTTTCTTTTTCTGCACCAATAACTCTTACCTTAATTGCACCAATAACTCTTACCTTAATTGCACCAATAACTCTTACCTTAATTGCACCAATAACTCTTACCTCAAGAACTAATGTGTAGAATTTAATAAAAATATAGATTCAGTTGAACTTTTATATAAACTGGTGCTGATTAGTTTTTGGTGTACATTGCCCAACAGTGGCACTGTTGATGAATTTTTAGTAACCTTCAGATTCAGTTAGACGTTGGCATAAGCTGTTAGTGATAAAATTTTGGTGTAAATTGCAGAACATGTAGTGTTGGTATGCTGAATTTTGGACATTTTTTGCAATTTAATCAAACTTAATACTCTTGTTGCATTTTCACATAAATAAAAAGATCCTTATTAGACTTGGGTATATATTGAATAACAGATACTAATTTTATACACTTTGAGTCGGGAAATTTTGGTTAGACATCTAAGAATGTAGGTTCCAAAATTCAATGATTGATTTGAAGCAGTGTGATACTTGCATCTCCTTATTAAATACATCCAATTCAATGAACCTATATTTTACCAACCCTTATAATGGGCATAGATTGTCATTTAACTTTTGCAGTGTGATAAAAACTTTCGAATTAATAATATGTATAAGATAGAAGAAAGTTTTGTTATTGGCACATCCAACTAGTTTACTCCTTTTTTTCATCCTACTTGTGTATTTTAAACTTTAATATTCTATTCATTATTTGATTTTAAAGCAAATTAGCAATTTTATATTTTTTATTTAAAACTAATCTGTTAGAAACATGCCATTTTATTAATTCAAGCAATTTATGATTTGTAATTTAGCACTTAAGTTATTCTATATAAGGAAACATGTATATAATGTATATACTTTTATATATTGTTTATATAATATATAAATAACATAATATTCAATAATATAATATCGCATGTATTACAGTAGACTCCCTCAAATCTGCAACCCTAAAATCCACACATAATTTACGGTTATAAACAATGAAAAACTCAGCTAAGATAAGGGACAAAATTTGATTTTTTAAAAGTTTTATATCAATTCCATACATATTTTAATTTGTAATTTTTGTTAATATTACTGAATTCATGTTTTTTCATGAAGAAAGAATAAGTTACTTCCGAAAAAAATCAAGATAATACTGACATCATTTGGTAGTCACAATTTTTTTACTAAATATACTCATGTATTAATCCAGCATTTTTGGTTATTAAGTCTGGCTAAATCTAAAATAAAACTTCCTTATTTTATCATTTTGATGTGAATTAATAATGTACCTTTATGAGGCAAGTTTCACTGAATAATTTAGGAAATATAAATTTCATTTTTATAATGACTATTTAATTATTTATTATAAATTGTTAACTTGACCTTTTGATTTTAATTTTTAATCATTTTAAAACTTATATTTTTATTATTTAAGTTTATTACTTATTTTAATATTTTATTATATTGTAAGTAATATAGTATTATAGTTTTGATTGCATTATTAATTATATTCAAATTACTGTTTAAAAAATGTAAACAAAATAATGACCAGAAATCTACAAAATTCTAAAATCTGCACAACCTCTGGTCCCAACCTGTGCAGATTTGAGGGAGTCTACTGTATAATTTTGAAAAAAAACCTGATTTTCTCTGGGGAAAATTGGGTTTCCATGAAAACCCATGTGGGTTGATTTTTGCGAACCCTTCTTTTCAGCCTGTTTTATATTCCTTCTTTTGCTTCTCTTTCCTTATATAGTAGACTTCCTCAAATCCGCACTCCTAAAATCTGCACATGATTTATGGATGTAAATGATGAAACATTCAGTTCAGATGTAGGTGCAAAATTTGACTTTTTTAGTTTTAGATCACTTCCATACATTTTTTTTATTTGTAATTTTTGTTAAGTTTATTGAATTCATGTTTTTTCACGAAGAAAGAATAATTTATTTCGGAAAAAAATCAAGATATTGGTGATATCATTGATAATCACAATCTTACCAAATATATTTATGTATTAATTAAGCTTTTTTTTTGGCTAAACTTGAAATAAAGCTTAGTTATTTTATGATCCTGATGTGAATTAGTAATATACCTTTGTGAGGCAAGTTTCATTGAATAATTTAGAAAAAACACATTTCGTCTTTATAATGAATATTTAATTGTACATTATTGATTATTAACTTGACCTTTGCTTTTAGTATTTTAATCATTTTGAAAATTATCTAAATTTTTATTATTTTAATTTATTACTTATTTTAATATTTTAGTATATTATAGACATTCATTATACTTTTGATTTCATTATTAATTACATTTAAATTACTTTAAAAAAAATATAAACAAAGCAATGACCAGAAATCCACAAAATTTTAAAATCCACACAACCCCTGGTCCCAAGCTTTGCGGATTTGAGGGAGTCTACTGTATTTTAAAGTCATATTATTTAGAATCTTGTGCATTTCTTCTTATTATTATTATTCAGATGGTGCTCACCATGTACCTTTAAGTGAAATGAAAAAACAAGAGACTGATGTCTCCCTTATTACTGGCAAAACACGAACTTTAGGTCTCAGTGATATTTCTAATGAAGTTAAAGAGGAATCGTCTGCCCTTGTGCAAAGAAATGAAATGGCTGTATCTGATATTCACAGTCAAGCAGCAGGTATTTATATATGCTTACATTTGATAATGCTTTCTATCAATTGGTTGAAAATTGAAATCAATGAATAACAAGTTTAATGATTAGTCAATAAATTTCTAATATTGAATGTTTGAATTTATTTAAAATGAAATTAATTCAAGTAATTAAAATGTTTTATTATACTTTTGATGTTTTCTTTTTATGTATTTTCTTTTACCAACAAGTTTTTTCCATTTCCATTTCTTCACAGTCATGAATGTCAGCTTTTATCCAGAAAAAAAGCTAATCAATCTTTTCTTATTTAAAATATTTGAAAAAAATCTGCTTTTATCTTTGTTATTATTATCTTGTCATACAATATTAATTTTTTTGCAACCATTGTTAATATGGATGGGAATCTCATAAATTAACTTATGATGCTTATTTGGTGTTGGATCCTAATAAACTGAAAGTCAATCCAATAATTAAGTGGAACCACAATTCGATAAATATCAAATTTAATTAAGTACAAAAGGTCTTATCATTTTATGGAAACTGTTTGATTTTTATGTTTAAATTTCATATTTTTGTGGCAATTTGTTTCTATTTCATCTGATAGCCATGGTTCTTGAGAATAGCTCTCTAATTTTACCCTGTTCCTCTCGGACCATTTTCCAAAGCCAGTTGAGTGTTCTTGGATGCTGTTTTCCTAAGGTTCTTTTTAATAAATCAAAAGCACCAAAGCTCATTGGAGAAGCATCAGTAGATTTTACAGATATTTCATTTAATTGGTAAATTTATTCTTGTTTCTAGGTTTTTTTTTTCTTTCTTTGCTAAATAAGCAGTCGTTCATTTAAACTTGAGAATAGAGGCTATGTCCATAAGAAATTCAACTTTATCAATGTCCTTTCTTTATAAGCCTGGAATTTCTTCTACAAAAATTGGTTTTAAAGTATTCTGACGATAGTAGCATGAATTGGCTTTATATGAGACTTTTTTAGTTGTCGTTTTAACAAAATCCTGCAACTATCATGAATTACTTTGGAAACTTTTTTTACGCTGATGAGGCTATTTATGCAGTCATTCCCATCAGTTGAGCAATAGAAAATTGATCTTTTTTATTTCAGTCACTTAAATATATCCATGCCTCATCAAGTGTTACCACAAATTTCCATTTTCCTGCAGCTACATTCTGTAGATAGAATGTATTTGTCATTCAATTTTCTACATTTTTTTCCTTTCAGCAATATGCTTTGGCAAAAGCAGACAAACTTTAGGTTTGAAAATCTTTTTTTTTAAATAAAACTGGAACATACTAAAATTTTTTAAACCTTTGCATAGGGCCCCTCAGGCATTCAGAATGGTTGGTTGGCTGCTAAGCCCTTTGTTCTGGATTTTGTATCAAAGAAGAATCAATGTACATCAAAGTTTGATGTATATAAAAAGCAGATGATTAAGCTGTCAGGTACTGTTTTTGCTGCAACAAGCCAAAGTCTCGGTATCCTAGACCATTATAACCCCAATTAAAGGTAACTGTGAATTACAAACTAGCCAAGCAACTGTTAATTGGCGTATGAAAATTTCAGGATATGTATACAAATGCCAAACATGAGTTGTGGAAAAAAAATTGTATTTAGAAACAGGAATGCAGGCATTAATCAGTGACTGATGCTGACTTTAATTTAAAGATAGATTTTTGAACTAGAAAAGCATTTGTAATGACTATCAAACATAGCATTAACAAAAGTTTTTAAATTACTGTGTCAAAAAAGGCATTTAGTCAAAGAATATCTTTTTTTTTTTTTCATATATATTCATTAATAGAAAAGAAATATGCATGCAGAGTTTATCATTTGAAGGTGAAAAAATAGGTTTTTTATTAATTTTTAACATTTTTTTGGATGAACTTGAAAGTGTCAAAGTGAAGTAGAAAAGAAAAAAAAAAATACATTTTTTTTTTTTTTTTTTTTTTTTTAAAGGGGGAAATTCTCATTCTAATTAAATTTATAATTGTAATAGAAGGTATTTAATTTAAAAAATCGAAATGAGTAATATGTGATTATCTGCTAATTTTATCATCTCATGTTTCCTTTTATTTTTGTGTGGTTTTAGTTGTTTCTAACTTGATTATCTTGTGAATTCATTTATTATAAATTGCTACTTTTTATATATGAAAATATATTTGAGAATTATTTTGACTTTTTTTTTGTCATAATATTCTAAATATTCAACAAATTAAACTAACAATTTAAAAACTTTTGAACTTATTATTAATTTTGTGTTATAGAAATCCAGTCATAATGTTTTTTTTTAACTTTTGTTATAATTAATAAATATTAAATATTTTTTATTTTATTAATACTACCTCTGACATTAAAGTTTGGTGAATAGTCTTGTAGCATTAATGTAGATGAAATATTAATGAAAGTTACCATACCATCCTTCAAAATAGTCATCTCCTATAACTATGCACCGCTGAGATCTGCTATTCATGTCCTGCGAAATTTGCAAGAAGTCTTCTTTTGAGTTGAAGTTCAAAACCTTCATCGCATTTCATTGGTTTTCAGCAATATGGTCAAATCTCTTTCAAAGAGAGTTTGAGTCATAAAAATAGAAAGAAGTCTGGAGGATTGAGATCTGGCGAGTATGGTAGATGTTCAATTTGCACCATTCCTCATGAATTTCTTTCGGTGTCTTGCAAAGCTTATAACCAAACTTTAAACTGATCTTTTATTCATTCATTTCCCTGTTTTCAGTTAAGAACAAACACACTGAACAAGCACTTAGTAAAGCATGTCTTACACAGAACATAAACGATGCTCAACTGAACAACGGTGGGAAAAGATGGTCTACACTTGCCTCTATGCAGGTGCAGCGTTTTGTTTACCCAGTGTTGCCAGATTGGTCGTTCTGAATTCATTCACCAAACTTTATTGTCAGAGGAGTATGTTGCATAAGCAGCTGTTTTTTAAGTCCTGTATTGATATGAAGTTATGCTTCTCATTTCTAGGTGAATATTTAAGTCAACGTAGTTGGAAAGGTTTAGAACAGAATTTAGGTGAAACTCCAGTTGCTGACATTCAACAGGGAAGAAAAGGTATTGCATCTGTATACGAAGATGAAAAAGCTGGGCAAACTTAGAAAAAATCCTTTTATAGCTTTTTTAAACAATTCTATATTAAAATTTAGTTTTTCTAAATAAGAAGTGTATCTTCTGTTGACTCAGTGTTGTTTAAAATGTATAATACTGTGTGTCCTTTTACAAGTTTGTATTTTATATTTTTAACGATAGTTGTAACAAAATAAAATATTTTATTTGACATTGCTTAATGATTTATTTTAAAAGATTATATTTGTTATTTCATGAAGTATGATGATTATTACTAATTTTATGAAATACAGTGCTGGAAAAAAAGTTTATAACTACCAACAAAAACTGTAAAACTCTTACTTTAATTTAAAAAAAAAAAAAAAAAAAATCAAATACATATAAAGTTATACAATTTTTGATATTTGTTTTAAATTACAATATTATATTTTTAAAAAATAAATAAAAATTCATTTCTAGATAGCACAATTTGGTGGACTGAATTTTAAGGCCAGTTTATGTAAAATCTAAATTACACATATAAATGATCTGTACATTAATTTGTAGTGCAATAGAGTTCCACAATTCCGAAAATCTGCCTATTCTGAACAAATTTAAAAACAAGAAAAATTAAAAAGATGTTCTTGAAAAAAAAAAGTACATTTATTGTTGTACAAAGAAATTAGATATATATATAGAGCGAGTCTAAGTGTGGTGAAAACGTCTGAAAGCTGGTTACTTGCCATCACGGGTGAAAGTTTTCCGTCTTTTTTCATATTTAAAAAGACTGAATGAAAATATTCATTTCTCTAGAATTCTAATTCCAAAATTTAAAAAAGAAAAATCTTTCTCGGTCATAAATATTTTAACTGAGAAAAGCTAGCCTGCGAAGATCACCGACATCGTAGCACAATCTAGGACAAATATTTTTTCATTATTAAAAACCAATTTGCACCATAGAATAATTTTTAAGACACTGAAAGATGCAGATTTCAGCCTTGTACTGCGATTCTTTTTATGGTTTAGTTTGGCTTTTGACTTTTATTAATTCAAGTTTTCAACATTTTTTAACAGTGCATGACGTTATTGAGTATTGTAGACAGGATTGGCATGATTTAAATCAGCTGATTTTTAAAAAAATCATTTAATTTAAATCTTTTTTTTTTTTTTTTTTTAATAATAGAAATTAGTCAGCAGAGAAATAAGAAATAGGTGTAAATAAGTAGCAGGTGTTTTTCTGGTATTTCCAGGATTGCTATCAGAAAGAATGTGGCAGGTGCAGGTTAAGTCCAGGTGTCCCCCTCCTCCTAATCCTTTAATTCTTTGTTCTTTTGTTATAAACTTTACACAATGAGGCGAAACACTCTATAAATCATATTTTGCTTGCCAATCTTGGCAACTAAATGGTTTGAAATTTTTTTGTTTCACAAGTTAATATTTAAAAAAATTCATTAATGTTCACCAAAAAATCACATACTACGTGCAAGGAACAAGTTGCTCAGAGGACAAGTCTTCTCGCCACTGTAGCACATTTCCAAGCAAAAAATGGCCCATTCCAAAAATTACCATTGCTTTTGAAAAAAGTTTCAGATATTATGACATTATGATTGGTGGAAGTCCTTTTATGTAATGGGATGTAAAGAGAGAATCAGCGAAATTGAAATTAAATTTATTTACCAAATTACAACAGCCATGGCTTCATCTACTGGAGTAGAAAGGCAATTTTCTTCTTTTGGGCTAGTTCATTCAAGCCTTCGTAATAAATTAGGGGTGGACAAAGCTTCTAAATTAGTGTTTTTGTTCAAACAATTAAATCCCTGATTTATTTCTATTTCCTTAAAAAACATTGAATTAATTGTGATTTTTATCCCTTAATAAATAGCTTGCATTAAATGAATATTTGATTTGTGTTTTAAATTTTACCATTTTCTATTAATTTACAACATTATTTAAATTTATTTCTTATTTAGTTTGCACAATTCAATTACAAAATAATAGAATGGCTTTAGATTAAAGCCTAGATGTTTAATTTTTAGTGCCAATCAGTAACTAAAATATAGTATTTTCTTAACTGTATAATTATTTTTTATATTATTTTTATAAATTATGAATATTATTTATTCTTTTTTAGTTATTTATTATAAAAAACTACTCCATGTATTGTAAAAACATAAAAACACAATAATTAAAAATAGAATTCTAAAAAAATCAAATCTAATTTAAATAAAAAAAAATTAAAAAAAATAATAAAAAAAATCAAATTTTTTTTATAAAAAAAAAAAAAAAAAAAAAAAAAAAGATTTTTTTTTCTAACCCTGGTTGTAGAGTGGAATTTATAGTAGATGAACAAGCAAAATCTTAAACTACTTTCTAATAATGTTCCATTTACACCATGCTGAGTGATTTGATAGCCATCCACTTCTTTTATTTCTCTCATAATTTATTCAATCATAAAGAAAATTATAAGTGATGTAAATTTTCCAAGTGGGGGAAAAAAGTCCGGGCCAGGATTCGAACCAGGGATGTATTGGCTGAAGCTGCGAATGCTCTTCCAACTGAGCTATCCCGGACACGAACACTGGAGGACTATTTCACCCAAATAACCTTAACTATCATATAATCTGGTCTGATACTATGGATTGGACCAGATGAGTTGATGCAATGCAACAATGTAGTTGAATTAACAATGCAGAAAAATCCAAATATGAATAAGAATAGAATAAATTTTGAAATTATTAAAAATATTCTTAGATTATTTAAATCTTTGGGTAGTTCAAATAAAATGAAGTCTTTTGTTAATATTATTTTATTTGGAAAACTGCTCTTTAAGTTATGCTGTCAGTTGATTACATTCCAGCTGACATTTTGAAATTAATATATAAGTATTTCTTATAAACAATGTAATACAGTATTAATTAAGCATTTTTCTTCCAAATTCATTTGCTATGCATAAAGTTGTTTTTCTCAAGATAAGCAAATTTTCTTTTTATACCTGCATTCCCCCCCCCCCCCCTCCCTCGCAAATGTTTCCGATATTTCCTCGCAAATATCTCTGATCTATACATTCTTGGCTTATATTATATGGAAATGCTAATTTAAAAATTCTGGGGACCAAGATAAAAGTTTATATTATTAGTTGCATAAAATAAAATTAATTTTTATGGCATTACATAGTACAAATCTAATCTCTCTCTTTAAAATATATATATATATATATATATATATATATATATATATATATATATATTGTAAAGCTGTTATTACTGTAAATGAATGTTTTTGATTTGATGTTATTCTAATCTTATATAAAGAAAACTTGTATATTAAACAATGATAAAAATTGCTAATTTTATAGAGAAATATTTGATGCTGAAGCAGAGTTTTTAAATCAAAGAATTATTCTAAGAGCTATTTGATGTTAAATCTAGTCAAGTAAAAAAAAAAGTTTTATGGGAACAAAAGTATAGTTAGTAGTTAACATCTTTTGCAAGGACATACTTGATAAGTTTGTGGTGTGCAGTTATTTTTAAATTTAAATATTTTGTTTCTATTTTTTATTTGAAGTTTCATTATTTCAACTGATTTACTTCATATTCTGATAAGGTCATTATTTAAATATTGTTGTCAAATCATAAAACAGTGCAAATAATACTATTTCTTTTGAATTAAAAAATGTATTTACATGTGCCCCTTAACGCGCAGTGTTGCCGGGTCAGCAACACCTAAAGTTCCCCCTGTTTAGAGACACAAAAACTCCATGAATATTTCAAAAACTACTGTAATGGCTACTTTAAATCTTTCTTATGAGTTCTAGATGGCAGCACCACAGAGATCAAATTCTACTGTTTTTAAATAATAGGTAAAATGTTTTACTGTAATACGCGCTTCACAGCAATGCTCTTCTCACTGTGCTTATCAATGCTTTACTTATGGGAAGTTACCACTTCGGCAACAGCTATATAATTAAAATGGTTAGTGCAATCTTTACAAAACAAAACCTGTGTACTCCTCTAGGCCTAAATAGATTGCCTATTTTTTTTTTCTTTAAATTCCAACTTTAAAGAGTAGTGCGCCGGAAAGGGTTAAAAACAGCTAGAAAACCATAAAAAATAAATGATCATATGCTAAAACAATAAATTAGGTAAATTGTGTCCCCCCCCCCCCCAAAAAAAAAAAATGTAATTCCTTATGAATATTAAGAGAAACTCTAAAATAATAAGTAAATTATATTGCATGTTAAAAGCAGTAAGCTTGAAAAATTGTCATATTTAAAATATCAAATGCAGTAGAATCCCTGAAACCTGCAACCCTAAAATCCACAACTCTCTAAAATCTGCACATAATTTACAGATGTAAACAATGAAACATTCAGTTCAGATATAGGAACAAAATTTGACTTTTTTAGCTCTAGATCAATTCTATATATATTTTAATTTGTAATTTTTGTTATTATTACTGAATTAATGTTTTCCCATAAAGGAATAATAAATTTATTTCTGAAAAAATTCAATATATTGCTGATATCACTGATAATCACAATATTTTTACCAAATATACTCATGTATTAATCGAGCTTTTTTGGTTTTTAAGTCAGGCCAAACCTAAAATAAAACTTCCTTATTTTATCATTTTGATGTGAATTAGTAATGTACTTTTCTCAGGCAAGTTTCATTGAATAATTTAGGAAAAATACTTTTAACCTTTTTTAATGAATATTTAATCATACATAATTGATTATTAACTTGACCTTTTAATATTTTAATCAAATTAAAAATTATCTAAATTTTTATTATTTTAGTTTATTACTTATTTAAATATTTTATTATATTATAACCATTCATTATAGTTTCGATTGCATTATTAATTACATTCATATTACTGTTTTAAAATATAAACAAGCAGCAATGACCAGAAATCTGCAAAACTTCTTGTTCCAAGCTGTGCAGATTTGAGGGAGTGTACTGTATTTGTAATGTTTGATAATAATATTTAAGTATAGTAAGTAAATTAATATTAATTTCAAATGATTAAGGGGGATCAGGGGGTGATCGATACGGAAAAACATGTAAACAGAGCTCTCGCTTCGAGTCCATATAAAAACAGAAGTATTCAGTGTAATTAATTTAAACTTTCTGATATTTTAAAGATATGTTTGTAGTCTTATAAAATTATAAAATGAAATACTTCAATGTAATATAATAAATATAGCAAAATTTACGTAACACAATTTTCGGAAAAAAAAATTATGTGTTATATCACTAACACCAAGATATCTTAACGTTGAATTGACATAAAAACCTAATTTTTGCTTTAAAATGATCCAGAAACTTTACTCTATAGAATGAATTAAGGATATAACTATCACACAAGAAAAACATTATTAAAAAAACTCTCAAATTTGAAAATTTAAACCCCCCCTCCCCCCCTCTTTTCATTAAAAATACTCAAAATACTAAACTATCTAAAATATATTAATTCATTCTATAGATAATGCAAAAAAAAATTTAAGCCATTCCATCAAATAGTTTTTTTTTCTTTCTTGGTGTTAGTCGTCAAAAATCAAGTTTTGAGAAAACGCAACTTAAAGTTGAAATTATATAGGGGGGCTATGAAAGTGTTGATACATAAATGCTTATAACTTCATTAAAAATGCAAATATTTTTATGCGAATTTTTGCATTGAATTAAGAATTAATTGAATATTCAAACTAGATCATAAAAAAAAAAAATCTATTTTTTGAAAAGTTTTCAACCCCTGAACCGCCTTAAATTACGTTGCCAAACAATTTCAATTTAAAAATACATTTATACAAGAGATTTATTTCTTATGTCAAATTACCTATTGTTGATAATTTTAAAATTTTGCAAATATTACCCTCCAATTAAAAAAATGTATTAAAAAGGGAAGGGAAACTTTGGTGAATGTTATGTCATACTTAAAATAATACTTTTAAAATATTAAAAATAATAATAAAAAAATTGTAATTTAATAAATTAGAAAATTATATTTTCAAAGACTAAAATTTTAGACTTATAAATAAATTTATATCTAACAATAATAATAATAATAATAATAATAATAAACTTCATTTTTAGAATGATCAAAATGTGATTTACGTAATAACAAAGTCCTATATTACATATGCCATGGATTAAAAATTAATATTCCTGTACCAATCATATACAAATTTTAAATGATTTGATAAGAACACTGGCAAGGAAAGAAACAAACTCCGATTAAAAGTAACACAATAGAAATAGAAAAAATCTCAACTTATGGATGCCTTCACAATGCCCTGATCAGAGAAGCTATAGAAAAAAAAAATTACAAGAAGATAATAAATAAATAATATGTAATGATATGACACACGCAACTATAGATAACAGATGGCACCAGCTAATACCTCAAGAAAAGGGAAAACGAGGGAAATTTTGAAAATCTCTGCCGAAGAGATGAATGAGTGGGTTATTCTTGACTGAAGATGCCTTAGAAGTAGGCGAAAACGTTTTCAAGTAAAAAAAGGGGAATCAGAATGCTTTGAGCTACGAATGAAAATTAGAAAGATAATGGAACTTAAGTGAACTATTATATAATTCAATACTGAAACTATCTGGACGAACTTTGTTGACAATTACTATGTTTTTAACTTGAACTTTAAATATCATTATCATCATTTTTAAAGAATTTTAAATACTACATGCAATATATTTATTTTTAAAGGAAAAATGAATTGGATTTATTAATTTGTAATAAATTATATGGAATACCATATTAATAACTGTGAAGTATAAATAAACTTGTTAAAATATACAAAGAGTATTATATATTTATAGACTTTTTTTATAGACTAAAAAGAATTTAAAATTTTTTTTTTAAGTAAGTGAACGTAGAAAAGCTACCCCATTTTAAACTTGCTATAATACCTGATATAATTGGTAAATGAGCAGATATATAATTGTTAATACAGGTATTAAAAAATTTTAAAGGTAAAAACTTTGGGTTTTTTCTTGTCTATTTTGAACACACATTTCGTCAATATTTCGTAGAAAAATGGCGATTTCATCAATGTTTTTGTCATAAACTTTGTCAAAAGATCGCTGAATAACGCGAATTTCCTGTGCGGATCGTGGATAAAACGGCAATTTCATTAAATATCGCAGATAAAGACTGATTTCCTCTGAAGACCGCAGGAAAATGTCGATTCCGTCTAAAGTTTGTGGATATAACGCCAATTTGGTTAAAAGATCGTGGAAAAACCGCCGAATTCGGCAAAAGATCGCAATAAATCGTTGATTTTGCTAAAATATCGCTGATTTCGTCTGAAGATCGCAGATAACCTCCCCTCTCGAGGGGGGAGGGGTAACTCGAGGAATTAAAAGTGTATGTATGTGGTGGCAGTGGGATTAAATTTCTAAGTTCCTTTTTTACTTCTCCTGGCTCTAACTTAAGTATTTTAAGCATTTTTTAAATTTAACCCCCAATTAAACTACAGCGAGATTCAATTTCATTTGAAGGGTTGACCGAAGGAGGTATCTCATCTAGCCCGACATCTTGCTAGGGTCTTTTGACTCCAGACAAGTAGGGGCATTTCTTCATGTGTGTTTGGAGTGGGAAATCAGAAAATTGAATTTTTTTTTCACACATCCTTTTAAAACTCTTGTCCTAACCACCCATTTCCCACCGTCTTTACTCATTTTTTCACCACTAGCAGATGGTTTAATGTTTAATTGTGTTCATTACCACTCCATAAATTTTCTAAAAAATTAAGAAAAAAAAATCTGTTCAACATAGTTCAATAGTTAGCATCTTTTCATCCCTTTCTGTCGCCAGGGGATGCTATTGAAATAAATTCTCAAATTTAATCTACAATATGTCATGTAATATCTTAATTGAAAGGCCAGGTTATGAATAATGTAATTCTTCACTCTCTCTTTTACCTCCATTCTCACTGCCTTATATCATCCCCATCTATATAAGGATTTAATCATTATAAACAATTATTAATTTTTAACAAATTTAATTGTTAACAATTTTGGTTTATTAATTAAAATTTAGAATGTTTTGAAAGGAATATTAAATAAAACCCTCTGAGTGATCTGTGATCATACTTACCCACTTACTTGTTTTTATTAACTGATCATTACTATTTTTCACCTGTAACGAGAAATATCAAGGTGAACGTTGAAATATTGAATGCTTTATATACTTTTTCAGTAGGATATTTAAATGTGCTTGAATAAAATTGTATACATTGTTTAATGAAATCTTATAAAGATAATCATGTAACATATTTTCTGGGGTAATTTTAAAGATTTACTTTCTGATTTAGGGAAATTTGTGCTATATTTTTACACACATATGATCCTTATTTGATTCCCATTTTTAATAAAATTGGTTTCCCAAAGTCCCCTTTTTAAGCAAAAATGGTCCCCCAAAGTCCCCTTTAAAAAAAAAAAAAAAAATGGTCTCCTTTCCCCCTTTTTGAAGACTAAAATGTGTTCGGAGCCCTGAAAGATTGATGTTGTTTTACATGTTCAATTCCACCGTGCCATGTATATTACTTTATTTATAAAGATACTGACTCAACACCAATCCAGCTTAGCAACAGTTAAAGATACAGAAAGGATTATGCAATAGAGGTTCTTCTATTGTCAGTTATGCGCCGATTCAGTGTTTGACACCAAATCTATTTTGCTAACATTTATTTTTATTTGGTTAATGCTTTTCATTTCTTATTCACCTAATCGCTAATGTTGGTCAAAAGCCAGCGAGCTACTGTAGCACTGGCTACATGTTATATAGAAATGGCTGGCAACAGAAATGTTAAATGTACAAAAATGATAGCATAAATAACTTTATTGTGCGTTAAGAACCATTTGTAGAACCATATCAGAATTTTATTAATGATGAAATTGAAAAAAGGAAACAGAATGAATTATAGGTAATACTGAAGATCAAGTATTAGTATTTAGATTCTTTATATGGGAAACTCATCTTCTATGTATGACTTGAATATTTTAAATTATCAAAATGTTTGCTTTGCATACATGTACAAAATTCTGCTAGTAAAATACTTCTTGTATGTCAATTTTTGATGTGGTTTGGTAATTAAAGGAATGGGATTTTTTTTTTTTAAATTTGTAGACAAAATAACAACAATCTGTCCAAAATATAATTTTGATAAACATACCTAAAACTTGATTTTATATCAGAACTGTATTAGTAATGAAGATGAAAAAAGAAAATTGTATGAATTACAGGTAACACTGAAGATCAAATATTAGTATTTAATTTTTTTTTTTTTTTTTTTTTTAATAGGGAACTTTCATCTTCTATGTATTACTTGAATATTTTAAATCATCAAAATGTTTGCTTTGCATACATCTTCAAAATATTGCTAGTAAAATAGTTCTTGTTATTCAATTTTTGATGTGGTTTGGTAATTAAAGGAATAGGATTTTTTCTTTTTTCTTGTAAACAAAATAACAACAATCGGTTCAAAATATAATTTTGATAAACATATCTAAAACTTGATTTTATGCCAGAACTTTATTAATAATGAAGATGAAAAAAGAAAAGTGTACAAATTACAGGCACTATTAAAGATCAAATATCAATATTTTGATTTTTTTTTTTTTCTTTATAGGGAACTTTTAACTTCTATGTATTATTTGAATACTTTAAATTATTAAAATGATTACTTTGCATTACATGTACAAAATTCTGCTTGTAAAATAGTTCTTGTTAGTCATTTTTTCATGTGCTTTGATAATTAAACTGATAGTTAAAGGAATGGGATTTTTTTGTAGACAAAATAACAACAATCTGTTCAAAATATAATTTTGATAAACATATGTAAAAAGCTCGATTTTATATCAAAATTTTTTTAATAATGATCAAAAAAGAAAATCGTATGAATTACAGGTAATACTGAAGATCAAATATCAGTATTTAGTTTTTTTTTTATAATAAAAAACTTTCATCTTCTATTTATCATTTGAATGCTTTGAATCATCAAAATGTCTACTTTGCATACATTTACAAAATTCCGCATGTAAAATAGTTCTTGTTAGTCATTTTTTTATGTAGTTTGTTAATTAAACTGGTAATTAAAGGAATGGGATTTTGTAGACAAAATAATAAGAATCTGTTAAAAATATAATTTTGATAAGAAAATATCTAAACTCCATTTTATATCAAAATTTTATTCATAATGAAGTTAAAAAAAGAAAATGAATTACAGGTAATACTGAAGATCAAAAATCAGTATTTAGACTTTTTTTTTTTAATAGGGAACTTTCATCTTCTATATGTATTAATTGGCGAATCAATTGCATAATCAAAATGCCTGTTTTGAATACATGCAGAAAATCCTCCTTGTGACTTAGTTCTTGTTAGTCATTTTTTGATGTAGTTTCATCGTCATTTGCAGCCTGACTTTTAGCTTTCAGCAGTGATCGTATTGCTCTTGCCCTCATTTCAAGCTCGAGTAATTCAGCATCACGCTCAGGCAATATCAGATCCTTTGCTACTTCATCTTTGATGATCAGAGGAATCTAGAATGAAAATTTGCATATATTATTAAATTGTATTACTTTTCAAACATTTTATTTAAGGGATCTCAGGAGTCTTATTTTTTACTTTGCTAGTGCAATTTAGCAACATGTCACATTTAATTCTTTTTCCCAGTCCCTATAGAACATAAATGCATAAAATATTTAATATCGCAGCATTATGTATATGGCGCACTTTATGTATACTCGTCACAACAGGGGGAGAGAAAAGCATAACCTCGCACCGCCAAAACAAATGTGTTATGGTTATGTAATTAACTGATGACTTTAAATGTGTGCAAAAAATATTGTTTGAATTTGTAAAAGTTGAAAGATTAGCAGATATTTTATGAATGTTAATGATTCCTCTAATCTGATTACATTTGTAGCCTTTCTTCAGGGTCCGAAAAAGGCTATGGGGGGCGCAGGATAAGAATCATTCTGGGGGGGGGGGGGGGGAGTCCTTCCGTCTATCGATAGAATTTTTTGTGAATAATGTGGAAGTGGCTACTACTGCACTCCATTCGTATTGTATGCATGTATAAATTTTGTATTCTGTACTTCACATTTGTATATAGGCTACCATAAAAGAAAAAAAAAAGTTACAGCTTTAAGAAAAAATACTAGCAAGATAGTGATTAAAAAAATAAAAATAAAAATAAATAAATAAATAAATAAAGATAGATTGTTTTACAGAAATATCTCTTAGCAAACTTTTTCTATGCATATTTATTAGATAGCTAAAATAAAATGTCGCAAATTGATCATATGCCACACTACGAGGAAAACGCTAATAAAGAATTTCTTTTGGAAACAATAGAATACTAAATTGTGATAATAAAACTTTAATTACTAATTTTCTAATATAGCTTGTTTTTTGCATAGATGAATGGGGCACTGGAAGCAAAGATATGAAGAAGGACCACTCTTACCTTCCTAAATGTCAAAATATATGAATTTTGATTCATTTTGGCTAATTTTAATCCTTTGGCATTTATTAGTGAAAATCCTAATTATTTTCATGAGTGGGGGGCTAAAGAGAGGGGCCTAGGGCAATCGACTCGCAGGCGCCTGCATAAGTCGGGCCCTGCCTTCGCTTCTGTTACTTTAAAGAAAAATTGCAGACATATCATGTACAAAAACAGATCCAAAACAAACCTGATTTTCTTCAGCAACTTGATTTTCCTGTCCAGCTTCCTGTTCTTGAGTGTCTGCTACTTGAGGCTCCGGAGCAAGGCTAAGGGTTTTTTCTTTCGGATCAGCAATTACCTCAGACTTCCTATAAAATCGGCATGTTACAATTTTTATACATTTTAAAAGTTTAAATAAATGATATATATAAAAACTTTGTGATTAAAGAAATTAAATTAAATTGTCATGCAGTGTTATGAAGAATAACGAACTTAAAACAGAATTAATTATATGCAAATTTCATTGGTTATTAATTCATTTTTTAAAATTGATTCTGCGGTAGTTTAAGTTCTGGTTTATGGATATATATATATATATATATATATGTGTGTGTGTGTGTGTGTATGTATATATATATATATTCAGATCAGCAGTTATCTCAGATTTTGAAAATAATTGACATAGTAACAATTTTTAGGCATTTTAAAGATTAAATTAATGATATTTTTAAAACTTTATGATTGAAGAAATTAAATTAAATTGTCACGCATTGTTATGAAGAATAACGTATTTAAAACAGAATTAATTATATGCAAATGTCATTGGTTATTAATTCATTTTTTAATACTGGCCCAGCGGTAATTTAAGTTTTAGATTATAAATATGATTTTTCGGATCAGCAGTTATTCCAGGTTTTCTGTGTAACTGACATAGTTACAATTTGTATGCATTTTAAAGATTAAGTAAAGGATATTTTTAAAACTTTATGACTGAATAAATTAAATTAAACTGTCTCGCATTGTTATGAAGAATAAAATATTTAAAACAGAATTAATTATATGCAAATTTTATTGGTTATTACTACATTTTTTAACGTTGTCCCAGCGGTAATTTAAATTTTTGTTTATGAATATCTTTTCTTTCTTTTTCTTTCTTTCTTTTTTTTTTTTTTTTAAATTAGCAGTTATCTCAGATTTCCTATGTAATTGACATACAGTTTTAGTTTTTATGCAATTTAATGGTTAAATAAATGATATTTTAAAAGTTCACAGTTAGGTAATTTTTCAAATTTTCGCTTTCAATATGTATAGTGTAATTTTAAATGAATATTGTTTTTTTTAAATATTCATAGTCATTAAAATTATCTAAAACTTTTAAATGTTTCAAAATGTTCAAAATTTGTGTGTCACTAACAAGGAACATCTCCATGCGAGCATACTGTGAAAAATCTTAAAAAAAAAAAAAAAAAAAAAAAAAAAAAAAAAATTGGCGGAACTTCGATAGAGTGTCCGTAAAAAAAAATGTTATTTGGCGATTTTTTATCGGTTGGCGAAGGAATATTATTTCAAAAAATATATATATTTTTTAAATGTCAAATACACTTTAAAGAAAATAAATGTTTCATGTTGAACTTGTTTAAATAAATTTTATTTAAATAACTTTAATCGTTTAAGCAATAATTTTATCATTATTAATATTTATATTGAAATTTAATTATCAAAAATTACGATTTAAAACTTTTAAATTAACTAACAAGGAAGGTCTCCATTGGGGGCATACTCAGAATTTTTTGAAAAAAATACGAATTAAACTACTCATGTAGGTAATAAAGGATCAGTGAAAATTAGCGGCGGAATTACATTATTAGATATGTAAAAAAATAAAATAGTTTGGAATAATTGGCGTGAAAAGCTGAAAGCGACGCGGGATTTGGCGAGCAGTGCATTTCCTCGCCAAAAGCAGACGATTTTAATGAATCTGAAAATTGATTTTAATTGACTTCACTGTTAAAAATCTGCAGCATTTACTGCAACGTCACTCCACTACTTTTATAGAATATCTCTCTTCTGACCAATGAGAATGCTCCATAGCACGGTGAATTGACCGTTTTGTATAAAATAGGTGGAGTGACGCTGCAGAAAATGGTACAGATTTTTAGCGGTGCTGTAGCTTGTGCAACACTGTTAAAAAACTGCTGCATTTTGCTGCAGCGCACTCCACCGCTTGTATATAATATCTCTATTCCAACCAATGAGAAAGCTCCATTTCACGGCCAAGTAACCGTTTTGTATATAAGCAAGGGAGTGCATTGCAACAAAATGCAGCAGATTTTTAACAGTGTATTTTTCAATTTGGAACAATTTTAATCAATTTAAATTGTGTTTTAAGTGATAAAATATATTAATTTCATTTTGTTATAAGTACATATAAACGTATATGACAAAATTACACTTAAAGTAAAGTAAAAATGCAAAACTAAAATTACTTAAACTAAACTTATTTAAATAAATTGAACATAGAAAGTTTTTTCTTTAAAAAGTATTCGAAGCGTAAAAGCGTATTTTTCAAAATTTCGTTTTTTCGCCAACCGGAGATAAATCGCCAAATAAACGAAATTTTTATTATTTTTTTTACGGACGTTATAAGCAGGTTCCGCCGAAATTTTTTTTATAAACATATATAACTATATGAGAAGAGCATTCTGTAATTTTTTCAGATTTTTCTGAGTATGCCCGTATAGAGACCTTCCTTGTAAGATTGTTTCAAGCTCAAAAAATCCTGTTGAGCATTATCGATTCAATTTTGTTGCTATGGAAACGACTTTGGGTTTTATTTTTGAACATGTTTAAATGTATATATAAAAAAAAAAGTATGAAATTTTTTATAATAAAATATTTTTTCAGTGATAAATTAAATAACTACAGAAACAAGTAACATATATATGTAATACAATATATATCTACATTAAACTCTCTCATTTTATCTTTAAATTTATTAAATACCATTTGAACGCTTTCTGAAAATCCATTAACAAACAATTTTCAGTTACATTAAAATCGTCTGCTTTTGGCGAGTAAAAGTGCTGCTCGTCAAATCGCATGACATTTTCGTCTTTCCACGCCAAATATTCGAAAGTATTTTATTTTTTTACAGACTTTCTGCTGTAATTCTGCCGCTCAATTCGACTAAATCTTTATTACATACATAAATAGTTTAATTAGTATTTTTTTTTTTTCAAAATAATCTCGGTATGGAGACCACCACTGTAAGTTACACACTTTTCGTGAAAAATAAAACACATACTTTTCTGCTTCAGAACTATTCTTTTCTTTCACAGTTTCTTTTGGAGGACCTAAAAATAAATAAAGGAAAGTTTTAATTCTAGTGCTAAATTTACCTAGAGTAAATAATTAAAATTCATATAAAAATCATAAATAAAATTCACTCAACCTTTCAAAGGCAAATTGGTTAGTTTGCAGAACAACCCTCCCTTCGCCAAGACATTTTTTTTTCTTTTCGCGCGATATATACTTACGCATATACAGGGTGTTCTAGAAAGGACTCGCCAACTTTGAAATGACATAATTTCGAAACAGTGAGAAATAGAAATGTGAAACAAGTTGAATGTTAGACAGATAGGCCTGGAATTCGCTATACATCAATTTGAAAAAAATAGTTCCAATATTGGACACGAGAGGGTGCTGCAATCACAAAACTGTGTTTTTGAAGCAGTTCCTGAAAGTGAGCTGTTTGAAATGGGATAAAAATCACATTACAATGATTTCGATATGGTTACATTTTTCAGCAACAACATGACGGAACTGAAAATAAATCACATGCTGCAATAAATAATTCTACTGAAATGGATGCAAATGCCTCACAGATGAATTGTTCAAGCTGTTCCAACGTTTGGGGATTCTTAAATTAAATAGCTTCCTTCAAGTAATCTTACAAAAAGACTTTTTTTACACGTGTTAGCAATGAAACAGACGCACGAATGAAATTTCTGTACTTCGAATACCATGTGCTTGTGCTGCCACCTGTTATCCAATATTAGAACTATTTTTTTTTTTTCAAATTGATGTATAACGAATTCCAGACCTATCTGTCTAACATTCAACTTGTTTCACATTTCTATCTCTCACTGTTTCGAAGTTATGCCATTTCAAAGTTGGGCAGTCCTTTCTTGAACACCCTGTATATATGTTTATACATATATGTATATGTGTAAGCGTATATATATGAACGCATATTCAGATATATAATGTGTGTATATATAACACAGGCTTATATATGTAATGTATATATAATATATGCTATACACATGTATATATATGTGCATGCATAAACCAGGCCGATTTGGCGATTTTTGAAAATCGCGCCGGCAGATTTTATTAAATTCAAGATTATCTTCCTTTCAAATAATTACCAGGAAGCCATACTAAGAGAATCTCTTGCAGGGTTGCCACAGGCGACTATATTTTAATTCTAATTTGCACCACTTTCTCAAACCAGTAATCATTAACACACACTTTGACAGTATTTGCAAGAGAAATATACTTCGAAATTAATGTTAAAGAAACAATGGTGCGAACAGAATAAAAAAAAAAAAAAAATACTCGCCAGTGGCAACCCTACTCTTGAAATATTTTCTAATGAAGATGTAGTAGCGATGCACTGTCATGTGACTTTCGTGGAGTTAGGGAGGAATTGCTAGATAACAGATAACAGCTTATTTTGTTAGAAATTTTAATACATTTTTTTCTGTCTAACCTTATTTTCCGCACACCCTTAAGGCTGTTCACCATAATTCCCTCCGTTTCTCCTCGGCTTGTAAAAGGAGAAAATGGTTTACATTTCAAACTTTATTATTCTTTACAACAAATAAAGACACCAATACTTACTTTAAATGTAGTAAGTAGAAGAGGCAATTTCAAAATAATGAAGTAATTTACACTAATTTCAATTAAGAATACAATAGAACCCCGATAATTTGGATTAATTAGGACCAGACCCAATCCGGATAATTGAAAATCCGGATTATCCGGAGAATTACAAAAAAAAAATGAAATAAAATAAAACATACTTACAGAAAATTCCCTTTATGTTTAACTTATTGATTATTTATAGACAGTAAAAATGTTTAATTTGCAATAAAAAAGTTTGTAATTGTTTGTTGAGCCAGTTTTCTTTTCCTTTTGCGAGCTATACGATCACGCATCCACTTGAGCATAAGTAATTCGTTTGGTGTAGTTTAAATAAGAGTTTAAATAAGAAACTTAAGGTATTCTTCCGAAAAGATGTTAGAAAAAAGTTTTTTTTAATTCAGAATACGACGATGAAACAAGCTAATATTATGGAAATTAGCCAAATCGCTTCTCAAACTTGAAAAACATGACCAAATCGATCCGGATTACCCGGAGATCCGGATTAACGGGGTCCGAATTTGCGGGGTTCTACTGTACTAATGTAATTTTCATAAATTTGCATTCAAATATTATGAGGGAAAAAAATCATGTTTGTTTAAAATACTGTAGACCTTTTTTAAAACTATTTGGAAAAATAGTTGTTGTCCTCGGTAAAGAACTGAGAAATCTGAAGTATGTTTGAGTCTTTATATTGGTTGAATTCCGCAACTTGATACAGTGGAGCATCGTTTATACGATGCGGAAGGGACTACCGAAAAACGTCGTATAAACGATAACGACGTATAATCGATTTTCACTTCCAAAACTAGAATTAATTTTGTTTTCACTTAACTTTAATGTTTAACGTGATGATTTGCATGAATTTTTAAATTAAACAAACCAAAATAAAATTTAAAAAAAATTAAAAATGGGGGGGGGGGGTTATTAAGCAATTTAAATATGCCTACCTTTATTTATGTTTCACCGAAAGGTTACTCATTTGCAATACATCATTTCCTTTCCATTTAAAGTTAAAGATCAAAAACCCCGCGTGGACAACTAAAAGTCGCCAATACTGATAGCAGTTATAAGGATAGTCTATTTGCAATTTAAAACAGTTCGGGAAAGCTGACCATCCCCGAAAAAAGAATGACCCCTCCCAGTGTAATCTGTTACACGTAAGCTGATTTTTCAGACTAATCGAACACCAGCCCACATTTTTATAATGTGGAGTGCATTTAAACACGTGTGTCATTCATAGTGTCATTTATAGCTGTCAACTTGCGCTCGTTCGTAAAATACACAAGAAAAATAAACAAAAATAAACCTATACAAAATCGAAAAATCGACGTATAAACGATTTTGGGCGTCGTATAAAAGATATATTTTTACATTAAAATGAATAGGAATGACTCGGAACCACTTTCAAACGTCGTATAAATGTAAACGTCGTATAAGTGATCGTCGTATAAACGATGCTTTACTGTACTTCTGTTGCCACGATGACAAAAAAAATATTAAAGAAAAGTACAAATTGAGATACAGCTCCAAACAAATTGCATTTAAAAGTACAATTTTTTTTTCCTATACGACGGTATAAAAATTGAAAATGTGTGATTTTTAGAAGTTTAAAAAATTGCAGTACCGAAAATTGTAAAACTAAGATTTCATTAAAAATTTCTATATGATTCGTAGAGGAATATTAATTTTCAATCCATGACGTACGTAATAAAAGATTCTGTTATTACGTAAACCACGTTTTGATCATCCTAAAAATGATGTTTATTATTATTATTAATTTAAATATAGAATTTATTTATAAGTCTAAAATTTTACCCTTTGAAAATATAATTTTCCATATAGTCGTTGTAATTTAATAAATTAAATTTTTTTTCTTTCCCTTTAAGAATAGCTATAAATTTAGAAACGTAAAAATATCCTTTTTCTGTTTTAAACAAGAATTGAAAGTGTTGCTCTCGTATCATATGATGAATGATCTTATAGTAGTTGCTCTTGCATAATTTGTGTGGCCGCTGAGACAAACAGAAAGAAAGGAAAAGAAAATTTCAGTATTTCAACTTATTTTATTTAATTTTATTTTACTAAAAAATTTAGAATTTGACCTTCATTACACACACAGCGAAATTAAAAATGCGATGAATATAAAAAAATATATATATGGGTTCAAAAAATCTTTATTTTTTTAGCGAAATATCTTTGAAAAACATGAATCGATAAATTGGATGAAAAAATATGGTAATTTTTAATTGAAAAAGCAGTTATAGAAAGCTAATATAGAGCTAATAAATATAATAGCTAATATAGCTAAATATAGCTAATATAGCTTATAGAAAGTTATATAGCTAAATTAGAAAGTAGAATAGAACAGTGTACAAAATAGCAGTTTTAAAACATTAGATTTGTTATACACTAATGTCAATAGATGGCAGCACCATAACAAAATAGGAATCTTTTCTCAGATATCTACTTTGTTTTAAAATTAAACACTAGATGGCAGCAGCATAATTTCTGTTCCGAAAAAAAGTTTTTATTATCCAAGCTAAATGAATTTCAGTCTCTCTAGCCTGTCCGTAAAGTAAAAGTCAGCTTTAAATCCAAAAAAATCCAGACTTAGTAAAGAAAAAGTTAACAAAAGAAACGAAGACAAAGGCATAAAACAAGATAAAAAGGAAGAAATCCTTAGACAGAAATTCTATATATATATATTTTTTTTTTTTTTTTTTTTTTTCGGAAAAGAAAAGAAAAATTTAACAAATTACAAGGAGTATTTGGAAAATGATATTTTCAAAGACTCAAATTTTAAAGACTTATAAATAAATTCTATATTTAAATTAATAATAATAATAAACATAATGTTCAGGATGATCATAAC
Organism: Maratus speculifer; assembly: GCA_964019185.1. Taxonomy (NCBI): domain Eukaryota; kingdom Metazoa; phylum Arthropoda; class Arachnida; order Araneae; family Salticidae; genus Maratus; species Maratus speculifer. The sequence goes on from OZ025294.1 coordinate 282,585,777, forward strand.
GAGTCATATACGACCTACATTAAACATTAATATTCCTAGACCAAGGATAAAAAAACAGTATTTTATAGGTAGACAACTTTAACTGTTTAAATTGAAAAAATATGCCCTTACGACATGGATTAAACGTTAATATTCCTGGACCCATCACAAACAAATTTTAAATGAAATTTCAGTTTCACAATTCTTGCAACTGCAAATTTTTCAACTTCGTAACATCGCACATTTTAAATTTTTACACCGTTGCGTAGAGAAAAAAAATGCACTCTTTAATGAAATTTGTTTGAAATCTCTATCACAATTTGTTTTGAAATTATTAATTTTTTTAAAAGTTTTTATTATTTTTTTGTCATTGTGGCAACAGAAGTATTCCATTTTTGGACATTAAACTTGGACCAATCAGGGAACGAATAAAATCAAATAATAAGCTGCGGAATTCAACCAATCAAAAGATTCAGATATACTTTAAATTTCCCAACTCTCTACCGAGAGAACAACAACTTTTTTCCCCAAAAAGTTAAAAAAAAAAAAAAAAAAAAAAAAAAAAAAAAAGTTGAATGTAGATTTTGCCATTGCAGAATTCAGTTTCGCCTCTGATTAGAAAAAAAAAAAAAAAAAATCGTTAGAAATTTTTTATACACATTCCATCAGAACGAATTTTTCGAGAGTCTGAAAAAAATAGTTTCGGATAATCGAGGTTACTGATATTAAATAGGCTTCGTCCTATTCTTATTTACTAAGTACATTAAAAATTTTAAGTCTCTATCACCATTTGTTCGTAAGATACAGCGTTTACAGACAGACAGACGGACGGCAAATTTTTTTTCTAAAAATATGTTTTTCGGAATCTCCAGTATCTGAAACGTGTAAATCCGTCAATTTTTTTTTCCAAGAGTCCTAAAAGAATAGTTCCGGATAATCGAGGTTACTGATATTAAATGCGCTTCGTCCTATTCTTACTCACTAAGTACGAGGAGTGATCCAAAAAAAAGTTTACAAGGCAAAGGAAAAAGTATTTATTAACAATAGAAACAAGATACAAATGGCAATCAAGAGACACATCTGGCCTTTGCTTTTCCACATAGTCGCCAAACCTATTTAGGCAATTGTCAGAACGTTCGACCAACTTTTTTATCCCGTCTTGGTAGTAATCAGGGCCCTGCTCATTGACTGTTTTCAATGCATCGTCTGAGGTGAACCGTGTTCCGGATAGGTTTCGCTTCAACGCCGGAAAAAGGAAATAGTCACTTGGAGCCAAATCGGGACTGTATGGGGGAGGATGATTCCAGACCACCCACTTGAACCTTTGCAGCAATTCCTGAGTCTGGCGAGCTGTATGGGGCCTGGCATTGTCATGCAGAAGAATATCTGTGAATTTCGGATGCGGACACATTTTTGGCCCATAAGAATCGAATTACGGCTCGCACCTCTATGCGAGACCACTTTTCTAGACGTCGTGCCATTACTGTCGCTCTTAAGTGTCTACGTATTGACGCTACTTACTCGTAGAACCGTTGTAGGACAACTAGCGCCATCTGTCAACCACCCTGGTTGGAAATATTCGCTCCACAATTATTACGTTTCAAATGCTTCTGCTTGTAAACTTTTTTTTGGATCAACTTACGTACATACAAAATTTTAAGTCTATATCTCCATTTGTTCATGAGATAGAGCGTTTACAAACAGCAATTTGTTTTCTAAAAATATGTTTTTCGGAATCTCCAGTATCTGAAACGTGTAAATCCGTCAAAAAAATTTTTTTTTTCGATTTTCAAAACGATTGCAAGACTTATCCTATACTACGTATGATAGGTAAGTAAAAGTGGGCCACAATTTTTGACATGACACTTTTTAGCTTGTCTGAAAAAAATAGCATCAAAGGCTATATAAAAAAAAAAAAAAAAAAAAAAAAAAAAAAGATGTTAGTGGCATAAATTGGTGTTCTTTCAATTTCGGTTTTCGCTAGGGACTGAAGTGGGGGAGTTGTCTTTCAGATCATTATTAAACAGTAATTCTAGAAATTCATCTTGAGGGCAAGGAATGTTTTATTTGTGTAAATACAAAGTAAAAATATTTAGATATTAAACTTAAATTTGAATATTTTTAAACTTTTTTTTTTCGGTTATAAAACTAAAAGTGCTTAAAAAAGAAAAACACCCTGCAACAAAATTGAAAAAATAAAAAATTGTCATATTAAAGATTGAGCTCAACTATCCAATGCAAAAATAATCATAATAAAGAATACTGCCCAGTTAAACTGATGGCATTGAGCTCACAGGCTACAAATACTAATTGTACATTAAAGCCTTATATTTTCAAGGGTTAATTCCGTTCGAAAAAAAAATTAAGAAGGGGAAACAGCTCTCCCCTTTCCTCTTTTTTTATACTTAATCATTGAACCTCCTATACTATCAAAGACATGCTTTATCATATAAAAAATCTATATCCAAAATTCAGAGCAAATTAGATAATTCTTAATAAAAACCCATTTAGCATTTATATAATTTAAAAGGAGTTATCCCCTTCTTTTATACTTAACCATTAAACTTCCAAAACGATTCAGAGATTTGAACGAAATCTGAAAATTCTGCTTGAAAAACCTATTTATATAAATTAAGAGGGGGGGGGGAGGCATTAGAACCCCTGTTGCCCCTATTTATACTTATTCAATGAACACCTAATAGCAGTCACGGAATCGCCTCATCAGAATGATCCTAATCTAAATTTTGAACGAAAACTTAATTCTGCATGAAAATCCCATTTATATCAACTAACGGGGGGGGGGCATTAGAACCCCTGTTCCCCCTATTTATACTTATTCAATGAACACCTAATAACAGCCACGGAATCGCCTCATCAGAATGATCCTAATCTAAATTTTGAACGAAAACTTAATTCTGCATGAAAATCCCATTTATATCAACTAACGGGGGGGGATTAGAACCCCTGTTCCCCCTATTTATACTTATTCAATGAACACCTAATAACAGTCACGGAATCGCCTCATCAGAATGATCCTAATCTAAATTTTGAAAACTTAATTCTGCATGAAAATCCCATTTATATCAACTAACGGGGGGCATGAGCCCCCCGTTCCCCCTCTTATACATATCGAATGAACTCCAAAAACTAATCAGGGAAGCGCCTTATCAGGATATACCTATATACAAAATTTCAAGTGGATCCGATATTTTTATCATGAGTTATCGCGTTACGCACATACGCACATACATACAGAACGGACGGGCACATAAGCTCTCAGGCTATGATAGCCTGTGAGCTAAAAATATTCAAATTTAAACTAGAAATTCGAAAACAACATGTCCATTGGTTTAATATTAAGGAGCGGGTGTTTTCAAACAATGGCGGATCTAAGGGGGGGGGCGATGGGGCGATCGCCCCCCCCCCCTTGAGCCCACTAAAGAGTCTGAAAAAGATGCCCGCACGGAAAAAGGATTGGACTTAAACTCGAGACCGACGCCGCCCGACCCGGGCCGCGCCATTTTTAAGTCACGGAACTGGGTCAGGTCTTTACACTTTCAGAACCGGGGCGGATCGAGTCTTACTTTTCCTGTAGAGCGGGATCGAGCCACACTTTTCTTTTCAGGGCGGGCCTGGCGTGGATTTCGTTCTTCCTTGGGGTAAACGCTCGGTCTAAGATCGAACCAGACCATAAGGGAGGAGAAGCAATGGCGGATCTAAGGGGGGAGGGGGCGAAAGGGCGCTCGCCCCCCTTAAATCCGCCATTAGCGGATTCAAGGAAAATGCGCCTTGGCATTTTTCAAGGCGAAAGAGCGATCTCCCTCCCCCCTCTTGGGCTAATATAAGTTTCCTAAAAAGACATGCATCCTCGCAGGAAATGAATTGAAGCCTAACTCGAGTCCGGGGCGGGCCGCGCCTTTTTAATTTCGCGAGGCTCGGGCTGGGTCAGGTCTTCTCGCTTTCAGAACCGAGCAGTATCGTAATCATTATTTTTCTGCAGATTTGGGTCGGGCCCAATGGCGGGTCTGAGGGGGCGATCGTCTTCATATCTTGGGCAATAAACGTTTCCCAAAAATACATGCATCCTTGCAAGAAATGAGTTAGATCCTAACTAGAATTCAGCGCCCCCCCGGGCCGCGCCTTTTTAAGTTCGCGAGGCTCGCACTGTGTCTGGTCTTACCGCATTCAGAACTCGGCCGTCATTTATTTGATACTATCATGATCATTATTTTTCTGCTGATTTGGATTGGGTCTGACTTATTTTTCTTCCAGATAGAGTCTGGCCTGGAGTCATCCTTCTTAGATGTCTGCATTAGAGATGACACAGGTTCAGACTTAGCCCGTGTCCGATACGAGATCGTGCTCTGTTTTTATGCTGGTCTACTGATTCGGACTCATTTTTTCTGAAATCTGAAAATTTTATTTATCGATGAATAGAAAAATGTAAAAAACTTTTTTTCCTCTTAAAAATTAGCACTTATTCCTTTTCAGATCAATGTCTTGCTATTTTGATAAAAATGAAAAAGAGGGACATTCTTTTTTTTTTTTTTTTTTTTTTTTTAGTATTTGAATGCTATTAAAAAAACAAAACAAAAAAAAATGATTAGTCATATCTACATCTGTAGATTTATGTTCAAGCATTGCCGACGACCACCGATCTGGCGCCTACGAAAAAAGGCGGGAATAATGAATTTGTGTTTAGTTCGATTTTTGTTTGTGGCAGAGATTATTTTGCAATTGGATCTTTTATTATTATTATTATTTAGACATGTAACGCGAAAAGAATATTTTCTTTTGATTTTATTTTGCGGTTACCGAATAATTTAAATTTCTAGTGTATGCAACGTATACAAGTCGTAATCGCTTCTCATATGGAAATAACTGTAGTAATTATCGTTTCTTTTGGGATCTCTGCTGATGCCGTAGCGGTAAGTAAATGTATTTACCATATTCTTGCGATCGAGTAGTGTTTCCTCTGTTCCTAAAAAAGTGTTGAACTTTAAAATTTTTAATTTGAGGCTATTTTTTGGGTCATGCTATAACGAAGGCTTGTTATGAAGAATGAAATGGTTATAGTTAGAAATGTGCATTTTTTACAGAAAATTTTAAAATGTTGTTCGATTTGACAGATAATAGACAGTATTTTCTACAGGTTCCATGCATTTATTCATGAAACACACTTCATTAACATGTCCATTGTTCATAATATTTTTTTACTAAAACAGAGACAACATATGAGAATCTTTTTATGCTTAAAGTATATTTTTATTTTACATCAAACTGTTCTTTTGATAATATTAAATTTAATTTTTCGTTTAACAGCCTTTTTTTAATATAAAAATTGCTTTAAAATTATAATTACTTTTGGAACATTTTTTATAAGTACTATGCAATTTTTTCTACTGTATAATTTCATTATCGGGTTTTGCTCTTGATGCCGCAAAATGTTTCTGCCTCAGGCGGAACCGGGCTGTGGAATAATAGCCCAAATTTATCTTTAGTCCGCACTGACCAAAATTTCCCTGGTCGGGGTTCGGCTCGGAATGAAAGTTAAATTTCGGTCCGTGTCCGACCCAGCCTAGACGTATGCATGTGGCCGGGCCTGTCCGAGTCGGCGAAATAGTTCCGAATTTTCTAACGGGCCAGCAAAATTAGAATAATTTTTCCAACAGGCCGGGCCAATAAACAAAATAAACGGGACGAGCCGGCAAAAAAAATTAAAGGGCCATATCGGCCGAGCCCATAAAAAAAATTGCGGGCTCACTGGCCCTTTGTAAAGATTTAAGCAGGAACGTTAAAATATGAGCTAGTTTCAATTATATAGTTTTAATGAGAATAAGTATAAACGTGCGTCATCAGTCGAAACTAGTTTGGCAACATCAATACAGAAATCTAACTTTTACAGTGTAGAGATCAGCATCGGAGAATTATATTGTGTGTAACCCGGTTTTAATATATATATATATATATATATATTTAGCAGGCTCGTACCGGGGCCCGAGATCAGGCTTGCATTGTTTTTCTACATATAGACGAGCCGGGCTGGAACTAGACTTAATTGTTCTCAAGATGTGTAGGACAGACAATATGCAGTGCCGTGCAAAAGGGGGGGGGGCGAAGCATGTGGTCGGCACGGGCGTGGAAATTTAGGGGGCGCCAAATTTATGCTACCAGCGTAATTTTTGGCCTGTTACAAGGAAAAGTTGGGTCGGAGGGGGGAGGGGGCGCCACATTTTGCTTTGCCCCGGCGGAGTTATCTCTTCGCACGTCAAATGATTGCGGATTTTTCTACCTTCTCATGCTGTCGCTTTCAGAAATTCTATTCAAAACGATAATTTTCACAGTATGCTTATCAAAAAATGCATTACGCCATAGTTTCTGAATAAAAACACCTGCTAATCCTGCTAATGTGATCCACAACATAAACATTAGTTAACCCGACCAGCAGCAAAAAAAAAAAAAAGAAGTCAACCGGACCCAAAACCGAACCACAGCAAAAACTAGAAGTCAACCGGACCCAGACCCGACCCACAGCAAAAACTAGAAGTCAACCGGACCCAGACCCGACCCGCAGTGAAAAAATTAGCCCCGACCCACGCATTAAAGTCGAGTCTCCAAATTTCTAAAATCGCCCCCCCCTTGAGGACTCTCCAGATCCGCCCTTGTTTTCAAATGAGTAAAGATGACCCCCAAGGCCATAATTAAATGGCAGCAGTGTAAATAAAATCAATATTATATTTTAAAGCTGTTTCAATTTGTAATATTTTTTTTTATGACAGGTGGAATTGTGCTCTACTGTTCTATGCACCTATTTATAATCATTTGTTTTGATTTATAATTAAAGTGGAAGAAACAAAGATCAGACGTCAATCAGCTACAACAGAAAAAAAACGTGGCAAGTCTAATTAAATATCACATAAAGAGTTTCATTTAACATTCCTTTCAAAACACTTTATTCTATAGCAATAATACGAACATAGATGGCAGCATAATTAAGTTTATTTGTAACCGCATATGTTTGTATATCTGAAAAACATATTTAGTTACATTTATTTTTAGCTAAATAAAGTAAAAAAAAATAATAATCTCTTAAAAGGGCGAAATTATACTCAAGTTCATCTTCATGTAGTTAAATCTATATGACAATAAAAGGTAGTCCATAAGAAAAAAAAAAAAAAATAAAAATAGAACATTTCAACTTTCGGCTTTAAAAGGGCAAAATAAGTAAATATCTGTAAAATTGAATCTATTAGATAATAAAATCTATTCTTCGGAAAGAGTTTCAAACTCCTAACACCGAGCTTCGAGCTAGAAACCTTTCGAATTGCAGGCAAATGCGCTACCACAGAGCATTCTAGCATACGCTAAAAAAGCTGGAAATAAGATTTTTTATAATCTTAATCAAATAAATGGTCGGATGTCATTAAATTAATTCTTATAATTTGGAAAAAATTGAGCAATTAAAATAAACTGTGAATAAAAACAATATGATTTAGTGCTTAGTCCGCATTTAAGGGAGACCAAACTGGTCTCCAAGGGCGGCTAGTATTTTTAATTTTGTTAACACAACCAGCGCAATTCTCCACACAAATAAAAACTTTACATGGCTTTTCAGCATGTTCATATTTTCTTCACTTTCCTGTTTTAAAAATACTAGGGATTCTATTAGAGATTTTTTTTTTTCTTTAACCTGCCCTTTACTATGTATGTAATAAACCTATGCATAAAAATTAGCCTTCAAGTTTTTTTTTTTTTTTTTTTTTTTTTTTTTTTCTAAATAAAAGTCTATGAAGATGTGTTAGATTTCATCATTTTATACTATATGATCAGCAAAAAATTATATTAAATGTAATATTAGATGAATCTAAAAGTACACACACAGTCTTCTGCAATACGCATTTGAAAATCTTAAAAAAAGGGCAAAAATATTAATATTTGAAAAAATAGTAGGGATTTAAAAAGATTCAAAATTTTTAAAACGTAAGTAAATATGCAGTTTTTTATTTTTTTTATTTTTTTCAAAATTATGTTTTAACATTGTAATGCAGTGAGTTCACCATTTGAACTGTATTTTTAAAGGTGTTCTTAAGTCAAAAAGGGAATTTCATGACGTAAATTTTAATTTATTTTTGTTCAGAAATGTGTGAAACTAGCAGGTATTATTGTTCAAAAACTATCTAATCGCACTCAGTTTACTGTTTTTTTGCAAACGCAATTGGTGTTTCAGAAAGTACAATCAAAGTTGGCGTTTTGAATTGAATTTCTCGACGAAAGCAGAAGAAACAGTCGAATTAGGGTAGCAAATGCGATCGTCACGTGATCAATTTCGACTATAATTCAATAGATAGTTTATCGATCACAAAATTAAAAACTGGGTTCGACTCCAAATCGCTTCCATAATCAAGTCTTCCACTTTTATACCTTTCCATTGAAAAATGAATTTGCAAATGTGTCAAAATGTTTTGCGATAGTTAAGCGGAGCAGTTGAGCAGCCTTAAAAATAAAGATAATTGTTGAAGGTAAACTGTCTCCTTAAACATCTTTTTCTATCTTTTCTTTCAATGACAAGATTTTTACAGTTCTTATTAGTGTATATTATCCTAGCACCATAATAAAAAAAGTGTCAAAATTACTTCAAAGTTAAATTTAGAAAAATCTAAATTGATGTAAGTAATGATGTAATTGATTGATGTAATTGATTTAAGATTAAGATTGATTAAGATTGATTAATTTGTAATTGATGTAATTGATTTAAGTCCTGACATCTTGAGTATCTTGGCGCCAATGTTCACAGCGCAGCGATTCCAGACAGACAGGCAGACATACGTTTTATTTTATTATTGTAGAATTCTTTGTAGCACGGAGTAATACCATCTTCTGCCGTACTTTGTAGTTTTCAAAATTTTTTGAGAATTAAGTTTTATGTTCACACTAACTTTGTAAAATTTCAATCAGTCTTTTTTTTTTTTTTATCATAACAGACAATTTTTTTTCAAAATAGATAATGATCCTATTATTGATCGTAAGACCAACTTTAATGATCAGTGATTCAAACGCCATGCAAACGTATCATGCAAAATGATACAAGTCGGAAATTGCACATCAAGTGTAGCAAATGAGATGCGTTCGTACTATAACGAAGTGTAAAAAATATTCAGATCTTGGTGTAATATTATGCAGTATTTCGGATTTAGTATAGTAGGTGCTTTAATCGAACTATGCATCCGAATTTCATAAAATTTGAAATGACTAAACAAAATTATGTAATAATTATATATTTTAAATTTCAAACGATTCGGTTCGGTAGTTTTTGCGATGTTATATGCGGACGGATGGAACGACAACTATAGGTGCTACGCATTTACATAATTACGAACGCACCTAAAAAGAGGCAAACTACTTCAAAGTTAAATTTAGAAAAATCTAAATCAATGTTAAGTCCTGATATCTTGAGTATCTTGGCGCCAACTTTCACAGCGGTGAGTCTTTTTGTCACAGTGTTAAATTCTAGACAGACAGGCAGACATACGTTTTATTTTATTATTGTAGATTTCGTTGTAGCACGGAGTAAAACAGTATTACTGTATACTTTGTAGTTCTCAATAATTTTTGAGTCAAGTTTTATGTTCACACTAACTTTGTAAAATTTCATTAATAATCTTCATTCATTCATTCTCCCCTCTCCCTTCCCCGCAACAGACAAATATTTTTTTTTTTTTTTTTTTTTTTTTTTTTTCAAAATGGATAATGATCTTTTTACTGATCTTTTGGCCAATTTTAATGATCAGTGATTCAAACGCTTAACTGCAAAAACTATAAAAGCAAAAGACGTAAAAATCCGTGCATATACTTTATCATTCCAGATATATGGACTTGCATAGGAAAAGATAATTAGCAGCATATAGTTTATTATAATACGTCCACTCATTTAAATTTCATAATTGTGAAATAATTATTTAAAATTAAGTTATTGATTATCATATTTGAAAATTTTAATCGATATTTTAAAGTCAATAATGGTTACTTTAGTAACTATCTTTTTTCATTTTTTTAAGTCTATAACCGCTGTAATTATCGGTGTAAGGGGGGAGGGGCATAAGCATACGTGTTCAGGGTCCTCAAATTTGTAAATCGGTCCCTGACCATAACCCGATCTGAGAAATACAAAATTTTACGTTAGTTGAAAAATGATCATTTATTTTACAATCTCTCTTTCTCTCTCACTCTGTCTCTTCTTCTCTCCCTAAGTCTGATATTTTTCAGGCTTATTACAAAGATAGGCTAACTGGAAATTATCCATTTTTTAAATATCTTCCAAAATATAGCTGAAAAGTATTTATGACTTATGTTTGTCTACCAGTCCACCCGTGCTCAAACTCTCGCAAATGTACGTCGTCGATGGCTCGTAATTTTAATATGTTATTAACATTTACTATAGAATGAATCTCACTAAAAAAATTGTTTCAAATACATTTAAAAAACGCTGCATCATTTTAAATATAATGAAATTGATATACATTTATGAAGTGCACTAAAATATGCTTTTTGTAGAAATAGGGTGTAAAGCATTTATTATTCATTTACAGAGCCACAAAAAAAAAGAATCCCATTTCATAATGGTCTACAGAGTTAAATTGTTTGCAGCATATTTCAATTATATTAAACTATTACAAATGTAATGAGACTGATTTTACATTACTGACTAGAAGATACTTTTTGTAAAATACGATGAGCGTATAATTTATCGTCCATTTACGGGACCATAAAAAATTTCTGGAACAGTACGGTGTCCATCTGTTAGCTCTAATTGTTAGAAGAGCGTTTTCATGATATGCATTTTTTATTTTAACGAAATTTTGCACAATACGGACACATATAAATGCTACAAATCATATACATGTATACACAAAAGGTCTTATAAACATTACAAAATATGAGAATGAATTGCTTAAAAATTGTTTTTAAGTGAATTAGGTATTTTCAATCAGAACTATATTTGTATTATTATACTAAGAGATAGAGATGTTTTTAGATCATTAATAAAATCATATACAGAGACATACAAAGAACTGTATGAATGATCGTTTACCGGTGATATTTCTCAATGTGTCATTCCAGAGTTTTAGAAGAGCTTTTTGTTTCAATCAAGTGTTAACTTAATACGTGGCGTGTATAGAAGTCTGTAGGTAATATACAGGATTGTATAAAAACAACTCAAATATTTTTCCCACCTATTGATAGAAATTACTGACAGTGAGTTTTCATCCACTAATGCGTTTTGTTACTAAAATAAATTTTAAGTTACTGTATAAAACTCATATGAATTTATAGATGAAATACAAAGCTGCACAAAATAAATAAAGTGCATTTCCGGCTATTGACAGTATTAGGTAAATCCTGTTTCCTAAATATATTACATGCTTTGTAAAACGTTTACTTGGGTTTCTAATTTATCTTATTAAATAGCGAAGTATTGTTAAAATATTCTGGAAGTGTTGTATAATCGATGCTTAGTGCATCATTTTTCTTTCGTTTCTCCATCAGCATTATTTTTTTTTTTCAGACTCATAAAATTGATACATTGAAGATTACATTTATTGTATAATATTGATTGTATAATATAAAATAGATAGATTTACAGGGGCATACAAAAGATTTCGGCTACTATACTGTATCCGAAGTATTGTATGCTATTAAACCAAGGTCTGAATATTTTTAAAACTTCGTTATAGCATGAACGCATCTATTTGCTACGCTTAACGTGCAATTTGATTGTAACTAACTGCCATTAAAAAAAAGAAAATACTTGGTGTAATTCTGACACGTGTCTCTATACATACAATTTTGCATTAGGTGAAGATGGATTTAATATTTTGGGTCAAAAACCGACAGTCAAAACAAACTAATTAAAAGGGAAAAAAAATGAGCAATACTGAAACATATAGAATGGAATAATTTAGTACAGTACTGCTTAAAATATCAGATTTGCTAAAAATTCTGAAACAATTCTCAAAATAACAGCAAATTTCCATATTCGTAAAGCAATCAAAACAATTTTTAATGGATCAACTTAACTTCATGACTAATTTATAAAAAAATATATGTATAGATTTATCGACTAAAATACACAAACACACGTGCAAGAGACGTCGCGTGCCTCTGGGGAATGGTAGAAAATTTTAAAAACAGGAGAAGTTTAAATGATACTAAGTAAAAGAATTTTTATGTTTTAGATTGAGAAAAAAGGCCACATAACGTAAACAATTAATCAATTCTCGCATCAGGATATCGTGAAATTGAAAACAAAGAAATGCAACCACCCTTTTCCACCCCTCCGCTTCAAAAGCAGACACGAAGGCTATTGGCAAATATTAGATTTACAGAATTACTGTTTTTTTTAGAAAAGTTATTTACTAAAAGCGAAGTTAGTCTTGAATTAATGTCAAAGGAGAATGCTGCGCCATTCTTTTAATAAAAATAAATAAGCTTTAATGAAATTTTACGGCTTAAAACAAACAGAAATATTTAAATCTTCCGTTTTTTCCAATATGAATCTCGCAATGATCATATTGCATTTTCCAGGTTTATTTATAAATTATAACTGTTTCAATTTTTACGCATCTTCCAGAAAATCAAGTAATTGGAAAGTTGTTTAACTATAACCAGAAATTATTCAAATACAGATATTCACGGCGGCGTAAAGTTAGAAAAGTTTAAAAACAAAATACGCTTTTTAAGGAAAGTATGTTTAGAGAATTTAGAGAATCAAATTAAAATTGCATATGCGTTTCTAGATTTTTTTATTTGAAATGCCTAATCAGCCTTTTGAACAAATTATTGGACTTTTTAAAAATCTGTTACAAGTACAAAGAAGAAAATAAATTATACACCACGCATAGATTATGAATATTTCTAAGATCAGGAATATATTACTTAAATATCGTATTTTACGTCAAAAAATCGGGACGATTATAAATGATAGTTGAGTTTCAGTACAGCATTGTATACACACAATTAAATGTGCAAAAATTATGATCACCCAGATTTAGAGTCAGGTTCTGATTTCAGAATTTTTGAGCACACAATACAACCCAAACAGTAGCGTAGTTGGTATGGGTGACACCCAAGGCAAATGTAATTTGTGTCACCCCCCTGCTAATCCGTCATATTCTTTCAATTACAATTCTACGTTAGTATAACAAATGACTATACCATTCCTTGTTTATATTTTGTCCTCCTGCATAAAAAAATCCACAGGACCGACTCATCACTCAACCCATAGTCCGCATAAGTCAATGTGCTGTCTATATGTAGAAAACAAAAATCTTTCTTTTAAAGTTTGCTTTTGCTACCCACTCATTGGATAGTTTGTTTTTTGTTCCTTGGTGCATATCTTATTTAGACACAGCATTCTGCATAAAATTTCACATTCACAAAGAAAAGAAAATTAACTCTATTGCGTAGTGTGCAAGGAACTTCATTTTATTTCGGAATTATTTTCCAAAATCTTATAAGATTGTATATACATATATACAGTTTGCAAATAAAGATTGGTGTCACCACTTAGAGGGTGACATGCGGGGCGAACCGCCTCCTCCGCCCCCGGCTAACTACGCCACTGAACCCACCACTCCATTTTGTTCTGTTGTTCCTTCGAATATTTACAAAGGCAATGATGCTGATAAGTTCAAAGTAATACATTTACTTTGAGAAATTTTTTAATTCTAACGTGAAATGACTCAAAGTGGTACAAAGTGGTTTTTAGGCGCTCTGGGCAATTTGAAAAGGCATTGAGCACACTTTCCTTATTGGTGCTATAGTTTTTTTGTACTCTTTATGTATTTGTATTTATTTAAGTATTTATTTTTTTTACATTATGCATAAAAGAATTTCTTGAAGAATCTACAAATTTTGCACTAGGAAAAACTGCTTCTCCCTGGCTTCTCATTTGCTATTAAGACCGGGAGGTGGCAGCACAGACAATCACCGCATGGAGTTCGCGGACGAAAATGTAGGATTAGTTAAATCTCGATTCCCATATTAAAATGCAATCGGTCTGCCAAGTCATATCTTGGTGGAAAACACCTAAAAGCTTGATTTTAACGGTTGATTCGTAGATTTACCACTTTGCTTTCCTACACCGAAAAGTATGAAAACACAATGGTAAGATGATTCAATCGCTGAAATCGAGTTTTTAAGTGTTTTTCACGAAGATATGACTTGGCAGATCGATTTCGTTTTAATATGCGAATCGAGATTAATATAATCCTAGTTTTTCACCCGTCAACTCGATGAGGTGATTGCCTAATGTTGCTGTTTCCCGGTCTATATATCATTGATGACATATAGTATTTAGCTTTTAATGAATGGGTAACTATAAATTGCTCTATGCAATTTACAAAAACTATACCAAACATATTAACAACTAAACGTATTAGCAGCGTTAATGTTTTACTATCAGTAGCAGTATTGCCTATACGAAACAAATTATAAAGAAGTATTGTCAACATTTTAGAAAGGATTTGTCAGCATTTTAGAAATAGTATAACACTCAAGATTTTATTTTTTCATGGCTTAGTTCGAAAATGTATTTACACGTTGAGTACTATGTCGATCATCAGTGACTGACACTGAACTTTTCGATTTTGGTCGCGTCAGTCACCGGTGACTAACAATTTAAAATACAATATAAAACTAAAATATTTATATTGTTTAAAGTAATTACTGAAAATTTATTTAAAATGTATGTAATATCATATTTTACACTGTCATTCATCACTATCAGCGTGGTTGACTCGGCCTAAACATAAAGTTCAGTGTCAGTCACCCAAGCACTCAACGTGTTAATCGTTGGGAATAATATAGGCATAAAATCGAAAATTTTAGATTTTTTTTTTTTTTTTGAATAATTTATTGGCTGTAAAGTCAATAACAGTTTTTTTCTAATTTGAAAACTTTTGACAAATAGTGGAATATAACTAAGCTATAATAATCTTCCCAAAGTTTTCTACATAGACATAATATTATATAGTTTTGATATTGGAAAGCCAAAGATTTAATTTTATTGTGATCACATAACGGAGAACGAAGCTTTCAGGAGCACTACTCCGATATTTAACTTCTTCACTTTATTGTGATAGCAAATTCTCATCAATTCTGGGCTGTTTAATAATACCTTATAAAAAGTTAAATACATTGTGCTCAAAACTTCAATTGTCATTTCCCGCCACCCAATAGGCCCATATGGTCAATGAATAAATTTGGCGTTACTCAGATTGTTAGAAATAAATCATAAAGTTTTTTAATTATTGTAAGCAGGGTTCTCGCTGCCGCACGCCATTGCGCCGAATTATTGCTTTAAGATGCTTCATTTGGCGAATGATAGAACAACCAGATTCGTCAAACTGCAAGTGCTCGGTTACAGCTCTTTGTGTGTGCGTGTTATGCCAATATGGTCGAGATTCTTATCGGCGTTACTGAACGATTAATGCTTCTTTACATATTCAATCACACTGTATCATTTTACATTGTTCTATTTATAGAGAAACTACACTACCCCTACACCAATTTGGTTTAGAAACAACCAAAGACACTGAAAAGATTATGTGATAGGTATTTCTCTATCGTCAGTTAATCCACTATCTGTGTGTCAGCGTCGTATCACGCCAGTACAACACAAAAAAAATTACTCTCATTAAATGCCAAATGGAGAAAAGTTTAGCTGATATGCGGTGTTCAAATTAGCTACTTACCATGTATTAGTCGTATGCAACGTATCATTGGCTGGTTAAATTAAGAGTCGAAATTTGATAGCAATTTTTAATGTACATTTTCAAGATAGTTATTTTTAATTTTTATCTACACTGCTGAAATAATGTCTGAAACATTTACATGATTAATGAGACATTTAGAATGTACTTATTTTTGATAGTTTCTGTAGCAGTTAGTCAAATTTCTATTTTATGAGCAATTATAAAAAATAGGTTATTACAGAATATTTTGAAAAAAAAAGGGATATAATAAAGGATTACAAATAGATTTTTCAGTCTTTCACGTCAAATCTATTTCGGTAACATTTATTTCCATTTGGCTACTGTTTTTTTATTTCTCATTCGCCAAATCGCTAATGTTGCTCAAAAGCCAGCGAGAATCCTGACTGTAAGTGATGTCGAGTAATTTTTGGATTTATTTGTCAGAAGGAAGAATTTTCAAAGTGGTAGAGAGATGGCTTTTTTGCGAAGAAAAATTTCATTAAATTTACTTCGCAAGTATTGTACAAAAGCATTTAAACACTCAATTCAAATAAAATTATTTAAAAGTTTATTTTATTTATTTATTTATTTTTTTTTTTTTTTATGGTTAACCATAGTATTTGTAAACAAAATCACGTGATAAAACTTCTCAGATTTTTTTTTTAATTTTTTAATTTAAAATCCTTCTATAGTAAAAAAAAATTAGCTTTAAAAGGAATGACTCCTGGAATGATGCTGATGTGGAAGATTTCCGGAACTAACGAATCCAGGTTGTCCACTCCTTCCATGAGTCGAATAGACCAATCAGGAAAGGGCTCCGTCTATGCATCGCCGTATGGGTTACCATAAAGAGAGGAAAGGTTACCATCGCCAACAATCGCCAAGTTTGTTGCCAACTTGGCGATATATCGCCAAATTTGGCGACCAAAATTAGTTGTCAAAAGTGACGCCAACTTGGCGATAACTGTAATATTTCTCCAAATTTTTAATTTCTTTACAACACCAGTCGTTTGATACATCATTTGAGAGGTTTGCAACTGCTTATTCATATAATGGATGTCTTGTGTGTTATCCCCCATTCTGCTCCCCAGGGGGGACACATTTTTATTTTCTTTACAACACCAGTCGTGTTACACAAGATTTGAAAGGTCTGCAACTGCTTATTCATATTATGGATGTTTTGTGTGTCACCCCCACACTCTGCTCTCCCCAGGGGGGGGGGCGGTCATATTTTTAATTTCTTTACAACACCAGTTGAGTGACACATCATTTGAAAGGTCTGCAACTGCTTATTCATATTATGGATGTGTTGTGCGTCATCCCCCACTCTGCCCCACAGGGGGGCACATTTTAAATTTCTTTACAACACCAATTGTGTGACACATCATTTGAGAGGTCTGCAACTGCTTATTCATATTATGGATACCTTTTGTGTAACCCCCCCCCCCTCTGCCCTCAGAGGGGGCGCATTTTGTAATTTCTTTACAACACCAATTGTGTGACACATCATTTGAAAGGTCTGCAACTGTTTATTCATTTTATGGATGTCTTGTGTGTCACCCCCACTCTGCCCCCCCAGGGGGGCACATTTTTAATTTCTTTACAACACCAGTCGTGTGACACATCATTTGAAAGGTCTGCAACTGCTTATTCATATTATGGGTTATTGGCGAGCGTAGCAAGGAGGGGTAGACAATAATTGAAATCGCGAAGCGATTACGCGGGGGGTTGGCGAGCATAGCGAGCAGGGGGGCGGGGCCCCCCTAGTTTATCAAAAAAAAAATCGTTATGTTGAACCTCCCCCCTCCCCCAAAAGATATTTTTCGAAATCATTTGACAGACCCCTCCCCCCTACAGTAATAACGTTATACATGCACAGAACCTCTTGTCTCTTCAAAAAAAAAAAAAAAAAAAAAAAAAACCCTAATAACCTCCTCCCCCTGAAGTACATGGTGGGAAACAATATGTCTGTTATTATTAATAGTGTGTATCATAAGTAATTTATACGCATATATTTATATATTTAATAACTTAATTTGTACAAACCACAGAATTTCAATAAACTTTTTTTTTAAGTCAATGTTTCATATTTAGTGAACACACGTAATCTGTGTAAAAGATTTTATATCTTTCGTATGATCTACAAATGCTCTTTTATTTGAGTAACAATGAAAAAATTTTCAAATTACGCATATCTCAAAAGTTTATAATACGGTTAAAAAAAAAAGAAGATGCAGTTACGTTTCTTGAATTCTAACGTTTACATGTGGAGCAGCCCTCGAGTCAATCGTAAAGTCATTAAGAGCTTCGGGCAAAATTGAACATATTTCATAAAAATATTCATATCATCAATTCATTAAAAAAAAACTAGAAAAACATGACAGACTATTTTGATGTAGAGAATGGATTACAAATAAAAAGCGAAAATATTGGTCGTATAAAAAATGATAACGATATCAAAAGACGACCTTCCCCTAAAGATATTTTTCAAAATCATTTGACAGACCCCCCCCCCCTCCCAACACTCTCACCTAAAATGATAACGTTATACATACACAGAACCTCTTGTCTTTTCCTCAAAAAATCCAATAATAAAAACTCCCCTGAATTACATGGTGGGTAACAATAGGTCTGTTATGCTTAATAGTGTATGTCAAAAGTAATGCATATACATATATTTATGTATTTAATAACTTAATTTGTACATACCACAGAATTTCAATAAATTTTTTCTTAATGTTTCACATTCACACGTAATCTTTGAAAAAGATTTTATTTTTTTTGTATGATCTACAAATGTTTCTTTGCTTTAGTAACAAATAAAAATTTCTCAAATTAGGCATACCTCAAAAGTTTATAATCCGGTTAAAAAAAAAAAAAAAAAAAAAAAAAAAAAAAAGATGCAGGAACAAAGTTTCCTGAATTGTAACGTTTACATGTGGAGCAGCCCTGGAGTCGGTCCTAAAAATCATCAAGAGCTTCAGGCAAAATTGAACACATTTTATAAAAATATTCATAAAAATATTCATATCATCAATCCATTAAAATAAACTACCCGTAAGACATGGTGACGTCACTGCAACGTCGTTGTGAAGTCACATTGTGACTTTGTGACCAGCGATTGTCGACGTGACGTCACGTGACGTCGATGTGAAGTCACAGTGACTAAAATGTGAAGTCGTTATGGCCGTTTTAGAGCTTTTTATGACGTCACATTGTGACCACTTTGTGACGTCACAATGTGACCAATTTGTGAAAAGTGTGTCATTTGTGACTACTTTGACATTAACATTGTGACGAACTGTGCAAATTTTTTTAGAAAGTCACATCTTAGTCACAATGTGACGTCACTGAGTGGTGGCATTTTCGTCACAGATGTGATGTGACCAAAGTGACTCACAGGGACGTCATTGTGACGTCACTGTGACCATGCATGCTATGAGGATAGAAAAACATGACAGACCATTTTGATAGGGTTACAAATAAAAAGCGTAATAATGAAATTTGTTTTAATGGGTTACAAATAAAAAGCAAAAATATTGGTTGGATCAAAAATGATAACGTTATCAAAAGACAACCTCCCCCCCCCTTAATATATTTTTCGATATCATTTGCAGGCCCCCCACCCTTACACCTAAAATGATAAAGTTGCATATGCACAGAGCTTCTTGTCTCTTCTTAAAACAATCCCCTAATAAAAAACTCCCGTGAAGTACATGGTGGGAAACAATAGGCCTGTTATTCTTAATAGTATATATATCATAAGTAATGCATACACATATAATTATATACAGTCGAGTCTCTATATAACGAAATCCATCGTTCCAGTAAAAATTCGTTATATAGAGAAATTCGATGTATAGAAAATGATGTTAAAAATCGTATTTAATGTGTAAATTTTGAACAAATATTATTTTTGATGTTTTTAATTAAGAATTTGGAATGTTTAAAAGTAAATATTAACCTAACATTTTTATTTCTTAATTATTTAAGCAGTTTCAAAAAAGAGAACAGACATTTATTTGAAAGCTTAATGAAAATAAAATAAGGAAGACTTACATTAATTTCAGAAGAAAAAATCTGTAATTCTTGTTATTTTGATTTTAAAATTGTTACGTCCCCCCCCCCAAAAAAAAAGCTCAATTTTTAGCAAGGAATGAAAAATTGTAGTTAACATTTTCCTCCATTTGAAGACCTCTCTTATATGCCTCTCGTTGATTCCTCTCCAATATGTGTAACAATCTAACTGACTCTGTTTTGAGAAGGATGTTGAAAGGTGTGTGGGAGGTGGGATGAATTGGATTTAAAGAACAAAGAAGTTATATTTTTAAAAAATTCAGCACTGAACGATGAAACAAAAATAGGTGATGGAAAATTGATTCCATATGATTTCGAAGCTTTTTTAAAACTGAATAAATTAAAACCAATTTATGAAAAAATTCGTTATTATAGAGATATATATTTCGCTATATAGAGACTGTTTTTAATGTAATCTTGCAAAAAAGGGACCATTCCTAAAAAAAAAAATCATTGTATAAAGAAATTCGATGTATGGAGTTTCGTTATAGAAAGACTCGACTGTATTTAATAACTTAATTTGTACAAACCACATAATTTCAATAAACTTTTTTTTAAAGTTAATGTTTCATATTTAATGAAACACGTAATCTTTGTAAAAATAATTTATATATTTTGTATAATCTACAAATGTTCCATTGCTTTAGGAACAATTTTTTTTCAAATTACGCATGTCTCAAAAGTTTATAATCCGTAAAAAAAAAGGATGCAGCTACAAAGTTTCCTGATTTGTAACGTTTACATGTGGAGCAGCCCTGGAGTCGGTCGTAAAAGTCATCAAGAGCTTCAAGCAAAATTGAACATATTTTATAAAAATATTCATATCATCAATTCATTAAAATAGACTAGTAAAACATGACAGACTATTTTGATGCAGAGAATGGGTTACAAATAAAAAGCGAAAATATTGGTTGGATCAAAAATAATAACGATATCAAAAGACGATCTGCCCCCTCCCCCAAAAGATATTTTTCAATATTATTTGCCAGACCCTCTACCCTTTCGCCTAAAATGATAACGTTATACATGCACAGAGCCTCTTGTCTCCTCTTCAAAAAATCCTCTAATAAAAAATCACCCTGAAGTACAAGGTGGGAAACAATATGCCTGTTATTCTTATTAAGTAATGCATATACCTGTATTTATATATTGAATAATTTAATTTATACAAACCAAATGTTTCATATTTAGTGAAACACGTAATCTTTGTGAAAGATTTTATATCTTTTGTATGATCTACAAATGTTCCTTTGCTTTAGTAACAAATAAAAATTTCTCAAATTACGCATATCTGAAAAGTTTATAATCCGGTTAAAAAAAAAGATGCACCTACAAAGTTTCCTGAATTGTAACGTTCACATGTGGAGCAGCCCTCGAGTCGGTCTTAAAAGTCATCAAGAGCTTCAGGCAAAATCTTTATCTCTTAAAAAGAAAGAACTTAAGTCCCATATGTTCAAAAATTGAATAAATCAATATTTTTATCTTTGAAAACTTCAGAATAATTAATGAAATAATTTTTATCGTTTTAGACAAACGCCGTTTCTGTTTCGATCTTCGAGAAGCAGCATGAAGTCTTCAACTAATGTTGCCCTTTTTTGAAAAAAGAAAAAAAAAGGCAATATAATTTAACTAAACATTTCAATACGCTAGATATCTATAGTCAAACAAAAACCTGTGCCTGCGGAAAAATCAAACAATTTTCCCGCGACGATTGAACTCAATTTAAATTCACTCCTTCAAGCTGCCCAAACAAAATTTTCGAACCACAAATCAAGCAGGGAGAGAGAGTAAAATCACAAAAATCTCAAAAACATTTAAAGCTTTTACCTTTAATGAACAAACTTAACTTTTCTCCTTCGAAAAATTAATTCGCTTGTTAAATTTTCTTTCCAAAAACTCAAGAAAGAGCGATAGCTTTAGAAAAAAAAAATCTCCATTATTGAATTAGTTGGCGAAGTAAAAGCGACTAAGGAATAAAATTGTAAATTAGATAATGCAATTTACTACTGATCGTAATTTATAATTGAGTTACATAATTTCTCTCATTGTTTGAATTTTTGTGGTGTGCACAGCCTTATTCGAGGTGCTTGTTGTTTAAGACAGCAAATGAATTAAATAAACATTTATTTAGCAAACCCTCCATCACTACAAATATTTGGACCTGTACAGGGAATAGCAAAAGGGGTAGCGTGCTCTCTTTTTGCACGATCTCGCCCCAGTCCCCCCCCCTTTTTACTAATTCCTACCCCCTGGTTGTATTTATTACCCTTATATATTTAGTGAGCCATGCGTTAATTGGATAACGATATGTACTGGAAACGTCTTTAATTAAAACAGATTCAATTACATGTTTTAAGGAATCGGCGAAAATATATTTTCAGAATGTCTCTAAAACTACGAAGGCTGAACAAATTGTTTTAATTCGCTTAAGGAAAAGTGCGGCGCGATTGGGTAATGAGATTTAAAAATGCCCGATTTAAAGGACAGAAAAAAAAGGGTATCTAATGAGTTCCACGGGGTAGCCCCATATCTTAAGGGGATCAAGATCGAAATGCGGATGAAACGGTGAAAAAATTCTTAATTCGGAGCGATGTGGGGGTAATCTAAAAATGAATTACAGCATCACTAATGAATCTTTATATGAGAATGAAAATGCAATCTCCCTCCCGGAGTTCACACGCTGCAAAGTTTCAGTAAAAACAAAAGAGATAGCATATTTATTTAACTCCCATAAAACTATAGCTTGAATCAATTCATTAAGAGTGAAGACCCATTTCGAAACTTTATTGAACTTAAGCTAAACATGAGTAACAACTTATCAATACTTTTCTAGATTTCCAAAATTCAACGTTTCTTTTATTTTCCCCAGGAAATCTAACTGCTATCCTTGTTTTCTCCCTTTAAACCAACATGATAGACATGTCGCTTAAAAATATTTGAAATTTTTTTTAAAAGAGATATAGGACATATCTAGACAATCACAAATGATAATACAATGCATGGTTGTAACACGACACATAAAAAATCTTAATTGAAAGTTTGTTATTTTTTATGACAAACGTCATAGACTGGGAGGCGGCGGCACAGACAATCATCTCATCGAGTTGAGAGATGAAAATCTCGGATTAGTTAAATCTTGATTAGCATATTACAAAGCAATCGGTTTGGCAAGTCATACCTTGGTGGAAAACACCTAAAAACCAAATTTTAGAGGTTGACTCGTAGGTTTTCCATTATGATTTCCTGCTCCCAATCCTCCATTTTTTTCATACTTTTAGGTGCATAAAAGGAAATAATCTATCATAAAAAGAAAATTCTAATACAGGATCGCACAAATTATTTCTAATTTATTACCGTCTATGGAAAATTCTTTCTTTAGGGTTAATATTAATGACCAACAGAACCGCCTGGCTTATCCCAAAATATCCACGAGGCATCCCAGGTAAAATAATAAATAATGTAAAATTTAAAAATTACGATGATTATAGTAACGCAGCTTAGCGTAGGATGTTGCTGAGATGTTTTTATCGATTCTCTTGATTCTCTGAATATCTCGATTGTTACTGAGGTGTCAAATGAATTCTCGATTACTCCAATCAATAAATTGCTATTCGTATGTGATCCTATTTAAAAATCGATAAAATCTTTGTAGGCCATTGAAGATGGCAATAGCCTACAAAGAGATCAGACAAAGGCGCCAGACTGTTTTTACTTTCGTTTCCTCTCAAGATATCATTCATAATTGTAGTGTTAAGAGCCCATACTACTGACTGAAAAACATCCGGATGATAATGTTAAGTCTATGGGGGCGTTCTTTTCAAATATCTCGCTCAAATTTTAATATTTTGATGTGATTATTTTGCATAGGATAGCTGAGGACGATCTACAACCGGGTTAGTTTTTACTTTTTCAATTTTGAATTCAGATTTTTTAAAAAATATTTTCGAAACCAGTTAGGACCGGTTCTGAAATTGAAACTATCATAATATAAAAAATATATAACCAAAATCTAAAAAGTAAAAACAAGCCCGGTTGTAGATCTCCTCAGCTATCCTATAACAAAAAAAAAAAAAAAAAAAAAAAAAAAAAAAAAAAGTAAAAATATTAAAATTTGAATGAGATATTTGAAAAGAACGTCCCCATAGACTTAACATTATCATCAGGGTCTTTTTCAGTCAATAGTGTGGGGTCTTAAGCGGGCTTATGTTTTTCTGTAGAATAAAGAGTTTGTTTTTTAAGGCTTCTATTCCTGCAAGGGCGAAAACACTTGTGTCGCGAGCTAATGGCTGTTCGTAAAGGGAGGTTATTTTCTAATAACTCGTTTCCGTGTCGACAGTTTTAAATAATTTGTTTTACACTGGATAACTGAGCAGCGCCCGACTAGCAAGATTTTGTGCCCAGGACCCTTTAAAATATTTCGTGCCCCCATAGATTGGTTTATTTATTGATACTACTTCTTTTTACATAACACGCACTTATTCGAATAGTATCCACTCAAAAAATTTAAGTTTTCCGGGAAATTAAACAAGTTGGAAATTGCACGTGAACGTAGCAAATGAGGTGCGTTCGTACGATAATGAAGTTTTAAAAATATTCAGATCTTGCTGATGTAGTAGAGCGTACTCCGGATGCAGTATAGTAGTCGAAATCTTTACGTTTCTGTAAATATGCAGGAAGTAATTTTTATTACACTTCAGCAACGTATATCTTATTCATAAAATGTGAAATAGTTGAATATAATTAAAACAAGTCCCAAACAATATTTTCCGTATAGCATTATGTAGTGGAATACTTTTGTGTGGCTATGTAATTTAATAATAAAAATTCTTTGCATCACAGATTGTTCAGAATGCATATTTTAGTATATATTTCATAGATTCATGCCAATTCTATTATGTTCGAATGAGTGTAACATCATTAAAATGCATTTGAAACTTTTTCCACATTGACCGTAATGTAATGGAATACTTTTGATTGTCCCTGTAAATGATCTATGCATCCGACTTTCATAACATTTGAAATGACTCGACAAAATTACGTAATAATTATATTTTTAAATTTCAAACGATTAAAATGCATTTGAAAATTTTTTCCCCTTTGACCGTAATGTAACGGAATCCTTTTGATTGTCCCTGTAATTGATCTATCCATCCGATTTTCATAAAATTTGAAATGACTCGACAAAATTATGTCATAATTATGTATTTTAAATTTCAAACGATTCGGTTGGGTAGTTTTTGCGTTGTTATATGCGGACAGACGGACAGACAGACGGACAGACAGACGGACGGACTGAGCGACAACAATAGGTGCTACGTATTTACATAATTACGAACGCACCTAAAAACGGTTCCAGGAAATAAAATAAAATATTTTTTTTCTATTATTAACTGAAATGTGCTTTTAATCGTATATTGAGATACATTTGTCATTTCATCTTATTATTATCTCAAATATCACATTAAAAAAAAAAAAAATACAATTATGGTTTTGTAAAATGGAAATTGAAATGAAATTATGAAAAACTGTGCCCCTCAAAAATTTCGTACCCAGCACGGCCCAGCCAAATTATCGCATGGACCTCGGGTCAGGGCCTGAAGCTGAGGTTCTTCTCTACATCACTCCTTTTTTTTTACTTTTTCGACTTCAGTTGCAGATATTTTTTGATTTCGTTGCAGATATAGAATGAAATTTTCATTTTAGGATCCGGTTTTGAAAGTAAAAGCAAATTTATTCTAAAATATATCAGCAACCAAAATCGAAAAAGTAAAAACGAGTGATGTAGAGAGAGATCTCAGCTATCCAATGCAAAACAAATTATTTAAAAATGTCAAAATGCCTTCCCATAGGAAAATAAGCTTCCCATAGGAATAGCATTAGCTCGGAAGTGTCTTCGATTGCAGAGACAGCCTTACTTCAAAATTGTTTTGCTCCAATTTACTTGAGAGTTGATCAAAAATCGATTTTTGTTTTAAATTTTAAATAAAAGTATGTTTAATTATGAATATTTTGACACTTCTTTTTTACTCATACGGCTATTATATAGCGAGACATTGTACATTTTGTTAATACATCCAGAACAAATCTCCATACAATTACAAACTTTAACCCTTAAATGCATAGGATAGAACACGTTCCAAAAAATGCGCAATTCAAAGAATCAGAATTCATACCAGAAAAATCTAAATAGCAATTTTTTCTTTATTTAATTACGAATGGTCTCTCATTAAGTAAAGTGAAAATTGCTCTTTTAAATTTCTGGTGAGAATACGGAATATGTGAATAAAACCCCCAATAAATCGGGAACACTTATGGTATCGAAAATGATACAATATGCATTTAAGGGTTAAATGGTTTCATATTTTCTTAATTTTCATGTTTTAAAATTGCTGAGACTTTTTTTTTATGACTAAACTTTTGAGCTTGTGTCATTATTAAATTTATTAGACTGTTAAATTAGTTTGAGATACCATAACTCTGATTTGAGAAAGAAATATACTTACTTTCAAGCAATAATGTCTGGAACTGAGATTAAAAAAAAAAAAAAAATCACTGCACACAAAAAAATCACAACACAGTCTCTATTTTCACAATACAACAAACAACAAATTTAGTTTATTCATAACTTTCCTTCATTTATTAATTAGAATCGCACACTTCACAATCTGATTCCTCAGCACTGGGAGAATGATCTTTATCAAACTGGCCTAGAATTATCTGAAAGTAAGGTTGCTCTGCAGGTAAGATTGAGGACAAATATTTTTGAATATCTCTAGCTTTTGCAGCTTTTGGGAGAATTTCAGCTCTATATGCTCTCTCAAAGTTTTTCTCATTAAATTTTGCTTTTCCTGTTATTTTGAATGTTTCTGTAAGCAACCCACTAAATATTTTACTTTAAGTTATGGTTCTTGATCTATATTCATTTATTTTATAAAATGTCATTTTTTATTTCCCTTGTTTTTTAGTAACAGGAGACGGCTGTTTGCTTTTCGGAACAACACAATTCCATGGACTTGTGTGTAAAATCTAGCACATTAGAAACATGCAAAAGATACGGGAACTTGTGTTATTTTTAATGTCAAATGATAGAGCTCTGTTGGATGATTACAACAATATACACAACTCAAAAAGTGGATTGTGTTGTTATGAAACATACAGCTTCAATTATTACATCAAAGTGGCGTTCTTTTTAGACGTTTTCAGTCGTCACATCAGCCATGAAGTGTTGTTTCAAAAAAGAAAGAATAGACTCAAAAATAGCGGTTGCTGTTTGCATTTAAAATTTAATATCTCATGTAAGTCAATCTCATAATAAGTCATAGAAAATGTTGACACTGCATCTAAAGTATTAAAACAATTAGTAATAAGTTATAGCTATAAGATATAGCAATATACAATGAAATAAGCAACAAAACATAGCTCAACTGTTTGTTTAGAGTCAGTTTGATGTCACACTAAAAATAGTCTTAGAAAATGAGGTCATATATAGGAGATTATATATATTTTTTTTCTCTGAATATTTTTGTTGAAAATGAAATGACTGTATTAAAATAGAAATTGTTTTACTACATAGGAGAGGTGAGGGTAATTAGGATCGCTTTTTGACAGCTTGAACATTGACATTTAATTGCCAGAGAATGAAGTGGACGATATGTTAATGTTATGTATAATTTTACTCAGTAGGTAGTTGTCTCTTGAAATGTGTAAAGAGTTATTTTCAATGTACCATGTTACCTGGTAAAAGTGTCTTAAAAAAAAAAAATACCTCTTTGATCCGAATTAGCTCATGAACTAAAGAAAATATAACTAAGTACTAATGGTCCCAGTTACCAATATCAGATAAAATACAACTGATCCCAATTATCCCATAAAATGGGGTGATTGGGATTCGTGGTATTTTCTCTCATGCTTTGCAAGATTTAGTTTTACAACTGCACTATTATGAGAGATATATTATTGGAAAGATAAGTGTACTTGGAGAAAAACGTTTTTTAAGAGATTTTCAAGATTCATATATTTTACTCTGGCAACAAAATAAAATAAAACGCAACACTTTCTATTGGAAATTAATAGCTTTGTTGTGTTTCTAAAAAACGCATTAAAAGAGGTTATTTTAAAATAAAATGAAATGAAGAAACGGGGGAAAAAGAATTTGTCAAAGCTCATATGTTTTGACGGAAGAAAATTTCATTTACATTGAAAGTGTTGAGCCTAATTACGGCTAAAACAAGTAGCTATGGTTAAAATTTGGAATAAATGCAAAATAAAATAATAAAATAAATGTTTTTTTTTTTTTTTTTAAACACAAAATGACCAGTAAAGTAAACCAAGCTAGGGGTATTTCACGAGATCTAAAAACAGCTCTAATTAAAAAAAAAAAAATACCTGATTAAGGACTATTGAGAGATATTATCAGGGTCAGTTGCGATCTTCTGTTATCAGGTTGCAATTCCTTTGACTTAGGGAATTTTTCGGTGTCCACGGCCACCTTTAAAGTTTCTGCGGCTGTATTTGTGATTAATTAAGAAAAATCGTTTACACATTTGGGAATCCGTTTTCATGAAATGGTTAAGAAGCTACTTCATTCAAAAGAAAAGACCCGTTCGCTAATACTAATCCTATGAAAGAAATTTATAAAGATACATCGGTGTAATTTCAACATTTTATATTATATAGTTGCATTTTATAGCGATCTATATGCAGGCCGTTTTCTACATTTTTGATTTTGTTTACAGACATATTTTATGAAGACGCTTTCATTTTCGGAGTGTTCATTTAGTGTATGCCAGTTTGGGAAGCAAAAGCATCCTCATAAAAATATCTGCAACCAAAATCGAAAAAGTAAAAAACGGCCTACATTCTGATAAATCTCAGCTATTCAATGCAAATATATATATATATATATATGTGTGTGTGTGTGTGTGTTTATTTAAAGGAAAAGGAAAATATGTCGCTCCCTTCTGGACTTTTATAGAGTTTAGAAGAAAAGTTTTCTTTTAGGTGTTATAAGAAAATCTTTTTAAATATGATATTTTAAATAAGAAGTAATTTTCAGCATTATATACTTTTCAAATGTAATAATTTAATTATTTTAAATTAGTTTTTCTCCCAAATTTCAAAAGGAAGAAACGAAATTTTTGGAATACCGATAGTTTCGGTAAGGACAAATTTTTGACAGCATTTTTGCCGAAACTTAGATTTTGGGCTGAAAACGAAAACAAAACTGAATTTTACAGGGCTCGACTTATGCAAGGGCATGCGGAGCAATTGCCCTGGGCCCCTCTTTTTAAGGGGCCCCCAAGAGAGTAATCAGGATTTTCATTAGAGTGCCAAATGCTTAAAATGTTAAAATTAGTTAAAAATGACCAAAATTCATGTTTTCAAGCATTTAGGAAGGGAGTGTGGTCCCCCTTTCTCTCTCCGGAAGGGGGAAGACTGGAAATACATGTAGAAAAAAAAACTATATCATTAGAAAACTAATGATTAAAATTTTATAACAATAACTTGGTATTCTATAGTTTTTTTTTTAATTCTTTATTAAAGTTTCCTCGTAATGTGGCAAGTTAAAATCATTAATCATGACCAGTTTAAAGCCGTTTTTAGACATCTTATAATGTACTTAGATAAGTAAAGTAACAGTTTGCCAAGAATACTCGTGTCAATCAATCTACTTTTTTGTTCTATTATTATCAAACTAGTATTTTTTTTTTTTTTTTTTTTTTTTTTTTTTACCAAAGTTGTGATTATCTTTTTTGGGATATCTTGTACACAGGTGTGAGAGTATAGAGTACAAAATTTATGCTTACGTACAATATTCTTGAAGTATAGTACTAGCCAATTCCATGTTATTCACAAAAAAAAAAAAAAAAAAAAAAAAAAAAAAAAAAAAAAAAATTCTATGGATATATAGTAGTGAGGAGGTGCAAAATGAGCTTGCCCCGGAGCTCCCCATAGCCTCAGTCAGGTTATGGAATTTTAGTTCGATCTTTAATAATAATACCAGCTGAACAAAACCTGTCTAAATTAAAACTTTCTCGTGTACCTTGTGATTCAGGTTTTTTTTTTTTTTTTTTTTTTTTTTGTATAAGGGAAATTCTATATGTTTCATGCACTAAACAATTCGGTCAACGTGTAGAAAAGCTAACATATTACCTATAGACTGAAAAAAATACAGACAAACAGGAATAGACTGGAAAACTTTGATGAAAAGTTATCCATCACACAATACAAATCACAACGTTCAAGAGAGATAACCATGGAAAACGCTTATCTGAAAATCTCTTTAAAATAATTTCCTATTCCAAAATAAGCAAAAATCCACAGGAGATATCCACGACGGAATTAACCCTTTATCTACTGCATTATGAATTCATTAAAATTTTACATTCTAAAGCATTTTACGTAAATTGTTTAAACTAAATTAAAAGATTTACATAATCATTTAATGAATTTTTGAAGGATTTAAATGGATTAATTAAATATGAATTTACAGGGATTTTGTGCAATATTTATAACCCCACTCAAATCTTTTATTTTGAATTATTTTCTTAGTGTTTTGTAGAATTATAAAATGTATAAATACACTGGTGTGCAAAATTTAAGGACGAAGGGATTTTCAAGCGATAATTTTCACGCGAATATTCAACAGGAAGTAATATAATTCGAATAATTACTATCCCTGCATAACAACTAGTCCATATAACATCTCATTCAGGTCACACATGGTCACAAGAGTCACAGTCACTACGGCGAAACAAAAAATAGGAAATTCCATGCGTCTCTTTTATGAGTCCCAAATGACTACTATATGTGACTCCACTGTCAGGTCACTGCGACTGCTACTTTGTGACGAGTCACCAGGTGACTTTACAGTGTCGTTTTATTGAGATTCTCATGTGACTGTCATTTGGAGGCTCAATTTCAAAGTCATTTTGAATGTTGCATTATTATAAATAACCAAATATGACACATTAAATTCACATGGTGACTTTCTGTCACAAGAATTTGTCAAATGGTAGCAGAGACCCTACTGTGAAGTAACCACTGTGAAAAGTGGTGAAAACTCAAATTATCCATCAAACTCAAATTATCCATTACACAATACAATTCACAATGTTCAAGTGAAATAACGATGGAAAATGTTTACCTGAAAAGTTCTTTAAAAGAATTTCCAATTCCAAAACAAGCAAAAATCCACAGGAGATAATCCACGAGCGGAATTAAAATTCAATTTAATTTCTCAATCGCAAATTAGTGCCCTACACCAATCTATTTCACATCGAAAGCTTTAAACTTCATTTAAAGTAAAACGGAACTTCATGTGTACCTTACGATTCCATCATTACAGGTTTTTGTTTTTTTTGGTACAAGGGAAATCTTATGATTTTCATGCGCTAAACAATTCGGACAACAATCTGTTCATGCGTGCAATAGCTAACATATTGCCAATAAACTCAAAGGAATTCAGACAAAAGAGAATAGACTGGAAAACTGATGAAAAGTTATCCATCACACAATATAATTCACGACGATCAAGTGAAATAACTATGGAAAACGTTTATCTGAAAATCTTTAAATGAATTTCCAATTCCAAAACAAGTAAAAATCTGCAGGAGATAATCCACGAACAGAATTAAAATTCAATTTAATTTCTCAATCGCAAATTAGTGCCTTACACCAATTTATTTCACATCGAGAGCTTTAAAATTCATTTAAAGTAACAGATTAACGAAATTATACAAAAAGAACGATCTCATTCATTTGAGTGATTTAACTCGCGGTGCGGGAAAACTCATAATAATGAATGCACACAAGAATTCTAGAAGAGATCAGAGAAAAGGATTCGTAAGGTGAAAAAAAAAAGCTCGAATCCCAAATTAAAACGGCAGTATGACATTCGTTTGAGAGCTCAATTTATTTATTCGCAATTAAGATAAAGGTTGGGACCACTAATGCGGCATTATGAATTCTGCTTATACTATCTAGCTGGCATCCCACAAACTCTTTGCCAAACTTTTGGAGTCTTTTTCCTATTGCAAGCCGACACGGAGACTGATTTAGAGAAAATATTCTTCCTCAACTTTTCTACCCGGGATAAGCTATGGCAATTTTATTAGAGGGACCCCTCCCTCTCCTCCCCCTTTTTCTTTTTTGGTTTTTAATTCCCGCCTTTTTCCTTTTATCAATAAACCCTTCCTTTTCTCAATCACCCAAAACATCCGACAGACTCCCAATCATGCTTAATTACTTTGGATTAAAAATTTTG
This sequence comes from Maratus speculifer, assembly GCA_964019185.1. Classification (NCBI taxonomy): domain Eukaryota; kingdom Metazoa; phylum Arthropoda; class Arachnida; order Araneae; family Salticidae; genus Maratus; species Maratus speculifer. The sequence continues at coordinate 282,617,850 of OZ025294.1, forward strand.
ATGGGCAAATGAATTAATTTTCCTGCAAGGAGAGGTATTTATTTTAAAACCCGAGATTGGCAACGGAAAAATGTTTTAACTCTTTCTCTAACTGTGTTCGCCTTTTCTCCCTGTTTTCTCCCCTCCTCCGCCCTGTTCCTTTTTACTTCTAACGTACTTCGAAGAATCAAGTGTCGCTCCAGAAATAAATATATTACAGTCCGGTTAAGCCCCCACACTTTACTTCCTTAATTCAGACTCTGAAAATTATTAAATCACAAGACAGAAAAGTTTCAGACAAATTTTTTTTAATCTCTTTTCGCGCTAATAAATATGCAAAGCTCTTCGAACTTTTGAAAACCGAAAATTTTCCACCGCCGCCCCCCCATCTATTCCCGACCTGCGCTTTTCGTTCTCTCATCTCTTTTCCCCGCGTTATTGCTTCAAGTTTTATGTTTTCTTTCTATTTTTGAACCCTTTGGGTACTGAACCGATGCCGCGTTATAAAACGCAATGGATGTATTTCTGAAGAAAATAACTTCAATGAAGTACCCCAAAAGGGGGATGGGGGGTGGGAAAGAGATAGTTTTTCTCCCACCCAACCCCTTTCTTTTTAGTCTGTCCGTCCGCTAGTCCATCTTTTCCATCTATCTATCTCGCAGAATAATAAGGAGAGTTAATTTAAACAATGTAATCACATTTAGCTTAATTGAGTTTGGTAGAGTAATTGAATTTATGCTGATTTGCTGCAATTTAGTTTATCTGTTTAGCGCGCGTGGGTCGCTCCCCCGTTGAATTTCTATGCCCCAATAACTACACTAAAATGGCATAAGGAAAAGTGAGATGTAAAAGGGGTAGGAGATCGGATGCACATACTCTGTCTTTTAAGAATTAAAGGTGCTCACCATTTAAGAAAAGGGGGGGGGGTCTGCTACAAAAAGGGGGACATCGGCGAAGTCTTTTGCAAGCTCTATTGGGCTGGAAACGGTTAAAACTTTCATCCCCCACCCCCTGCTTTTATACTGATCGTTTTGCCTTTTGTTATTCAAATTTTTCTTTCTTCATTTCTTTTTAAAAATAAATGATATAGGTTTTTCCGTAAGCGTGGAGCCGACAGCAATAATTCACACCCTTCAAGAAAAGAGTTGAGACCAAATGAAGAGGAAAAAATGAAAAGAAATTGAAGAGGGGGGAGGGGAAGAAATGAAAGCAAGAAGGGATGAGAGGGGGAAGAGGAGAATGGTACAGGGAAAACAACGGCAAAAATTAAGTGAAATTCCCTCCTGGGGAATTTTCGTGCTTGTAATTATTCATAACTATGATGAGCAACATGGGGAAATGAAGAGAAGGGGGGGGGAGGTTTGGATGAAAAAAAAAATATAAATAAAATAAAAATTCAATGTAACTCACCAGGCTGTTTAAAATTTAAATAGGAGTTACTGCTTGTTCTAGCCTACGGGGTATTATAAAAGTAAGAAAGTTAACAAGTTTTAATTTCCATCTGATAATATATATACGCGATTAGCAAGCGACGAGGCGCCTTCTTCTCAGCTTGGGGGTAAAAAAAAAAGAAAAAAGAAACTGAAAAAGGATTAACAAAAGAAGAAACTGCTGAAGTCGCTTCGAGAGGAGACGTTTATCATCCAAAAGTTGACTAAAATAAAGCATTTCCCGCCTGAATTTGTAATTGAAATTCTAGACGTGAAAAAAAAAAAAAAAAAATATTCGAGATAGGGCGACGTTTCAGAATTTAATGAGACAAATAAATGAGTTTTGAGATTGGTCAGCACGTTTTTTTAATTTTTTTTCCATTACTTGCAGTGACGAAATCATTAATTCTGGTTACTTGCTTGTTAATTTCTTATTAATTTTTGCCAAAGAGATAATGCGTAAAAAATGAGAGAGAATATTTAAAAAAAATCTTATGTTTTTTTGTTATTTGAGTGAAGGAGGGGGAAAAAAAGTGAGAAAAAGTTTTTTGGTAATCGTATCTAACATTGTTTGCAACTTTTCCAATTTTAATAACTATGTTTCCTTATCTTAAATTCTCTTAATATCTGAAGATTATTTTTTTTAATTGAGTTCTTCGAATTAAATTTATAACAGCTGTTAATTTAGGAAGCTTTTGAAAAAAGTCACAAATTGAAATTTATCTTTTAATAAAAGAATTGTTTTTGTCTTAAAGGCGCTTAGGGCAATAGCAAATTAAAAAGTCAAAGTTGAAAATAATATTACTTTAATAAAATACATACATACACAACTTTTTTTTTAATAAGTTACAGGAAAAGTGCAAGACTTTTTTCCCAGTTATAAATGATAATTAAAACTCTGTTAATTGGACATAGATAATGTTTATGAATCCTTCATTTTCTACAAAACTAAGAAACTGATTTTTATGATATTTTCATTAGAATCAAACTAGGCAGTGTTTAACATACATATAGCTTAAGGTATATCTGATAAATAATGAAGGAAATAATAATTTTATTTGCTGTTTTAAATGTAAAATAAAATTTAGTTTAGGAAATTAAGAATTAAACAATAAAGATGTAAAATAAATCAGTAGAAGAATGCAATTTTAATTGTTAAAAGTCGTCGAAAATTTAAAATTTAATCAATAAAGATATTCTTCAAGAATATTTTGAAAAATTGCACACATCCGTAAGATTGAGGCACTCTAAAAATACATTTTCTGACCGTATGCCAAGCATTCGTCTTCCTTCAAATTTCAGAAATTACATAAAGCTCAAAATACATAACATGAACATTAAAGCGTTCAGTTTTACTTAAAAGACGATTAAAATAATCAAAAAGATGGTTAATAGTTAATTTTATTTAAAATATCTTAGAACTTTCAAATCGAAATAGATCAGCAGATCAGTACTCAAAACGAAAACATGCATTCAAAACGAAATTATGTACTTGTATAAATAAACAAAAATTAGTTATAAAAATATTCTCTGATGAAGAGCCTGGTTAAGGCTTGAAAGTATTAAGATATTTTAAAATAACTATTAACATCTTTATGTAATTATTTTAATCACCTTTTAAGTAAACCTGAACATTTTCAAGTTTATATTATATATTTTCTGTTAAAAGCAAGATGAAAATTTCGTTCCGTCATATGTTTTTATTTACTAAGCTCTTTCCGTGGTCCGAAAATGACGGACAGCTAGTAAAACTAGTCGTTGGGGGCAGCCCCGTAGCCAGGATTTTCTTTCGGGAGGGGCTCAATTTTGGATTTTTTTGTTCTTACAAAAGTAATTTGTATAATTTTCATTAGAAAATTTAAAAATAATCTAGACTTATCCTAATGTGTGTTCCTACATAGGATACTTGTTAACTATGTCAAATATTGTTATTTCATATGTAATTTTTTTCAATTTCTGTTACAATTTTAAATTTTTAAGAGCACTTCCAATTTCCAAATTGGTTCGGAAACCGGAGATTTTTTAGAAATTTTTTCTGCGAAACTTAAAAAGCACAAACTAATAATGTTTGAGATGAGTCTTATAGTATCCAATAAAAAAAACGTTGTAAAATATTGAAATGCAAACAAGTATTGATAACACAGGATTAATATTAACGTGCGAAAATCTGACATTATGAGTGTGAGGTCTTGAAACTATTGATCCATAAATGAAATTAGTTACACGCATTATTACACGCCAAAGAAAAATTAATTGCTACAGTCATATGTAATCATAAAAATTATGTTTGTGTTTCACATTCTCTGATTATAATAATTATAAATGATACTCTTGGTACAATAAATTTAGCAGTGCAATGGAAGCAATCACCATAATTTCTTCTTTGCCATATTGCTGATTGACATATCAAGATTTACTGAAATATCCTAATGAATGGAAATCATTGAAAAGCTACTCAGTCTCTCATCGACCATAACGCTTCTAGTCAAAGATTTACTTATTTTCTTTGCCGAAAAAGATCTTTCAGCACTGACTGTTGTTACTTGGTTTTCAACCAAAACTGCCAGCAAGTGTTTGATTTTATCATAATACGTCACGTTACAATACTGAAACTTTTAAAACCTCTGCGTTGGTGTCAACATTAGCAATTTATTTGTACCCTAATTCATATTCAGCTTTCACTTGCTACAGTGACACTTTATCCTGAAAATACTGCGTTGGATTCTCTAATTTGGTTGCCTTTTTCCAGTGAAGCACATCCTGGAAGATGTAACTGGGAATCTCTCAGAATGTCTTCATTCTAAATGAATCGATAATTTAAATTTTGAATAAGACTTTTTACATGGGGAAATACGACCGTGATATTTTAATACTTGTCAGTGGCTGTAATTTGAAGGTTTGTACCAGTTGTCTGTTTAAATGTTAGTCTTGGTATCTTTATTTCAGTTTGGAAGATGTCTTCCCGAAGTTCTCTTTCACTATAAATTCTCGCAAAAGATTTCTACTGCATATTTATGTAAAGCAATTAGGGCATCTTTAGCATGGGTTATTGCCGATATTATATCACAGGATTTTTTTTGAAGAATTCACTATGACTTTGTCAAACAGAAAACCTTTTGACAAACAGACAGGCTTATGAGAAAATGATTCTTCTCCCTGACTGTCAAAAAAGCTCTAGCTGTTGAATAAATCTTCCATATGTTTTTCGAAATATTTTCTGAGCTAATACAAATGTATTTAAGTAGCTCAACAAAAGTCAACATGCTTCTCGATAAAATTTGTGTCACATATCCGGAGAAGCCATTTTCTTTTGTTTTCTAGGACATATGATGAAATTGCTTTTTGAAGTTCTAAATTTGCCTTCAGGTGATTTTTAAAAAACTTTGTCACTACTTTAACAAGTCCATGATACTTTCGAATGACAGGAATCAGCATGCTGTTGGACAAGGCAAGATTTATCCAATGGTTTTCACAGAGGACGTATCTAATTTTTGGATACTCTGAAGAATTCTAGAATGAACCCCACTAACATGACCAAACTTATTGGTTACTTTGTTATACGCCTATGCGACGCATTTAAACATGCCAAGACATAGTTCATCACACTGTTGTAATACTACATTTTTTGAATTTTTGGAAGAGAAGACAATTATTGGAATAAAATGTTTAAAAAAAAGTTTCCGAATTATTTGCTTTTGTGGATTTTTTTAGTTCACATTTCTAACACAAACGGCAAGCTGTTCTGCGCTTGAAATGTCTATAGTTTTATCAGCAATTAAGCTAAAACAAACAGATCGCGATATTTAACTTCGGTAACTGTATCACAGAATATTTGAATGATTTCATTCTAAGTTTCTGGGGTGAAGTAATAGCATTTCTTAGGATATTTTATAATATCTCGTTTCAATTCATTCTCTCCAGACTTTGCAAAAAACTTAAAAGAGCTCTTAGCTAACAGTCTTTTTTATACCATTTTCTCTAACATTAAAGGATCGTCATCGTGGTCAGTGGCTATTTTGTTCTGCACAAAATAAGATTGTTTCAAGTTTTAGTCCAAGAGCTGCTCTAATTTCTTCTTTCGGGGGTGCTCTTTAAAAACTCAATAATGAAATAATTCTATGTATATTTCCCTAAAGAAATCTAAAGTTTTTTTTTGCCAAAATAACATACGGTTTTGATAATCTAATTGTATATGTTTTAAGAAAAAAATTAGCCTTTTTCCAATGATTGGAACATGTAGAAAATAGTCTTCCTAATTTTTTGTGACATTTCTTATGCCATATCCGTATTATACTTAGTTTTTTACGATAAGAAATTACACTTGATCAAATTTTACTGCGCATAAAGACAGTAAAAATTACTTTTAAAAAAGAATTTATGTTTTTAGTGGTACATACCTATTAAAAAACAATATATCCAAATAACCGATATAATGAAGGATAGGATTACCGTAACTGTAATTGAATAAATGGATATTTTTACAGCTAAAAATGCAATTGATTTCAATGCAATGGAAGATAAAAACAAACAAAACTTTTTTTTTTTTATCATACAGATAATTTTGTAAAGTATTTTCAAACTTTCGGGAGGGGCTTTAGCCCCCTTAGCCCCCTCCCTGGCTACGTGCCTGGTTGGGGGCCACCGTAATACTTACCCATCATGGATATGTATGTGAAAATAAAACATGTGAAAACTATTTATACAATGCATTGCAATTCATAAACAAAATTTAAATATTGTTAATATACATAGTAATGCTATATTAAAGAACTGCTGATGTACCAATTTCGACAAATTATATAAAACGCCAAACTACTCAAGTAGTACCGAACTGCGTAAAAGAAACATCCTTATAACTCCAAAAATAATAATTTTATTAACTAACAATTAACTGCGTCGGATTAAGCGTCTCATTTCCGATTAAAATATACCTCTGAATTGAAATTTGAATGAAATACAGGTCACGAAAAATCGAAGAATGTGGAAAACATGATTACAAATATCTCGGCCAACTAATACTATGATCGACTTCGTTCTTTTAGAAAATTTGTGTAATTTTATTGCCTTTTACGTCCATTCCTTAAAATAAAAAAATTCGAAAATTTTTATATACCTTTCATCAGAACAAATTTTTTGAGAGTCCAAAAAAAAAAAAAAAAAAAAAAAAGAAAAAAAAAATCCGGATAATCGAGGTTTTTGATATTAAATAGGCTTCGCCCCAGCCTTACATACTAAGTAGATACAAAATTTCAAGTCTATCTCAATTTGTTCGGGAGATAGAGCGTTTACAGACAGACGGACAGACAGACAGACAAATGGACGGCAAATTTTTTTCCCTAAAAATACGTTTTTCGGAATCTCCACTATCTGAAACGTGTAAATTCCTCAAAAATTTTTTTTTTCGATTTTCAAAACGATTGCAAGACTTACCCTATACTACGTATGATGGGTAAGTAAAACGATATAATATGAGCTATTTTCAATTAATATGGCTTTAAAGAAAATAAGTATAAATGTGCGTCATGAGCCGATGTGCCAAGATTAAGCTTTTTTTTTTTTTTTTTTTTTTTTTAAACATAGTTGAACTGAGCTAGATTTAATTGTTCGCAAGATGTATAGAGCAGACAGTATGTTTTGTGAAAATATTAATAGTGATAATGAGCTTCTGTTGACTTAATCTTTGGAAATATACTTCTTAATAAATGTTATAGATGGTTCTTAAATTCATTACTCAGCAACATGAAACTTTGACGCATTTTCTGACTAATTTTTAAGTGTAAATATATACAATAAACAAACCTGACTACTAAAGGGATTTGGAATGGAATATGTTTTCAATTTTTGGTAAATACATTATTTGTCGAGATATAAATGATTCTTGATACGTGGCTGCAGATTTTTCTCCATTCCTAGGATGTCACTTCCGGAAATTCGACTCAAAACGTTAATTTTGACAGTATTTTCTCAGCTATATTTTCTTTATCAAAAAGTGGATAAAGCCACTCGATTATACAGTTTCTGAATAAGAATACCTGCTAATCTTATGCGTTACCGAAAAGAAATGCATCAGAAAGTAGCTTCTTTGGATTTGCGAAAATCATTAATAAATGATATAGAAATATTTTTATGAATTTACTTTTTATTATACAGCTTCAAAAGTTATGATGTTTATAACTTTCTTTTTTTTCTTTTATTCTAAACAATATTAATTTTTTAATGAATTCTTATTTGAATGCTGAAAGTCTAAAAATCTAAGTAATCATTAATGTTGCTGTAGTGTATTTTCTGTAAAATATACTGTAAAATCATTCAATATGTATGCGGTATTCTTTACAGAGATCTCTATTATATGATAAAAATCTGAATTTTTTCGAAATAGTAGAAATAGTGGCCGGTCAGATCAGGCTGGGACTGGCCTGTTTTCACTGATTTCTGTATGGACCGGGCAGAAGAGGCTAGAAATGTAACAATAAAAATGGGCCGGGACGGGCCCAGGCCTGGATATTCCTGCCTGTGCAGACCTCTACTGTGTGCACAAAAATTTTTAAAAATATAAATAGCAGATGCATCTTAAAAATCGATTTAATAGCGGCAAAGCAGAGTGGTAGTCATTTAGAGATGTACCACGAGCACAGTACTGAGTACAATCAAAGTGATAATCGCCACCATAACAAACCAAACTGATGAGCAGATAGCCCTTGAGTTTAAAATTATAGAAAAAAAGCAAAAGTCAACAAATAAAAATGTAAAGGCTAATACCTTATGTGAAAACAGACATCTCTAAAAGAGTAGACAAACTAAAGGCCAATCAACAGGTTCAAAGAGTACAAAGGAAACAACAACCAACGAGTAAACAAGATACTAGTGAAAATTGTAACTAGTAAACACATTGTGACTATACCAACCAAGACATGTGACACCAACTACCCAAGCTATGTCAAAATAATATACAAATAACATGAAATTTTTAACCAGATAGTGACTACAAAAGAAAACACAGTAACCAAGATGCATACTATCACCATAATTTGTATTTAAGGGTGTCCTTAAATCAAAAAGGGCAACTTTGTGACATATGCTTTAATTTATTTTTGTTCGGAAATGCATGAAAATAGCAGGTGTTGTTATTCAGAAACTGTCTATTTGCACTCAATTCTCTGTTTTTTTTAAAACACAATAAATCACTCATAACAGGCCTTCAAAGTTGACGTTTTCGAGCACATTTCACGACGAAAGCAGAAAAACCGGTCGAAAAGCAGGAGAAAAACGGGTGATCATGTGATCAAAATAGCATAGAACTGAATAGGTAATTTAAATATCACTAGCAAAAGCCATGCTTTGTTTGGATTCGCGAAGCATTATTTTATAAAACAGATATTTGAAAGTAACAATTTTTTTTTTTTAATTATTATTTTTGCATCTTTATTAAACAAAAACGTTATTTTATGTTTTGGCGCATTTTAATTTTTTACTTATGATGTAAAACTGGCATAAGATATTTTCGAAGCAAACTTTTACAATTTTTTTTTTAATTTTCAACTAAAAGCTCTTTTAAAGATGTTTTTACAATTTCAAGTAGCCACTGGTGTTTTTTAATTGTTTGAAATATGCATGTTTCCAATCTTTGTAATCAACATCCGATAATCTTTGATAGCTATTTTAGAATAATATATTTGAAGAAAGCTTGAAGAAAGTTACTTCTTCAAAATCCTATTTTCTGGAAAAAACATTTGAAATCTGCTTTCGTTGATACTGAATTTTCAACTGTAAAACATTTTATTTAAATTTCTTCATTTTTATACATGTTAGCGTATGAGAATTGCTGTAATTCTCTCCGCGTGGGAGAACTGTTTACTTTCTGCGAATGACAACTCAGTTAATGGAATTACCTTTTAACGAAGCGATCTCTCATTCTCGCAGTGACGTTTTCACGAATAATTATTGTTGTGTTTGCGAACTTATTAAAGTCTTATTTTTCTACAAAATCCTTCTGATTAATGAGTCGATATTATTTAGCCACAATACGACCTTCGCAAAAATATTTATAAAGAGCTTGAACCAACAACTTCACGCAGATCTTTTGATTTTTCATTTATATAACAAATTTAAGAATTAATTTTATTTGTTTACAATTATTTTGTTGCCAGTTTACAAAAAAAAAAAAAAAAAAAAAAAAAAAAATCCATAATACAATTCTTTTAAAATGTTTAAGTGTCATCTGTGCAAATGATTTTGCGGGATAATGAAAACATGTTTTATTTAATAAATTAATCATGATTCTATCTATAATTATTTACTCCATGATTTAAACTTTTTTTCTGAAAATATACGCGTTTCATTTTTTATTTATTTGCTAAAATGTTTCCGTATTGGAAATGCATGTAAAATAAATTAATTAAAATAATAATTTTTTTAACGTTTTACTGTAAAAAAAATTATATTCTGCAAATCTACAGATCATAATTTATTTTTGTGTTTAATTTGAAGTTAAAATATTGAATAGTTTTTTTGTAAAGCGTACGACAAATTGTAATTTGAGTGGACTAGTAGAGGATTCGCTTCGCTCATCCTAATAAAATGGAAAAAAAAGTTCGATTCGAAATCGCTTCTATTGTTAGGTATTCCAATTTTATGTATTTCTGTTAAAAAATGAATTTGTAAATGTGTCGAAATGTTTTGCACTTGTTGAGCGGAGAGCACACTTAACCATGACAAGAGAAATCGCTATCAAGAAAAGCGACAAAAACTTTGAGAACAAATTAAGGAACATGGCCAGAAGTGAAAAGATAGTGATGAACTTTACGCCAACATCAAATGTTGTCTACCATGTATATGATTTATTACAGAATTGTTATGAATCAAGTAACTAGAACTTCCCTCAAAGGGATTAGTCTGAGCGACATTGCTGAGAACATAGATTTAATAATAACTTGCAAAAAGTAAAAGAAAAAATACGATGCTACCTTTAATTGACCATATAACTGCCACAAGTTCAAATGACGAAAATGACCAAATTGAACTATACAATTACAAAATATTCTATATAAATTCGTATACACGGTTAAAAAAAGAGGGAAGCAAACTATGCAAAACAGCCATGCATGGTTATAAAATTGAACGTACGTAATATATAACAGTAATGCACATTATAAAACACTAAAGTATCTTGTATCGGAATTCGAACTCTTTGAAATTACTCCAAGAAGATAAACAGACACTCAACACCAATTTTAGTACGTAAAAATGGCACAAATCATGATGGTTGAAAAGAAAGAGAGAATTTTTAATATGGTGTGTGAACCCCTTAAATAGTTAATACAGAATAGTTAATATATATAACAGTATAATATCTACATCTGATTTCTGTTGATGCGATGAGGATCTCGGTAAGAATTTAGGCTCTTTTTAAAAGTGGTACATGAAAATCGCGTAAACGCTAACAAAAGAATGCGATGCTTCGTTTGAATATGTTCCAGATATGATCAATTGGATTTAAATAGGTAATGCATGCTGGCCACTATATATGCTGTTTTGTTTCCTTTTCAAACCCATTCTCAAGGAGTTGAGCAATATTAAGTTGAGCATGCGTTAAATAAAAGGAATTGGCAATATTTGTAGTATAAGATACGGCATGAGATTTGAATATCTCATCTGCATAATCTTTGAGCTGTCAAAGTATTATCACAAGTGATTTAGAAATTTGAACACATTTTTTCAGCAAAACATGCAGGCTCAATACGCCAAAGTGCACTATTATGCAGTTTTACCTGAATAAATTACCATTTAAAAGACTTTGTGATGTCAAATGAGAAAATGATTCTATAATAAAAATCTGTTGATTGGAAAAAAATAATGCCCCCCCCCCCCCGGGGATAACATTATGCTTCGGAATTCTTTTATGGTACCCTCTAAATGAATAATAAGTATTCTTTCTGTGGCATATTCTAAAAAATTTATATTCTAGTGCCCTTCATAAATGCATATCGATTTCTTTATGTTTCTACGGGTGTTATAATTAAAAAGCACTTAAAATTATTTTCATCGGCCATAATGTAACGGAATACTTTTAAATGACTCAACAAAATTCGGCGCCAAATATATATTTAAAATTTCAAACGATTCGGTTGGGTAGTTTTTGTGCTGTTGTATGTGGACATACTGACGGATAAGTAGACAGACGGACGGATCAGTCGATGACTGTAGATGCTACGTATTTATATAATTACGAACGTACCTAAAAATAGTTAAATTTAAAAACTCATCTCAGCAATTGTTACTAAAAGACAGCATTGTAGCTGATTTCTTTTGTGTGTCTCGATAAATGGATTAAAAATGCTATGAATACCATGTTCTAACGTAATCGTTGTGAAACTCGGTAATTTATATATGATTCAATCCATCTCAATAGGGTAATGTCATTAAAATGCTCTGTAAACATTTCTTCCCATAGACCATAATGTAATCAAATTCTTTAGGGTGCTCCTCTAAAGGAATTTTAATCTAACATGCATCATATACAATATAAAACATGCTTAGGGGACGTCAATAAGGTTTACCAATTGCATTAAAATAAGCGTATATTTACGGGTATTAGAGCGAGGACAGACGGACAGACAAACCAAATGCATAAACAGTTTTCAACTTTGTTGGAAAGTATTAAAAATTCAAACCCAAAGCTGAATATTGAAATCACATCGATTCATTTAATGCCAAATAAATAATTTAAAATGCTCGCCAAAATGCTAGAAAAGAATTAGAACTTTTCCGCACATGGGCGTGCGAAGAGAAAACTGCGCAAATTTGGCACTTTGGAAGCCAAAAAAGACGTTGGTAATACAAATTTGGCTCCATAAATTTCCACGACCAGGTCGATTTCCCCCCTCCCCTTTTGCACGGCGCTGCTTTCGCATGATTGGCGCCAAAATATCGTTATTCTGCATGGCCTGGTAACCCGGCTATTATTGTTTATTTATTAATAAATTGTTTAATTTTTTAATCAAATTATATAAATAGTTTTTCTTTCTTTATTAATTAATTGTGTTTTTAATTATTATTTTATTTTTAAAATAATACAAAATAATTGAAAAATAAATTTGTAACTCATATTCAGAAATGAATTTCGCCAAATTTGCCCCAATCCCGATCCGTATATGATATACCTACTCTAATTTCATGGTACTTTTCCAATATTACCTTTAGCTTGGCGTTTTTATAAACCTTCGTCCTGTGGAGACTTCAAAAAGGGATATTTGTTGCAAATAGATATGAACAGTTACATAAATAAACCTGATGAACGTTTATGCCTATTTTTACGTATAAATATAGCACGGATGTCATATATGCACTACGTGGCGCGATTTCTTCTCCCGTAAATTGGTAGAAACTTTGTTTCGCTGAACGTTTTTGAATATTTCTCTAATACGATTTTTTGTCATATTTATACTTTTTATTCTATTTATTATTATGTTTATTATTTATAACTGTATATTTATTGCTTCCACCATTGTTTATTTTTTAAATAAAGTGATGGAACAAAAAAAACCGGGTTACCATGTGAGACATGAAATCGCCATTTTGTTGCAATCGCATAAGCTTGGTGCATGCATGACATCTGCGTCATGTATGTGTTTTCATAAAATGTAACCATAATAAAATGCGTGCAATAAAGCAATAATCGCCGGGAAACACAGCTTGCTTAATGAGAAATAATATTAAGTAATCTATGTAAATAAAATAACAGAATATAATCTATGATTAAAAGTAATATCTAAAGCACTCATGTCAAACTCGTATTTTATTTAAACACGAAAGAATTTTTTCCTGATTTGAACGCGTGAAATATATAAGATGCCAAGCAAAAGATGCGATTACAAAATGTTATTATGAAAATTATCGCAAAACACCGAATACTAAGTCACTAAGTATTATGGCTTTTTTCTTTTAAATAAATAATATAATAATAATAATACAACAGATTTCTTTTCCAATTTGTTTCTAAAATTTAAATATGTTTTATTGTATTTAAATAAAAATTGCTTGCGTATTTTCTTTGCGCCATGTGCTCAAATTCTGGAATGTAACAAAAACATTCAGCCAGTGAAAAGTGACGAACATCAAATATCTGAGACGTATGCAAATAAATCGTACTTTTTTATCAGTTTTTTTAATATAATTTTTAAACTATTTGGAACAAATTTTTGAGAGTTGGTGCATTCAGTAGGTTACCCTCATAGGCACCTTCTGGCATAATCAAAATCAAAATTCGTCATGTATTTTTTTCAGATTTGCTTGCTGAAAGAATTATGCTTAACTTTTAATATCATTACGTACTATGTGTATTAGCCTTCGCTTCGCTCAATCAATTACTATTTACTCCATACAGTATGATTCGGTTCTCTACAAAAATATCCAGCCGGTGAAAAATGACGCACACCAAATTTCTGTGACGTATGCAAATAAATTGTGCTTTTTTATCAGTTTTTTTTAAAATATAACTTTTAAACTATTTGGAACAAATTTTTCGTAGGTGGTGCATTCAGCAGATTACCTTCATAGGTACCTATTGGTACAAACAGAATCAAAATCCGACAAGTACTTTTTGAGATTTGCTTGAAGAAAGAATTTTTTTTGATTTTTAATATTGTTACGTACTCTGAGTATAAGACTTCGCTTCGCTCATACAATAAGTAAAGAATTAGTTAAGATTTTAAAACTGTACCATAATTGAAAACTAACTTCTAGATTCTATTAGTAATGCACAGTATTGTAATCGAATTCTTTTATATGTACCTGGGAATAAAATAATTTTCTACTTAGACAACTTACGGGAATTGTTTGATTGTCCCTGTAAATGAATGAATCATAAATGGTAATCCGAAAAATATTTACGCAAGTTAGACCATGACAAAACAATCAGTCAGACAGATTGACCAGACAATCGGAGGGATAAATACTTTTTAACCATGTTGGAAAGCCTTAAAAAAGAATAAATTTCATTCATAGAAGATACCCGGTTTTAAAAACCTTAACTTTCTTAAAATTTAAAATGATTATAAAAGATGGTATTTTGAACGTCAGTGTAATCAATTTCGATTTCAAAGAAGTCTTTTACAAGGAAATTTTTTTCTCTCTATCGTTGCGCTGACACCAACAAAATAGAAATTATATGAATTGAGTTCAGGATTGGGCAGTAAAAGTTAATTTTAGAATGAGATCCACTCTATACCCTAAATCTCCTTAATTCATATCAGTACTAAGTGACGTCAGTTTCCACCTCGATAGAGTGCCCATCGTTCTCAGCGCCATCTATTGTTTATTATTCGAACAAAAATCAAAAATCACAGTTAAAAACTTTTGACATTATATATGATTTCCGCGCGAGAAGTTTATAAATATTTATCACCATTTGAAAATTATTGAATTTTAAAATTAGTTCGTCCTTTTCAGGACACCTGGTATATAAATAAAAGTTACCGATAAAATTATTACGTAACAGCATTTTATGAAATTAACTTTTAAAATGAAATTTTTAATATGCATTTGTTTATTAATAAATAAACATATAGCATTTATTTACATATTTATTTATTTATTTTTGGAAGATGCTGTATTATGTAATTATGTAAAAATACTTGTAAAAAAAAAAAAAAAAAAAAACATTATTTAGCTCAACCTTGAAAATTCCAAGAAATCTTACTTATCCCATTATCTAAAGAAAATGTAGAAGGTTGCCTTTTCTTTCTTCCTTTTTTTAAATTCCCATACTTAGATAATTTTTATATCATAGACTATTTGAGATCTAAAATGACTTTTTTATATTAAAAAGTACAGTATTTTAAACTTTATTTGTATAAAAAAGAAAATTTTCTAAAAAATAGTTGGATTTTAGGCTTATATTGCGCAGGAAATTATGTAGTAATATTAATAAAGCAACATTTTCTATTAAGTTTAAGATATTTTAAGTAATCATAATATCATTTAGCTTTTGTTTATCAAAGTTCACAAATTGTGTTTTCATTGTGAAATGCAGACTACTTATATATTTTAAATTATATAAAGGCATACGTTAACTTTAAACGATATATTTTACTTTATTACCTATATAGAAAAGGATAGTTTTAAAGTATGTAATTCTAAAATTATGATTTTGTTTTCCCTTTTCAACTTTTGAAAGAGTTTTACATAAAAAACAGTATAATTTCAAAAGTTTCATTAGAGTAAATTATTTTTTTTCAACACTTTTCAGTTGAATTTTCTTAAAGTTACTAGATCAAGTGGAAACCTTCAATAATTCTCCATCGAGAAATTTTTTAACCCATTGCGTAAATACGGGTTAGGATCCCTTAGGATTCCCTTAGGTTCCCTTAGGAACCCCTCCCCCCCCCCCACGGAGGGCATCCCTGCCCTTAGGGCCTATATCCCAAGTGTTGATAATTGGTCGTCATAAACAAAATTAAAACCTATGTTAACTCATCGAAAAGTTTTGTACAGAATCGCTCATTGCAATCGTAATATACTTTACAAAATTTGGTTTTCATCCTCAGAAAGTTGAAACTGACAAAGAATGGTCATTTAAAATTGTATATATAGAGCAATTTATGAAATTATGGTTTATGGGTGTTATCACTGGACGGACAACATGGAATACTGCAAAATATGGCGCGTACGGTGATGCAGCCATGCCTAATCCTGGCAAACTACTGCCTAATACTTCCATGAGGCACTGTGCTCAAAAAACGAATTTCCACGACATAGGTGAAAACTGCATGTACTTTTCCAAAGTTTGTCAAGTACGTCGAGTTTTTCTATAAAACACACATCATGATAAAGTA
The DNA here is from genome assembly GCA_964019185.1 of Maratus speculifer. Lineage (NCBI taxonomy): Eukaryota > Metazoa > Arthropoda > Arachnida > Araneae > Salticidae > Maratus > Maratus speculifer. Next base: position 282,634,090 of record OZ025294.1, read on the forward strand.
TGTTTTTGCGCTTACATACTGTCTAGCCACGTTTTAGAAGGAAATATATCGGAAAATTTGGAAAACCATCAAGAATGAGTAACTGCTGAAAACAAACTGGTATATAAGTTCAATTTTTTATTAGTGTAGATTTTTTTTCTCTTTTGTCTTCTGAACAATATTCTGAGTATATATATTTTTAATTAATTGTTTTTAAACTATGTGTGTTATTTATGACGGCCGATTATCTGCACGAGGGTTATAGGCCCTAGCTGGAGTACTTTCCATGGGGGTCTTTCTAAGGGAATCTAACCCGTATTTATGTAAGGTTATCCAAGATTCGAAGAAAACCACGGAAAATTTCGAACGGTTTGGCGCGATTGGATTCGAACCCTGCACTTCCCGTCTACCAGCTTAGAGAGCACAACCTTTCAGCCACTGGTTGATCGTGTTTTAATCTATAGTTTTTGAAATTTTCATAATTTTTAATATTTTTATCTTTTTTGTTAAAAAGTGACTTAAAAACGATAGTCTTGCCATAAGGAAAACCAAAACTGAGTAACTGGTGGAAAAAAAAAAAAAAAAAAAAAAAAAAAAAAATGGTATTAAGTCCAATTTTTTATGTTGTTGCAGATTATTATTATTTTTTTGTCTTGTAAGTAATATTCCCAGTCGAATTTTTAAAATTAATTAATTGGTTTTTAATAATTATCTTTTTAAAAGTTTTATAATTATCAATATTTTTATCCGGCTGTTAAAAAAACCGACCGAAAAATGACAGACTGGCCATATTTATTATATAAAATGGGAAAAACAGATAAAAACCAAAAATAAGTAACTGGCGAAAAAAAAAAAAAGGTATGATACCAATTTTTTATATTGTAGATATTTTTTTTTCGTCTGGGGGAACCATATTTTGAGTTTAATTAAAAAAAAAAAAAAAAATAGTTGGATGATTTTTAATAACTATGTATGGTTTCTGAAATTTTTATATTTTCATAATCTTTATCTAGGCTATTAAAAGAAAAAAAAATCGATTTAAAAACTAGAACCAGCTATATTAATTTTCTTCTTTCTTTCTGCCAGTCTTTGTTTTATTTAAGTACAGTTTCGTCAGAAATAAATTCGTAATATTCCCAAATATATCCACCATACTCATTTAAAAGTAAGTTTGTCGATAAATATAAATATAAATTTTTATTATTTCATTTTACATATTATTGAATTTAAAAAGAAGTTGTTTAATAAATGTTTGCATGTACTATTCAGAAATAATCTTGACCTAAGAGTTTGGTGAAAAAAAGTCACGCTCTTCAAATTTAGCAAGGAGCTGTGCAGATATAATATAACGTGATTATTTTAGCGGGGAATGGGGTTTCTGGTACATGATATCGTATGATATCTTTGTGGGAGCGGGTGTCTTTTGATAACGTTATTATTTTTGATCCAAACAAAATTTTCTTTGTTTATTTGTAACGAGATTTTTACATTAAATAGTGTGTTATCTGTTTTTAATCTGTTATCTATTTTTATGAAAATAAAGTTATTATTAATATCATTAAAGGATTATAAAATTATTTAATTCCAAAACATGGAATACCCTGACTTTTGGCATTCTAATTTTTCTGTCATATGGGTAGCATATATAATTCGCTGTTCGAGAAACCATGTGAGAAGTAAATTTGAAATGATACTTGTGTTTACTAATAAACAAAAGAGAAATAATGTTGCCCACCTATTTTCCTGATAAGAATTTACGTCTGCTTTCCTCGTGTGGGAGCAAGTAGAAGAAGACATTATTATTGTTAAATGTATTATGTAACTAAAAATGTTATTAAATATTTTTAATAGTAACTATTTCTTTTGGTACTACTCTGTTATCCCGTCGACCGATTTCGCCAAATTATACAAATCGCCAAACTAATAGCCAAATTATACATATTGATGTAATTTTTATTTTAAATAAAAAAAAAACCAAATAATTAGTAGAATATTAATAAAAATACAAAAAAAAAAGTCGAAATAAAAATCAATTAATGACGTTTTAAACACGTGTATCGTATTTAATATAATTGAATTGACATTCACGATTATCCATTATTGGCATTTAATCTTATTATTTAGCGATAGTATTTTGGTCGACGGGATAACAGAGTAGTACCTTTCTTTTAAGCATTATTTGATGTAAAGTTATTTCATATATAGTAATGATATTTTATTGACTTTTCTTCAGATGAAACAATGAAATTTTCGAAAATAAATGTAACCATATATGTATATCACTTCAAACAAAAGAAAAAAATTCCAAAAATCAACAGAAATTTTAGCTATTGATAACGATCTCATTAGGGAGGTTTGGTGCTCGAGGGATGACAAGGTATGATATCGTAAGGTGGGAGGGGGTGCAAAATTCCCAAAAATTTTATAATATTACATATGCACAGCTTCAACTTGTTAATATATGTTTTATGTGTGTCTCGTTTTATTTAAATTTCTTTTTTCACAATCACTTGTCCCGGATGAATTCGTAAAAGAGACGATGTATACTAGTTACATTAAATTAAATTATATCTGCTTATTTTTTAAAAGAGGGAGAAAAATTCATGCGTTTTTCAAAATCGAGACATATATTCATAGCCATTATAGGTCAATAAAATATCAGAAAACAAATAAACTTGAAAACAGAAATGATTACTGAATGGTGTACAAAATGTTGCAAAATTTAGAAACTAAACAAACATTAAAGTAAACTTAATAAATTCAATGTTTCGATCTTCGTCTGAGATCTTGCTCAGGGAAACAACTTTATACATACAAAAAACTGGTGAAACCAGAGAGAAAAGAAGAGCTCGATTAAAAAAAATCTTACAGTAAAATTTGGGATATATTTTCAATGTGCGTGTAAAAGAAAGGGAATCAGATGATCTGTAAAGTTTATGAAATGACCCAAATTTTTGTTAGCTGAAAATGAGGACTGAGCTTTACTGGTGCTTTAAAATCAATCAGGGAAAAAGAGGCATTTTTAACTCTTTCCGTATTTCAATCATCCATAACCAGTTTAAAAATTTGGGTTCATAACTATATGTTACAGACTGATCGCTGATGTAATGAAGTATGAGAACGGTTCGTTCTGTACAAAGTGTGAACACAATTCCATACCAGCTGTTTTGATAACTGGAAGATCAAAACTCCAAGTAAACTCAAAACCTTGAATAGATACGATTCAATCATATACTAAATATTTGTGTTCAAACTTACTTATCTACATCAATTCCTCAACAACTTGATTATATTAGTGTTATACTTTAATTATCACATCATGGTTTATATATGTTTAGCATTGTGGGGCTTAATCGATTTGAGACAACATAACAATATATTCTATTGACTACTTTCCTCAGTAATCATTTTGATGATAGTATAATTCTGAATATAAGGCACCAGTACAGCTCAGTCCTCATTTTCAGCTAACAAAAATTCGGGTTATTTCATGAGCTTTACAGATCATCTGATTCCCTTTCTTTTCTACGCACATTGAAAATATTTCCCAAAGTTTACTGCAAGATTTTTTTTAAAATCGAGCTCTACTTTTCTCTCTGGTTCCACCAGTTTTTTGTATGATTTACACAGATTTTCATAGCTTCATTTTCAAATCGTTATATTTATAAATATAGAAGAATTTTTTTTTTTTAAATTATCCCTTTTTAATTGAAGTATCTGCATTGTAGTAACTGTTTTGACGTCGAAAACACTCAAAGATGCGATGCTGTTTTAACACATATTTAGTTACAGTTTATATATATGTTTATGAAAAATATGTATTTTCTGTTTTGAATGATGTCAATTTCAGAAATTCAAAAATCTACCAGGAGAATCAAAATTTTTATTGATCTACAAAAAAAAAAAAAAAAAAAAAAAAAAAAGAACACGTGTTATCATTTCTTTTTTAAATTATTGAATTGTGTTTTAGTTGGTGGCAACTCGAAAAAAATAATTGAATTAGCGAATTAAAAGGAGAGATTTCTATAGTGCTAAATTATGGAAGGTATAGCGTTATGTAAATTTTGAATGGCTGCCATTTCCTTAATTTTTGATATTTTTTTACCGGACCTTCGAAAGGCACATCCCTAAATTAAAAGCTTTCGAACAAGTTATTACACGTCGCTGAATGTTTCCTGGTTCGGGCTATAATTGAGTTGTTTCTCTTTTTTCCTCGTTTCGCGAGCACAAAGTGCCAAAACAGGGGTTCTGGATCTCCGAAACTAATCGGTGGATCTGGATAAATTTTGGTATAAACTTTGAGATCTAGAGTAGGACACTTCTCCTTTTCAATTTCATCGCAATCAGATGATTAGTTCCAAAGTTATTAAGAGGCAAACTTTGGACTTTAACATTAGAGATGCAGCTGAGTTCTACTATACAGCACTATCGTGCTGTATGATATTGCTTCGAAACGTAAAATCGCCTTGAAATTCAAAAAGTTCATTTTATTACCAGTCAACTATTGCTTGCTTCAACCAATAATAAACAGGAAAATATGCATTGCCAATTTTTATCTAACAAAAATTAGAAAAAACATTCAAATGGTTTAACGAAAAAGAATCGCATGATCTCGCGTTAATAATAAAAAATGAATAAAACTATTTGTAAAACATTGTTTTAACACGTGCAACCAAAGTTTTGAATAAAATGTTATCGTTGCAAACTTCACTTTTTCTAATCATTATTTTAATGGATTCTTTCTTTAGACCATCAGTAGCAGTATTACATGGAATTACTAACTTGGCATTATTAAAGTCTATGGAACTGTAAAAGTTGTTGAAATAAAATCTAGCAAGTGCTGTTTTTCGTCGATATTGCAAATTATCTCTTTTATACTCTTTCAAGCGTTAAAAAATTTTTCTTTTAGTAGCTCCAATGCAAAACATTCTTACTTCCAAAAATAATAGGTATTTCATAAACTTGCACATAATTGGCTCCGGTGTAAATATCAAAATTACTCTAAGTGATAAAAGGGGGAATAGCACCAAATTGAATCTTAAATTCCCTAATAATTTTCCCTAACTTTCCAAAAAATACAATTATTTAAATAAATTATTAAATTTATTAAATTACTGCATTTATTAAATTTACTTTAATGTTTGTATAGTTTTTAAATTTTGCAACATTTTGTATGACATTCAGTAATCATATTGTTTTTATTTTCATGTCTATTTGTAACTATCATAGTGTAAATGTGCGATTCTTTAACAAACAGAAAACAGTTCATTCTGCTTATTTTAAGTACCCAGTTTTAACAGTGCATAAATTATATAACTTGTTCTTCTAAAGATCTAATACCTTATAAATAAGATTAAATTTTATCCAGATATTTATTGTATATTTAAACGTTATGCATGTTAACTTTATGGCTTATTAAATTACTTATCAATAGGTCTATAATTTCTCCGATGCGAATAGAGCAGCGAGACAAACAGACAAGGGAAAGGACGTGTCAAAGCGAAAAAGAAACAAACCACAGAATCCATTAAAGGAAGAACGGGATATAGAAAAAAAAAGCGAGAAGAGCAAAATAATAACCGATGAAAAAACGCAGAAAGTTTGACATCCGAAAGAGAAGCAAGAAAGAGAAACGTTGCAGATCCACAAAAAGTTAAAACGCTTGCTGATGGATTAATTTCTTTTACATTGAAATATTGTTTTCCAAAATTTTAAATAAATTAAATATGGAAACTAAATGTATTAATTGTATCATCGCATACATAAAAGCTCCTTTCAAAATTACATTTCATGCATAGACATAATACTAAAAAGAGTATTTATTTATTTGAATTTTTTAAACAAAACGTTGTGTATTTAAACGTTCTTACTTGCGATACTAAAAAATATATGTTTACAAAGTTTCACAGCAAACATTGTAGTATTAAAAATGGAAAAAGATGTTTTAAAAATCAAACCCAATCAAACCCAAAGCCAAGTCCCCCCCCCCCCCCGATCCTCTTCTTCTTTTTTTAATTTTTTTTAAATTTATTTATTTATTTATTTATTTTGTAATATGCAATAGTGAGTACTTTCGCTGAGACTTAACACGTTCGTTTCCATTCACGCGAAAGCGCGTGATATGGTGCCAACGTTAAGGGGCCACTCACGCGCCAGCGCGCTATGTGGAGGGATGTCCAATAGCCAGTCACGCGCTGGCGTGGGAAAATCTTTCACTGATTCTTTGTTATGAAAAATAAATTGGCTTCTGGGTGCCCACTTCTACAGTGCGGCATTATCTAGCATCACATCTTTACGTAAGCGGCAGCGAGCATGTTAAAAGAACTAAACAAACAAACAACAACAACAAAAAAAAAAGGTTTATGTCTATGTTTTTGAACTAAAAAATTTTAAAGAGTAACCAAGCAAAACATGTTTCTTGTTCCCATTTGAAACCATTTATTTTAGCAATGTTTAGAATATTTTACCTTACTTTCCTTCTAATGATTTTTTTCTTTTATGGACATATTTTTTTTTCTTTTTTAACAACATACTTTATTTGTTTTCAATGTTTTCAAATGTAGCTTTTTTTTTCTCTTCCTTTTTAAATAATAATAATAATTATTATTTTTCAATTATTTAAAAGTTACTTTTATTATACTTTACACTTAAATATTCTTATGAAACTTATATGTATATATATTTTTAATTCGCCACCGCTTTATAAATAATTTTTAGTTTTCTTTCAAAAATTATTATTATTATTATTATTATTATTATTATTATTATTATTATTATTATTATGCTTTGCTGTAATATTTTCAATATTTCCTTCATTTTCCTCTTAAAAATTTCTCCTTTTCTTTAAATATTTACTCTTATTTCTGTTTTTAATCTTTTTTTTCTTTTCTTTTTTAATATTGCTTAGTAATTTTTAGTTTTAAGTTTAAATAATTTTTAGTTTTTTTTAAAAATATGAATAATTTTTAGTTTTCTTTAAAAGTTTTTGATTTTTAAATGCTGTTTTTAATATTTTTAGTATTCTCTTCATTTTTCTCTTTACAATGTCTCCTTTTCTTTAAAAGTTTCTTCTTATTCCCGTTTTGCCCCCTTTTTTAGTATCGTTTACAAAGATCTCAATATTTTTAATATTATCTGGCTCTCTCTTTCTTAATAATTTCTCATTTTCTTTAAAAGTTTCTTATTTTTCTTGTTATATTAATTGTGCGGTTTTTAAAAATTTCGATTATTTCTAAATAAATCTCGATGAGTCACAAAAGAAACTTTTGCAAATTAAATGCGGACATCGAAATTAATTTAAATGTCACGAGTTCAGGATTTTGCAGAGTAGCCAATTTTTTTTTTTCTCTCATCAATAATATGCTTATTAACCAGCATTACATTAAGCAGAAAATATTATAATTTACAGTCACCATTCTTCAAAGCAGCGCCTGATATTTGCGGGATATTTAAGAACAGCAAACTTGATAAATTCTAATTGACGACTGTCTTCTTCAGCAGATGACAACAAACTTTGTTAATAACACAAACTTTTGAGAAAAATCCGGGAAAAATTCAGCGACAGAAAATCCTCCAAACAAATGAGCGCCAGGGCTTATTTATGGCCGTAATTAAACAAGAAAAGTTATTAAATTCTTATAGAAAAGTCGGCGATATTTCCTCACCTGATTTGTTTCTGTTAACAAAAATATATGGCAACGACTTCCAACTGAAATATACCTTACGCAGGCGGAAAAACTCGACAACCAAAACACCTCAACTCAACTCGCGCTAATAAATTTCCATAAAAATACTCTTTACTCCTTTATTGATTCCGGCCATTTATTAGCGCGTAGAACGAGGATCTATGAACTTAACGGATCAACGAAACAATCCTTCTAAAACTAAAATTCATCTTTTAAAGAAAGCTGCATCATATATATATAATCAGCGATCTATACATATTAAGGTTTCTGTAGTTCAGGCCTAAGTCCCGACGGGGCTATCGCTCACGCTCAGTGTTCTTTACAAGTCCCTTATAACTTCGTCAAAAGTTTTCTCCCAGTGATTGAATTACAGAATGATTAGTCTTTTACGATGGTGCGAAATTAAATTTTGTTTGCCTGTGTTTGACTTCGAATGTTAAATACTTTTGATGAGGGTTTATTTATTTAATTTTATTACGTGTTGACTAAGTTTCTCCCCGTTTTTTTATTCTCTCTCTCTCTCTTTCTCTGCAAGGTTGTGTGCTGATGAGTTGATACTTTATTCGCGGCGAATGATGTAATGTAATAATGACAAGCTAATGCTTTTGCAGTAGCTGGGTAAAAAATTTCAAGATGTAAGGTATTACAGGGAAAATCAAGTTTAGCTTAGTGAATGAATCGCCGCAACATATTCTTCCTCGTAAACAATTGGATTTTCAGAGTCTTAATTTTGGTGATAATCTTCCGGAGGTAAAAAAAAAAATTGTTCTGCGATGATGCTCTCTCATTTTATTCAATAAAGTGAGGCTTAAATCAGTTCATATAGTTATTGTATTAATACGTTATTTTATATTATTTAATTTTCATCCAAAGTATTTGCGTTCGGTATTTTTTTTTGGTTGATTAGGATTAGATTAATAACTACCGGATATCGATATTGAATATCGGTGTGTAATTCTATAAGAGGGTAATTACGTCGGGACGAAAATAAAAATGAACATGCCCCCCAATAAATTACATGGTACTACATGGATGAGGCTTAATGTTATTCAAATTTAGCAGGCAATCTCATACAAGCCTTAATACAAATTGCATTAGATGTATATTTTATCTTGTTACATTCTTGGTATAATAGTCTGCATATATCGATAGTAAGAGTGCATCGATAAAGTTTAAAAATTTTTGATTCACCTATTCATTGCATAATGAGAAGTAATTATCATAAGTGACAGGAGGAGCTACAAGGCTATCTTTTAAGGCAGAATATATGACTATATAATTAAAAGATAAAAAACTTACAAGGTAATTTGAAAGGCTTTTCTAATATATAAAAATATGAATGGATCACTTAAAATTTTCCCATGCATTTCATATTTTTTTAGCATAAAATTAATTTAAGTAAAAAAAGAATGTCCTCATGTAATGTATGAAAGATAATTTATACGAGGGATGATTGAAAATAGAAGATATCTATGCTCTGAAAGAAACGCTTGATGTTATTATAATTACATCATATTATTATGTACTATGATGTACTGTTATTATTATAATACATAAATTATAAAAAAAATACAATAAAAATAACAAAAAAAGGTATTGATTTTAAAAAGGTAGCCCCGTAGAAAAGTTTAGTCCGCGTTTTTTAATGTTAATAATATACACATGAAGTAAACTAAGTAGTATGTTAGATAGAATAAGTAGATAAACTAAGAAATATGTTTTTTTCAGAAGACTTTGCGAGAGTCTATTTTAGAATATATAAGTAGCAATTAACCCTTTATATCTCAAGTTATGAATTCATGAAAATTTCTTTTGCTAGGGTAAAATTTTAAGATTATCACAAAATGTCTTAATTATTATTTAATTTAATAATAATAATTATTATTATTGCTATTTTTCTTCTATTTCTTAGACATAAACCTGTATATATATGTAAATTATAAAATTGCCAAAAAGTTAAATTAACTACAAATTGCATTCAACTTTCTTTTCCATTTGAAAACTTTGTTATCCTATATTAAGCTCTTTTTCTGGATTTTTTTTAATTGGTATATTTCGTTTAGTTTCTGTATTTAATTGTTATATTTTCCCTCAAACTTTGTTTTTAGGTGAGTTCGTAATTATGCAAATACGTAATACCTATTGTTGTCGTTCAGTCCGTCCGTCTGTCTGTCTGTCCGCATATAACAACGCAAAAACTACCCAACCGAATCGTTTGAAACTTAAAATACATAATTATTACATTTTGTCGAGTCATTTCAAGTTTTATGAAAATCGGATGCATAGATCAATTACAGGGACAATCAAAAGTATTCTGCTACATTACGGTCAATGGGGAAAAAAGTTTCAAATGCATTCTAATCGTTTCAAATTTAAAATACATAATTATTACCTAATTTTGTCGAGTTATTTCAAATTTTATCAAAATCGGATGCGTAGTTCAATTATAGGGGCAATCAAACGTATTCTGTTACATTACGGTCAATGGGGGAAAATGTTTCAAATGCATTTTAATGGTGTTACACCCATTCGAACATAATAAAATGCATATGTATCTATAAAGTACATATTATATATAAAGTACATATTATATATAAAGTACATATTATGCACAATCTGTGGTGCAAAGAACATTTGTTATTGTTTTTCAAGGCCACACAAAAGTATTCCATTACATAATGGTATAGGGAGAACATTATTTGGTGCGCATTTTAATTGTAAATAACTATTTACAATTTTATGAGATTGATATATGAGAGTGATATTTTAAAACTTTGTTATTATACGAACGCACCTCATTTGCTACGCTTTACGTGCAATTTCCAACTTGTTAATTTTTAAAGATCCGATTCGATTGAATGCCATAAAACCTCATACTCATAAGCAAAGCATTATGTAATTCATAAGCCAATGCTTCAACATTTGGAATGAAAACTCATAAGAGCGGATTTTTAAAAGCCACATCTAAAATTGTTCGCAATCAAATGTCTAATAGACACGAGGGTGTTAAATTGTTTTATGACGGTCGACTATCTGCACAAGGGATACAGGCCCAAGGGAGAGTGTCCTTTATGGGTGGAGGGTCTTTCTAAGGGAACTTAATCCTTATTTACGCAAGGCTATCCAACGTTCAAACAAAACCACGTAGACCTCCGAACGATTAGATCGACGGGCGCAATTGGGCTCGAATTTATCATCTGCCGTCTACCAACTTCGACAACAAAATCTTTCGGCCACTGTCCACTGATGGGGCAGTAGACATGAAGAATCCGATCTCGAGATAGACAAAAGAGTCTGCTCTTTTGTGAGACAATAAACGGTAACTCATTAAAAAAAAATCTCTTCTTTTTTTACCCTTGTTTACCCTCATGTCTACTAGATATTTGATCGCGAACAATTTTAGATGTGGCTTTTAAAAATCCGCTCTCATGGGGTTTTCATTCCAAATGTTGAAGCACTTGACTTATGAATTATATAATGCTTTGCATATGAGTATGAGGTTTTATGGCATTCAATCGAATTGGATCTTTAAAAATTAAATACAAAGTTTCAGCGAAATAAGTTGGGAGTAATTTTTCTGATCATGGTAATTTTTTCGAACGACCATGAAAGTTAGAAGAACAAAAGCCAAAAAAAGCAAGCTTTAGAAAAAAATATTCCTGCGGATCTACGCATTGTTAACCCTCTTTTTTTTTTTTTTTTTTTTTTTTTTTTTTTTTTTTTTTTAACAAACGCGCTGTTTATTTTTCTAAATATTCCCATTTTTTATATTTCAATTTAATATATGAATTTTTTATAAAATTTCCTTAAAATATTGGCAATTGGACTACTTCCATTGTTCCAGAGAAAAGGGAAATAATGGGATACAATAATAATAAACAAACATTCTGATTTTTCCGTTACGATATTCCTGTAAATCTGTTTTTCCTTTGAAAATGAATGCTAGCTACGAAACAAGCATTCTGTTCTTTCCGTCATAAAGATACCCCTGTAAATCTGTTCTTCTTTTGAAAATGAATACTAGCTGTGAAACAAGCATTCTGGTCTTTCCGTCATAAAGATACCCCTGTAAATCTGTTCTTCCTTTGAAAATGAATACTAGCTGTGAAACAAGCATTCTGGTCTTTCCGTCATAAAGATACTAGAGGTCTGCACGGGCCCGGACTTGGCCCGTGGCCCGTACCCGGCCCGACTGGCGGAATCGTTTCAAATTTTCTAACGGGCCGGGCCGGCAAAAAAATTGAACGGGCCCTACGGGCCGAGCCGGGTCGATAAAAAAAACTTCGGCGAAATGGTTTTAACGAGAATAAGTATAAATGTGCGTCACGAGCCATACTAGATTGACAGCTTTAGTATAAAACTGTACAGTGTAGAGATCGGCATCGGACAGTTACATTGTGTGTAATCCGTTTTAATATTTTTTTAGCTGACTCGTGTCGGCCCGAGATCAAGCTTGCATTATTTTTCTACATGTAGACTAGCCGGACCGGAACTAGACTTAATTGTTCTCAAGATCTGTAGGGCGGACAACATGATTTGTAAAATTATTAACAGCGATAAAGAACTTATATTAGCTTAATCTTTGGATATATACTTCTTGATGGTTTTTAAATTAATTTCTCAATCATGCGAAAGTTTGACATATTTTCTGATTAATTTTAAATTGTAAAAGTATAAAAGTGATAAGCCTGACTATTGAAGGGACTTGGAATCGAATAGAGTTTTTCATTTTTGGTAAAAAAAATACTTGTGTAACCTTGTTGAGATACATAACAGTTTCACAAATGATTGCAGGTTTTTCTCCCTTCCCATGCTATCACTTCCGGAAATTCTATTCAAAACGTTAACTATGACAGTATTTTATTTGCTTGCAGTATTCTTAAATTGCTTGTATCAAAAAATGGATAACCCCATTCGATTATATAGTTTCTGAATAAAGATTACCTGCTAAACTTATGCGTTTCTGAGAAAAAAAAATAATTAAAAAATATATCAGAAAGGAGCTTCTTTGAATTTAAGAATGAATTTGGATTTAAAATCTTTAATAAAATGATATAGAAATATTTTTATAAATCTTTTATTAAACAGATTCAAAAGTTACGATGTTTTTAACTTTCTTTCTTTTTTCTTTTATTCCAAGCCATATTAATTTTTTAATGAATCTTTATTCGAATGTTGAAAGCCTAATTATCTAAGTAATCATTAATGCTGTTAATGTGTATTTCCAGTAAAATATACTGTAAAATCATTTCATAGATATGTATGCAGTATTCTTTTAAGAAATCTTAATTATATGATAAAAATCTGAATTTTTTAGAAATCTTAGAAATTGTAACGTGCCGGGCCGGGCCTGGTTTCACTGATTTCTGTACGGGCCGGGCCTGGAAATTCTGGTCCGTGCAGACCTCTAAAAGATACCCCTGTAAATCTGTTCTTCCTTTGAAAATGAATACTAGCTGTGAAACAAGCATTCTGGTCTTTCCATCATAAAGATACCCCAGTAAATATGTTCTTCCTTTGAAAATGAATACTAGTTGTAAAATGAACATTCTAATCTTTCTGTAATAATGATACCCCACTAAATATGTTCTTTATTTTTATTTATCCTTATTGATTATCATTATCTGTTCTTTATTTATCCTTATTGATGCCATTTTCTCAATACCATTAAAAATCCCCTTTTTAAAAAGTTTGAACAATAAATAACGCCACGCTTAAAAAAAAAAAAAAAAAAAAAAAAAACATGCAATTTCTGTCAGAAAGTCGTTGAACTTCAATATTTTACATTCCGCTTATACTGAGCTCGAGACTTGAAAAAACGCCTCAGTGAGAGAAAATGATGTCATATTTATTGTAAAACAATCCTTTTGCGTGATAAAACTAAATATTTTACCACAAATATGCCTAAAAGACATGAATTTCAGAAATCTTTATACTGCGTGCGGTAACGATATTTTAAATTTAAATTTCAGGGAAAAAATGTACGCGTCATCAAAATGATAGGTTAATGAGCAAAATTATGTTCATTCAGTTAATTTTACAAACCAATGCCCAATACATCAATTATTTATGTTAATTATATACTATTGAATACAAAATTGCACTTCCGCGCATATGTGGAATGTAAATATGTAAATATGCAAAAGATGAATATGAAATGTAAATATGCTCGTAAATATGTAAATTAAGTGATTGTCAATGTTATGCGCAGTGGACTGGATGGGTTGGAATTCTGGTCTGTAGTGTTGTTTAAAATGTTTGCAGTGTCTGAGAGTGATTAAGGTTCACTAGTTATGGCCGGAAAGCATCATTTAAGAGAAGGTCAAACGTGGAGAATAATTGGTAGAATCGAGGACGGTCAAACACAAAAGAACGTCGCTCAAGAAGTGAATATTCCTCAAAGTGTCATATCAGGAGCTTCGAGCCACTTTTTAAGCACTGGATACGTTGATAGAGAGCCTGGTCAAGAGAGACCAAGAGCAACAGTAGCATTCGAAGACCATTTTCTGCCATTTTTGACTCGAAGAAACCGCGAAGGGACAATAACAGATTTAGTTTAAGATCTTCAGGTTGCCTTAAGAACTCTAATTAGCCGTTCTACTGCTGTACGAAGGCTTAACGAGGGTGGACTGTATGCGAAAAAAACATAGTTTGTGTCTTACTCATTCCAGTTTCCAAAGGGACCCGATTAAACTGTTGACATTTTGTTCAATCGTGCCAAGGATGCTGTCTGGAATTGGATATTTCACGGTCAAGAACGTGTTCCTTACTCTCTCCAGATCAAAACGCGTCTAAAATGAGTCTTTAGACTTACCTGGACTGAAACCATGAACTAGAGCCTGGACTGGACTATACCTGGAAGTAAACAATTCTTGAGCCGAGACTTCTTGGCTCCATTGAACATGATGACGGCAACAGTTTAAACGCGCCTCTTTGAAAATTGGAGTAAGTGGGACACAAACTATTGGTCTTCTCTCATATGGTCTATCCTTGTTAAGCCTCGAGTAGAAGTAGAACGGCTAATTCGAATTACTGTGGTAGCCTGAAGGTCTGAAACCAAAATCTCTTGTAGTCGTTTCACGGTTTCTTCGAGCCGAAAATGACAAAAAACGGTCTTCGGATGCAGATATTGTTTTTGATTTCTCTTAACTAAGCGGTATATCAACGAATACAGTGCAATTCGAAGCTCTTGATATGACACTCTGAATATTATTCAAATCTTGAGCAACCTCCATCTGTATTTGACCATTCTCGATTCTACCAATTACTCACTACTTTTGATCTTTACTTAAATGATGCCTTTGAGCCATAACTAATGAATACTGATCATTCTAAGACATATTCGTTTTTAACAAAACTACCGACCAGAATTCCAACATACGTCCACTGCGCTCTACATTGTCAATTACCTAATTGTATATTTCTGAGGCTAACGGGAAATGTTATTTTGTATTCAATAGCATTTAATTAACATAAATAATTGAAGTATTGGGCATTGGTTGTAACATTAACTTATTGAGCATATTTTTTTTATTATCCTTTAATTTTGATGACTAATGTAGGTTTGTTTCAAAAAGATATCAGTTTTACTGATTTTTTATTCCGCAGTACCAAGCACAAGAGCCTTAGTTGATTACTACATGATGGTTATTTATCTCGATTACATACAACTGATTACATATTTTGTCAATAAATTGAACGGCTAAAGTTTGTGAAAAATATATTTTGGTGTTATTAGATTAAAGAAATATTTATTTTAAGAATTAGACTAATCAACGAATGAGGATTTATTTTATTTTATTATATTATTGTACTTATTTACTATGTTAATATAATATCACATTAACTACATTTTAAATCTTCATAAATGAGAAAAAAACCAACTAAATTCAGTATAAATTTTACATGTTTGTGTCCCCCGAATATTTAATGCGTTGATTAATTTAAAAAAATCTAAATGTTAATTTCTAGGGTTTTTTGAGGGGGGTACGGGGGAAGGTGAGGATAAAGTGTTCTTTGCCTTTTATAGAAAATATGTATACATAACTAAAATAAAATCACAAATGCATGAACAAGTTGGCAGAATTCTAAAAATGCATTGTAAAGAAAAAAGCCTAATCTTAATTCTGATAATACTAAAAAAGTAAATTGGCATTTTGTTAAAACTTATCACTCCCTCACAGTCATTCCTTCACAATTCTTGTTTTGACCTGTTTGGAAAAAAATATCGATCATATAATCTGAATCGCACTATTGTTTCCGTATTAGGATATAGCTATTAAAACTAGGACTTCCCTCAGAGGGATTAGTCTGAGCGATATTGCTGAGAATACACATTTAATAACTTGCGATAAGTAAAGAAAATGAGATGTTACTTTTAATTGGTCATTCATTGTAATAAAATATGATGAAAATAAGCATATTGAATCATAGAATTGCAAAATCTTATATATAATGTTGCATACACTATTTTTATAAAAGAAAAGCAAACCATGCATGGATATAAAATTGGAAATATGCAAAATGTTAAAAGTAATACAGAAAATAAAACACCAAATTTTCCTATATTGGAAATATAACTCTTTGAAATGATGTCATGAGCATAAACAGAAGCTTCGCACCGATTTGAGAAACTATAAATAACATAAACTATTATGTTTAAGAGAATGGAGTGTATTTTATTTTATATGGTGTGAAATCCGTCCGAATAGTTTATAATGTTGAATATTTGTTTTCCACGGATGCAATGAGGTTGTCGATAAGAGTTAAGGAATCCTTTTTTAAAAATTTGTCCTAAACGAGCACTTACATCTTATAAGTTACTGTGATGCCAAAGTTATAGTTTCTGACCCCAACAGTATCCTAGAAATTGCAATATTCTCAAAAAATTGGGTTTAAAACTCTTACTAGATAAAAAAAAAATGTTTAATTTTTGAAATTAAATTATCGAATGTTTTAGAAATCGTTCATAACGAGAATATTATATCTTAAAAGTTGCCAAAAAAAAAAAAAAAAAAAAAGATTTTAAATTTTTAGTCATATCAACATCAAAGAATTCTCAATTTTAGAACTTTTTTAGCTCGTGCATTGATGGTGATTATTGTTCCTATCCAAAATATAGTATATTTCGCAGCAAAGATGGTTACCAACATTTTTTGCCCACATTATTTTTTAAATCGGCTAGGTACTCCCAATGATAACGAAAAACCCACAAACGTTAATGCTTTATAGCATAGAAATACAGAATCAAAAGCTATTTATCTCCTATTATATACACATAAATTATCTAATTAGTGCTAGCAGATGCATTTTTAAATATACATAGATCAATATAATGCTTCATTTTTCTTTTATTAGTATTTCTTAGTATTCATTTTTCATTTATTTGTATTATTCAGTAAAAAACTCACTTTCTTAAGCCCGAATTACGTCAAACTTTTTATAAAAGCGCCTAAGTCCATATAATAGCGAAGTATTGTGAAGAGTATTAAATACAAGGTAGTAAGACACTTAGCCAAACGCAGGTAATAAATCGCCAAATATTGTTCTTTTCGCCCTCTCTCGAAATGCATTTTTTCCGTACATTTAAAAAACACGATTTTGAGTCATCTTATTTAAAATTCAAATAAATAAATAAGAGGAAGCAATAATAGCATAAGTCAAAACATTTTATTTCAGCGTCAAAGAATTGTATCGTAGTTACACATGTGGAAAAAAGCTGCTTTTGGCCAAAAATGTTGTCTTCACTAAATTTGAATCCGATTAAAAAAAGTATCGTGATTAATTAAAATGTTATAGGCAGAGCTGCCAAGTCTCCGGCATTTTGGATACCGGTATGTTAATACTGAAAATGTTTTATTAAATTGGAACATTCTGCGGATTTAAAAAATAACTTTTCCTATAAGAAAATCCTGCTATGCAAAAAGCGGGAGCTTGGCATCTCTGTATAGGAATATTTCGTAATCTACTTTTTAACCTTAAAAAAAGCAATGACCATTTTTCGGGTACAAAAAGTATTGCTAATTGTTCCATTTTGCATACAAAGTACTAATTGTAATATTGATACATCTATGGTGATAAATTTCCAATAATTTTTCAAATCCCATTTATTTTATTAAAAATATAAATCTTTTATACATTTAGTTTAAAATAAAGGGTTTTAAACTAATTCATAATACTTTTGAAATATCACTTTTCATTGGCCAATTTTTTTAAAGCGTTTAGAAAATGGTTGTTGTTTTCAGTCAAATATAGACTTTGGTCTGTCCGCATTTTATTTTATTACTATTATTATTTATAAATGGTGGAGAAATATTCATATTTAATCCATAACGTACATAATATATGACTCTGTTATTACATAAGTCACCTTTATATTATCATAAAAGTTATGTTTTTACTGATTTTTATTAACTCAATAGGAAAAATTTTGTGCTTTGAGCAATAGATGTCCGCATTTCATTCATTTATTTATTTTAATAAAATTCTTTGTATTTAGAAGAATTTTTATTTAAATAGGAAATCCAAATGTAGCTGTTAATAAAGAAGAAAGTTACAAAAAAAGTTACAAAACGAGTAGACGCATACTATCAAATATGGAAAAACGACGAATCCAAAAAAGACGTCGTATGAAATATCATCTTTTAAAGCAAAAAATCGAAGTCTGATTATCGAGCCTACTGATTACAATATGTGCATTACATAGAAAATTTAAAAAAAATGCAAATATTGATTTTTTTTTTCTTTTGTGCAGTTTTGGCTTCGAAAGATGCGCTATGTTGCAAAAGATATAAACGACTATGAAAACACACTTGGTAAACGTTCATGCTCAGTTTTACAAATAAATTGGCACATATATGCCCTATACACACCGATGTACCTAATTGGTGCCAAAATGGAGTTCATTTGCCTAACATGCTGGTTATCATATAAATGTTATAATAAATTGTTTGTTTTAAAATTATTATCATTTATTGATTGTTATTTCTTTTTTTTTAAATAACAGAAAATGTTTCGTTTATTCCTTTTTTTTCATTTTGAAATAAATAAATAACGTGTTATTATAGCATTCTATATGTATCTGGTAATCAAAACGATGTTTTCGCCTAATTAGCATAAAAAATCTCGCCAAACCCGGTGCTTATACCTCTAGTATATTATCTCAAGTATTTTATTTATGTTTATTATAATTGTTTTTACATACCACTTACTTCTTCTTGTATATAAAAATAGGCAAGTGGCTCCTTTATGCAGTATAAATTGTATAAATCTTAAAAAAATAGCCCCCGTTGCCCCTTTTTGGATCGAGTAAAAAAAAAAAAAAAAAAAAAAAAAAAAAAAAAAAAAAAAAAAAAAAATCAATGTCTAATTCCAGTATTGCTCCCAGGTATGCATACATATTCCAAATTTCAAAGTTGTATGCCAACAGGAAATGGATGAAAAATGGGAAAAGATGTCACATATGCACCAGGGTACATAATTGGCGTCAAAATGGTATTATTTTACCTGAGATGGTAACGCGGCTTAATTTATTTATTATTTATTTATTTACTCATAAAATGTTTATTTACTTCCATTTCCTTTTTTTAATCATATAAAATATTTCTTTTTATAGTTATTAATTATTATTATTATTTTATTTACTGTAAGTTCTTTTTGAAAATAGAAAATAATTTAAAGATGTGAATGTAAGCATTATTTGAAAACGGAGTTTTCGCCAAATGGGCTTTGAAAAAAATTGCGCCAAATCTGATGCGCTTGTGGTATCCGTGCCGAAAAATTAGTGACCAGAATTGACTTCCACACACAAACAAAATATAAGTTAAAAGAAAACATGCAATAAAAATAAATATAAAGAGAAAATGATGTCACAAAAGAAACTTTGTGTTTAAAAACGTAATTGTTTCTAATTTTCACACGCGAAATACATAAAACATTCTTTTAGCGATCAAAAAATGCTATTAAGAGATTATCACAAAATCTCAAAATCAAAGTTTTTATGACATTTTTTTAATATAAAAAAATAGCAGTTTTATTTTCCTGCATGATTAAATTTTAAAATGTTTTATTGCATTCAATATTTCTGAGTGCGTAAATGATTACTATTTACTCCATGTACTGATTCGGTTATCTACGAAAATATCCAGCCGGTGAAAATAACGCGCACCAAATTTCTGTGACGTATGCAAATAAATTGTGCTTTTTTATCAGTTTTTTTATATAACTTTTAAACTATTTGGAATTGATTTTTAAAAGTAGGTGCATTCACTAGTTTACCTTCATAGGTACCTTCTGGTTCAAACAGAATCGAAATCCGACAAGTACTTTTTGAGATTTGCTTGACGAAAGAATTTTTTTGACTTTTAATATCGTTACGTACTCTGAGTATAAGACTTCGCTACGCTCAGACAATTATTTCAGCGTTTTAGATAAGTGCTTAAATAATTTCCATTTAGAGAAATATTAAACATGTTGACAGAACAAGCATTAACTCCTTCGCGACGGAAGCATTTTACGAAATTTTTAATGTTTTGTCACCGGTTTTTAATAACAGAAATTTGTGCATTATTAAATCGAGAAAATGCTCTGATTAACTAAGGCAAATTTTACAGTAAAATTTTACTGGTGGGAATAAATAAGGATTCTTAAGCCTTTTTGCGGCACGTATACGTGTCGCTCGTTCCCAAGGGGTTAAGCTTATTCTGTCGAACATCAATTGTATCTAAAGACGCTTTATTAAAAAATATATTTAACTTTTCTCAAATGCCTCATTTCTCGCAACTTTTCCTAATTTGTGAAATGAAAAAACAAATCCTTGTGTCCATTATTTTAAAATCAATATATTTTAAAAGTTAATTTAGTGCTTTTAAATACACTTAAATTAACAAATGCATTTAAATGAGTTCTATTGCAGGAAGCTTTCAAATACATTTAGAAGCGTATAATTAACTTAAACAACTTTTTTTTCATAAAAAAGAATCCGATTAATCTTATTTAGTTATGTAAAAATAATGAAATTAAAAAAGGTTTGAAACCAGAACTTTGAGAAACATTCTTTTTTTCATAATTTTATTCGTTTGATTAAGCCAAAAGTTACTCATTAACCATGATTTAAACAAATAAAAAAACACGTTAAGAAAACATTTTTATTTAATTAAAAATATTTTACATTGATCTCGACCCATTAAAAAAAAAAAAAAAAAAAAAAAAAAAAAAAAAACTCCGGGAGAATTTTTTTTACCTCTAATTAAGACTAATTTTTCTATGTTTGCATTTCACTGTTTAATTTACAATTAAAAACATTTTATTGAATTTAGAAGATCATAAACACAGAGTCTTGGTGAGTATGTAAGGATTAAATTTAAAAATTACATAAATAAGATGTAATTAACAAAAACACATTATATCAGCTAATGCAACTGAAGATAATTGATACACAAAAGTATATTAAATTACTTCTCTTAGACTTATTGATTCTATAAAATCCATTACTTCAACGGGTCTAGAATCCAATTAACGCAGTAGTTCGAATTAAAGGAGCCAAGTAAATTTAGCAATCCATTAATAGGAGCATCATCTTCAAAATTAAGAAATTAACATTTGCTTTCTGTCAGGCTAAAAACCCCATCGCAAGGTTTCTATTACTTCTATATGAGCACGTCTTCCCTAGCGTTACATTAGTTTTAAATAACATAAAAACGCTGCGCCTGCTAACAAATGAGCTACAATGGAAATGGAGACCACTAATGAACAAAGCTGGTGCTTATTTAAGTATTTTCACAATGGCTGTATCTTGGGAATATTTCCCCCGACCTCTTCAAGAGGTTTTAAACATAATCATCAGGTCGTCTTTAATTTTTTTTTTCAACTTCGTCTTATTCTACATTTTCTTCTCTTTATTTTTTCTCCCCTACATGTATACCTTTTAAGACTCTCTAATTCACCTGGGAACGATTTCACTTTTAAAGAACACTTTGCGGTTCATTTAATATTTAATATACATTTTTTTTCGTCCACCAATTTTTTTTTCTTTCCGTATTACTTACAGCTTCCCGAGCGAGTAACAGCTAGAATCATGCGTTATTTAATCCAAAAAATTGTGTTAAAATTACTGGCAAAAAAATTGCTTTTTAAAAGTCGCGTTTTTTTTTTTATAAACCCTTTCTTCTATTTTTGTTGCGCTCTCCATCTTTTTTTTCTTCATCCGTTAGGGGAAAAAAATATATTTGAGCGGAATGAAATTTTTATTGATGTAATTAAATGCCCCTTTTAACTATTTTTTTCAGCTAGGGATATTAGTCTTGTTATCGTTCGCGAATAATTCTCGACGGACGTGTAAAGGAGGCATAAAAACTTCGAAGGGAGGGGGGGGGGGAGGATTTTCGTCTGTGAAATTTTAGCTACTTAATACGCACAATTGGGATCTGAAGATCTAATTGCTATGTTTCGCAATCCACGTGGAATATATTTTTTTATTAACCATAAATAATTTAATAAAATCTATTTAACTAGCAACGGGTTGCTTGAAACATATGCTGTGTTTATTTATTTATTGTGCTTTTCTATTCATTGATTTTATTTATACAGATTAATTGATAACTTGGGTTTAAATTAATAGACGAGAAAAAATAAATTTGATGTACCTCAGAAAGTTTCGATGCTGTAAAAACTTTATTTAATATATCTTTTAATTCATTTTAAATTACATAATTGGCATATTTTAAATGCAGGAGTAGGACAATTTTCGCCTGCTACGCAATACGCACAAATGTGATAAGAAGATCCAATTACTATATGTTTCGTAATTCATGTTGAATATATTTTTTTATTAACCAGAAATAATTTAATAAAACTTATTTAACTATCAAGGGGTTGCTTGAGACATATGTTGTGTTTATTTATTGTACTTTTTAATTTACTAATTTTATTTACACAGATTAATTGATAACTTGAATTTTAAATTAATAGACCAGAAAGATTAAAACGGATGTACCTCAAAAGGTTTTAATGTTGCAAAAATTATATTTTATAACTTTTAATTAATTTTAAATTCGTAATTCATATGGAATACATGTATTTTTACTAAGCAGAAATAATTTAATAAAATCTATTTAATTAGCAATGGATTTCTTCAAATATATGATGTATTTATTTATTGTAGTTTCTAATTTATTAATTTTATTTATACAGATTAATTGATAACTTCATTGTAAAAAAAAATAATAAAAAATAAATAAATAAATAAAAAATAAATAAATAAATAAATAAATAAAAATAAAAATAAAAGAAAGACGATTTTACGGGAAAATTACTGGTATTTTGGACGCCAGTACAATTTACTGTTATTTAACGGAAAAATTTCCATAAATTCCGGAAAATATCCCTTTTTTTAAAAGTTTTTTCAGGAATTTACAGAAATTTTTCCGTTAAAAAACAGTAAGTTATGCTGGCGTCCAGATTATCAGTAATTTTTCCGTAAAATCGTCCGTGTTTTTTTTTTTTTTTTTTTTTTTTTTTTTTTTTTTAACAGTATTGGATTTAAATTAATAAATCAGAAATGATAAAATTGATATATCTTGGAATGTTTTGATGTTTCAAAAACTATACTTCATATCTTTTAATTTATATTAAACTTTTTTTTTTTTTTTTTGTACAGATTATATAACCGGCGTACTTAAATCGCAGGAGTAGGAGAATTTTGGCCTAAAATTTTACCAATTTATTACGAATAATGCGATTCTAATTGCTATTTTTCATAAACCACATGGAATATTTTATTTACCAACTGTTACGTTCATTTACAATAACTTATATGGTTTCTGAAACGCACTATTGTTCATTACGGAAACAATAGTGCGATTCAGATTATAGGGTCGATATTCTCTTCAAATAGGCCAAAACAAGGGTTGTGAGGGAATGACTGTGAGGCAGTGATGAATTTTAACAAAATGCCCATTTACTTTTTTTTTTTAACATTATCTAAATTAAGATTAGGCTTTTTTTTAGAATTCATTTTTAGAATTCTGCCAACTTGTTCATGCATTTGTGATTTTATTTTAGTCATTTTTCTATTTTCTAAAAAAGGCAGAGAACACTTTATCCTCAGTTTGCTGCATACATCCCCTCCCCTCAAAAAACCTTAAAAATTAACATTTATTTATTTATTTTTTTCAAATTACTCAACGCATTAAATATTCGGAGTACTTAAACATGCAAAATTTATACTGAATTTAGTTGATTTCTTTCTCATTTATGAAGATTTAAAATTTAGTTAATGTGTTTTTACATGGCGCTTATATTAACTTAAATAACAAAAAATAATGCTTAACTGCCGATTTTAATACGCGCCATAATAGTAAGATGTTATAAGTATTTCGAAAATTTCATTAAAAGGATTTAACGCACCTTCGTTTTGATAAATATAGCCTAAGATCTTACATCTGTAGGATGTGTGTTAATCTTCACGAACTTTTATCGCTATAAAAAAAGAAAGTAGCTTCCACATTCTTCCTAATATGGAACTAAAATTTATCTAAATCTGTCGTAACTCTCAAAAATTTGTTTAAGAGCAAATCGGTAATGAAGTAAGTGTGAGGGCCGCATGAATATTTTTGCGACTACATGCCTAGATACCAAAATTAATTTTTAATGCTCTTATACTTGTTGTTAGTTTGTAATTATTTATTCGACATAGTTCTAATATCTTAAAATCAAATTATGAATAATTTTATTAAACATAAATATTTGTAATATTTAATATGCGGATACACAATTATTACAAAAGTTAAACTTACGTAACTTTATATCTTCATTTATTTACATCTTCACGCACTATCCATTAGTAAGTCAAATTTCTTGTATTTTACATTTTATATCTATCATTGAAGTATTACCTTTTCTTCATTTATTTATCTTTTCATATCTCACGAGTAATATTTCGTTTATTTTGGATTGGTTTGATATATTTATAAGAAGCAAAATTTTGTTATCTTAGGCCTAATGCCGACAAAATTGGAACATATTTTCATTGTGAATTAAACTTGCGAGATTCGATGATGATTCCGTAGGTTATTCACAGCTTTTTATTATACATTTTTGATTTCTAATGAACATTTTTTGTTCATCTTTAGAATTCTGCTAACTTGTTCATTAATGTGTGATTTAACCCTTTATCTACCGACGGTACTTGTAAGTACCATTAAAATTACTCATTATAAAATTCTTTTAATACTTCAATTAGTTGTAATACTGTTTAGAATGAGTTACAGATACATCACTTTATTTTGTTCCAAAAGCATTATTTATTGGTTACACACACACACACACACAAAGGGATGATTTTTTTTTTTTTTTTTTTTTTTTTTTTTTTTTTTTTTGCCTTTGTATCTTTTTAGCTTTCTTGGCACTGAGGGAGGGGGTTGGAGATTTTTCAATTCGGAAATATTTCTATAATTATATTGTAAGAAAATAGTATTTGTACATTTTATAATTCTACAAAATACTAAGAAAACGATTTAAAATAAAAGATTTGAGTGGGGGTTATGAATATTGCACAAAATCCCTGTAAATTCAAATTTAATTATTCCTTCAATCTTTCTAAAATCCTTCAAAAATTTATTAAATGATTATGTAAATTTTTTAATTTAGTTTAAACACTTTACGTAAAATGCTTTAGAATGTAAAATTTTCATCAGTTAATAATGCGGTAAATAAAGGGTTAATTTTAGTTATATATGCATATTTTCTATTTTGTATAGAAATAAATAAATATTTTTTTAATAATACACATTTGCGGCTATTTTTTAAAGATAGAGAACACTTTATCCTCCCCCCCCCCCCTTGAAACCAACATTTAGATGTTTTCAAAATAATCAACGTAGTTCAGGCAGAATTGAAAAGAAAAAAAATATTAATTTTATTTTATTATTTAGTAAATATTTGGAGGGCATAAACATGCAATATTTATACTGAATTTAATTGATTCTTTCTCATTTATGCAGATTAAAAATTAGTTAATGTGCTATTATATGGTGCTTTGCTTATATTAACTTAATTAAACGAAAAAGTAATGTTTAACTGCCTATTTTATCAACGCTCCAGAACAGTAAGCCATTATAAGTATTTCAAAAATTTTATTTAAAAGGATTTAACGCACGTTTGTTTTAATAAATATAGCCTAAGATCTTACATTTATAAGATGTATGTTGTTCTTCATGAACTTTTATTAGATATAAACAAGTCAGAAATTGCACGTCAAACGTAGCAAATGGGGTGCGTTCTACTATAACGAAGTTTTTAAATATATAGTACTTCGTATGCATTGCAGTATTCGAAATCTTTTGTGTATCCCTGTAAATACTAAATGCTTTCTATTATATAAGAATTAATTTGTAGTAAACTTCAGCAACATATATCAATTTCATAAAAGATGAAATAGTATAATATAATTAAAATGCATTCCAAACAATGTTTCCCCCTATACCATTTATGTAAAGGAATGGTATAGGGTTATATTTTTTATTTGTAGTTTATTAAGTGGTCCTGTAAATTAATAAAAAATATTATTTGCACCAGAGATTGTATAGAATGTATATTTTAGTATATATATATTTCATAGATCCATTTGAATTTTATTATGTTCGAAGGAATGTAACATCATTAAAATGCACTTGAAATTATTTTTTCACATTGGCTGTAATGTAACAGAGTACTTTGATTGTTCCAATCAATTGACGACATCCAATTCGGATATCGTTGTTGAAAGTTTTGTTGTTATTTCAGTATGAAAAACTGACATTAGTACTCTACACTTACAGGTGAATTGCTTTTAAATAAAAGTTATACGTGCATGTTTTCTATTTTAATAGAGTATTTGGAGTTTTTTTAGTGCATATTTGTTGGCATATTTTGAAAGTTTTCAGTGTATGCCTGGACATCACATATGATAAATTCTAAAAGACATTACTTTCACTTAAACAGTATGTTTTTTACCCTTTGAATTTAGTTGTTAGATAGACTTCCCTGTAACACAAGTAAATAAAAACTTTTCCGATTCTGAGCAATTGACATTTATGTTTAAATACTTCGTTTGCAAACCAAGCAAAACTACATGAAAATTTTCATGTGATTTTTAATATAGTATTAACATATAATAGTTAGCTTTTTACTTTTAAAACTTACATCACGGCAATTAAATTCTCTTACGAAATCGAACCATATTTTATTAAAATGTGCAGTCATATTTTACTTATCTAAAAAAAAAAAAAAAAAAAAAATACTGCAAGGACTATTTATTAAAGATGTCAACTCCTAATCGACGCATGATAAATGTGTGTATGTACTATATGTACTATAAAATATTATGTATAAAATATTATGTACTATAAAATCATTCAATACGTAATATTATCAATGATAGTTTATCATTTAAAATATTTTCGACATTAATTATCAAGACGGAAATCCAGGAGAATTTTATCCTACGAAATGTTATTGATTGTTTTTCTCATAAAGGCGAAAAAATAAATAAATAAATAAATAAAAAGATTCCATATAAATTTAAAATGTGCGATGTTTAGAAATTTAAAAATTTGCAGTTCCGAAAATTGTAAAACTGAAATTTCATTTAAAATTTGTTCATGATCGGTCCAGAAATATTAATGTTTAATTCATGTCGTACGTAATATGAGGCCGTACGTAATATGTACGTAACATGAAGTCAGTTTAATTAACTCCATCAAATATAAATGCACATTTTAAACAGTAAAAGTTGTATATCTATAGATTTTTAAGTGCGTTCGTAATTATGTAAATACGTAGCACCTATAGTTGTCGTTTAGTCCGTCCGTCTGTCTGTCCGTCTGTCTCCACATATAACAACACAAAAACTACCCAACCAAATCTTTTGAAATTTAAAATATATAATTATTACATAATTTTGTCGAGCCATTTCAAATTTTATGAGAATCGGATGGATAGATCAATTACAGGGACGATCAAAAGTATTCCGTTACATTACGGTCAATTGGGAAAAATGTTGCAAATACATTTTAATCGTTTGGGATTTAAATTACATACTTATTACATAATTTTGTCAAGTCATTTCAATTTTTTTGAAAATAGGATGCATAAATCAAATACAGGGACAATCAAAAGTACTCCGTTACATTACAGTCAATCGAAAAGAAAAGGTTTCAAATGTATTTTAATAATATTACACTCATTCGAACATACAAATATTGATATGCATCACAAAGTACATATTATAATATAGATTTTGCATAATCTGTTGTGAAAAGAACTTTTGTTACTGATTTACAAGGCCACACAAAAGTATTCTATTACATAATGAGTATAGAGAGAACATTGTTTGTTGCACATTTTAATTGCAATTAACTATTTACAATTTTGTGAGATTGATATATGAGAGTGATATTTTTAAAACTTCATTATCGTACGAACGCACCTCATTTACTACGCTTCACGTGCAATTTACAACTTGTTTATAATTGGTCTTGGAATATTAATGCTTAATTCATGACGTACATAATATAGGACTCGCAATGATCATCCTAAAAATGATGTTTATTATTATTATTAATTTAAATATATAGAACTTTTTTATAGGTCTTTAAAATTTTAATCTTTGAAAATATCATTTTCCAAATAGTCGTTGTAATTTGTTAAATTACAATTCTTTTTATTTATTTATTAGATAGACTTCCCTCTAGCACAAGTAAATAAAAACTTTTCCTATTCTGAGCAAGTGACATTTATTTTTAAATATTTAGTTTACAAATCAAGCAAAACTATAAAAAAAATTTCATTCGATTTTTAAAATAATGTTAACTTATAAAAGTTAGCCTTTTGCTTTTAAAACTTACATCACAGCAATGAAATCTTCTTACGAAATCTAACCATATTTTATTAAAATATGCAGGCATATTTAACTAATCTGAAAAAATACAGGACTATTTATCAAAGATGTCAACTCCTAATCGACGCATGATAAATGCGCTTGTTTATGTACTATAAAATCATTCAATACGTAGTATTATCAAGGATAATTTATCATTTAAAACATTTTCAACATTAATTATCACGACGGAAATACAGGAGAATTTTATCCAACGAAATATTATTGACTGTTTTTATCATAAAGGCGAAAATAAAGAAAGATTCCATATAAATAGATTTCTACAGAATTAATGATGAAAGATTTTTTTTTTTTTTTTTTTTTGACCGTTGGGTTATTCACAACAAATATTCAATGCTGTTTAACATTTGTGACCAGATCTAAAGTTTGTGCAAAGCGGCGAATTAAGCAGAATCAACAAAATTAATGTAAGAATTTGTTTCAAGTATAAGTAACAAATAAAAAAATTTTTTAACCTTTTATATCATGAAATGTACCCTTTTAACCTTTTACACCCAATTAAAATTTCATAATTGGTTTCAGATTCCTTTGGCATATTTAAACGAGTGCATAGTTAGGCCCCCATTATTATAGCTCTCATTCGGTTTTAACCACATTGTTGCCACCATTGTTATGACGTTATGTTAAAGAACTGCATTGTAATATAGATTTTTGTTTCAAATCTCTAGCATACTGTATCGATTATTGAATATTTTTCTCTCATATTTGATGAGTTTTTTTTCTTTCAATCGGCCTAAAAGTAGATTTTGCGACAACATTTAGAGAGTTTAGCAACATCCGGAAGTAATTTGGTCTCAAATTTTTGGATTCATGCCACTTTCGCCGAAAATCCACCCTCTTACCTCATGCTGTTTCTTGATGGTTCCTACTAATGAATGGCGCTTGACTTCCTTTAAAAGACCAAAAGTTTTAAGCCGAAAAAAAGGGGGCTGTTAAAAATTAAATGCATTTACGACCGCCGTTATTTTTCAATGGCTATTTTATTTATTGCACACATCTATTATTTGCTTCCTGAGATTTAGTTAATTTGAAAACATTAATACTTATTTTGGATTTGATTTATAAAAGATGATTATATAATAATTTATTAATTCAAAAAAACCAGAGTATATATATAATTAGCTAGGATAATTGCTGTGTTGCGCATAGGAAATTCCATTATAAGTTTGCAATATTATTATCTAATAATTTCATATAATGATACAATGTCATAAAATATAAAGATATAATATAATGATTTATGACTAACATTAAATGTATATTGGTTTTGATTATATTCCTTTTAATTCATTTTTTCATGCGTTTAAATGATGCATATTGTATTAAATACATATATATATTTGTGTGTGTGTGTCGGCGGGGGGGGGGGGCAATCTCGAAAATACTCTTTCGCTGAACATCTATTTTAGCTCAGTTTAAAAAACAATTTCAATTAATACTTTTTAAATAAAGATTTTCTTTCAACGAAATTAATATAAAAAAGTAATTCTGCATAAAAACCCATTCATCTAATTGAGGACAGATGGGAGGGGGGGGGGGTAATCGTCCCTTCCTAAAACTAATCAAGTCAGGCAAGCGTCTTTTCAGTATCAACGTATATCCAAAAATTGAACCAAAACAGTTAATTCAGCATAAAAATCTCATTTATCTAAATTATGAGCCCCTCTCCCCCCCCCCGATCCCCCTCTGATACTTAACCAATGAATCCCCAAAATCAACAATAAAGCCTCAAAATCAATTCCTTGTCACTTTTTTTCCGGTAACTTTTTTCCTTGTCACTTTTTTCCTCCACTTTTTTCCGTGTCACTTTCTTCCGCTTTTCTAGTTTATGTCACTTTTTTCCGATAACTTTTTTCCCGGTCACTTTTTTTCCTAGATTCAAGGAAATCACACGGCACCTCATACATGTATTCGAAAATCCCTTTTGGCATGTTTCATATTTCTACTTTTAAAAATGTGTCTGAAATTGTAGGTGGAAAAGCGTTTTTTCGAATACACCTAAGAGCGAGTATTACTCGCGCTCAGAGTGTTCCGTACAATAAATATACGTATTATTATTTTTAAAAAATAGTTTCTGAAAGAATAATAAGTGAAATAAAAAGAATATTGCCCAGTTAAACTGATGGCATTGAGCTCACAGGCTACGCATACTAATAGTATATTTAAGCCTTATATTCTCAAGGGTTAATTCCGTTCGAAAAACAAATTAAGGGGAGGGGGAAGTTCCCTCCATTTACCCGTTTTATACTTAATCATTGAACCCCTTAAACTAATGAGGGATATGATTTATCATATAAAAATTTTGAACAAAACTGATAATTCTGCAGGAAAAACCCATTTATATCAATTAAGGGGAGGGGCATGAGCTCTCCGTTCCCCCTCTCTATCCAATGGACACTTAATACTAATCACGAAAGTGCCTCATCAGAATGATCCTACATCTAAATTTTGAATGAAAACTGATAATTCTGCATGAAAAACCCATTTATATAAATTAAGGGGAGGGGTATTAGCCCCCGTTCCCCCTGTCATACATTTCGAAGGAATTCCAAAAACTAATAAGGCAAGCGCCTTATCAGAATATACATATATCCAAAATTTTAAGTGAATCAGATATTTTTATCATGAGTTATCGCGTTACGCACATACGCACATACAGAACGGACGGGCACATAAGCTCCCAAACTTTGATAGCCTGTGAGCTAAAAAACTATAAAATGTAGGGTGTGGTATAGCTGTATATACACTATATGTCCAATGATGATCGGTCAGTTGGGATTTTAAACGTTTTGTTAAATATTTAACGAAATACTTGAGGAATTATCCTGAAACTTCACGTTTGCAAACAGAACGGTATAGGTTATCTATTTTAGAGGTCAAGAAATTGGAATATATATATATATATATAAGACCATTAATAGTAAACAATATTAACCATTTGAAATTAACTATTGAATTTAATATCTTATATCACACTAAATAGGAAAGGAACAAAGAATAATATGAATACAAATGGAATTTGTAGAACCAAAGCAGAATCATCAGGTCCCAAATACTTTGGAATTACAAATGGAGTTTGTGGTTTCATCTTCGTATTTGCCATGAGAAAGCAAAACAATACGAATTTGGGACTACCAACCAGGCCCGTAGCTAAGGGGGCGCTATGGGCGGCTCAGCCCCCCTTAAAATATTTTGAGCCCCCCCCCCCCTTGGAAACAATTTGAAGGTCACTAAATAAATTTCTGTTCCGAAAATTCAAATGAAATTTCGTTCAAAATTTAATTTATTTTTGAGACTCTTTCACAGTTTTGTAGAAATACTAAACTGTACCTAAAATAAGTGTTTAAACAATTCCTCATCTTATTTGTACACATAAAACCAACATGATGTTCAATTTTGCTCCAAGTTATACACTCAAAATTTTCACCATCCTGTACTTTTCTTAGCATAAAATGAAATTATTATTACAGTTTAATAAGAAACATAGTACAGTGAAACCTCTAAATAAGGGACACTCCGAATAAGGGACACCTCTATTTAAGAAACAAAACTTCCGGTCCCAGTCCCTTGGTATAGGACATGTAATGTACTTACCTCTGAATAAGGGACACTCGATTTAAGGGACAGTTGAAAATGAGATGATCAAAGGGACTGGTTTTTGCATTTCAGTTAATGAAATATGTTTGTGATGAAAATGAAAATACAGATTTTTGTGAATTTATCAAACAGACAGACAGTCATGTGGATACAGCTGCATACGACACAATTCACGATTATTTATTTATCCACAATTCTGATTTGACATCAGTGCGTTTTTCCCCATTGAAAGTAATGTTGGAAATTTTCAGGATGGTTCTGAAAGTGGAGAAAAAAAGTAAAGTACGAAACATAGAACTTAATAGATGCCATTCGGCTGTTCTCAAATCCAAAAGGGCAACTTTTATGACATAAGTTTTCATTTATTTTTATTCGGAAATGCACGAAACTAGCAGGCGTTGTTGTTCAGAAATATGTAATCGAACTGGTTTTTTTTTTCATTTTTTGAGGGCATATGCAATAGACTTTACAGAAAATATTGTCAAAGTGGGCGTTTTGAACCGAATTTCTACACGAAAAAAGAATAACTACTCAGGAAGGGTGATAAACGTATTTGTCACATGACCAAAATCGCTTATAACTCAATAGGTAATTTATTTACCAAAAAAGTGAAAACTCAGTTCGATTACAAATCGCTTCTACAATCAGGCAGTCCAGTTTTATACCTTTCCGTTAAAAAATGAATTTGTAAATATGTCAAAACGTTTCCCACTAGCTGAGCACAGCAGTTGAATACTTTTTTTCTAAATGCTCCTGATAATGAAGAACTAAAATTTATGAGTATGGTAAATAAACACTTGAAAGATTTGTAGTGAAAAATTGAAATTTGCAAAACAATTATTTTTTATTACTTCGAGATAATTTTTTTAAATGCTTTAATCCTTTAGCATCTACAGAATTGGTATATAAAATAAAAATCAATAATTCTACAAATAATTTAATGATTTAGTAATCAATTAAAAATTTTAATTTTTTGATTTCCCTAAATTCCTTTTATCTCACTAATGTAATTCATACACTTTGGGTACATTTAAACTTCACCTTTAATGATTTGTTATTTTTATATCCTTCTGAACTATTAAGCAAAAATAACAATCAAAACTCTGAATAAGGGACACCTCTATTTAAGGGACAAAAGTTACGGTCCCACACTTGTCCCTTATTCAGAGGTTACACTGTATCTACAATGTAAATATGAACTAATTTATCTTTCTGCGTCAGAGAGAGAAAAAAAAATTATGAGCGCCCCCCCCCCCCTACTGTTAACTTCTAGCTATGGCCCTGCTACCAATACACAAGAAACCAAAATTAATTAAAGAAATACCAAATAATCTATAGTGGATAGGAGAAAATAAAACAGTGATGAGCTATAAAGTAGAATGAATCCCAAATGCACGATCTTAATCCTGATACTGCACGTGGTATATTAAAGCTTGAAGTATTCATATATCATATGACAGAAAAATGAAAATAATATAATAATAAAAACAAAAAACGATTTATCGTACACATCATAATATTAAATTAATAATTAATTAAAAACAGAATAATTTAATAACAGAAAAATTAAACCATACACCATAGTGTGCCCTATTAATATTTAAATCAATAAAATTTATTTTGATTATGTTAGGCTGATTTCAATACCTTAATTAAGGATGATTAAAGATTAAAAATAGCTTATTAAGAAATGTACTCTATACATTTAGTAGTGATATAGTACACTCATTTATTAAAAGTGAAGTGCAATTTAATAATGTAAATGATTGACATTATTAATATAATAGATATAACTAAACAATAATCCATACATTGGTGTTATATAAACTCCATAGAAACTTTGTACCAAATTTACAAATAAATTTCCCACTCTCAATTTTTTTATTATTAAATTTATTAAATTAACCTTTACGTATTATCCAGACAACACCGCCCTCCTCCGTAATCAAAGATCTACCCGCACAACCAACCTATTACATACATTTTTTATATATTTTTTACATTTTTAATTTTTTATTCTTATGTGTATATATATCTTTCGGATAACCTTGTAAAAACTAATGTAGCAAAAGCATTCAAACTGTAGAGCATGATTACAAGGTTTATTGGAATTAAACTCTTTTCATTTTTATGAGGATAGCATCATGTACACTTGTAGAGAAATTACGGTTTTTTATAAAACCAGTACCAAATTTCAGGGTATTATGTTCAATAATGCTTTTTCATAATTTCTAAAAAGAACACATTTTTATAATAAAAACTCTGCAAATTATAAGCAAAAAGCTAGGCAAAATTTGAGACTTTCTATTAAAAAAAAAAAAAAAAAAAAAAAAAAAATTCTTTATTAATATAATGCTATCCTCACAAAAATTAACACATTCATGTTTTTGCAGTTTGAAAGCTTTTGCTACGTTAGTTTCTGCAGTGTTATCTTAAAGGTATTCGTTCTTTTTCTGTTGTTGACGGTCTCTTATAGGAGGGTTAATAAAAAAAAAAAAAATCTTCATGGAAATATATGACCTTTACTTTTCTGTTTACATACCTGGATTTTCAGACTAATTTCTTAAGTATTTTTTTTTTTTCATTAACAAAACGTCTAAAATCGCAAGTGACTGATCACTATTGGTCATATATAGTGTACTGGGAAAATATGAATGTGTATAACATAAATGAATACAAGTTCAACAAAATTTCTGTCGTGGCGGCCTATAGGCAAAGGTAGATTTCGAAATTAAGTTGTCATTTCCCCAACAAAAAGTAAATAAGATTAGAGATAAACTCGGTCAACGTTCAACAACTTTATTTGACCGCTTTTGAAGAGTTTTTAACTACATTTATCTATAAGAACTGGTTTTATTACAATACACTTAAGGGAAATTCGGTTCAAAATGCACATTTTTACAGCATTTTTTGAAGTATATCCTGCTTTTATGAAAAAAATTGACCATAACGGAACATTATATAGTTCCTAAGTAAGAGAAAGTACCAATTTAAAAAGTTTGAGAGCAAAACTAATTTAAAAATGAGTTAGAAAATAAGAAGTTTGTTATGAAGATATCCTCAATACTTCAATCACGATCGCTTTGGGAAATTCTTTTCTGAATGCCCACATTGAAAGCATATATATTTTTTAATATATTCTGTCTTTATGAAAAAATTAATATAGTTCCTAAATAAGAAAAACTGTCAATTGCATATGAATTTGCGAGCTAAAATGAATTCAAAATAAGTAAAGAGATTCGGAATTGTTATTTGAATATATCCCCAATTCTTCAATCTCGATCGCTTCGAGAAGTTCTGTTCAAAAGGCCAACTTTGACAGCACTTTTAAAAGTATATTCTGCCTTTATCAAAAAACTGACCAATACGGCGCATTATATAGTTCCTAAGTAAGAGAACCTGCCAGATGGATGCGTTTAACGGCAAAAATGATTTAAAAAATGAGTCGGAATATAAGCAATTTGGAATTGAGTACACTTTTGATACGATTTTTTCTTCAACTTCTACTTATGTTTCATTTGTTTTTGCTATAAGAATTGATCCTATCAAAAAATTGTCAATATAAAAAATGTAGATATTATTAAGAAGATGTACAATAAATTTATTCGGATTTAATATCATAAAAATTGACAAATTTATGGATTTTTTTTTCTCCTTCTTCTTCTCTCCCCTTCCCCTTTATGCGAAAAGAGTCGCTCTTATCAAAAGCTCTTCAGTACAAAAGTACCTTATTCGCTTCTTCTTTTCTTTAAAAAAAAGGGGGGGGGTAGGCTTTTTGTAAGAAAAAACATACATTCTCAAACTAACTTATTTCTTGGAATGCAAAAGGGGTTAGTGAATAACTGTTATACTTTACTGTATATACATTTAATCCAGATCTGTTTTCCAAATACCCTTCCCAAAATATAAGCGAAATTTTATCTTGTATTATTTAGATTTAAAATTAAATATTTTTAAGTTATAAAGTAAATGTGAAACATGCATTCAATAGAATTTATTTTTGTTTCTACACTTTTCAGTTTTATAACACCTGTCACAAAAAAAAGGGGGGGGGGGCGCCAAATTCAAACTTTGTCCCGGGTGCAGTTTTCTCTTCGCACATTGCTGCTAAAAAGTACTACATTTTGCTGATTTTTTATTATTTTACTCCATTTATTTATTCAAAGTTGAACGGGAATTTTTAAAAGTTTATAATGCTGTATTTCACTTTCATCATTGCAATCTCTGACTCTCGATAACGGAGTGAGACAGTCACTCTCATCAGTGAAGTGACTCTCTCACTTTTGATTATAGAGTGAGATAATTCGTTCCTTTCTATATAGTGGAAAATTCCACTCTTTAAGGAGTGTATTTTTACAAAAGTCACTCTAAAAAGAGTGAAAATTCCTCTCACTCATCCATAGAGTGAGCTTTTCACTCCTTCCACTTTTAAAGTGTGAATAGTAGACACTTCCCAATCTACACTCATGTAATATGTTCAAAAATTAAACAAAGTCACAAGTTCCAGAAATTTCCACTTTTTTGTGCAATATTTTCACTATTAACTTTTTAATAGAAATGTATCTTTTTTTTTTTTTTTTTTTTTTTTTTCAATAAAAATTCTAAAGCCCTTTCTCTTGATATTGTATTTCAAATGACACACCAACCCGCGTTTAGACAACGCAAACTCTGAAAACACTATAATGTTTCTTGTTTTAAAAATATTACCTGGTTATAGAAGATTAAATGACATTATCACGAACGAGGACTACCTTCTGTAATAAGTTTTCTATATTGTTTTCGCTTGAATTCAGTATTTTTGGTTAATATGGCCTCATCCACCACTGTGGCGACAGCTGATGGCTGTTTTTGAGATTGACAAACAAGATAAATTACACATTTGAAAATCAGCTTGAATAAAATGGTTAGGTAAATAATGTCGGTGCCTCTCGGACATAGCAATACTATGGACAATATTCTTCCTTTGAATTCGAGATCTGAAAAAATCCGTCTCGCTGTAAATAACATTCAAAATCACGGTACTGAAAAGCATTGTATTTTGAAATTTTAAGCTTATATTTTTTACTTTGATCGCGTTTTAAATACATTGAAGAACGTGTATAACTTATGCATGACTTATTTTCTTCATTTTATTACACTATCACACATATTCAGTATGTTATTAAAATATAAATTGTTTATTTTAATTATTAAATATATATATGAATTTTTAAATATGTATTTATCGAGCAGTAATTGGTATAAAATAAACCAAACGCATTTTATGCATGGATTTACCACTATTTATGCTGCATCTAGTGAAGAAATTTATAAACAAAATTGCTATAGCCGCACTACATGGCTATTAGTCATGTGATTCGCAATGTGACATCCCATTAATATCGTCCACAAGAAAATCGTGATGTATAATGTAATTTTCACTATTAAATGGCAGGTCTCGTACGGATCCTGGAATTTTATGATCAGAAAATTCTACTACACCAGTATTTTCTTATTGAAAATTTCTGATTAAACTAAGCGAAATTTCAGTGTTTGAACAAAATTTATTTTTCCATTGAAAAAAAACTGGTATATCACCTGAAAAATAACGGTACCCGTACGAACCCTGAATGAGTTTTACGTGCGAAAATTTAATTACAATTTTTATTTTTCTACTTTTTAATATTTACTTATAAATATATTATTCCATTTAAAAGTACTTGGAAATATCTGTGTTAGAATTTTTTAAATACTAATTGATGTTTATTATTAAAAGATTTTCATGCATAGTAAATTAATTATTTTAGGCATTTTTCATATGACAACATTTTTAATATTTTGGTGTTTTATATTAAATCTGGTGCACGCGTAATAATTTAATTATTTTAAGATATTCTTATTTTTTTAATATTCATGTCTAAATACAATTTATATGAATTAATTTTCCGTATTACCTGATTTTAACAATCGATCATTATAATATTATTTTAAAGTTTCATTTGTGTTTTTAATAGTCATGTGTAAATACATATTTTAACTTCAAACGAAATTTAATTCTTTGTGCTGTTTAACAAACTGGCATCAACATAAAAATTATTTTTTCTAAATATATATATATATTTCATTTTATTTATTTAAATTTTTCTCATGTTTCGGTTTGGTTTATTGATAAATTTAATTGGTGAATATTGTCTACTTTTAATGGTCTTATATATATATATATATATATATATATATATATATATATATATATATATATATTAATTAAAATAATGAAAATTCGAAAATAATAATAATAAGAAATAAATAAATAATAAAAAATAATAAAAAAATTAATCAGAAAATTAGTAAAATTAAAAGAATAATAAGCGCACTTTACACACCGTTTGCTTGAGATGCGTAAATAAATAAATAAATATATATATATATATATAATTCATATGCATAGTTTTGTTATTAAAAACTTTAATGGACCTTTTCTGACCGACTTTAACATTAAAAAAAATTTTATATATAGTTCTCCGATTTAAAAATTGTAAGTATGCGTGATAAAGACATTAATTTAGCAAAGACGATTGTTAATAATTTTGTTTTAATTATCTGAAAACTATACTAATTTCTAACTTGTATTTTAGACGAAGCATATAAAATACAAGCATTAAAATTAAAAACATTAGTACTTATATAAAATAACACATATTTAAACAATATTATTGTTATTTAGTAAAATCTATATCCTAAAAAAAGACTTTTTTTGAAAAAGCACAAAGAAAATTGGTTTTACCCAAATAAGTAAACAGTACAGAAAATTTAAACATTTTATAATTGTTAAACTTGATGAAAATAATATAAAAATATAAGAAACAGAAAAAGTAGCACATGTACTTTGTTACACTTGAAGGTGTAATCTCTTCTTCGTATTTAATTATTATTATTATTACCATTTAATTTTGAATAAGTAAATTAATTATGCCTGAAAACTAAGAATTTCGAAAATAATTTGTACAAATAAATAGTTTGACATAGATTTCATTCAATACAACATGTTTTAAGGTTGAACTAATCATTGATTATAAGGTTAATGTATTTCTTTCTAGGAAAAGGGCGCTGAAAGTGAATTAAGAAATAACTGCAGTAAACTTTTCACAAACTCAGGAACAATTAAGTTTTAAATTCCTCATATGATAAAGAAGTAAAATGCATTTTTTCTTTACATATAAACAGAGGTAACTTAATAATTAATATTTAATTTTACAAGGATTACATGTATTGGATTCAAGTGCTATATTTTAAGAGATTTCCTTTAGCTTAATGTCTTTATAAAAATTACTTAAAAATACCTATTTTTCATTTACTAATAAATCCTTGTAATTGGTGCGGTTGGATTGGATTTTATTTTGTTTACCAGCTGATTTTTAAACTCTATTTGTTGGCTTTCTTTTGAGGTTGTTTCATTGTTGTGAGAAAATTTTCCGATTTTAAGAATTTCATTATATTTTAATATAATTCTTGCCTTGAAGAATTTATATCGGACACAACGCAAATAAGTCTTATTTTTTATTTTTTTATCTTTGAGAAATAAATTACCATCATAAACAGCACAAACGTTTTTTTCTTAAAGAATTCCTAAATCACTCTTCCATTTCTAAGATAAAGAATGAACAAAAGTTTAAAAATTACAACGAATGTTGTGACCCTTTTATTGGGCAGATGATACAATACATAAACAGTACTAAGCTTTAAGTGAAAAAAAGCAATAAAACGATAAATTCTACTAAAACACTGAAAATGTTTTGTCGAATCTTCCCTCTTAATGAAAAGGGATGAAGAACAGAGCGTTGGCAGTATGCAACTCCAGTATGACCCCTTGTATTTTCCCCTCCTAATCGTTTTCGGGTTTAAAGTAACAAACTATTTAGGCATTTTTCTAACGGAAGCACTTAATTGATAGGATGACAGAATGATTGACATTCGGCGAAAGTGGAATCCAGGAAATTTTTGAACGACGAATTTCTGGCGGCATAATAGGAAACTGCAATTTTAAGAGCCACACTAGTAACTCAAAAAGATCCGGATGATAATATTGAATCTATGTAAGCGTTATTTTCAAACATCTCGCTTAAATTTGATTTTTTTCCCTTTATTTTTTGCATAGGAATAGCTGACGACGATCTACAATCGGGCAAGTTTTTACTTTTTCGATTTCGGTTTTAGATTTTTCTAAAAAAAAATTACTTTTAAGTTCGGAACTGGTTAGAAACGGTTCGGAAATTGAAACTATAATACTATAAAATGAATATAACCAAAATCGAAAAAGTAAAATCTCAAGTTATTTGAGATCTATATATCGTTTTAATTTTGAGAAAAATAGTAAAAAAAAAAAATCAAATTTTAAATTTTTAACTAAAATATGATGTTTTATGGCGTACACCTAATATACACAATTAGAGTTTTAAAATATTGTATTGCTATATTTTGCAATTAAATGGACTTAAAATAATTAATTTTATCTGCTTAACAGTCTGTAACTTTTTTTATATTAATATTCTTAAATATTTAGCAAAAATAATAAAAGTAAATTTTGCCTTAATTGCTTGACCAAAAATTTCTTTGCTTCCGAAGAAAAAATTAAACTTTTTTGTCAAACTCAGCCATATGGCATGCACAAATTATTTCATTCTTTGGATTGGTCTTGATCAGTTACAGCGATCATATTGGCCAAATTCTTGGCACATAATGAGATTTATAGAATTTTGAGGTATGTGCCATATATGGCACACCATGCAGTGAAAGGTTAAGTGCCAATAAATGATTGATTTGATGGATAAGAATGCACATTTTATGCTAAACACGACATTCCTGTCACACAAAAGCCTTTCTTCTTTTTCAAATTAGAAAGCTAAGCAAATAGATTTGAAAACATTTTTTAACCGACTTCAAAAAGGAGAGGAGGTTATCAATTCGACGCGTATGTATTTTTTTTTTTTTATGTATGTTCACCGATTACTCCGAAACTATGCAGCCGATTAATTTGGTTTTGGTGTTAAATTAAAGAGCTTACTCTCGGATTGGTACCACATCCATTTCATAGAAATTGGTTCAGTAGTTTTTTAGTAATTAAGCAAAAACTATTAAAATTGGTGTTTTTTCGGTAATTAAAACTCTTGAATTAGTTCCTACAATTGA
Source organism: Maratus speculifer (assembly GCA_964019185.1). Classification (NCBI taxonomy): domain Eukaryota; kingdom Metazoa; phylum Arthropoda; class Arachnida; order Araneae; family Salticidae; genus Maratus; species Maratus speculifer. The sequence continues at coordinate 282,675,451 of OZ025294.1, forward strand.
GGGAAGTCAGGATGGCCAAGCGGTTTAAAGCGCCTGATTTAAGCTCTGGTTCTCGAAAGTGAAAATGGGTTCGAACACCACTCCTGACATACGTGTGTACAATAATTTTCCGTATTATAATTTTTACATATACATTTTACAAATTAAATACTAATTATACTATTAAGAATATTTTGTATTTAACCGTTAGCACAGAGTATCAGAGATCTTTTATCACCTCAATATTTTATCAGTGAAAGAGTGCTAAAATAATTGACTTGCAAAAAGTAACATGACATTGAATAAGTTTCCGAACCTATTCCGTATTATAATTTTTACATATATATTTTACAAATTAAATACTAATTATGCTATTAAAAATATTTTAACCGACTTCAAGAAGGAGAGGAGGTTATCAATTCATCGAGTATGTATTTTTTTAATGTATGTTCACCGATTACGCGGAAACTAGCCAACTGATTAATTTGGTTTTGGTGTTAAAGAACTTACTCTCGGATTGGTACCACTTCCATTTCATAGAAATTGGTTCAGTAATTTTTCAGTAAACGGGCAAAAACTAAAAATGAGTGATTTTTCGCTAATTAAAACTGTTGAATGAGTTCCTACCATGGAATGCAGTCAGAATGGCCGAGCGGTCTAAGGCGCCTGATTTAAGTTCTGGTTCTCGAAAGAGAGCGTGGGTTCGAACCCTACTTCCGACATGCATGTATCCAACAATTTATTCCGTATTATAATTTTTACACATATATTTTGCAAATTAAATACTAATTATGCTAGCAAGAATATTTTGTATTTAACCGTTAGCACAGAGTATCAGAGATATTTTACCAACTCAATACTTTATCAGTGAGAGAGTGCTAAAATAATAGACTTGCGAAAAGTAATATGACGTTGAATAAGTTCACCGAATAGATTCTAGTCAAGATAGCCGAGCGGTCTAAGGCGCCAGATTTAAGCTTTGGTTCTCGAAAGAGAGCGGGGGTTCGAACCCCGCTCCTGACATGCATGTATACAATAACCTTTTTCCGCATTATAATTTTTACACATATATTTTACAAATTAAATACTAATTATATAATTAAGAATATTTTATATTTAACCGTTAGCACAGAGAATTAGAGATCTTTTATCTCCTCAATACTTTATCAGTGAAAGAGTGCTAAATTAATAGACTTGCGAAAAATAACATGACCTTGAATAAGTTCCCTGAGTTGATTGCAACCAGGATAGCCGAGCTGTCTAATGCGCTTAATTTAAGCTCTGGTTCTCGAAAGAGAACGTGGGTTCGAACCCCACTCCTGACATACGTATATACAAAAGCATTTTCCGTATTATTCTTTTTACACATATATTTTACAAATTAAATACTAATTATGCTATTAAGAATATTTTGTTTTTAACCGTTAGCACAGAGTATCAGAGATCTTTTACCAACTCAGTACTTTATCAGTGAAAGTGTGCTAAAATAATAGACTTGCGAAAAGTAACATGGCGTTGTTCACCGTTTGGATTGCAGTCAGGATAGCCGGGCGGTCTAAGGCGCCCGATTTAAGCGCTGTTCTCGAAAGAGATCGTGGGTTCGAACCCCATTCCTGACATCTATGTATAACATACAGTATTTTTCCGTATTATAATTTCTTTAACGACTTAAAAAAGGAGAGAAGGTTATCATCAATTCGACCGCGTATGTATTTTTTTTTATATATATGTTCACCGATTACAACGCAACTATCCAACTGATTAAACTAAGTATTACGGTATAAATGACTAAAAAGTAAGAAATAAAATAAACTTTTTCAAAAAAACAATATAACCGACTTCAATCAACGCTCTAAAAAGAGTTAAATAATTCTTTAAAATACCCTAATGATGAATTGTTATCTAATAACCACACATCAGATATCATGTACCGACAAAAAAAAAAAAAAAAAAAAAAAAAAAAAAGGTTATAAGTTTAATACATAGAACTTAATATCCAGCAAACATGGTTTTTCGACAGAATATTTTTTACAAGAGATTAATTTACATATTTTTGATTTAATTTATGAATATATACATATAAAAAGTAATGAATTACTTTTTGAAGTTGGTGCCAAACTATTGTAAGTATAGTAAGAATTGTGGTTATATTATGCCTCATACCATAAATAAAATTGTAAAAACCATTATTGATTGTGATCGTTTGGCACCAACTTCAAAAAGTAATTCATTACTTTTTATATGTATATATTCATAAATTAAATCAAAAATATGTAAATTAATCTCTTGTAAAAAATATTCTGTCGAAAAACCATGTTTGCTGGATATTAAGTTCTATGTATTAAACTTATAACCATTTTTTTTTTTTTTTTTTTTTTTTTTTTTGTCGGTACATGATATCTGATGTGTGGTTATTAGATAACAATTCATCATTAGGGTATTTTAAAGAATTATTTAACTCTTTTTAGAGCGTTGACTGAAGTCGGTTATACTGTTTTTTTGAAAAAGTTTATTTTATTTGTGATAAAAATTTAAACGGAAATTAAACTGAATAGATATTAAAAACGTTAACTGATAAAAATTACATAATGTAAAAGAAGAAGAAGATCGTGTTGGTGTTATTTATAGCGGCCGGTTATCTGCACGAGGGATATAGGCCAAAGGGGCACTCCGTGTCTACGCATGGAAATCCAATGTTCGAAAATAACAACGGAAAACTGCGAATTATTAGGTCAACAGGCGCGATTGGGGTCGAACTTAGTACCTCCCTTTCAACCAACTTCGAGAGCAAAACTTTTCGGCTACTGATGGGGCAAAGAAAAGAAGAAGACAATTTTTTAAATAACTGTAGATGTTTTTAAAATGTAAGGAAATAATTTCGCCAACATTTTAAACAGAAAAAAAAATCATTTTAAAATTCATGTTATAGAGAGAATTCTGAGACTTCAGGCTCAAGAGGAGATCTCAAATTCTTCTCGCTGATGTTAAACCAATGAATGCACTATGCAATATGTATTTTAAGTACAGGGTGGTCATAAAAAAACTTTGCCGATATGCGGAGCTCTAGCGGCCAGTCCGCTCAACCGATCGAAATGAAATTTCAGATATAGCTATTCAGAGGTATGAGCTCGAGATTCTGTGAACGCCAACAAAATGGCGCTCACGGTTACGGTTATAGTCACAGAAACTCGAAAATTTCCAATGGCAACACCCATTTTTTTTTCATCGCAAAATGCTCAGCGCATGCGAAAACCCTAAAGAGCGTTGGAACAGTACGTGTATCGCAAGAAACAGACATGTATGCACGCATAAAAAACCGTTCTGGGAATCCTCTCCCCCCCCCCCCCATAAAAAATCGATTGGGGCGCAAGGAGGAAATCTGCATATGACACAGAGTCAGTACACTAATCTCTGATTACAATACAGATCGGAGAAACTAAAACTTTTATTTTGATTACACATTTTCCACATGGGTGTCATCACAGGCAATTAATGTCGATGGCACCCATATGGAAAATGTGTAATCAAAATAAAAGTTTTAATTTCTCCGATCTGTATTGTAATCAGAGATTAGTGTACTGACTCTGTGTCATATGCAAATTTCCTCCTTACGCCCCAATCGAGTTTTTTCTATGGGGGAGAGGATTCGTAGAACAGTTTTTTGTGGGTGCATTACATGTCCGTTTCTTACGATACACTTACGGTTCCAACGCTGTTTATGGTTTTCGCATGCGCTGAATATTTTGCGATGAAAAAAAATGGGTGTTGCCATTGGAAATTTTCGAGTTTCTGTAACTATAACCGTAACCGTGAGCGCCATTTTGTTGGCGTTCACAGAATCTCGAGCTCATACCTCTGAATAGCTATTTCTGAAATTTCACCGCGATCGGTTGAGCGGACTGGCCGCTAGAGCTCCATATATCGGCAAAGTTTTTTTATGACCACCCTGTGTATCCCCTAGAAATTAAATTTTTTTTTACTTTTTTTTTCGCTCTATTTTTCCTGAATAATGTTTCCTTTTTATTAGCTTACAAAATATTTTTAAAATATATGTTTAATTTTATTAAAAGTGATAAAATTTTACCCAGTTTCACCAAGATTTTAATATATATAATTATAAAGAAGTATATATTTTTTAATATATTTGATGATTGAAGAGAAAGATACATTTTTAAGACCAATACTCAGAAATAATAATTATAGGAATAATTTGTTAAAAATGTTAATCCCCTAAGGAAATATTTTAAAATACGAATGAATAACATGCTTATATATAGATTTAACATTAGCGAGGGGAATTTGAGAAGTCGCCGTGTAGTTCTAAACAAAATGCTTAAAATTCATGTGAATATTTTATTTATTTATTTTTCGCTTAGGCATAGTTCCAATGTCGATCTTTTGTCATTTAACCCCTTTGTTTCCCAGGCTGGCTTCGTCATTAAAATTTAATCAATTTATTTTTTTGAGGTTGGTGATTACTCCGATTTCAACTTTGGCTGAAAATAAAAGTAAGCGAGTTAATGCTATTCGTAAAAAATACCTCCTTTCAGCAGTTACTGTAATATATTCCATTTTTTGTTTAAAAAATTGCCTAATATACTTTTGTACACGTTTCATCGATGATCTCTTGCATTTTTCTCATGTATATAATGTCAATGAATATATATATATATATATATATATATATATATATATTACATTCTTCCATGCACAGAAGGGTATACTGCTAGCAAGTAATAAATAACGTGTGTAGATATTTGACTTCTAAAAATTATATTAGATTTTAATATGTACATACCTTTTCAACCAAAATAAATAAAATCTAATCAAAAAATACTTCCTACGGATTAGAAAGATTATTTTTTTTCTTTTTTTTTCTTTCTTTTTTTTAATTAATTAATTATAAATTTATAACCAGTTTTCTGAGTTTGTTCTTTTCGTGTACTATCTGACTATGATTTTTTTCTCCTTTAACAACCGCAGTTGCTCAATCGTAGGTACTGACTGATAAATGATTTAAAATGAAAATTAAATCTGAAATATAAAGGAAATGTATAAATTCAATATTAATTTCAATGATTCATTAATTACTATTTTTTCTCCACTTTTATTAAGTCAGTCTCCTTTCAAAAAGACAAACTACATACATCCTTATAAATGAATTAAATTATCACACTCTTATTTTACTATCAATTTTTGAGAGAGGTCTTGACAATAAGACAAAACTGCAGGTATAATAAATCAGAAAATTCATTTTTCTAGATCTCTCTAACATAGCTTCCAACGAAGCTCACAATTAATCAATTAATAACGATGATATCCGTAACTAAATAACATGTGTTTCATGAGATGTATTTAAATTAACACACATTTTACAAGAACTCATGTTCTCCTATTAAATGATACATTGGATCCATTAGTTCTAGAATAGTAACAGAAATTCTTATTATGTTCGTGTAAAACTTGATGTAAACTATGGATATGTCTTTCCGAATCGAAAATAAATCAAAAATTCCTTTTCATCATTAAAGAGTGAGATATTTTAACAGTGTACTGTCAAGCAGGGAACTTTTGCTCACAATATCGCATTTTCATTAAAACTATTTTCATTTTATTTGCATTAAAGATTCTGAAAACATAATACTTTTTACAAGCAATAGCAAACATTAATAGTTGTACTTTAGCATTGAATTCAATGCTTTAACCCTTTATCTACCGAATTATGAATTCATGAAAATTTTACATTCTAAAACAATTTACGCAAATTATTTAAACTAAATTAAAAGATTTGCATAATAATTTAATAAATTTTTTAAGGATTTTAGAAGGATTGAAGAATTTAGAAGGCTTAATTAAATTTCAATTTACAAGGATTTTGTGCAATATTTATAACCCCACCCAAAACTTTTATTTTAAATTGTTTTCTTATTATTTGTAGAATTATAAAATGTACAAACATGACGTTCTTAGAATATAAATATAGAAATATTTGCTAATTGAAAAATCCCCATCCCCCTCCCTCTATCTCAAACAATGCGAAATCGAAGCTATAAAATCTACCCGATAATATAGACATCGTCGTTTTACGTGTGAAAAATAATTTAAAATATCTTACAAAAGAAATGAAGCTTCAAAACATTTCACTTAAAACTTAACACAAACTTTATTCCAGAATAAATTCTACTACTCTTTTTTATTATTGCTCGTGAGCATCTGCGAAAAATAAAACCACGACCATGGAGTCACCATGAGAGTGCGGACACTAAAGCAATTATAAATATTAATCTAATTCGCGACATTCTCCCACCTTGAGTTTTCGACAGTTAAACTCAACAATGGGTACAATAAAATATAAAATAAAATATGACTAATACTTACATTACAATGATATGATACAATTCTTACAATATTACATTTCTCAAAACAGGTAAATAAACATTTTCTTCTGCAAAATTCAAATAAAATTAAACATATTATTACAAATTCAAATTAACACTATGAAATATACTAAAAAATAAGAATAAAGTTTTTTGTTGAAACAGTATTTAAAGTTAATAACGTTTTGGGACAGTCACTATTCTGCCACTTCTCGTTCTTAATACTGGATCACTAGAAAGTTCTTTTGGAATCTCTAAATTGTACAGTTTTTGGACAGGTCTCAAAAGTTCACCATTTTCAGTTTTTAATCGTGCAACTCTTGGGTGGCCATCTTTACCAGAAATAAGTTCTTGCACTCGGGCTAAAGCCCAATAGGCACGTTTCTTATCAGACTCTACGAGTACGACATCACCAACGGTAAGTTGCTTGACATTCTTTTGCAAAGAAATTTGCTGGCGCAATTGTCCTAAATATTCAATACGAAATCGCTTACGTAAGTGTTCTCGAACATGTTGCCTATACTTAACTCTTTTATTTAATTCTTGCGCGTCAATTGCATCAAAATCTCTCACATCTGAAGATCTTATGTCCTGTAAAAACATTGATGGTGTTAACGGTGCTAGATCGTTCACATCTTCAGTAACATAAGTTAGAGGTCTAGCATTCACAACTTGTTCACAATCACAGAGAATTGTGAGCAGTTCTTCGTAGGATAATGAAGCTCTACCTAGAACTTTTCTCAGGATGCGTTTCACCATTTGTATCAATCGCTCCCACCAACCGCCCCACCAGGCAGCGGTAGGTGGGTTAAATTTCCAGCGAATCTTTTGTGTTGCTGCAACGGCAGAGATTTGCTCCCAATCTATGGCTGAAAATGCTGTGTCTGCCCCGACGAAATTTCCGCCGTTATCAGAATACACGGTGGTTGGTCTTCCTCTTCGCGCTATAAAACGCCTGAAAGATTGGAGGAAAGCATCTGTAGATAATGACGTAACTAATTCTAAGTGTATGGCCCTATACACTGCACAAGTGTACAGAACAATCCAAGCCTTTTCCTCATTCTTTAAATATAATGGGCCGGCTAAATCAACTCCAATTATCTGAAACACCGCTGCGTCTTCAACTCTTTCTGCTGGTAATGCAATAGAAATCGATTCTGTCTTTTGTGCACTGAATCTTCTGCATCGTACACATTTCTGTACTACTGCTCGAATAGTTTTCCTAGCTTTTACGATCCAGTAGTCTTCTCGTAACGATGTCATCATAAGAGCCACTCCTGCATGCAAAAGCTCTTGGTGTTTCCAGGAGATCAGGCGGTGGACTACAGGATGGTCAGAAGGCAAAAGAACAGGGTATTTAAAATTGAAAGCATCTTCTCTATAAATAACTTGCGTTTTCACTCTTATAATACCATCTTCATCTACGATTGGTCTTAAGCTACATATCTTCTGATTATTCTTCTCGTTGAATCTGTCTTTCTGAATCAAAATTATCAATTTTCTTTCGGCTTGTTCTAATTCCAAACACGTAAGTTCAGAAACTTCTTTTGAATTAGGATTTCTTAAATTGTTTAAGAATCTTAAAATCCAGACGATCAATCTTATAATTTTCTTGAAAGATGAAAACCGTCGATAATACCAATCACTAGATTCTATGTTCTTGTTCATTGCTGAAATGACACTTTTCTGTTTTTCAGAGTTAATTTCTTCATCGGGAATTTCGATACTTTGAGGCCAAGTATATTCAGGTTGAGCCAACCAATCCGGTCCCTCCCACCATCTTAGTTGTAAAAATTGTTCAATCGAACAACCTCTGGAAGGGATATCTGCCGGATTAAATTTTCCTGCAATGTGTCGCCATTGGTTCTTTTGAGTTAAGGATCTGATTTCTTCTACGCGATTCCAAACGAATGTTCCCTATCTTTCGTCTCGCTTTATCCAGCTTAAAGCTGTAGTTGAGTCACACCAATAAAATATCTTTAAATTTGGAATTCGTAGATCAGATATAACTCGACTTCCCAACCTGGCTCCAATGCAGCATGCTAAAAGCTCCAACCGGGGTATCGTTATGTTCTTAAGGGGAGCTACTCTTGCACGTGACTGTACGAAAGTTACCAGGATTTTATCTTTTCTCTTTACTCTTAGAAAAATGCAAGTAGCATACGCATGTTTGCTTCCATCACAAAATATGTGAAGGCCTACATCATTACTTTCATAATTATCAAAATACATCCATCGGTGCAATTTGATGTCAGAAATCATCTTCAATCCTTGCACCCATTTTAAAAATTGTTTAGCTAAATTAGTTGGGAGTAATTCATCCCACTTAATTTTTAACTTCCAGCATTCTTGTAGAATAAGTTTAGGGAGCAAAGTCACAGGAGAGGTAAATCCAAGAGGATCAAACACTTTCTGTGCGAATGAAAGTACAGCTCGTTTTGGGGGAATAATTTGTTTCTCCTCAATAGAACCGATTTTGCAAGATAGGGTATCGTTTTCCAGATCCCAGTTTAAACCTAATACTGGTGTTACATTAGCTGTTGAATTTTCAGAAATAATTTGAATGGGATAATTTGACAACCATCCCCTGAGATTAAATTTTGCAGAGAATAGTAACGTTTGGGATTCAAATATAAACTTATTTAATTCTTCAACTGTGTTGAAACTGCAAACACAATTATCTACATATAACGATTCATTCAAAATTTCTACTGTAGAAGCAAGATTTTCAGTCGCACTTTCTAAATGATGTCTCAAAGTAGCCGCTAATAAAAAAGGGCTACAATTGATTCCAAAAACAACACGTTTATGTCTATAAATTATGCCATTTTCCCATATAAATCTCAGATAGTCTCTATCCTCTACTCTAATACCAATTTGTAGAAATGCCTTCTCTATATCGGATACTGCACCAACAGGATATTTCCGAAACCGATGCAATATAGAAGGAATCATTTCAATCAAATTTAATCCTTTATCTAGGCAATCATTTAGAGAAGGGGAACCTTTAACATGAGCCGAAGCGTCAAAAACTGGTCTAACTTTAGTAGTTTCACTCGATTCTTTAAATACAGGTCTGTGTGGCAAATAATGTACTTTAGTTTCTTTATTATCAACCACCCTTTCAATTATTCCTGCATTTATCCACGAATCAAATACTTCGCTATATACCTCAATTTTATTTAAATTAATTAACTTTTTCCTCGTTGTAGCAAGCCGCTTTTCGGCCAATTCTCTATTGTTAGGTAAGCAAGCTTTATCTAGCACCCATGGCAATGCTACTTCGTATCTCCCTTCTGAATCTATTCTTATATTACTCTTAAAATGCTGCATAGTTTCTTCATGAATTTCAGATTTAGTTTTGGATTCAACTGGATCCGTTATACCCATAATATCCAGCTTCCACAAATCAGCAACGGAACAATTGTTCCAAAGGGATGAAATATTCATAACAGCCTCATTTGTTTCTGATTTAATACTTGGAATTTTTCCCATTAGAGTCCATCCCAAATGGGTTTTTACCGCAACCGGACCACTTTCTAAAACTTTAATATTTCCGGTGAGTAATTTTCCGGCCACATCAGAACCAATCAATAATTTAATTTCATTTTCGGTTTCACATGAACTATTTTCAACATCAGAAATTTTAATGCCATATTTATTTAATTCTGATAACCAAGGCCCATTTGGCACTTTTCGTATTTTAGAACAAATAACAGGAATATCTAAAACATGCATATCACATTTATAACTATTGTCTATGCTACTTAAGTGAATTCTATATTTATTATGCTTTGTTTCACTTGTTTCAATATTACCAAATAATGTGTGAATTAATTTAATTTCACCAATACTTTTATAATTCAAATATTTAATTACATCTCGTGATAAATAGGAACGTCCGGATCCTGTGTCAATAACTCCACGCACGATTTTCTCTTTTCCATTATGCTTTACACGGACACTCAAAGTTTGGAGTAACACAGTAGGATCCGAAGCTTGAGCAGTTAAAACAGTGTCACTACTCCCTGATTCATGTTTATGACTTTCTAACGACACATTACCACCTTCATTAAAAACATTTTGACATAATATAAAAAAATGTCTTTTACCACAATTCGTGCATTTAATTTTAGAGTTACAATTGCGTGAAATGTGGTTTTTCTTCAGGCAAACAAAGCATGCTCCTTTTTTCAAAATTAAGTTACGTTTCTCACCAAAAGAAAGCGAACTAGCTTTAAAACATTTTTCTGATAAGTGACACTTGTCACAAAATATACACAAATTTTCACGTTTTTTAACTAAATTCTTATTAGACTTATTATTTATAAATAAATCTGTGGCAGTTGGCATTGAATTATATTCATTATTACATTTATGATATTTCTTTGGGTTTTCAAAACCAAGATTGGAATGAGCCAAAAGAACCCGCTCTTCCGCAATAACTTCATTTTTTAAAAAATCAAGGATAGAATTTAATTGGTTCTTACCTTGAGCAGTCTTCTCACGCTGTCTTTCCCAGATTTTAAGGACATCATGAGGTAGACAAGATTCTACAAGTGGGAAAAGTATGCTGGCATATTTCTCTTCTGTGACACCTAAGGATTCTAGAGACCTAAGTTTTGTCTCTAGATTATCATATAACGACGATAAATTAAAATTCTTGCTTGATGATCTATTATTATTTAAGACTAATTGAAGAAGGTCTCTAACATATATCTCAATAAGTGTATCTTCTCTGCCAAACCTTTCTTTCAGATGTAGAATTACTTTTGAATAATTATCAGCAGAAACCGGATAACTATTTACTATCTGTGCTGCTTTGGATTTCGGCGTTATCGCCTGTAAAAGATAAACAAATTTCAAATGGTCATCTAAAGTGGTGTCTTCATGAATTTTGCTGAATGAATTCCAAAAGGTTAACCATAATCTTGCATCGCCATCAAACGGCTGTAAACTTATCTCTGGTAAGCGAAGTGGTCGCGACAGTGTTCTTTCAACATCCGTATAATTCTGCGATCGGAGTTGTTCTTCGATAGGCTTCACCAAAAATGTCTTTACTTTTTGCTTTATAGCAATAAATTTTTCTGTATACTCTTCGCAAGCTTCAAATTCTTTAGAATAATCTTTTTCTATAACTTTCTCTGTCAACATAAAATTCAAAATTTCTTCATCTACAGCTCGCAATCTTGTGCTTTTATCTTCCAGTTGACACATTAAATTCTCTATTAAATTAGTATCTGGAGTTGCGTCGTTTAAAGCTTCATTTAAAGCATTATAAGTTTTCGTAAATCCAGATCTAAGAGGAGTTCTTTTGATTTTCAAAGCATCCATTTTTTCTCAATGACAACTTCTGATAACAAATAAAAAACAGTTACTTTTCACACGTCCCTATTAGTTCGGGCGCCACATATTGCAAACAATGCGAAATCGAAGCTATAAAATCTACCCGATAATATAGACATCGTCGTTTTACGTGTGAAAAATAATTTAAAATATCTTACAAAAGAAATGAAGCTTCAAAACATTTCACTTAAAACTTAACACAAACTTTATTCCAGAATAAATTCTACTACTCTTTTTTATCATTGCTCGTGAGCATCTGCGAAAAATAAAACCACGACCATGGAGTCACCATAAGAGTGCGGACACTAAAGCAATTATAAATATTAATCTAATTCGCGACACCCTCAGCGTCAAGAAAGCTGAAAAGATACAAAGGCAAAACAAATCATCCTTTTTAAAATATTTTTGTTTTGTGTAACCAATAATGGTTTTGGAACAAAATAAAGTAATGTATCTGTAACACATTCTAAACAGTATTACAACTAATCGACGTATTAAAAGAATTTTATAATAAGTAATTTTAATAGTACTTGGGTAATGGGTACCGTCGGTAGATGAAGGGTTAAATGCCATATATCTTAGAGTGAATTTTTTTACGAGTTAGTCATTTTAAAATGTGCTGAAGGGTGATTGTTTACGAAACATGACATTTTCAAGAACAAAAACTTTAAATGAAACTGCTTTCAAATGTTTACGTTAACATGTTTATGTTTGCCTTATTTTATTTCGAATTGTTTGGTGGATGTTTATTTTAATATAAAATTTTCCAAATAAAAAAATTACTATTTTATCATTCCAATCATTATCAAGGTATCTCCATGCTACAACAATAAAAGTTCAATGAAAAAACAAATGTTTTTACATTTCTTTTCATGAAGTTCAATTAGCCAGAGCATTGAAAATTTAAGCACAAGTCTTGGATTCGACTCTTCGCTTGGACTTTTTTTGCTCAGATGGGTAAATCCCAATTCGTAAAAGTTCAGAATGATTTTAAAGTACATTTTAAAAAATTGAAACAAAAATGCCGACATCACATTAAAAAAATGTACTAAAATAACGTCAAAATTATTATTAATTTAAGTCACAATTTTTTATTAAACAAAATTTGTCTAACTGAGCATACATATGTGAAAACTTTAGATTGCATCGAAAAGGGATTCGAAAAAAATTGTATGGTCTATTCGAGCTTCTAATAAAAAAACTTACACTAGCCTAAAATTCTTCTGCAATCAAACGATTAGAGTCATAAGTTCTAAGTATTTACAAGATGTAAATACATGAAGCGCTTGATGGACCCAGTCCTTTCATCTCTTCCTCGAAATAATTGGAAAATGACCAAACTGATATGTTTTCATCTAAAATACACTGTAGCTTAAAATTTATGATAGCCCCCCCCCCCTCCCCCACCGAAAGAAAATTACGAGCTACGGACTTTAAATGTCTAATTTTGTACTCAAAACACTTCTAAAAATTCATAATTATGTTTTATAACCCGTTAATAGCAGGTTGGAATCGCTTTAATCATGAAACAATAATAAAACAAAGACTTAAAGTACATGTTTGTGCAGGCCATGTTTGCCGAATAGGCATGAGAAGCAGGTGCTTCCCTTAGAAAATTTTGAAGAATTCCCAATATTATATTGAATTAATTTCATTTTAAAACTTCAATTCCTTTTTTCAAATTATCAACTTATTCTTACATGTAGAAAATTTAAAAAGTGTTTTTTTAAATACATCTTTGAAAACTAATTATTTTTTTCATGCAATATAGATTAGTTTCAACCACATGATCACAATTCTTCGGTTTGTCCAACAAACTAAAATTTTCAATTTTACCAGGTAGTACTATCCCGAAAAATACTACTCAATCAAACAAAACCAACCAAATTAAACCTGTCATCCAACCAACCAAAATCGAGAAAAGTCAATAATATAATCTATAAAGTAGTTAGAATAATATTTATAGCATTGATGATTTTTCAGATATGTCAAATTTAGGAAATTTTCCCGAATGAAAGGGAAACTCGAAATGTCAACATGTTTTTTATAGCTTTAGTGATTAATAGGACCATGAATGGGGTCATTGTCAATGAACAATAAAAATGCTTAAAATCGCTTTTTATAATAACGAAATTCTTTCAAACCGATGTAAAAAGATATGCTTTGCATGCATATCGTAAAATAAAATAAAATCCCCCTCCGCTGAAGTGAAACTCCCCGATTTCGAAATTCCATGTTAACTTATGGGAAAACTTTGAAGCGCGAAGACTCATTACCTAATATAATTATTAAAATACCGTTTTCACCACCAGAAAGTAGACTTCAGATGCCAATGATGTGCGCTTTTAAAAATTGTATCCATAAATTTTAAGTACATAAAAAATCCTTGTAAATTTTGAAATTTCCATTTGATCAAATATAGTCTTCTTAAAGATACTTAAAATTTACGGACAAAATTTTTAAAAACCCATATGAACGACGTCTGACGTCTACTTTCTGATGGTGAAAACGGAATTTTAATAATTATATCAGATAATAAGCCATCGCGCCGCAAAATTTTCCCATAAGTTAACATGGGATTTCGCGATCGGAGAGTTTCACTGCAGCAGCCTCTTGAAATCTTATTAGGATGAGCGAAGCGAATCCTCTACTAGGCCATTCAAATGACAATTTGTCGTACACTTTACGAAAAAACTATACAGTATTTTGACTTGAAATTAAATACAAATATAAATTATGATCTGTAGATTTGCAGAATATTATTATTATTTATTTTTTTTACAGAAATATTTTTCAAAAAATTATTACTTTAATTAATTTATTTTACATGTTTTTCCATTACGAACGCATTTTTTTTTTCAAATAAAAAGTGAAACACGTACGTTTTCAGAAAAAAACTTAAATCATGGGGTCAGTAATTATAGCTAGAATCATCATTAAATAAATAAATAAATAAAATATATTTTCATTATTCTGGCAAAATATTTCAAAAACTGCTTTCAGATTTTCAAACTATGCTCATTCCTTTTAACAATGTATAGTTTCATGATTTCTTTTGTAAAATTTATAAAATACATTTTTTAGAAAAATTATAGCATATTTGCAATGAATTAAAATTTGCGAAAATTCTCTTATTAACATTTAATTATAAAAGTATTTTTCTGTGTTAAAAATTCAAATACACAATTTATTCTTATTTTGTGAAATCATTTAAGCAGACGATATTTATGAATTTTAAAAGAATTACATTATGTTTTTGAGAAATGGCATTAAAATAATTGTAAACAAATAAAATTAATTAATATTTTGTATAATTCTACTTCGAAAATATTTTATTTATACCAGTTTTATATCATAAATAAACAATCTGAGGAAATTCTTGTAATTTGGTTGAAATACATTTTAAAACTAAAATGCGCCGAAACATAAAATTACATTTTTGCCTAATAAAGATGCAAAAGTAATTTAAAAAATATGTTATTACTTTCAAATATTTATCTTATAGCATAATACTTCGCGAATCCAAACAAAGCATGGCTTTTGCTAGTTTTATTATACATATTTTACATCCCGTTTTTTAATCTAAGGAGTAATTTACGTATTCTGATAAGTTCTTTAATAACTTCATTTTATACCTTAAAAAAAATTGTGAAAGTGAGTTTTCGAATCAATAATTAATTTCCCCATCTACATTTGAAATGGATCATATTTGAACAAAACATTAAGAGACGCATTTGTCAATTCATTTCATACGATGCATAGGGAAAAAGAAAAGTAATTTTCAAAAACTGGCAGTTCACAGTAAGAAAATCCAATTTTAGAGATGTGTTCATTTTTATGACTCACAACAATAAGTTAAAATCAAACGCCTTAAAATATGGACATCGCGACTTTTTCGGAATTCATTCCGGTAGGAATCATTCAGTATAATAGTGTTTGATCCGTTACTATAGTGACCAGAATCGATGTCGTTTAAGTATGCTCGTCTGGGAATGGCAACACGTGGTATGTCCGTCTTTTCGTTGACCTCCCACACGAAGTTGGGGGGTGAAGTTAATTAAGATGAATAAGGGGAATCTTGATTATTTTTTCCCCTATAGGGAGTTTTTGTTTGTTTGTTTCCTAAAGATTAAATGTTTGATTAGGAATATAAATTGCTTGATTTGAATCAGATGCACAATCAGAGGTTGGAATGACAGATGCGGGATTTCACTGTAGAGATTTGCATACATGAGAATATTTTATGAAGATTTAATTCTATTAAACGTAACTTATTGGGTCAGAAAATTGTTCAAAAAATTAAAGTTAGTGATTTTTTCCTCAACACTGTTGCCAATTTGACCTGTAATTGTTGTAGGCGGAGGTCAACGTTGAATACATTTTCTCCAATGGCGTGAAAAGTATCTAGGCTAGGGATAGAACCTTTGTTATGTTTACGATGCACCGAAATGTACGGACTAATTACACGCTTACAATCAGATATTACATGGCGCAGTTCATTATAAATGAATAAAGAACAACATTTAAAGCACCAAAACACATTATTTATTTATTTATTTATAGTCTTATTTTTTCAGGGTTCATACTCATTTTCCAAGAAAAAAATCCCCTGAGAATCCCCTGATGCATTTTCCGAGATGTACAATTTTCCATATCAACAATTAACGACATTTTGGTATTACATATGATAATATAGCATGCGAACTGTAACAATTGCCCCCAATTTCCCAGAGTAGACTGTCAATTTGGCAGGTTTTCCCAGGTTTGGGAATTTTTTTGTATTATCCCCTGAGATTCCCCTGATTTTTACAACCTAAAATTCATCCCCTGATTTTCCCAGGAATCCCATATTCCCCTGATGAGTATGAACCCTGTTTTTAAAACTAGTTTCGGTAGCCGTCGCATACCGTCATTAGATTTTAACATCATACATAAAGAACAACATTTAAAATACGAAAGTACTTTATTTCCTTCAAGCAAACTAGTTTCGACAGCTATTTTTGACTTTAAGACAAGTCGCACACTAAGGCGAAGCATAAGACATGTCGTTTGATTTCAGGGAGAAAAACTGGTTTAAAACAGGTTTGATAAAACTTCCATCTTTGTTTCGACTGGTTTTTTTCTCCTATATCGTGCTTCATGTTTCCCCTGTCATCTCAGAGTGGAATGTGCATAACTTCGCAAAAATAATCACAAAATCCACTTCCCTTTATGAACTTGATTTTCTTGAGGAATTCCATATTTATAAAAATCTTAAAAATATTGTTAACCCGCGAGAACTCGCGCATAAGATTTTCTTTCACCATCATACCCTTTTTAAGACTATTTTTAAGGCTAATTTTCAATTTAATAAAATTTCAAAATGTGATTTCGATTACTTTACCTCTTTATTGAATAAAAGTACTAAGCCGAACAAAAAATTTGGTATTAAGTGACTGTAAAGTAATAGAAAAGAATTGGGCACCGTGAGAGAAATTCTCATAGCGAGTTCTCCCGGGTTAATTATGATTAAGCTATTCCTCAGTTGTCAAATTGTTAGAAAAATTATATAAAACTTCATAAACATAAATTCCGCTTGCATGTTTGTAGATTATATTTATTATATCTTAATGGTAATTTTTAGAAATTTTCCTAAAAGTCTATTGAAAATTGGATGAATCCGCTTACATGCCTCATTTTGTAAAATTTCTTATTGTAAATATATTAGCTAATAAACATCATCTTTGAATCCTCTTCTCTTACATTGGCAGTTTCCTAACATTTTTTGCAATTTTATTGGATAATAAATTTTAAGACTGGAGAAGACGTTCTGTTGGAATTCAGCTTTTTTTTTTTCGGAAATAACATGATCCTCGACGGAGTTGACAGAAGAATTTCTTAACAAGCATTAATTTTTTGAGGATATGGTCTTGGTATCCGTAAGTATTTGTGGATTCAAGTCTCACAAAAATCTAAATTTTTACGCTTTAAATTTACTTTGCATGAAATGGACTTCGAGCTCTCCAAATTTGGCAACAATTTTTTTTTTTTTTTTTTTCTGTAGCGATATTTTAAAACGATATTATAAGACGCCACCCAATTCAATCGAAAAGTTGAAGCAGTGAATAGTGGAAGGCTGGGTGTAATAATTTCTCTCCAGAAATATTTAAGACAACCAGAAATAAAAATTTTACAGCTTCTCTATTATTGCCAAGAAGTGGAAGACAGTAAATTTGAGCATTTTTTGAGTTAAATTGAAGAAAAAAAAAAAATCACGAAATTAGAGAGTTTAAACTTTAATAGTCATAACTTTCTTAAGAGGCGTTGTGAAACAAAAGTTTTTACTTGTTTGTCTAAAATAGATCTTTTCAGCGATATACGACAAGAACGCAATTCCAGTATGGAATTTTAAATTTCAGCTTTAATCCGTATCCCCTTCCCGATCTATGTACCAATATTTATTTATTTATTTCTTTTATTAAATCCGACGAGGTCTTTTCCAAATTGTCTGAATGCCTATTTAATACTTTTCTGAAATTCCAATGAATTTCCTTGATAGGGGTGAATGCGTGGGGGTTGTCATTCCAATATATAAGATAAAATGCGTGAGAAACTCTAGTTTGATTGGTCAAAAGGATTTTTAAATAGTTTCAATTAAAAAATTACATTTTAATTACTCAAGACTTAATTTTCAAAATGCACTTAAGTATTTAAAACTCGACAAGAGCATTCTCTCCAAGCAAACAATAATTTGAATTTATATCGCATACTTAATTAAAATGTTTACTAATTAAGAAACACACAGAATAGAACATAAAGCATCTATAAGTCTTTATATATTAACAGCAGATTATAAGGATTTTAAAAAAAGATTTGAAATGAATTTTTGATCCTTCAAAACGTCAAATGTCGAAATGCAATTCCTTGCAATCTGTTATAAGCAGTTAACATAATGAAACGAATTATTTGAAATAGATTTTCAATTGTCGGTTTTGAATCTGGCTCACTTTTTCAATTGCATTTAAATAATTTTTCATTTAGTTTTCAATTATTGTTATAAATTAGCGACAGATTATATTGATTTAAACAATTTTATTTGGATTATAAATGTATAATGGAATTATTCAAGGCTTACTTTATCAATTACATTTAAATATTTTAAGATACCATACATTTATTCAGAGCAAACGACAATTTGAATTGGGTTACAAGAGCTAATTAAAGTTTTTGCTACGCAAGGAACTTTTTAAACGTGAAATAGAATATATATTTTTTCTTTTGTGAATTCAAAAAAGTTTAAAAGCTATATTTGAGTTTTAAAATTATGTTTTAATTATTGAATATTTACTTTTCCAGTTACATTTAAATATTTTAACTATGTTTCCCTGACAAATTGAAGAAAAATTTCAAAAATGTATCTAAAAAACAATTATTTAACCCATTAGTGCCTAGCGTCCCTTTTTAGGGACGATTATAAAAAAAAGCAATAAAGCACTTTTCACACCAGTAAATAGAAAGTTAAGTTAGCACTATTTTTCACGAGACAAATTCCTCAATAAATAAGATAAAAGTTATTCGTCTTTTAAAAGTGGTGGGAAATCCAAAATTTCATTTTTAATGAAGAAAATAATTTGGGCATTAATGGGTTAAATAAGCAAACTAAAATTAAGTTTTATAAATTTAATTAAGCATAAAAAAGCCTACAATTTATTAAAATGCCAAATGTTGAAATGAAGAAATGTACAAAATAATAAATGCATTTTAATTGCCAATGTAAATCTGGTGTATATTTTTAATCACATTTATCTGCTTTAAAGTATCATTTGTGTTTTCTCCGAGCAAGCAGCGATTTTATCGCAGAAGTAATTAAAATTGTTACTAAAGCAGAGATCGTTAAAACAGCATAAAGCAATTATTCTCCGTAAATTAACTATAGATTATAACCATTAAACAAACTTCAAAATTAACATTGGATTAATAAGTTACAATTTAATTATTTTCGCAATTATATTTACATACTCTACAGTATAACGAATTTTTTCTAAGCATATAATAATATCAATAGGAATCGCCAAAGATTAGGCATTTAAATACATTATTGTTACTAGGCATCTATACATTTTTACTTCCTGTTTCAAATATAAGACTGGTATTCCAGTTACCCCATAATTTTTTCAATATTAGGGTAATTGGGACATGGGTCAGGAATAACTGGACCAGTCACCCCAACAGTTAAATACATTTTTGGAGTTTCTCTTGCTATGGGTGCTCTATAATAATAATTAAAAAGAAAAAAAAAACATGCATCTCCATTCGCCCCTGAATTAAATGATTTTTTTAACAATTTGAAACGCAGAATACCAACACACCCCGCACGCAATTAATGAAGACTATCTTTTATCCATTTGGATATATTTACACGTTAAACCCAAGTATGCCCAAATTATTGTATAGAAATTATCGAATGGATTTAAAAAAATGCAAATATAAAACTTATATATTTCTACTAACTTTTACGGAAAAAGCATGTAAAGCATCTTCAAAACAAGCCCCACTGATGGTTTTATAGAAACAGTATTACCGCACAAGACGGCTACTTTGATGAAAAAAGGTCTGGCCAATCAAATTTCGAGATGGCAAAATCTGGTTGTGAAAATCAAAATATACATCTGTAGAATTTACTCGATTACATCCTGATCAACAAGAATTCGTAAAACATATTAAATATAAAAATTCCGTACTTTTGTCCGTAGAATACGATTCTACAAAAAAAAAAAAAAAAAAAAAAAAAAAAAAAAAAAAAAGGTTCTTATCTTTCAAGATTTCAAAGATTTTCGCAATTGGCCCCCAGGGGGTCGGTTTAAATTTGGTTTACTAAGTAACTTTTTTAAAAATATTTAACAAGTATTTTTTCATTTTTCAGTCTGATATGTATTTCTCCAGTAATTCCACCATTTCTATACTTTTCGGACACCCTGTATATGTCATCGCCAAATTCAATTATGCACCCAGCAACAGATTTTTTATGTAAAATTACTAACTTGACAGTTAATAAAGAATGAGTTTTTTAATTTCAGATATGTTAATAGAGTTTCAGATATGTATAAACATCATGGTAAAGATCAAATATGCACTTATTAATAGATTAAAAACAAAATACTCGCTTAACAGGTTAGCAATTCACAATTAATTAAATTTATTAGTAGATAGAAAATTTTATTTTATTTTCTTTGCTTAGTACTGTGTCATAATATTCACACGTGCAACTTACAGCATCCTGAACTTTACGACCCAAATTTTAACTGTTTAGTTTTAACTTTAAAGTTTTGCGTGAAAAAAAAAAAGATACACGTTTACTTAAAACTATTTTACTTAAAAAAAAAAAAAAAACCCTGACGGATTTTTAAAAGAGCCAGACCGCGATAATTTGTACCGGCTGTACCCTTTCTCTCTGTACACCACGGTTTTTATTAATCTGATGAAGGATTATGTTATTTTTAAGTATGAAACAGTCGCTGTTTTTTTTTTTTTTTTTTAAGGTGTTATATTAAAGGCTTATATAAGTACTACATTACCATTTTTCTTATTCATTAAAGTTGAAGAGAACAGAGATACTTACAATATTGAAACATATCTTGTGAAAACTTGTGTGTTTGTTATGTTGTGATTTTCATTTGAGGTGCACGCATATTTTCATTCTAATAATTGAATAAGCAACCTTTTTCTGCTGAATTATAATTTATGTAATTTTGACTCTCTAATCATTTGAACTTTTTCCCCCCCCTGTATACAATTTTTGAATTTAATGTTATTCTTGACTATTTTAACAAAATGTTGAAATTAATGTTAATTTTGGTTACTAAATAATACGAAAAAATATTTAAATTATTCAAATACCATTCTACCTACTGCAATTTTTCACAGTTATTATTTTAACAGTTGTAGAAAAATATAGCCACACACTTGGAGGGTTAGAAAATTGTTATTTACGACCGCATTAACCTATACTGAAAATGAAAACATCTAAATCACTCTTCGAATTAAACGTTTTTTCCAATACATTGTTACGGCAAAAAGTACATTTATCTTTATAAACAAATGGAATTTCTATGTTTTTCATTAATGAAGTTTGATCGTGGTTGTTTAATTGTAAAAGTATTGGACCACGATGAGTTAGTTCTTTAATCTCTGATGTAAGGTAAATATAAATGTAGAAAATGGAACATTTTTTGTCGCTTTCGAACAAATGATGCATCTTTTAGCACAATAAATCACTTCTTAAAAATGCTCCTTTCCCCCCAGCTTGTTTTCAATAACAAAATATTTTGGCGCGCTTGCGGAGAATGCACAAAGAAACAATGTCAGAAAATATATATATACTTTCTATTTCACTTTTCACATTTTCAAGCCATTTCAGCATGCCTAATGATTATCTGCTATGTTTTAAAAATGTGTTCCATTGTCAATGCATTGTATTGTTGTCAAACTCGCTGCAGAGAATTATTTCATAAATAACACGAATTTTGAAAGCACAGATAAAACTAAACGAAATGAAGTGATAGGAAAAAAAATTGTAGCCAGCGCGTTCAATTAATCTGTTGCCACTTTTGAAAAGAATAAAAACAAAATTTTATTATTATTATTAACGTCATCGAGTTTTAGAACATTTTTCGAAACATTGATTTTGCAATTGAGAGAAACGCGCTTATTGTTGTTTTGATTTTCCCCCCTATAATGTTATTTTTTTGGTTTAAGGTTTTTTTTCCCTTTTCTACGGGGGAACTTGATAAATGATTTTTGCTCAAACTCTATTCAAGTAGAATAACGAATGTGAAGAAATTTTCTACGGCCTATTCAAAACAAGAGATTGATATTAGAAGGATTGCAAAACGCAGGGCGTGAAAAATTTAAAACGTATCGCCATTTTTGGCGAAAAACTTTTCACTCTTTTGTTCCAAATTTTTGCTTCTTTCTTTTTTTTTATTTTTGATTGTTACTCTTTTTTTTATTATTATTATTTCAATCGAACTATTTTCGGTCACTGGTGATGTATTATTTGAATTTAGGATTTTCATTATGCTAATTTTTTTTTCTATATTTCTTTTTCGTTTTATTCAGTTTCCATCCATGCATCATCTTTCTCAAATACGGCAATTCAAAAGGAACTAATGAATATAAGGCAGTGCTTGATTTTGTGAATTAAACTCCAATGAAGCTCGTTCCATCTTTTTTTTTTATTATTATTTTTCACTTATTCTTTTTCCGCCAATTCGCCTTTTGTGCACTCCCGCGCTATTGCATCGGGATAATTAATATTTCCACTAGCTTTCCAGGCTCTGCATCAGCGCTGCATTTCTTGCTTTTCTCACCCCCCTTTTTAACAATCCCCCCCCTCACTTCAGATGCCATTAAGTGCAGAAGTTGTTAAAAATGACTTCGAGCTGCACTTTTTGCACGTCTTTTGTTAAAATTGTAAATGACATCGCGTTTTATAAACTAAAAAGCAATCGTTCAGCTTTCCACAATATAAATGTGCTCCCGCAGTTTTCCCGCATTAAAAAAAAAAGTATATAAAACACAAAAACTTCGATATCGTTAGAATTAATGGCTGGAATTAAAAGACAGAAAATCATTTATAAGAAGGAGGTTTAAAATGTTTCACGGATTTTCCATCGTAATGTAATTTTTGAACCTATACAAGCCCTCGAAAAGTCTTTTCCTCTAATTTTTTTTTTCTTCACTCGCTCTCCCTCGTTTTCTCTCCTTCAAATTTCATTAAACGAGTGTAAGTTTTCTTTAAGTTGTGAATAGAAACACTTAAATGAAAATCAGAGTGATTTCTCGAAAAAGCAATTACACTTAATCGTTCAAAAGGTTGAATTTATTCCTCCACATTTCCGCTATTAGATCTTTTATTGAAACTTTTCTCTAATCTTCTTAAGAAACTCCTAGGGAAAAGTTGTTTTAGAAAAGTCAAAGGGGGTTAAGTAGTTTAGGTGTAGGAAAATTTTAAATGGCTCAAGATTTAAACAGGCCGATTGAAAATTTATTTCAATTAGTTTGTACGTAAGTTAAACGTTTGCGCGGATCGCATTTCAACGTTTGACGTTTTAAAAAGTCGGAGATTTATTTTAAATGCATTTTTTTAAAGTCAATATAATCTATTGTTGATTTATATTGACTTATAAAACCTTTAAGTTGTTCAGAAATTTATTACTTAATAAAATTTCCCTTGGTAAAATTGTTTTAGAAAAGTGAAAAGGGGATTAAGTAGTTTAGGTGTAGCAAAATTTTAAATGGCTCAAGATTTAAACAGGCTGATTGAAAATTTATTTCAATTACTTTATCCATACATTAAATATTTGCGCGAATCGCATTTCAACGTTCGACGTTTTAAAAAGTCGGAGATTTATTTTAATTATTATTATTATTATTATTATTTGTATACTTTGTTGTTAATTTATAATGACTTATATATGATTTATGTTGTTAAAAATTTTATTATTTAATGAAATTTTTCTTCGGAAAGTTGTTTTAGAAAAGTCAAAAGGGGTTAAGTAGTTTAGATGTAGAAAATTTTAAATGGCTCGAGGTTTAAACACGTCACTTGAATAATTATTTCAATTAGTTTGCACATAAGTTAAATGTTTATATGTGGATCAATTTTCAGGGTTTGACTTTTTTTTTTTTTTAAGAAAAAGAAACCGAGATTTGTTTTAAATGCATTTTTTTTAAATTCTTATAATTTGTTGCTAATTTATGATTATAGACGCTTTATGTTGTTCAAAAGTTTCTTACTTAATAAAATTTTAATTAGCTTTGCAATACCTGTTCAAATCATAGTTTGCTTGAAAAGACATGGAGCTTTCTTAAAATATTGAATTTTTTAAATCCATATAATCTGTTATTGATTTATAATGAAATACAAGTTTTTATGGTTGCTCTAAAATTTCTTACTT
This sequence comes from Maratus speculifer, assembly GCA_964019185.1. Classification (NCBI taxonomy): domain Eukaryota; kingdom Metazoa; phylum Arthropoda; class Arachnida; order Araneae; family Salticidae; genus Maratus; species Maratus speculifer. The sequence goes on from OZ025294.1 coordinate 282,700,091, forward strand.
AACAAAATTTTTATTAACTTTGCAATACCTCCTCATATAGTTCTTTATTGAGAAAAATGCGGTGCTTTCTTTAAATATTGGAAAGTAATCCATTAGGTACTCCTCTTAAAACTTGATATTTTAGGTAAATTTTATATAAACAAATATAACAAACTATGTTGGTTACTTGATGTCTTAGGTACCCCTCTTCATCTGTATCGTAAAATTTCGAGGCTTAGATACCTCACTTAGAAATTTGGTTTGATACCAGCTGACATTCTTTTTTTTCATTTTATAATGTAATTTTAATAATATATAATATAGTTTCCTTAATTGCCATAGAAAAAACAATGGATAAATTCATTTCTCATAGCAAGAGAAACTCCAAAAATGTATTTATAACTGTTGGGGTAACTAGTCCAGTTACTCTTGACCCATGTCCCAATTACCCCATTATTGAAAAAAATATGAGGTAACTCGAATACCAGTCTTATATTTGAATCAGGAAGTAAAAATGTATAAATACCTAATAATAATAATGTATTTAATTGCCTAATCCTTAAAAAAAAAAAAAAAAAAGATTGTTTAATAAAATTATTTGCCGTATTTTTTTATAAAAAGTTCAAAAAGTTCAACCAAATTAACTTTTTTTTAAAGAAGTCTGAATTTCTAGTAACCTATGACAGAAAAGGCAAAGCTATGATTAAGTTAACACACATTGTTTAAGGAATTAGAGATGGGGCTGAAATGTTCACAATAGCTAAAGCTTAAAAGTCACCTACGGCTTTTTTTTTTTTTTTTTTTTTTATATATATATATATAAAATAGTCCAGTTACCTCGTGGGACCAGTTACTTTTACCCAGCTTACCTTAAATTGTTTTTTATAACAAATGAAAATAAATTATAAGCATTATTATCATTTTCAAATTATATTTTCTGCAAATTTTCCAAGTAACATTAATGTTTTATTTATCACTTTCTGACATTCTTACAGTTATGAATGTTAGTTTTTATTGTTTCAGAATGGTAATTTCAGCAAATTTCTTAAAATCTTATTCCAGTCTCCCACCACCTCGATTAATATACGTACTGATCACATAGGTTGAATAAGAAAGTTTCGTTCAGACTTAGGTTTGTTTAGAATAGTGTTCGCTTCTTAACTGTGGAAGATTTAACTAACAGATTTTGCAGTGCGTGCATGGCTGCCATGCGGTATCGAAGACAATAGGGACCCTTGTTGATCGAAGTTCCGAACGTAATGCTTTGGAGTCGGAATTCAATTTTTTATTTTGTGATCAATAAATTATCTATTGAGTTATAAGTAAAACTGATCACGTGACGATCGCATTTTCTACCCTAATTTGATTTTTTTTTCTGCTTTCGTCGGGAAATTCGGTTCGAAACGCCAACTTTAATGGTATTTCCTGAAATATCCACTGCGTTTATATATTAATATAAAAAAGGGGTGGTAAGTGAGTGTGAAGAGATAGTTTCTGAAGAACAACACATGCTAGATCCCATATATTTTTGAATAAAAATAAATTAAAACTTATATCATAAAGTTGCCTCTTTTGATTTAAGAACAGCCTTAATGTTTTGCAGAGTGTACGCAGCACGCTTGCTGTACGGTTCCGCGGACAGGTTTGTTTTTCAGAAAAATTTCGTATGTATTTAAGGACTCGATGTAATTATATACAAATTTAAGATTTGTTTAAGGCTATGATCACATGATCGGGTAACGCACGCCGGGTTAGTTAGCTAGTTAGTTTATAAAGGCTTCCTGGTGCTTTATCGAAAGTATCTAGCTTGGAAAACCTTTTATTAACTTTGGCGATTCCTACTGATATTATTATTTGCTTAGAGAAAATTCATTATACTATAGAGTATGCAAATATAATTGCGAAAGAAATTGAACTATAATTTATTAATCCAAAGTTAATTTTGAAATTTCTTTAATTGTTATAATCTATAGTTAATTTATAGAGAATAATAATTGCGTTATGCTGTTTTAACGATCTCTACTTTAGTAACAATCTAAAGTAGTAGTTTAGTAATTATCTCTGCCATAAAATCGTTGCTTGCTCAGAGGGAACACAAGGGATACTTTAAAGCAGAAAAATGTAATTAAAAATGTACACAAGATTTGCATCGGCAATTTAATTGTATTACTATTAGTTTGTACATTTGCACGCTTTAACATTTGGCATTTTAATAATTGTATTTTAATTTGTAAATCTTAATTTTGATTTGCTTATTCAAATCATTGTTATTGGATACATTTTTAAAAATATTCTTCAATTTTTGAAGGAAACGTAGTTAAAATATTTAAATCTAACTGGAAAAATAAATATTCAATAATTAAATCATAATTTTAAAATACAAATACAGCTTTTAAACCTTTTTTTAATTCAGAAAGGGGAAAAAAATAGTAGCTATTTCACGTTTAAAAAGCTCCTTGCGGAAGAAAAACATTAATTAGTTCTGTGATCCCATTCAAATTGTCATTTGCTCGAAATAAATATATGATACATTAAAAAATTTAAATGTAATTGAAAAAGTAAGCCTTGAATAAGTCCGTTATAGCTTTATAATCCGAATAAAATTGTTTAAATCAATATAATCTGTTGCTAATTTATAACAATAATTGAAAACGAAATGAAAAATTATTTAAATGCAATTGAAAAAGTGAATCAGATTCAAAGCCGACAATTGAAAATCTATTTCAATTAATTCTTACACATGTTAACTGCTTATAACAGATTGCAAGGAATTGCATTTCGGCATTTGACGTTTTGAAGGATTAAAAATTTATTTCAAGTCCTTTTTTAAAATCCCTATAATCTGCTGTTAATTTATAAAGACTTATAGATGCTTTATGTTGTTCTGTATGTTTCTTAATTAGTAAACATTTTAATTAAGTATGCGATATGTATTCAAATTATTGTCTGCTCTTGTAGAGTTTTAAATACTTAAATCATTTTGAAAAGTAAGTCTTGAGTAATTAAATGTAATTTTTTAATTCAAAGTATTTAAAAATGCTTTTGTCCAATCAAACTAGAGATTCCCACACGCTTTTTATCTTATATAATGGAATGACCTCCCAATATACCCTCCCCTATGACGAGAATTCATTGGAATTTTAGCAAATGATTAAATAAGCATTCAGACAATTCGAAAAAGATATCATCGGATTTAATGAATAAAATAAATAAATAAAAATTGGTACATAGATGTGGCACGCGATATGGATTAAGATTTAAATTTTTAAAATTTCATAAATTAATTGCGTTTTTGTGGTAAATCGCTGAAAAGATCTTGTTAAGACAAACAAGTAAAAACTTTTGTTTTGCGAGGTTTCTTTAAAAAGTTATGATTAATTAAAGTTTAAACTCTTTAATTTCATGATTTTTTTTTTCAATTTAACTCAAAAAATGCTCACATTTACTACCTCCCACTTCTTGGCAATAATAGATAACTCTTCTATTGAATTGGGTGGCATCTTTTAATATCTTTTTAAAGTACCTCTACAGAAAAAAAAAAAATCATTTGTTGCCAAATCTGGAGTGTGGAAAGTCCATTTCATGCAAAGTAAATTAAATACGTAAAAACTGAGACTTCAATCCACAAATACTTATGGATACCGATACCTATATTCTAATATATATATAGGGTGTCCCAAAAATGACTGATGGATTTTAAAAATCAATAGCTTGCAAACGGTGACAGCTATTTAAAATTTTTTTGCAGGAGGGTTATGTATAATGTCAGGAGTTTTTTTTACCGTAATTTTTTATTTTAGTTCGAATTTCAAACAATAGGTGGCGCTGACGGCGATTGAAGGCTAGGTGATCAGTGCTGAGTGAGTCGTCGACCTGGCCTTCAATCGCCGTCAGTACCACCTATTGTTTGAAACTCGAACTAAAGTAAAAAATTACGGTAAAAAAACTCCTGACATTATACATAACCCTCCTGCAAAAAATTTTTATATAGCTGTCACCGTTTGCAAGTTATTGAATTTTAAAATCCATCAGTCATTTTTGGGACACCCGGTATATATATATATATATATATATATATATATGCTTGTTCAGAAATTCTTCTGATATCTCTTCTTTATGAGACAAAACAATTAAATGGAGATCTTAATATTACACTCTACAGCATGCAATCGATTCATTCATTCACACAAAGTTTTGAAAAACTCCATCAAAATCATGTTATTTCTGGAAAAAAAAAAAAAAAAGTTTTTTAATAGGATGTTTTCTCTAGTCTTTACAAAAAGGATGTTCAAAGATTACTTCGATAAAATTTATCCAAACCGATGTATAGGCAAATTTGAAATTATTGTAATGCTTTCCCCACTCTCTAAATCTGGAACCTAATGAATGTTTTCGTACATTACCAAATTCCATGGAATCACACAGCTAATTACAGAAGACTTTAATTATATTCCTCCAGCCACATTTAAAGCAGTCAGAAATTTAGTTCTGTATCTAATTTCTACCAGGTTAACAATTTTACCACACGGAACAACTTTGTAACACAGGGAATCTTTGCCACTGTTTGAAAAATATGTTGTTTGATGACGCCATGGGAAGTTGCAATTCTTCTTAAAATAGACGCTATTGTTTTCATTTCACAAAAAAAGGAATCGTATAATACTGTTTTCGCGCGTTTTTTTTTTTTTTTTTTTTTTTTTTTTTTTTATTAATTGTTATACCCGTTAACAGTGAAAATATTTTGTAACTATGTATTAGGCTATTTTGGACGGCTGCTTTTTTAATCCGAATGTAATAAAAAACTGCCTACTTTGTCTGATAGAGTATATAATAATCTTTTGGAACTGATATAATGTTATTTTTATGGTCGATAATATTAGTTGGCGAAAAAACTAATGAAGTCTTGGTAAGATTGGATAATTCTGCCAACCTAGAATTTTGTTATTTTCCTAATTTTTTTCATACTTTGTCTTCAAATTAGAGGTCTTTCAATTAATGTTTTGGATAAGTTTCTTTTATCTTTTCTTTTTCGCGTTTGCCTTGTATAATACATATGTGGATCAGATTCAGAGCAGGATGTAGTATCAGAGGCGAAAGCTAAATCCGAGCCAGATGCAGAACACGAGCAGCCTGAAGAACCAAGTGAAGAGTTTGTGAAGACATTGTTTCTCAAGTTGATGATCATTCACCAATTACCTCAGACTTTAAGTTAGCCCAAGATGGTAAGAATATGCAATTGAAAGTTAGGATGTTTGTGATCGTTACGTTCTTGACCCCCCCCCCCCCCGATATTCTTAAACCAGAGTTCAAGACGGTTTATAAAGGCGATTTTGAAGCATTATTTAATATTAAGAATAAGCAAAAAAAGGCAGAAGTGAAAACAATGCCAAATGTCCAGGTTTACGGTACTCCGTTCTCATCCGGTCTCGCATTATAATCCATTAGAATGAAGCTATTGCCAATAGCACCAGCATATGGGCGCACATATGAATCAAGGATCTCATCCCAATATCTCGCACCCATCAGAGTTCCTCCATGGAACACATGCAGGTAAGTGTGGCCTCCGAGTGAGATCCTTGCCCAAACCATAATTCCACTGTTTCTGTACTTCTGTGTTTCGACAGGGTTTTATTAATGGTATCGAGTGCATGTTCTCTCCAGATCAGAAGATGTCCTGAATCGCTCTCCAGTGTGAATCTGGACTCATCTGTGACGAGTACAGAAGCCCACTGCTGCCTGGTCCAGGAAACATGTTATCTTGCCCAACATAAGCGGGCCCTTCTCTGCCGACTGTTGAAGGAGATGCACACAACTGATTACCTTGTATAGAGAACAGATTTGTGAAGACGTCTTCGCACCGTAGAAATGGAGATTCTTCTCCTTAATACTGCAAAGTAGTCTGCAATGAGTTGCAGCGTCTTCCCCTTCGAGCCGAAAGAACAAGAAACCGTTCTTCTGCAGGTGTTAACACGTGGGCGGCCTGGAACATGTCTTTTGGACACAAAATCTTCGGATTCATACTGATCCCAGAGTCGTTAGACTACACTGCGAAACACATTGATGCGCCTAGCAGTATCTGTGACAACCCCATTTCCATCCATCCTACCGCCCGCCACCTTAGTGAATCGGGCAAAAACTTCTTTTAGATATTTTTAGACTCTACTGGTTGTTTGGAAAAAAAGTGACAATAATAGCTCAAATACAACAAAACTTACACGCGAAATTACGAAAGTTTCGTAATTGCATGTTTTTCTCTAATTCACAAATACCTATTCTTTTCTATAAAATAAAAGTGATAGCTGTAATTTTTACGTAAGTTTTTTCAAAGCTTATTATTATCTTTCATATAAACTATAAAGTTTAACCTGACTGCCATTTTTTTTCTGGTAAGCTTCGAAAAACATGTTGTACCTTAACGTTTGGAGACCAGTGTATTTCTATTAATTTTTTACAAAAAAGTACGTAAACCGCCATCAAAAAATAAAAATAATGCCTAAAAAACTCTAACTTTATAAAAAAAATAATGAATTTAAGTAAAAAATTAAAATATTTCCAGAGACTTTTCAAAATGTTAGAACATTTGTAAAATTTTGTGATTGCTCAACGGTACTGATAAAATTTGTATAAATGGTGCCTCTCTAAAGCTATTAGTCATTTAAAAACGTGTTTTGTCTTCAGCGTTAGTTAATTTGGGGGTTCAAAATGGGCCGAAAGAAAGACATACTGGTCTTTCTTTCGGCCGGTCGCAATACAAAGACTGTAATTGTGATCTGAGCAATGAAGGACTTATTCAACAGATGATTGCTGAAAAAGTGAATTGTTCTCAAAGAACTGTGAGTAAAGTTTAAAAATATTGGGTCATTTGTAAAGTTTTGCGGTTTTTTATGATAAATTTAAATATAAACTTACAAAAAGATAAGAAAATTTTAAATTTTATTAAATCAAATAAGCACCACTTTGTTGTGTGACCTTATTGTCATCGTTTTGACAGCTCGAAAATTCAGTTAAAAAAGAAGCCATTATGTTTTTGCAAAAAATTTATAACTGTGGTGTTTGACAGTCTCTAAAAAAGTGAACTCCTGATCGTTTTGAGAAATTTGAAGTGACGTGAAATAGCGAAATCTGAAAGGACCAGGTTTGGTGATCATGTGGTATGCCACAAAACATCTTAGGCGTACTCATTAAGGTGCTGCGCTACATTATTAACCCATTTTCGGCCAAAGGTTCGTATACGAAACATTTCGATAAATATTTTTTTTTAACACTCTGACACATTTTTTTCAAGAATTTTATTTTTCTTCTATTTTTTAAGGCTTTTGAAGACATCCATAAAATATTAGTAATTCAATTGGAGTAAACACTTTCTCTTAAAAAATTTTCGAAATACGCTAGAGTTTTAATTTGAAACGCCTTTGACAAATTCGACTTTTTAAAAATATATTATTATTCCAATTGAAATGAATTATATGTTTTTAAAATAGATTAAAGTTGCAAATTCTGTATATGAAATAAGAATAAAACAAAAGTCATAAAAATATTATTCATATTCATATTATTCATTATAAGAAATAATATTTTATATTATTATATAAAATATTATTTCTTATATAAAATATTATTTTTCATGCACGAATCTTCTTTTGTGTCTTAATGTATGTAATTTAAGCATATTTCAATAAAAATAATGCTACATTTTATAAAATTTCTGTGCTTGGCCTAAAATGGGTTAATCGCAATACCGTGTCGAGCATTGTGATGTTGGAACATAATACCTCAACGATTCGGTAGTTCTGGTTCATATTCCTGAACCTATCCTTAACAAATTTTAAATAAAATTTCAGTTTTACAATTTTCGGATCTGCAAATTTTTAAACTTCTAAACATAGTGCATTTTAAAATTTTAATCCGTTGGAAGAGAAAAAAAATGCAGTTTTTGATGAAATTTGTTGAAATCTCTATCTCAATTTGTTTTAAAGTATTCTTTAAGTTTTCATTATTCTTTTTATTATTGTGGGAATAGAAGTATTCCATTTTTGGACATTAAAGTTGGACCAATCAGAAAACGAATAAAATAAAAAACAGATGTATTTCATTTTTAGACATTAAACTTGGACCAATCAGATAAAATAAATAAAACTAAAATAAGTTGCGGAACTGAACCAATAAAAAGATTTAGATATACTTCAAATTTCCCAATTCTCTATCAAGAACAACAAATATTTTGAAATAGTTAAAAGGGGAAAAAAAATATATATATATATGACGAAAATTAACTTTTTGCTTCTCGACTCTTAACAATGTATACGGAAATAAAAATTATGCGACAATACAAGTGAGAATCAATCGAAAATTGCAATCAGAAAAGATTGAATAGACATCTTTAAGTTAATCGATGCCACGCTTTATTAGTAGAAGCAAAATAACTAGACAAAACCAAGTTTTTTTTTTTTTGAAAAACCGCAGAACTTTTCGGATGAACTGAGCCAATATTATTCTAAAAATCAATTTTTTTTTAAATAATCTTGCAAATAGTGATTGTAAACGAATAACCGCACTAAGACAAGACATAATGATTAAACGTATCGTGAAGAAAATTAAGTCCAGGAGCCTGAGATTCACAAGTAGAAAGTGGTGAGAAAAGAGACTATGCTTCAATTTCTACCACACTTCAGCAAGTCCATGGACTTGATTTTCAATCACGTGTGCCAAGACGAAGCCGCATCTTACATGTAACAAAAAAAAAAAAAAAAAAAAAAAAAAAAAAGAAGAAGAAGAAGAAAAGATCAGATTGCAGTGGCGATTTCAGGCCTACAATCAGGCCCCGATTATAACTAATTGGAGCCCTGGGCAAAGATAAATTGGGGGGGGGGGGGGGCTAATGCATAAGAATATTTTTGCACCTTAGATATAAATAGAAGAAAATTCTTAGCTCCATTAATTCTAAATTAAATGCCTTAATTAATAAAAGTATACATTTTTTTCCCCCTTAATACAGAACAAAACTCTTATATTTTATCAATTTGATATATTACTTTAAGATGAATTTAATAATTTCAGCATACGGAAGAGTGGAAATTGGAAAAAGAAATATTTTATGATTTAATGTATGGATTTGGGGCCCCTTAAAATCCGGGGCCCATTTTGCCCATGCAGTAATAAGGGCCTGACTAGAATGATGTACTTTTTAGGGATAAATTGATGTTTTGAGTTTTCCCCGACCACCAGGGTATTTGTAGTGCGCGTTGCAAGCAAGAAGCTTACAACAGAGTGCACTTGAAACGATCAGTGAAGTTTTTAACACCTCTGTTATGTTTCATAGGAGTATAATATACTGGGAGTCCCAAAAATGACTGATGGATTTTAAAATTCAATAACTTGCAAACGGTGACAGCTATTTAAAAAATTTTTACAGGAGGGTTATGTATAATGTCAGGAGTTTTTTTTACCGTAATTTTTTATTTTAGTTCGAATTTCAAACAATAGGTGGCGCTGACGGCGATTAAAGGCCAGGTCGACGCTTCACTCAGCACTGATCACCTGGCCTTCAATCGCCGTCAGCGCCACCTATTGTTTGAAATTCGAACTAAAATAAAAAATTACGGTTTAAAAAAAAAAAAAAAAAAAAAAAAAAAAAAAAAAAAACTCCTGACATTATACATAACCCTCCTGCAAAAAATTTTTAAATAGCTGTCACCGTTTGCAAGTTATTGAATTTTAAAATCCATCAGTCATTTTTGGAACACCCGGTAAGTGCTAAGTCTTACAAAAGCTGTGCATTTTGACAGGAAGGGTAAATTTCGATGTGTACCTAAAAGTACTTGAGATGCTTCCATTTTCGGAATATGTATTTTAGGATGACTTTACCTTCCAACAAAACTTAGCATCTTGCCACATGTCACTCAAAAAAGACCCAGATGATAATGTTAAGCTTTTGGGGGCGTTACTTTCAAATAACTTGCTCAAATTTTAATATTTTTACATTTCTTTTTCTTTTTTTTCTTTCTTTCTTTTTTGCTGCAAGGGATAGCTGAGGATGATCTACAACCGTCTAGTCTTTACTTTTTCGATTTTAGTTACACATTTTTAGGTGCGTTCGTAATTATGTAAATACGTAGCACCTATTGTTGTCGCTCAGTCCGTCTGTCCGTCTGACCGCATATAACAACGCAAAAACTACCCAGCCGAATCGTTTGAAATTTAAAATACATAATTATAACATAATTTTGTCGAGTCATTTCAAATTTTATGAAAATCGGATGGATAGATCAATTACAGGGACAATCAAATGGATTCCGTTACATTACGGTCAATAGGGAAAAAAGTTTCAAACGCATTTTAATCGTTTGAAATTTAAAACATATAATTATTGCGTAATTTTGGCGAGTTATTTCAAATGTTATGAAAATCGGATGCATAGATCAATTACAGGGACAATCAAAAGGATTCCGTTACATTACGGTCAATGGGGGAAAAAAAATTTCAAATGGATCTTTCTGAGTATCTTGTGTAGGCTCTTAAGAAAAATAAAATCCAATTACTTTGCTCGACCGAGAAAGTCTCCTTATTTAAACCTCATAGAGAATACCTGAGGATCTGCGGTTAAAATAAAGAAACACCTCCCGGCTGTAGCTCCCAAAGGACAAAAACGAATTTGTGAAAAGTGTGAAATCAGTTTGGGCAATCGGTTATCAATAAAGATGATTGTCAAACATTAGTGAACACTGAACAATATGCCCGATCATGTATGTGAGGTTACTTATGTCCAGAGAGACGCCGCTAAATAAAATATAATTATTCACAAAGTGTTTCGGTTAAACGAATCATGCTATTTTTTTCCAATGTTATTCTAATTTTTTGAGCCACAACAATTGTTCTATTTTTTTAACTTTTAGAAAAAGTTCATAATTTAAAAAAAACCTTTCTAATATAATTATAATACTTTTTTTTTAAACTATTATATTCATCTACAAAAAGGTAGAATGTGATACTACACATCAAAATTGTAAAGCAGTCATTTCTAACGAAATTAATGTAAATCTCGAATGGTTTTGTGCTTTATTTTTCATTATTCTAATAGTTGAAATTTTTGTGATAGTCACAATATACTAGTTTTTACTATAAATTGAAATTTTCTAAACAATTACAAATAAGGTAAGTACACTCAAAATCACAATCGTAAGCATTGGTCTTCAACAACGTTTTATTGCCAATACCTATTACGATATCGGTCTCACCGATCTAGAAAATTAAATCGCGTTCTAAAAAAGAAAGAACAAAACCTAATGAAAAACAAGATAGGAGCAAAACAAGCGTAAGGAAACCGAGCATGTGGGAGAGAAAGCAAAGCAAATTCCCAATCAATACTTTGCCTGTGCGAGTAATTACTTAAAAACTAGATTGTTTTCATTCATGGCAAAAAGTCACAAAAGTGATGGTCACAGAATACCAGTTTGTACTATAAATTAAAATTTCCTAGACAATTACAAATAAGGCAGCACAATACACAATACTCTCTCGCACACTCAAAATCACAATTCCAAGCACTGGTCTTCAACACGTTTTACTGCCAACATCTATTACGATATCGATCCCATCGATCAAAAAAAAAAAAAAAAATAAATGACGTTCTCATAAAAAAAATAATAATAGTAATAATAATAATGATTAAAAACAAGATAGGAGTAAAACAAGCGTAAAAAAAACGAGCATACGGGAGAGAAAACAAAGTAAATTCTCAATCGATACTTTGCCGGTGCGAGAAACTACTTGAAAAGTGGATTACTCTACTCTCATTCACGGCCGAAAGTCCAAAAGTGATGGTCACAGAATACCAGTTTGTACTATAAATTAAAATTTCCTAGACAATTACAAATAAGGCAGCACAATACACAATACTCTCTCGCACACTCAAAATCACAATTCCAAGCACTGGTCTTCAACACGTTTTACTGCCAACATCTATTACGATATCGATCCCATCGATCAAAAAAATTAAATGACGTTCTCATAAAAAAAATAATAATAGTAATAATAATAATGATAAAAAACAAGATAGGAGTAAAACAAGCGTAAAAAAACGAGCATACGGGAGAGAAAACAAAGTAAATTCTCAATCGATACTTTGCCGGTGCGAGAAACTGCTTAAACAGTGGATTACTCTACTCTCATTCACGGCCGAAAGTCCAAAAGTGATGGTCACAGAATACCAGTTTGTACTATAAATTAAAATTTCCTATAAAATTACAAATAAGGCAGCACAATACACAATACTCTTTTCCACACTCAAAATCACAATCCCAAGCATTGGTTTTCAACAACGTTTAATTGCCAATACCTATTACGATATCAGTCCCACCAAGCTAGAAAACTAAATGACTTTTTTTTCTTTTTCTTTTTTTTTTTTTTTTTTTTTTTTTTAAGGAAAGAAAACAAGATCGAAGCAAAACAAGCGTAAAGAAAACGAACATCTATGAGAGAAAACAAAGTACTAAATTCCCAATCGATATTGTACCGGTGCGAGAAACTGCTTAAAAAGTGGATTACTCTGTTTTCATTTACGGCAGAAAGTCACAAAAGTGATGGTCACACTACGATGGTCGAGATTTGTAGTATCACATTCACATTCTATGTGTTCACACTTTCTAGTTAGTACTATAAATAAAAATTTCCTGAATAATTCAAATAAGGCAGTACAATACACAATAATCTTTCCCACTCTCAAAATCACAATCCTAAGCACTGGTCTTCAACAACGTTTTATTGCCAATACCTATTACGATATCAGTCCCACAGATCTAGAAAATTAAATGACGTTTAAAAAAAAGAAAGAAAAAGAAAGAACAAAACCTAATGAAAAACAAGATCGGAGTAAAACAAGCTTAAAGAAAACGAGCATGTGGGAGAGAAAACAAAGTAAATTCCCAATCGATACTTTGCCGGTGCGAGTAACTGCTTAACCCGCGAGAACTCGCTATGAGAATTTCTCTCACGGTGCCCAACTCTTTCCTTTTACTTTACAGTCACTTAGCATAAATTTTTTTGTTTGGCTCAGTACTTTTATTCAAAAAAGAGGTAAAGTAATCGAAATCACATTTTGAAATTTTATTAAAATGAAAAATAGTATTAAAAATTGTACGACGGAGAAAGAAAATCTCATGCGCGAGTTCTCGCGGGTAATATATATATATATATATATATTAGTTTCATTCACGACAGAAAGTCACAAAAGTGATGGTCACAGAATACCAATTTGTACTATAAATTAAAATGTCCTAGACAATTACAAATAAGGCAGCACAATACACAATACTCTCTACCACACTCAAAATCACAATCCCAAGCATTGGTCTTCAACAACGTTTTATTGCCAACACCTATTACGATATCAGTCCCACCGATCTAGAAAATTGAATGATGATAAAAAAAAAAAAAAAGAAAAAGAAAGAAAGAAGGAAAAAGAAAGAAAAAAAACCTAATGAAAAACAAGATCGGAGCAAAACAAGCGTAAAAGAAACGAGTATGTGGGAGAGAAAACAAAGTAAATTCCCAATCGATACTTTGTCGGTGCGAGAAACTGCTTAAAAAGTGTATTACTCTATTTTCATCAACGGCAGAAAGAATAAGAAATCCGCCCACCCACCGGTAGACTTAATTGTAGAGAGAAAAAGAGTCGAAATTAAAGAGAGAGAGAATCCTGGAGGAACTTTAAAATAAACGTAGAAAAAGGTAAAGAATTCGACTGAGAGTGCTTAGTGGTTTCTCATGACACAGCACAATATGCATTATATCATGTAATTGAAACTTAAGTGTTTTTAATAAATTTTTGCCCAAAAATCACAAATTCAATCTCAGCTAAGCCCGTTAGAAATGAGACGGACTCAGGTCGACACGGGCTAGGATTCAATTTTCACATCAGTATAACATCAATTCATGCTCCAATTGAAAAATTTACTCATCACAAATTTTAAAAAGGAAAAGAAAAACTTGCTATTTGATAAACATGAATGCATTCTAGTTTGACTTTCTTAAAATTTTTCGTTTAAAAATCAGTCTGAAACGAAATTGAATATTTATTGATGAAATATAAAAAAGAAAAACAGCGAAACAGCATCGAAAACTGACGATATGCAACAATTAAAATAATACATCTTTGTGAAAAATCCCCATTAAATAAAAGCAATATAGAACGCATTTCGAGCTAAAATTATTAACAGCGCGTTATCAACTGAAGTAAACACGTTTTCAAAAATGTACACGGTCAAAAATGAACTAAAAAGGTACAGCGTAGAGCTTGAAAACTTTTCAAAAAATCGATTTTTTATGATCTAATTTGATTATTCATTTAATTCTTAACTCAATGCAAAAAACCGCATAAAAATATTCGCATTTTTAACGGAGTTATAAGCATTTATGTATCAACACTTTCATAGCCGCATCCACATAATTTCAACTTTAAATCGCGTTTTTTCAAAACTTGATTTTTGATGACTAACACCAAGATTTAAAAAAAAAAAAACTATTTGATGGAATGGCTTTTTTTTTTTTTTTTCATGCATATAACATCATTATCTAGATTATGAATTAATATATTTTAGATAGTTTAATATTTTGAGTATTTTTAATGGAAAAAAAGTTGTATTTTTTAGGATTTTTTAAAATTTTCAACTTTGAGAAATTTTTTAATACTCTTTTTATTAAGTGATAGTTATATCCTTTATTCATAATCTAGATTATGATGTTATATGCATGCAAAAAAAAAAAAAAAAGGTTATTCCATCAAATAGTTTTTTTAAATCTTGGTGTAGTCGTCAAAAATCAAGTTTTGAGAAAACGCGACTTAAAAGTTGAAATTATATGGATGCGGCTATGTAGGTATTGATACATAAATGCTTATAACTCCGTTAAAAATGCTAATATTTGTATGCGGTTTTTTGCATTGAGTTAAGAATTAATTGAATAATCAAACTAGATCATAAAAAAATCGATTTTTTGAAAAGTTTTCAACCCCTGAGCCCATTTAAAGTAAATGTTTAAGGTACGTGAAAAAAAAATTGGTTGTGCACTTTGCCTTTTAATATAATATGTAAATGCTATTTAAAGTTGGCTTGTAAGGCAAATTGTCAAGTCCGTTACCAAACAAAATTACTAAATATAATCAGCTTTAAATTTATTAAATTTCCTAAAATCAACTTACTTTGAAGTGACTTATGTCCCTAAATTTCAAAACATGATATTTATCAATAATACTTAAATTAAATTGAAATGAGAGACAGTTTTAGCCAAAAGATTTTGATTACATAGAAATTATACAAGAAATTTTTCTAATAATTACAGTTTATATTCATGTAAATTATTAATTTAAGGAAATTGTATATTTGTTTCTTTTATTTGTTTCTTAGTTGAATAAAAAACAAAAATAGAATGGTGAAAAAATGATAACCATTAAAAAACCGTGCGGTAACAGACTTGACATTTGGCAACGGACTTGACACTATGTTGAAAATGGCCGATCCATTGCCTATCCTTGTTTTCTGACATCAATGTACAATGATATTTTAAAAGAATAAGAAAAGTGAATTTTGCAGATTTCTGACAATAATTGGGTATAACTAACAAATTTGCTAATTTAAACAGTACGCAACGTTTACAAGAGGGAGTATATAGAATCAATACTTATTTCTATGTAAGAAGAGATTTTTAAATGCGAAATACTTTTGATACAATTTTTAAATTGTATTAATAATTTTCTACTATCTTCTTTAGGTATCGTCCTTGAGTTTTGATGATACAAAATTTCTGACTCGGGGACTGAAAAAAGAGTCCAAACTTATTACTAATATATATCGAGCTTAGATTTTTAACTACATAAAAAATGCAATTTTTAATGCATTTAACATTATTTCTACCACGATTTTGTGTACACATATTTTTACCAAAAGGTGTCTTTTAACACCTTTGCGTTTGATTGCAAATAATTGCTAAAACTGCACGGATTCAAATTGTCAATTAAGTATAGATAATTTAAGAAATGTATTTATTCACTGACGCATATTTATTAGATACTATTTAATTATTATCTAATAATTTTTAATTTATTACAGGCTATAAATTCTAGCTTAATTCAACAATCTACAAAAGAAATATACATATGCAATCATACATGTTATACGTCAACAGGAACAACAATTAAAAAATATTATCTTCTTTTTTTTATATTAGAAAATCAACATTTTAATATTAATAACTTAACAAATTTTCAATCTCATGTATAAAAATTCAACTTTATAACAATATGACAACAAGAACAGCAGTAATCCAAAGAACAAGAGTGTAATAAAAATCTTTCCTTATTCAGTACCGTAGTTTTTACACGAATGATCTACACTAAAATGCAACATGTCAGAAAACAAACGAACATCAAAGTTATGCAGCAACTCCTGGTATTTTCCGTTACAACTGAAATTGAGATTATCTAATTTAATTAGAATTGATATGATGTTGTAAAATGATGTTGGTACTTATGAGTTAAATTGCTTAAGATTAAAAATTATAAAATCCTAATACGGATTTCAGTTTTAAATTTTAATATAGTTCATTTAATTATTGAAAACTGCTTGATATTGATAATTTTAGTAATTTATTAATTTCTTAAACATTAGATACTTTTGAAAATTTCAGTAAAATGTATGTCTGTAAAATTTTGAGGATAATGGATTGAAATGAGACCCACTGCCTCTCTACAGATTATGCTGAATACCTAGACAGAGAGATGGAATGTTCGTCACTGCTACATTTGTTCTACTACTAGCTTACAAGAAAGGTCTCCTCACTGGGCATACTTAGAATATGTTGAAAGAAATGCTAGTTCTACTACTTATGTATGTAATAAACGATCCATTAAATTTAGCGTCGGAATTCGAATAGAAAGTCTGTAAAAAAAAAAAAAAAAAAAAAAAAAAAAAAAAAAAAAAAAAAATCGAGCATTTGGCGCGAAAATATGACAGCGACACGCGATTTGGCAAGCAGGATTTTTTCTCGACAAAAGCAAACGATTTTAATGCATCTGAAATTTTTTTGTTAAGTATCGCGAAAATATGACAGCGACACGCGATTTGGCAAGCAGGATTTTTTCTCGACAAAAGCAAACGATTTTAATGCATCTGAAATTTTTTTGTTAAATATCGCTGAGAAGTCTTCATATTACCACAATTTATTTTTTATCGTAAAGTTTACCTTATTTAGTCAGAGCATTCACGTGATTCAATTACAAAAAAATTTCTGTTTTACAATTTTTAAAAGATTAAAAATTAAGTAAACCACATTCGTCGCGAAGAGGTTAAAAAGTATTCGACATGAAAGCGTACTTTAAAAATTTTTTTTTCATTGCCAACCGTAACAAATCGCCAAATAAGGAAATTTTCATACTTTTTTATAGACGTTGTATGGAGGTTCCGCAAAAAAAAAAAAAAAAAAAAAAAAAAAAAAAAAAAATGTATAAACGTATATATCTGTATGAGAAGAACATTCTATAATTTTTTCAGATTTTTCAGAGTATGCCCATATGGAGACCTTCCTTGTTAGATATAAAGAAAAAAATTATGGCACAAAATAAGATTAGAAAATAAATACAATACATGCGAACTTTGAATTTAAATAATTTCCAACCTAATAATTGTATGTAGTAATCCCTTAACATTCGAGAGGGTTGAGTTCGCGGAAACCTAAGCGAATGTCAGAATCGCGAATGTTGAGAGTATCTTTCTGTTCAGAAAAGAGGGAGGGGAGGGGGACTAATTTTTTTTTAATAATAATAAAAAAAAAGAAACATATAGATATATTTATTAACCATTAAAAAGTACATGCTGTAAAAAAATTTGAATAATTATAAATATATTGTACAAAGTTTGGTTGTTAGTTAATGTCTGAAAACAATTATTAATAAACGATTGTTTGGAGGAATAAATCTTTCATTTATGAATTTCCATATAAGTAAAGATATAAATGTACAATTTCTATGCATATATTTCCATATAAGTATAAAATTTTTCACTGACAATAAACATTTGACTTTTAGAAATTTTAGGAATTTTTTTTTTTTCTTTTTAATCGTTAAATCATGTCTCGGGTTTCTCGTAATTACCGATATATATTTTGCCTTAATACAAGGGCTGATATTATTGAAATTTAAGCTACGCAGTCAATGCAGCTGTCCAGTGTCAAATATTTACGAAATTGGTAAAATAAAGCGAGTTTACTTTAAAAAAAATCTTTACAAAACAAAATTCGAGAATAACCAAGTTAAGTATTCGCGAAAGTAGAAGTGTTCTTCATTTTTTATATCGCAAATAATCAAAACTCACGGATCTAAGGAATTACCTTATTTAACAAATATTGTAAATTATATCCCCATCATAAACAAACTAAAACGATATAAAAAAAATAAATAAATAAAACAACAATAGTTTAATAAACTTTAAAAAACATAAAAAAGCCTATGATATATGAAAAACATAAACCCCACAAAAACATATAAAAAACGTACATGTATGGAGCTTCAAAGATTAATTAATTAAACTATGTAATTAATAAAATAAATCTAATCATAAATAAAAGCCTAGTTTCCAGAATTTCTTAAGGTCTTTGTTTTAATTATGGTGCCCACACAAATCCTCATCATCGTTTTAGAGCTACCTACTGATAAAAATAAAAGAAAGAATGAAGAAAAGGGAATAATCTTCTATTCTAAAGTTAGAATATAATAAGCAGCAGTGACCATAAGCTGTGACGAACTATTATATGCGATGCCCCAATGTAATGTTGCTCGATTTCTTATAACGCGGTTCATGAAATACAACCATAATTGCTGAAAGCTAAGAAATAATAATTCTTATACTAAAAAATAATATAGAAAAATTAAAAGGGTATAATGTTTAGTTTATAAATTTTATATTGTCTAGTCATTAGCGGATTTCTTGGAAAGCTATAGGCTAGAAATAATGCTACGAAAAAATATCTTAAATTCACTGATTAATTTAGAGCATGATAATCATAGCGAGCATACAAAGAAAATTTATTTATAAAGGCAGGTGAAATCACGAAAGGCAAACATAAAATTGCTAGACTTTATTTACTCAGGGCTCGACTTATGTACGGACCTGCGAGTCAGCTGCCCCGGGCTCTCCTTATTAGTGCCCCCCCCCCCCCCCCCAATGAGAGTAATCAGGATTTTTGTCGAAAGGTTCTAAATGATTAAAATTAGCCATAAGTGTCATAAATTTATACATTTTCAAACATTTAGGAAAAGAGTGAGGTCACTCTTCTCTCTGCTTCAAGTATTCCCTCCACCCATGCAAAATGATTAAAATTTTATAATAGCAACTTAGTGTTCCATTATTTTCAAAAGAATATTTTTATTAACATTTTCCTCATAACGCGGCAAGTTAAAACTATTAATTATGGCTAATTTGGGTCTTTTTTCTTCAAACGTCTTATAATGTGCGTAGATAAGCAAAGTAAAAGTTTGCAAAGAAATACTCTTGTCAACCACTCTATCACTTTTGTACTATTATCCTACTGGCATTTTTCTTAAATTTGTGATCATCTTCTTTTGATACCCTGTATATGCATGTAAAAAGTACTGAGAATAAAATTTATGCATACATACAATTTGCATGAAGTTTTGTACTGGCCACTTTAATATTATTCACAAAAAAATTCTATAGATATGATAGAAGCCCCCCCCCCTCCCCTCTAGAATGATGCTTACCCCGAGGCCCTCCGTGGCGTAAGTCGAGCCCTGTATTTGCCCCTTCTATCGGAAATCCAATGAAATAATCGGAATACAATTTTCCCTTTCTCAGTTCCATGTTCCATTCAAAAAGTTTCATGTTCCATTCTTGCAGAAATTTCCCATTTTTCTGTCTCAAATCTGGGAGTGTGTTTCTTGCGTAAGCATGAATTGTGGATTCAATCCTTGATTACGGAAATTAGATCCCTGAACCTCCTCACAAAATGAAACTTTTATTTAAATATTTATGTTTATCTTTGAGCAATAAAATGTACCAGGTATAGTTTAGCATTTTTTTCTCTTCTTTCTAGAAGTGGCCATAACCCATTTATCACGGAACTGTCCTTATTTATGTATGAACGACAAAACTGCAGCTAGAAAAATATTTAGTAAAATTGATTATTTCGTCAATTAGTTTCGCAAAATAATATAACTCTCCAAACTATTCGCCAAATTATACAAACAGACATAATTTTTATTTTAAATAACGAAAGAACAAATAAATTAGTAAAATATTAATAAAAATAAAAATAAATAGTTGAATTAAAATCACTTGATGACATAACAAACACGCATATTATGTTTAATGTGAAGTGAATATGGCATTTTGGCATTTAATCTTAGAGTTACGCGATAGTTTTTTTTTTTTTTTTTTTTTTTTTTTTGTAAACTGGATAATATTAAACGGTATAGTCCCAAACATTCAGAGAAAGTGGGAGGATTTCAGTTTTAAATTTTAATATAGTGCATTAAATTATTGATAACGGCTTGATATTGATTATTAGTAATTTTAATTGAATAATTCAAAATTTATTAAATATGAAGTAATTAAAAATTTTTCAAAAAAAAGTAGTTTATTATTATTATTATAATTTTTTAAGATGGTAGAGTGAGGTTCAAACTCATAGACTCTTTCGTGGCTATGTTGAAAGGATATACAGGGTGACCAAAATGAAACATTGATGTGCATGTATGATTACAAGTAGAAGTTGAATTTTCTGGTATAAAAATTACCGGGCAAACTTTAGTCAAAACATATATACCTACTTTAAAAAATTAATAATAATTAAGTTTTCAATAAAATATTACCTATAAATTGCTCTTTGAAGTCTGGGTGGGTGCATATTGCCAAGCTTCTATAATATTAAAATCTAACTGTCTGTTTATATTTCACAATTAATACTTTCGAAAAAGTGAAAGTTCGTTTATTAAAGAAATCTGCAACCGAAATCGAAAAAGTAACTATATTAGAGATCAACCTCAACTATCATGTGCTGCTAAAAAAAAAAAATCGCTTAAAAATATTTAAATTTAAACGAGAAATTCGAAAACAAATCTCCCCATTAGTTTAACCTTACGGAGCGGATGTTTTTAAGTGAGTGAAAAGTCTCATTAAGAAACTAACATAAATAAAAGCACAAACAACCATAGTACATTTAGCTAGGTGATATTTTTAGCCTTTATAAAAAGATTCCATTTTTAATTACATTATTTCATTAGCACCTTTTTATATTCATTACAAAAGTTTAATTTTCTTCACAGATTAAACACAGCAAATAAACAATCATATATTTAAATTAATATAAATTGTAAAAGTATCAACTGCCTTCCGACATTTTTATTATTATAAAGTTATGTGTTTCATCCAATTGATTCCGAACATGCGTTAAATATACACATACAAAAAAAGATTTCGCCAAAAATCGTTCCTGAATAAGTAATACAGCAATAATGAGGAATTTGCACACATCGGGAAATCAATCAACTACATGTTTTTCTGATAACTACAGACTCATACTTTCCAAATATGTCATAAAAAATGTAAAAAAAATCAGTCAATAATTTTTAAATTAAGCTTAAAGTTAACAGAAAAGCACGTGACTCGAGAACGCCGCGTGATTGGCTGTGACGTCATAGTTCACGATATGTCCAATGTTTACATTTTGTTAGCAGGCGTTTTCTAAGCAAGCAAGCGGTTTTATATTCTATAAGCCTGTGTTTAGGAAGCATTTAAAATTTTTCTTACATCCAAATTTATTTATTCTTTTTTATCTTTATTAGTTAATCAATCTACCGTATTAATGGAAATAAAATGAAATTATTTTCAGTATTAAAGAAAAGTTTCGATAAAGAAAAAAAAATATATATATATATATCAGCTACATTGTTTGTTTCTTTTTAATAAATTAAAAACATAAATTCTCTTTGTCAAATATAAGTTAAAGCTTTTTTAATGTTGCATTCAGGGAAAATTACATATAATATACATAACAATAATAAGCAAAACAGTTGTCTTAAATCTGCATCAACGCAATGTGCATATTTGAGGACTATCATATTTTTAAAAATATAAAAGATTTTTTTTACCGAGCATAAATTACTTTTAAAACATTCAATTTTTATGATTGCCACAAATGACATTTTTTTTAAAATTACATTTCTTATCTGTTTTAAAACAACCTTCGTGGTAAATTCCTATTAGAAAGGTTATTCTTTGAAAATTGTAGTTGTCAATAAACATTTAATTTCTAGCACCTGTGATGTCCTCACCCCACCTCTATGTATGGCTTTGTAATTCATCCCCCCCCCTTTTTTTTAACTGTATATTTACTATACACTGAATATTAAACTCAAGAATATACATTATTTTTTTTCTGGTCTAATTTCCATATTTCCTGACGAGTGAAAGTTTAAAACAAACTCGATTTTAAACGTAGATTTGTATACAAAATAACCTGGCTTCAAGGTCAGATAAGCTTGAATATAAAATCAAAGAATATTAGAAAATTGTCAGAATTAAACAAAATCAGAGCACAGACACTGGGTACAACAATGATTTTGTACAAAAATGATGTCCATTGTGCACAGACCAAAACAGGTTTGTGCAGGTTTCTCCTAACACCCTTCCCTACATGTTTGTACATTATAGCATGTTGAAAATATTTTATGCAATCAAGAGCAAAAGTAGTTGTAAAATTTTCTTGCATTCCATTGATGTTATTCTATTTTTTCTAGTTGCAATACGTTTATATTAGCATATTTATTTGAGTTATTCAACTGTAGATTATTACTAATAGAAATTTGACAAAAGTTTATTGTTTAGTATTTTTAAATAGAAAAATGACTGATAGTTTAAAGAAAGTGCACAATTGTAAAATTGGTATTACTGACAATTGGCCAGTAATGAAATTTTCAAGTTTTGCCCTTTATTAAGGCTGTTTTCAACTGCTCTGCTCAACAAGCGCAAAATGTTATGACACATTTATGAATTTATTTTTAACGGAAAGTTATAAAATTGATAAGCCTGAATGTGGAAGCGATTTGGAATCGAAATTTGTTTTTCACTTTGTGATTAAAAAAAAATGCCTATTGAGTTATAAGTGATTTTGATCACGCTTTTCACCCCTGTTTGAGTGGTTATGATTCTTTCTAGCAGAAATTCGGTTCAAAACGCCTACTTTGACAATATTATCTAAAAAATCTACTGTGTTTGACACACACACACACACACACACACACAAAAAAAAAAAAAAAAAAAAAAAAAAAAAAAAAAAAAAAGATAGAAAATGAGTGCGATCATATAGTTTCTGAACAACAACACCTGCTAGTTTCATACGTTTTCGAACAGAAATATATTAAAACTTATGTCATAATGTTGCTCTTTTGAATTTAAAAGCCTTCATGGGTTCAGAGAACAAAATCCAGGGAGGTGCAAGATTTCAGGTGAAATGTGCCAGTAGTATAAAAACTGCGCGTGCATTTTTTTTTTTTTTTTTTTTTTTGGGGGGGGGGGGGGGTAAGAAGGTTCTTAAAAAAATATTTTTCCTAATCAATAAAGCGGAATTTTGACTCATTTTTCAATCTAAAAATACATCAATTTCAGGCATGATTATCAAAGCGATTTGTAACTGAACAATTTTTCATTTTTCTTTAAATTATTTAAATCTTGATCTATAAGTGGTTGTTGTTTCATTAGAGCAGTCTTTTCTTCTCCTGCCTTATAACGTCTGGAAATTCGTTTCTAAACATTGACTTAACTGCATTTTCTGCCTTTACCCCTACCCCCCCCCCCCCCAAAAAAAAAAAAAAAAAAAAAAAGATAAACGTGACATACACCATTACTATGTACCTTCATTTTTTAAAGGAACGCCCTCTGTTTATCAAAAAAGTTTTAATATGTACTCTGTAGGGTATATTCTCTGCATAAAGTACACAGTTTTTTTTTTTTTTTTTTTTTTTTTAATACACTTTTTTTTTTAAACTTCTATACCATTATATATAAAATTGCTTTATTGTCATTATGATAACAAAGAAAGGAATAATTCCGGATTTAGAGTAATTAAATGCCATGTTCTGCAAATTAAATGATTGCAACTGTTTCAAATAAGAAATTTAGGCAATATGTCTTATTTTGCACACCTATACTAATAATTAGATCAAAATATAAAACTGTTAACAAAAATATATGGTTATAATGAGGGTGTAATGTCAATCATGATAGATAATGTAGAACACCTTGATTATGAGAGAAAAAGAAAGTCTATATATCAAGCACGGTATTCAACGCACAGTCCCTCAGAACGCGTATCAACAGACGGTGTTTTCATGAACGATGACATCACAACTGACGGCGTAGGAAAAGTATCGTTTTTGTGACACGGTAAATAGTGCTGTGTAAAAGCCGTTATAAATCAATAATTACAGCTCAAAAAAAAAAAAAAAAATCACTGCCCGTCATATCTTTTAGTTTTTTATTGTTTTTAGATAAAATTAGAAAACGTGAAAATTCCTCATTTCAGCAAAAAATGCAGTGTAAATATCAATCTATTACATCATGCGAAAAATCTGCAGTACGTAAGAGCCTGTGAATATTTAGATGAAACTCCAGTTGATATAAAATACTTAAGATTGTCTTTTTACTTAACCATCATACATAGTATAGGGTAAGTCTTGCAATCGTTTTGAAAATCGAAATTTTTTTTTTTTTTTTTGACGGATTTACACGTTTTAGATAGTGGAGATTCCGAAAAACATATTTTTAGAAATTTTTTTTTGCCGTCCGTCTATCTGTAAACGCTCTATCTCCCGAACAAATTGAGATAGAGACTTAAAATTTTGTATGTAGTTAGTATGTAAGAATGGGACGAAGTCTATTTAACATCAGCATCCTTGATTATCCGGAACTATTTTTTTCGGACTCTCGAAAAATTCGTTCTGATGAAAGGTACATAAAAATTTTCGAATGTTTTTGTTCTAAGGAATGGACGTAAAAGGCAATAAAATAACACACATTTTGCATATAGAACGAAGTCGATCGGATTATTAGTTGCCGAGATATTTGTAATCCTGTTTTCCACATTCTTCGATTTTTCATGACCCTGTATTTCATTCAAATTTCAATTCAGAGGTATATTTTAATTGAAAATGAGATGCTTAATCCAACGCAGTAAACTGTTAGTTTATATTATAATTATTTTTGGAGTTATAAGGATGTTTCTTTTACGGAGTTCGGTATTACTTGAGTAGTTTGGCGTTTTATATTATTTGTCGAAATTGGTACATCAGCAATTCATTAATAGAGCATTACTATGCATATTAACAATATTTAAATTTTGTTTATGAATTGCAATGCACTGTATAAATAGTTTTCACATGTTTTATTTTCATATGCCTATCCATGATGGGTAAGTATTACGGTGGCCCCAAACGACTAGTTTATTACTACTTAGCAATTACGCCTTTAAAAATAACATAACATCAGAAAAGTTCAGAAAAAAAGTCAAAAAGCTACAAAAAATCAAAGTTTAAAGCTACATTCGGACATTTTATAACCAAAGATTTTTTTTTTCTTTTTTAAAGGAATTACATGAGAAATCATCCATATGACACATATCTCGTTATTTAAAAACTGAAACAGAATCAAAGGAAGTTGACTATCGAATAGCAGTGCCATTTACATGAAAAATATGAATAATTCTAATATTTTTATTATTATAAAGTTACATGTTTTAACCGATTGATTCCGAATATGCATTAAACACACACACACACATGTATACAGGGTGAGTCATAAATATCGAAACAATAGGCTATCTCATTAAATATTGCCCTTAGACCCATACTTCCAATTGCAAAAATTCATAAAAAAGGTGAAATTTTTGATAAGATGGTCTAGTAGAAAAAATACAAAAATTACGGACCCCGTAGGATACATATTCCAATTAGGAAAACTTTCCTTATTCAGTCCTGAATAAGACGCAAAAAATTGAATCTTCATTTCTTCAAAACTCGCAAAGTTATAGCCGTTTAAAAAATTCATCAGGTTTTAAAGGATTAGACACAAATTAAAATATGCGCAATTCAAAAATCAAAGTTACTTTGACAGTTCTAAAAAACGCGTAAATTTTTTTTTTTTTTTTTTTTTTTTCGGTGAGTTAGAATTTTGATTTTTTTCTCTTTTTTTGTGACGGTTAGCCATATAATTCGCTAAGAAAATCATATCCTAAAATTTGTCATACAATTTATAAAAGTTTCATGTGGTTGGTACTGGTTTAAATGGGATAATTAAAAATCGTTATAACTCGTAACATTATTTATAGGATTTCAACTTCTTTCTATTTAATTAAAGATGAAAATCTGATTTTAGTTTTGTTCCAGGGTTTTTCTTTTTTAATATTAATTTTAAAACTATTAAAAATACTTATTGAAAAAATAATATAACTTTTAAAAAAATATCCTATTTTCAAAAGTAAATATTTTTTCAAATTTTCCGAAACAAAACTGATGTAAAAAAAAAAAAAAAAAAAAAAAAAAAGACGTGTTTTAAGTTTTTTTTTCTTTAAAAATGTTTAACATTTAATAATTTAAAACAAGAAATATTGGGGGAAAAATTCATTATGCAGAAAAACGAAGTGTGCTGTTTAAATGTCCGTCAGTTGTTTAAAAGAATGCTTTTTCTAAGTTGCAGATTAAGTCTCTCTCTCTCTTTTATATATATATATATATACCTGGCAGCTTCAGGCTTTTTATCGTCCTGGAGATTATGTTAAAAAATCTGTATTCTGGGCCCAAGCCGCGCCAGGACAGAGACGTTACTTTTTTCTGAAGATTCGACAGGCCGGGTCTAACGTACTTTTCATAAAGGAGGGGATTTCTTCCTTCTTCCTATGAGTACAATGGACGAAATTTTCAATCCCAGTCTCGACAATACCCGTATTAAAGCACTGTCTGTGGCTGACTTAATATGTGCATAAAATAAATAAATTCGGCTCAATCAAAATTTTTACGAAAAACACATAGATTTTAAAATCTTTATTTTACAAAAGAAAAAAAAAACCCATTAAAATTCATTTTTTTAAAGAATAGTATATTCAAAGGCTAAAAAATTAAATATAATAAAACCAGTGAAAAAAAATCTGCCTATGACGGAATTCTGTTTTAAACGGAAAATATGTTGATCCATGCAAAATAAATACAATAACCTCTAAATAACGGACACGTCGGGGGCGCAGAAATTGTCCGCTATTCGGAGGTGTCTGCTATTGGGAAAATTTCAAAGATTCAAAAATCACTAAAAAATGTTTAATGTTTCATTAATTGACTTTTATATGTCCTAAAATCTCTATTATATGATTAATTAGAAGTTAAAAAAAATTTAAGCAATAAAACTGAAATAAAATTGTGCACACCTTTATCCACTGTTTATTACATTCTTATGAAAAAAAAAATCTCGTACGAAAGTTTACTTTGCTTATGATTACATGTAATTTGTTTTTTAATGTGACGTTATTTGGACTTTATAGAGTTCCGAGCGGAGAGGGGGGATTGCACTTTTGGACCATTAACCTCTTCGCGACGAAAGCCTTTTACGATATTATTAATGGTTTGTCACCGGTTTATAAAAACAGAAATTTGTGCCTTATTAAATTGAGAAAATGTTCCGATTAAATAAGGCAAATTTTACGGTGGAGATAAACAAGAATGCTTAAGCCTTTTTTGCGGGACGTGTATAAGTGTCGCTCGTCCCCCAATGTGTTAAAAGAATAAAATCTCAAATTTTTTCGGGGGGGGGGGACATTTCAATGCTCTATGAGATGTCCCACCCGGACAATCTCCTGAATTCCACACTGAACATGGAGGGGGGGGGGGTCTCCAGCTCACGATCGACATATGTCTATAATCATAAAATTTATGATACAATGTCCTAATAAATTTAAAGGCATTTTTATTTTTTTTCCCCTTAAAAAATACTTTTTCATTCATTATTGTCGAAAACAGTGTCCGCTATTCGGAATGTCCGTTATTTAGAGGTTAAACATACAAAAATTCAGGTTTTGGGAGTGGGGATTGGAAAACTGTCCGTTAAATAGAGGTGTCCGCTATTCGGGAGTGTCCGTTATAGGGGTTTTACTGTATTACCTGAGGAAAAAAAATAAACTCCAATTACACCTCCTAGGAAGGGCATCTGTCTATAACGTATTTTTTCTTTCCTATGTGATTCCGTCTTAAAAGGTTTTACTGCATAACATTTTTCAAAGTCTCCAATAATGGAATATGGAATCAAAGAAAGTTGACTATCGAATAGCAGTGTCATTTACATGAAAAATATGAACAATTCTGATTTTTTTAGTATTATAAAGTTACATGTTTTAACCAATTGATTCCGAATATGCATTGAACACACACACACACACATATACCGGGTGTCCCAAAAATGACTGATGGATTTTAAAATTCAATAACATGCAAACGGTGACAGCTATTTAAAAAAATTTTTGTAGCAAAGTTAGGTATAATGTCAGGAGTTTTTTTTTTTTTTTACCGTAATTTTTTATTTTAATTTGCATTTCAAACAATCGCCGTCAGCGCCACCTATTGTTTGAGATGCGAACTAAAATAAAAAATTCCGGTAAAAAAAACTCCTGACGTTAAATGTCACCCTCCTGCAAAAATGTTTTAAATAGCTGTCACCGTTTGCAAGTTATTAAATTTTAAAATCCATCAGTCATTTTTGGGACACCCGGTATATACATAAAAGGTTTCGTAAACGATCGTCCCTAAATAAGTAATAAAGCATTAATTTCAGTAGAAAATGCAGCATAAATATCAATATGTTAAACCTTGCAAAAAATTTGTTGTACGTAGAGCCTGTGAATATTTAGATGAAACTCCGCTTGATATAGAATAACTCAAGATTGTCTTTTTATTGATACTTAGCAGCAACGCCATTGAATATAACAAAAGTTCAGTAAAAAAGTTAAGGGGAAAAAAATCAACAGGTTATGCGATTGTGTTACAAGTTCAAAACTACATTCGGATATTTAATGACAAAAGTTTTATTTATTTATTTATTTATTTTAAAAGGGAATTACATGAGAAATCATTCATATTAAAAATGACACATATCTCGTTATTTAAAAATTCAAACAGAATGAAATAAAATTGACTATCGAATAGCAGTGTCATTTACATGAAAAATATAAACAATTCTAATATTTTTATTGTTATAAAGTTACATGTTTTAGCTATTTGATTCCGAATATGCATTAAACACACACACACACATACCGGGTGTCTCAAAAATAACTGGCCCACCAATGGCCGAGAGGTTCTGACCTCTCAACTGGTAGACGGCAGGTGCTGGGTTCGAGCCCAATCGCGGCTGTCGGCCTAACCGTTCGGAGTTTTCGTGGTTTTCTTCGAACCTTGCGTAAATACGGGTTAGGTTCCCTTAGAAAGACCCCCACGAAGGGCATTCCCCTCCATGGTCCTATATCCCTAGTGTAGATAATCGGACGACAAAAATAAACCAACCCAAAAATGACTGATGGATTTTAAAATTTAATAACTTGCAAACGGTGACAGCTATTTAAAAAAAATTTGTAGGAGGGTTATGTATAATGTCAGGAGTCTTTTTACCGTAATTTTTTATTTTAGTTCGAATTTCAAACAACAGGTAGGGCTGACGGCGATTGAAGACCAGGTCGACACTACACTCAGCACTGATCACCTGGCCTTCAATCGCCGTCAGCGCCACCTATTGTTTGAAATTCGAACTAAAATAAAAAATTACGGTAAAAAAACTCCTGACATTATACATAACCCTCCTGCAAAAAAATTTTAAATTGCTGTCCCCGTTTGCACGTTATTGAATTTTAAAATTCATCAGTCATTTTTGGGACAACCGGTATATATACATAAAAGGTTTCGCAAACGCTCGTCCCTAAATAAGTAATAAAGCATTAATTTCAGCAGAAAAATGCACCTATCGAAAAAACTGTAGTACGCAGAGCCTGAGAATATTTGGATGAAACTCCGATTGATATAGAATAACTCAAGACTGTCTTTTATTGCTACTTAGCAGAACCGCCTTTAAAAATAACAAAACATCAGTAAAAGAAGTTAAGGAAAAAAGTCAAGAACTTACGCGATTGTGTTACACGTTCAAAACTACATTCGGATATTTTATGGCAAAAGTTTTTTTTTAAAGAATTACATGAGAAATCATATTATCATATTAAAAATGACACATATCTCGTTCTTTAAAAACTTTCAAATAGAATCAAAGAAAGTTGACTATCGAATATCAGTGCCATTTACATGGAAAATGTGAACAATTCTGATATTTTTATTATTATAAAGTTATATATTTTAACCAAATGATTCCGAATATCCATTAAACACACACACACACATATACATATGCAAACGATCGTCCTTAAATAAGTAATAAAGCATTAATTTCAGCAGAAAAATACACTATAAATATCAATAAATTACACCTCGCAAAAAATCTATAGTACGTAGAGCCTGCGAATATTTAGATGAAACTCTGATTAATATAGAATAACTCAAGACTGTCTTTTTTATTGCTACTTAGCAGCAACGCCATTAAAAATATCAAAACGCCATTAAAAATAACAAAACACCAGTAAAAGTTAAGAAAAGAAAAAATCAACAAGTTATGGGCTTGATTGTGTTACAAGTTCAAAACTACATTCGGATATTTTATGACAAAAGTTTTTTTTTAAAGGAATTACATGAGAAATCATCCATATTAAAAATGACATTTAAAAACTTTCAAAGAGAATCAAAAAAGTTGACTATCGGATAGCAGTGTCATTTACATGAAAAGTATGAACAGAAATTTTTACACGTATGGATGGTTCATTGGATGATTAACGAAGTTCAAAGACACGGAAAAGAACACCAGAAGTAATAATTTTAAGAGAGAATTTCTTCTCATGAAAAACTAAAAAATGTCAGTAGTGCTGCCATCTAGGGAAACCGAACAGAAAATATGTTTTCCGACAACTTGTTAGCAAAATTTCTTTCTTCAATTGCCGGAGTAGGATGTTGAAGAGCGAAAATTAAAAAATGATACTTGTTACCAGTAGCGCAAACTTTTGTGAAACAATGAGTGGGCTTAAATTTTTTGCAGTAGAATAACACACAATTTTTCCTTTTAACTGCGTGTGTGTAGAGAAGTGTGAGGGAGGAGCGAATGACATTGTATTCAGACACTTTTCTCCGGAAGGAACTTCTGTGGCTCGGGAGGTGGGGGGGGGGGGGACATTACAGAGTTCCTCGGAGGAAATCGCACTTTTTGACCATTGAAAATTCAAAATCTCAAATTTTCTGGGGGGGGGGGAGACATTTCATTGCTTCGGAGTGAATGTCCCCCCCCCCCTCGGGCCACCCTCTGGATTCAACACTGGTGAATGAACAGAAGAGATAATTCGAAGTCAAATTTGTTTTTTCGAAGTAAAACATAAAACTATTATAATTTAATTAAATCAACATAAGTTCTTCTTTATAAATACATTAATACTTATTATAAATAGTATAAAAATTGTTAACTTTTAAATAAATAACTATAATTTTAAAATGTTAAATTGCAGTCTATTGAATATTATATAAAGTGAAAGTAACACGCAATGCAGATCTGACACAGAATATGCAGGAAATCGTTCTTTGAGAGAAGTTTAACTATACATCCGCTAAAGAAGCTTTCAGTTCTATTGTACAGTGCTCAGCAAAAGTTTAGACAATGATCGATTACGCTTCTATTTTCAGAAGTATGTACCGAATGTTTGTAATTCCTCTGTCATATATTACTTGTGTCTTATCCTTTATTCACACACAATAAATTTTGAATTTTATCTTTTACATAAAATGTAATGACAAAAAAATAAAATTAACATTGTGGTAAAAGTATAGACAATTTGTGTATTTACAGAAAACTAACTGCAAATTAATATCGAGTTGCACCCGCATTGTTTGCAGTTAGTGCAAGAATGTGACTTTTCATCGAAAAAACTAAATGCTGCGTCACTTGGGGGTCTATTTCGTACAAAACATGTTCAACAGCAGCTCGAACCTCATTAAAAGAAAATTATAGCAAAAATTTGCATAAACATTACGACATATGATGTTACAAAAGTTTTCGATTAAGTCCGGATCACAACTACACTCCGGCCAATTCAGATCAATAATAATTTCAGAGTTAAACGAAGTTCTTCTTTTGTATGCAACATGAATAGATGCTAAAATCCATACTTTAGATCAGCAAAAGTTCCCAAATGACTAAAAATTAATCTTCAACGTATGCACGTAGTCTTGTGTTGCTTGGCAACCAATGAATAACTCCACAGATATACGAGCATTGAAGCTAAGTGAGGACCAAATTATTTAAAAGTCACCTTCTTTTTGTCGACTTAATAAAGTCCCAAGATCTTTACCATAAGTCAGTCCAATAGTACGTCCACTTGTTTGGGCCATTCAAATTCCACTTTTTTTTCGTTACTGAATATCATAGCGTACCATTTGGGTCCAAATGACGTATGTTTGCAAGTTAATTGAATTCTCGCCAATTTATAGCGATATTTTAAAGCTGATTGTTTTAACATTTTCATGTAAATTGATTTACCTGTTTCTTTAATTCATCTACGAATCATTTCCGTCGACACAGAAAGTTCTGACTTACTTTTAATGTGATTAGCAATCATTACTTGTGTAAATGTCAGTTTCTGGATCCTTTGTCATCTCATTTTCTCGTCACACAAAACCTTCCAGATTATGTTTTGTTCTGAAGGAGTCATCCTTAGACTATACTTTATAGACATACCACTTTGGACGATTCAATGCTGCTGAAATTTCTGCAACAGTCTTCCCTTTCCATTTCAGCTTTTCTTCTTCAATTACTTCATCTAATTGAATATTTTTAGCTCGCGGCATCTTCACTAACTGATGCTAGGTATAATTAAATACGTCAGATATGTGACATCATAACTTGGAAATTTGCATTTTTCTATGAACAGTTGGCTAAAAATCAAAAAAGTGTCTAAACTTTTGCAATATGCAAATTTTACTTTTTTCAGTTAAATTAAATATTATCTTATATTATAACCATTATTTTTTATTCTACATTATATAAAATATATTTGAAAATAAGTATAGCGATTTGTAAAATTCACGTGTTCGTATTTTTTATTTAAAGGTTAAAAAACACCAGTGTCTAAACTTTTGCTGAGCACTGTAAGTCTAATTGATGCCCCTACTATTTTGAAAAACAAAATTACTTTGAGAACGTCGATAAAACCAAATTTTTCTGCGATTAAATAATAAATAAATAAATTGCAATCCAATTATTGGATGGGCTCGCAGCCCTCGGGCTATTATAAGTTGATGCCACTGCTTGATACCACTGATTGAGGCAATGTTAGAATAGTAATTCAAACAAGAAAGAATTTGGAAAATCATAAAATAGTTGGTAAAAACTCGGCAGAAAAGATTAATAACAAACTGGGTCAAAAATTAAAAAGATATTTAAAAGGCGGCGTAAAATATTCAAATGATACATTACATAGCCACTGGAAAAATGGACTATAAGGATAGCCAACGTTTTAAAAAAGATGTTCCTGAAGCTGCGTTTTTTAAAATGGTTATACAAAAGTGAAATAAGTCAAGGGGTTCCGGGACACACTCTAAAATAAATTTTTTTTATTGAATGTTTGAAAATTTTTGGTAAAAATAAATATATATAGATATTTAATAATATATATAGATTAATAAATATATATAGATTAGTTATAGGATAGTTGGTAAAATTTTTGTAAACAAACTAACATTATAAAACTTTTCAGAATTTTTTTTAATTTAAAATTTAAAATTTATTAAAAAAGTGTGGTAATTTAAAATCGTTATAACTAAAAATATTATTTGTGGAATTTCAATCTTTTTTTTTCACATTTCAATGAACAGAAATATCTAACTTTTAATTCAGAATTTTTAAAAATATTATTTAATTTTTTTTTAAAGAACCTACCATCTGAAAATAATTTGAAATTGATCATTTGAAAAGATCTGCCATCTATGGAAAGGGAACAGAAAATATGTTTTCCGACAACTTGTTAGCAGGGTCATTCCATGTCAAATCATCCAGCAATTTTACGAAATGTCACCCACCATCTCAGATTTTGACGAAACTTGGTACATGAAAACATACATATATAAGATGCTACCATGTGAAATTTTAATTGAATCTAATCAAAATATTTTAAGTTATAGGGGTCATTCCATGCCAAATCAACCAGTGACTCAACCTGACTCTTTCAGATTTCAATGAAACTGCTAGGGATCATTCTCTATGATGATATAAATTAGAGCATATTTTTATTTTTTGTTTATTGCTTTAAATTTTTATACAATTAATTATTTATACAATTTTTTACATTTAATTTTTACACATAATTTTTATACAATTAATTATTTTTGAAAAATCATCATTTTTTGACTTGCATAAATATTTTCAATTTTGAATTTCTCAAGTTCTATCAAACATAGAAAATTTTATGACCACTCATTTCAAAGAGGAGTTTATAAGGTTTAATTTGATATGCAAGTCGACTATGTATAGTTAAAATAAATAAAATTTAAAATTTTTTAAAATTTAAAATTTGAAAATTTTTTAGTTAGTCATTTTTTAAAATTTTGAAAAAATTGTATGTTTGTTGTAATATTATAAGCTTTAAATTCTGAAATTTTTAGAGTGGGATCTCAATGGGATCAGGAGTTATTAAATAAAAGCAAAAATTACCATTAAAATAGTAGTATAATTCTATCTATTTTGTCATTTATTTATTATTTGTATGGTAATTTTCAGCTTTTATTTCATAACTCCTGATCCCATTGAGATCCCACTCTAAAAATTTCAGAATTTAAAGCTTATAATATTACAACAAACATACAATTTTTTCAAAATTTTTTAAAATGACTATCTAAAAAATTTTTAAATTTTAAATTTTAAAAACTTTTAAATTTTATTTATTTTAATTATACATAGTCGACTTGCATATCAAATTAAACCTTATGGTCATAAAATTTTCTATGTTTGATAGAACTTGAGAAATTCAAAATTGAAAATATTTATGCAAGTCAAAAAATGATGATTTTTCAAAATTTAAATAATTAATTTTATGAAAATTTAAAGCGATAAACAAAAAATAAAAATATGCTCTAATTTATATCATCATAGAGAATTATCCCTAGCAGTTTCATTGAAATCGGAAATGGTCAGGTTGAATATTGAATTTTTTTGGTTGATTTGACATGGAATGACCCATAGGCATCTGAACATGTGACACTTTTTTCATTCTATGGACATTTTTAGAGAGTTTTCTGTATGGTTCCACAAAATACTTCATAACTCTTCATCAAATAAATAAAATGGTTAAAAGTTTTGGAAGAACATTCTTTATATTATATATTTCATAAAGTTATACCAATTTTTATTTTCTTTTTACAATAAATATTTTTTTTTATTTTTGAATTTTTGAATATCCATAAAAAATTGACATTTAATGTATGAATTTATAAAAAATATTTTTAGGTGTGCCACCCATTTTATTTTGCGAAATATTTTTTTATGAGCTCTTTATTAGCCTATCTTTTCTCAGAACAAAAAATTAGAGAGGAGTTTTTTGAAAAATTTGTGAATTTTTTTTTTTTAAATATTTTTTCAATATCCACGTAAAATTGACATTTCGTGTATTAATTAAAAATATATATATAAGGTGTGCCACCCATTTTATTTTGATAAATAATTTTTATGAGCTTTTTATTAGTCAATCTTTTCTCAATAAAAAAAAAATAATAATAAAGGGATGTTTTTGAAAAACTTGAGAAAAAAAATTTCCTTTCAGATTTTTTTATATACATGTACTTTAAAGACACATAAACATATATAAAGAAATAATCTAGCATAAAGATGATCTGGAGACTGATAAACTTTATTAATATTCAATAAGCTTGTAAAATATTCCATTTTTGATAACATAGTGGATGCTTCCCCCTTCCTCCCCTACATTTCAAAGATTCCTGAGATACATATTTAGACAGATTCTTCAATATCCTATCAAAATAAAAATAACTGCCATATTTTTCTAACAAATCTAGATTTAACTTTTTTTTGTGGGAGGGAGGGGGGGGGGCAACTTCAAAATTTTTGTCAAGATGATTTCAATTATTAATATATAATATAAAAATATTCACTATTAAAACTAACAAGTCTAATAGTGATAAACAGAAATAAAATTACAGTACAATCCCTGAAATACGCACAGATAGGAACCAGAGGTTGTTCGGATTTTAAAATTACAAGGTAGAGCCCGTCAAATTTTGACGAAAGAAAATGTTTAAGAAGGAACTATTTCATTAACTTATAATAAACCTATAAAATTAGTTATAGTAAAAAATGCATTTTATATTGGTTCGTCTAACTCTTAAACAAACGATATTTATAGTCAAATTAACAAAATACTATTTCTATAAAACACAGTTGTAGAAATTGTTAAAATTAAACTTTAATCGTATATGTAAGCAGTAAAAAATAATAAAGATATGATATTATGATAAAGTTATCAATTAAGGTTCTTATGCTAGTATTACAAAATGATAAAAAGCAAAATTTATTCAACTTTGACTCAATAATAGATTTTTTTTCCCGTGAAATCTAAACCCGGCATCATTTTCACCATATCAAAATTTACAAATGTACATTTCACATCTGTATTCACGTTTCAAAAAAATTGGCATTTTAATTTGATAATTTTCATTCAAAACTTGAAGTCTCAATACTATCAGCTGAAATATATATTAAACTGTTGATATTCTTTTACGTGTAAATCAAATTTTGTAAATGAAGTCAAAATTCACCGGGAACGTTTTATAGCAGAAGATATTTAAATTTCTATTTTTTCCTTTTGATGAGAAAATGATACAGCAACAGCTGATAAAGATACAGCACTCAATTTTTTCCCTTTTTTTCTTTGCTTTAAATAGAAATGGAGTATTCCTGTTGCCACAATTAGAAAAGAGGTATTAAAAGCTACAAAAAAATTAATATTTGAAAAACAAATCAAGGTATAGCTTTCAAAAAATTTCATTTAAAAGTATATTTTTTTCCCTACATGATGGTGTAAAAATTGAAAATGTGCAATATTAAGAAGTTTAAAAACTTTTAGTAGAAAAAATCGCTATACCGAAATTCATTTAAAATTTGAAAGTGTTGCCATGCGCAAAATGACGTATGCGTTACGCACAGGTACGTTTGGTCTTTATATATAGATAAGTAAGTTAACTACCTTTTGATTTTTCTAGTTCAGTTTTTTTAGAATGTAGAATGTAGGTATCTACCTATCTATTTTTAAAAACCAATATTCTTGTTTAGTGAAACGCATTTGTTTTAATTTTTAAACCTTAACTCCTGGCCTCACAGACACGCTGCAGTATTTAATTTTCACAATTTAACTTTTAATTTTCAGTAAAACTATGTTGTTACAGTTTAATTTTGATTCATTTAGTAACTTAGTAGTATCACTAAACATTTTTGAATGAGAGTTTTTATTACAATAATAGGTCTTAACATAAAGTTTAGCACAAAAATAGTATCTTGTAAGTCAGTCAGATCAAGCGATCTCTGAGACTGCTTGCATTATTTATGAAACAATTTTTGTCGCGACAGTTAGAAGTTAACTGCTAGTTGCAATCTCACATACTACTTTTTTTTCCATTTTTTCCATGGTTTAATTTATAATTTTCAATTTAATTATAAATACTTGTGAAATTTACTTGAATACTTTTGCATAACTCATTTGTTTTAGGAAAAACAAGATAAAAATACACGCTGTGTATCTTTGCACCACCACTGCATACTTTTACCTTAACCGACGGAACAAAGATATGCTGAACAATGCTTTTCGAAAATTACAATTTGAT
This sequence comes from Maratus speculifer, assembly GCA_964019185.1. Classification (NCBI taxonomy): domain Eukaryota; kingdom Metazoa; phylum Arthropoda; class Arachnida; order Araneae; family Salticidae; genus Maratus; species Maratus speculifer. The sequence continues at coordinate 282,738,132 of OZ025294.1, forward strand.
TGAATACTGGTTGATGGTGACACATGCCTAATGTTCTAATATAATATTTTAATCATTCATCACATAAGTTTAAACCAATGTGTTTGTTAAAAAACAAAATTTATGGAAAGTGTGTATCTTTACCCCCACCTACTCTATATATTTTTTAATAGATAATACTTATTTTTTGTTACATATATATTCTGAATATTTGTTTATGATTCTGCAATACAATATACAAGATTTTAAAAAGTGTCCTACAATAAAATAAACATCAAGTTAATTTTATGAAAAATATTTTTAAAATTATTTTTTTAGAATTATATTCAGAATTTATTTATTTATCAGTGCATTTTTATACTTTATTGATTAAACAGTTTTAGATTCTAAATAAAAGGATATGGTTGTTATAGTATTTATGTTTATATTATTTTATTTTTATTTATATCATTATGAAGACTATAGGTAAAAGAAAATTTAAAGTACCGATAGTAAACGAAACATTTAGCAGACAGGAAATTCTAATAATTTTAAAGGGGGATGCTTATAATTAGTACTTTTTGTGAAATAGGTAGATAAAATTAAGATAGCGAGGGGATATGGTTGGAATTTATAAATTTCTCAGAAATTATGCAGCTTGCAAAATATATGAAATGGGGAGTAATGTTTGAAGTGGCTTACTTTTGGTATAAATTCATACTTCCCACATTTTTTAAAGAAGATGCAAAGCTTTAATTGTTTCAATGAATAGTTTTATAAATCAGTTTATATTTAATCTTATTGTTTTTCAGTTAGTATAATGGAAGTTTTGTTTGAATGCATACAGGAAATTAATTTTCTATAATATGAATTTTATACTTTAATTTATTAAAATAACATTAAAACAAGTTTTTAGAAACAAAATTACAGCCTAATTATAATATTTATTTATTATTATTACATGTATTTTTGAAGAATTTTGAACTTTAACAATACTTTAGATGTAGTCTGTAAAATTACAAAAGAATTTTTTTCTCAAATATTTAAAAAAACACTTTTCTAATTTTTTTTTAATTAATAAATGGTTTCCTTATAAACTATGTATATAAAAAAATCAGCCAAATCAAATGGGTGGCACATGTGAAAGAAAAAAAAAAAAAAAAAAAAAAAGAATTACATATTTTCATATTTTTCTAAACTCCTTAGATAAAATATTTTTTAAAAACAGCATTTGAATTCTAAAAAGTTTTATAGAGCATTCTTTTAATAAAATACATTATTAAGAATCTCTAAAAAATCCATATCTAATTTTATAAATAATATTTAGAAAAATAAGCATTTTTATCCAACATTACATGTTTGACAGAAGATCATTTTCAGCAAAAAATTGACTGAGAGGGGTATTTTTAAATGCTTGTAACTCATGAAAAATTTATTATTTTAAATTGAAATTTGGTGAAACAACATATCTTTAGACATTGTTTTTATGTATAAAATTTCATAGAAATCTGTGACGGTGAGTGACATGGTCTGGATGAAGTGACATGGAATGACCCAGCAACTTCTTTCTTTAATTGCCAAAGCAGGATGTGGAAGAGTCCAAAGTACTGGAAGAAAAAGACCCGGATGATAATGTTAAGTCTATGGGGGCGTTCTTTTCAAATATCTCGCTCAAATTTTAATTATCATCCGGGTATTTTTTTTTTCGTTAATGTGGCGTCTGAAGAACGAAAATTTAAAAATGATACCTGTTACCACCGAGGAAAAGAAGGAATATTCATGGAATTAAATAGGAAATACGAGTAATAATTCAAACAAGAAAGAATTTGAAAAATCATAAAATAGTTTAGAAAAAACTCGGAAGAAAAGATTAATAATAAATTGTGTCAAAAAATTAGAAAGATATTTAAAAGGCGAGGTAAAATATTGAGATGAGATATACATGGGCACTAAAAAAAACGGGCTCCAGGGATAAGCAAGGTTTTTAAAAAGATGTGCCTGAAGCCGTGCCTTTTAAATCGGAGAATACAAACATAATAAGTCAAGCGGGTCCGGAGCATATTTTAAAACTATTTTCATTTATTGAGTTAAAACTTTGAAATCTTTTGTGAAGGTTAACCATTATTTGTAAACAAAATTACACGATAAAACTTCTCATATTTTTTTAAAATTAAAAATTTAAAACTTATTAAAAAATTGAGGTAATTTAAAATCGTTGTAATTCAAAATAATATTTGTAAAATTTCTTCTTTTTCTTCTTTTTTCTTTTTTCTTTTTTTTTACTTTTAAATAAATAAAAATATTTAAATTTTAATTTTGATTCAAAATTTTTTTTAAAAAAAATTAGTTTTTAAATAAGTTAAAAATATTGAAAGTAAAAATTTGAAGAGAAATAGTGTAACTTTTATTTAAAAAAATCATATTTTTAAAAGTAAATATTTTTTAAATTTCCTAAATCTAAATTAAATTTTAAAAAAATGTTTTAAGTTTGGAGCATTTAACTTTAATGGTTGTTGAATTATAACAATTTAAATACGAGAAATTGTGAAAAGACCCAACGTAAAGAAAAACGCATTGAAAGCTATATTTTGAAAACAAACCGAATCGAAAAAGTTAATATTTATTCTTCTGATTAAAACAGAAACATAATTTAAACGCCATTTTAAGCAGAAAAAAATTAGTGCAATAATTTTTAAAAGAAAATCTGGAGATTTTTGTATCCCGGACCCCTTTAAACTGAGACTTTTTTTTTTGTCAGAAAATATCGTACCGGATAATTTTAAGACGCATAGAAAAAAAAAAGGGGGCTATACAGAAATATAGTGAATAATAAATACTTAAAATATAAAAATTTATGTCTACTTTTCTTTTTTTTTTTTTAATCAAAATGACCGATTGAAATGATCAATCAAATTATTTCTTTCGAATCCTTTGAAATAAGGCAAGTTAAAACATAAAAGTGAACATAAAAGAAAAGCAGGGCTAAAATTTTTCTTTCACGGATTGTTAAAAGGTGGAGGTAGGAAAAAAGTTGCACTGATGAAAAATCCTTACTTCTTTTTCTCTTAGGGGTGTATTTAGATTCAAACTGCTTTTTTCCTATTTACTTTTGAATTCACTTTTGCTCTCAAACGCATCAAACTTGCACATTCTCTTATTTAGAAACTTTATAATGTACCATGTCTGTCAATTTTGTGATAAATGCAGAAAATATTACAAAAAATGCAGTCAAAGTTGTCCTTTTCATCCGAATTTTCGAAGCGGGAGATCTGGGAACGAAATAAAAGGGTCTTACTGAGAAGGTAATTGTTTATAAATCAAATTCTAATGAACTGAGTGAAAAATAACATCACCCGGCACCTTACATGTCTCTTCAAAAATCCCCTCAGCAAGTTTCATGTTTCTACATTAAAAAATGCGTCTGAAATTGTATCAGAAAATTTCGAGCTGTTGAAGGAGGAAAAGTATTTTTTCGAATACACCCTTAGGGTTTTAAGTTATTTGAGAAAGACACATTATAGTATTTTTCAAAATCATCCAGGGCCAAAACTAGCCTTTTTTGCAGCCGAGGCAAACATGAATTTTGGCACTGCTCCGCAAAGTATAATTACAAAGAGATTTTAAAATTTAATATATAATTATAAAATATGTAATATTGAAATACGTAATCTGTTTTGTCATACATTGATTCGTTAAAATATTGAAAACGGAATCGGAAAATTTCGCTTTATACAGGATCCTTATGACATATAAGCCATAAAGTCTTCTATACTTTGAATATACCTTAGACAGGATGATTTTAACAAAACCGTGTTAAACATACATTTGACAAAAATCGACAAATAAAATATTTTTTTTTTTGGGAGTCCTTTCGTTCTGGTGCTTGGGGCACATGCATCCTCCCCCCCCCCCCCCCCCTTAGCTTCGATCCTGGTTCAGACTGGATGTTCAAGATATCTTAGACGGGTCTTTTTGTGGTGATACACTCCCGGGATTGAATGCCTGCTCATATCACAAAACTTATCTAAGATAACCCAGTGAAATTATTGTATCTGAGAACTTCACGAATACCAAAATATGTGCATGCACATAAAATAAAATCGGCTGCAGTAGCCAATCAATTAAAGCGAATTTTTATATCCTAACAGAATGAGTAATAGCGGCTGTATCTAGCCAAAATAAACTATGACTCAGTGAAAGAGGTTGTGAAATTCTTTCAGGGAGTTCAGCAGTCTTAAGATATCTAAAATATACGATCTGAATGGAATATTACAATGTAGAGTTTGAGAGGACGATTTTAACTATACCGTGCTAAACATAAATGTGAGAAAAATCGGCAAATAAAATCTTCATTTCGTCACCTAAGGTTCTATCGGTGTTTTTGAAAAAAATCCCTTATCGATATAGAAAAGTTCTATTTGTATTTATGAAGGCATTTTTGCCTCAAAATGATGTTACATATAATTTACATATGTCATTAAAATCATATTATGGTATTATTTAAATCCAGAAATGCCTTCATAGATACAAATAGAACATTTCTATATCGACAAGTCATTTTTTTTTCAAAAACAGAGATATAACCTTATTATTCTCAGATGACGATTTGGTGCTCCTTCGTTCTAGCACCCGGGACACATGTCCCAACTGCTCCCTTTAGTTTCGGCACTAACCAGAGTTAAAATAAGTGAATAAATAAATAAATAGTTAATTAGATTTCAAAATCCATAAAAGGCCAATAGTTTTTTCACGCCTCACTTTGTTGGCGCCCCATGTCAGTTCTTGAGTCAGGCGAAAACATGAAAAAGAACGAAGAATAGATAACTTAAATCTTTGTGCTTTACATTTGCATGACAGGAAAGGAGGAGGAACAAGAATTACTGTTATTAGAAAAGTTATACGATACACATACACCTTAGTAGTATAGTAATGAGAGTTCCACATCACCGGGCGTCGGGCGTTGACCTCTGTGAAGCTCATCGGCCTGTGAAGGTCATCGGGCGTTCGAGCTGTAAGAGGGGGGTGGGGTGAAGGTCATCGGACGTCACACAAGGTTAAGATGACGTCATCTTATAGGATGAGTGTGTTTTAGATAAGAATTTTTTTTTTAATTTTAAGCAGGAATTTTAGGGAGTTAGAATTTTTTTCGGTGTACTATAGTATGAGGGTGTTTTTTTTTTAATTTTAATACGGGGACTTTAAAATTTTCGGTGCACTTTAGTTTTAGATAAGAATTTTTTTTAATTTTAAGCGGGAATTTTAGGGAGTTAGAATTTTTTAGCCATACTATAGTACGATGATTTTTTTTTTTTTTTTTTAATTTTAATGCGGGAACTTTAAAATTTTCGGTGCACTTTTGTTTAAAGATTTATTTTTTTATTTTAAGCGGGAATTTTAGGGAGATTGATTTTTTTTTTTTTTTTTTTTTTTTTTCACCGTGTTTTAAATAAGGGGTTAAGCGGATATTTCGGATGGCATAGAATATTTTTTTCTGTACTATTGTACGAGTGGTTTTTAATTTTAATGTGGCAACTTAAAAATTTTCAGTTTGGTGTAATTTAAGAGTTTATTTTTTGATTTTAAGCAGAAATTTTGGGGAGTTTGATTTTTTTTTTTTTTTTTTTTTTCCACTGTACTCTTACATGATGAGTTAAGCGGATATTTTGGGAGAAATTATTATTTTAGACTAATCATATAAGAAGAATATATTTTTTTTTTTCGGGGGTTGCTATTTTAATAAAGAACTAATTAAAAAGGGTTCATTCGTGGTGAATTAATGAATTTTTTTTTTTTTTTTTTTTTTTTTGGGAGTAATTTTGTTAAGATTGAATTATTTTTTCATTTTTTGGAGTTTTAAGCGGATATTAATGTTTAATAGGGGGACTTTAATTTTTTTGCAAAGAAATTGACGTGCGCTCGTCGATCTAACCGTTCGGAGTTTATAGTTTTCTTCAAATCATGTGTGAATATTGGTTTAGAATTTCTTAGAATGACTTCCACCACTTTTATATCTATCCAATATCATAAATAACACATGCTGGTAATGGGAATTTGGTAGTAACAATTTTGAATAGTTATTTAATGAAGGAACTTTAAAATTATTTCGAGTACTATTTTTAGTCAACTATGTTATACACTTGAAATTTTAGAATAGTTAAAAAATAACTTTAAAATTTGAATGAAAAAATATGTTTCAAAATGGGATTTTACGTGCTAGCATTGAATCGCACTCGTCGCCCTAACGGTTTAGAATATGTGGTTTCCTTCGAACCTTGGTGAAAATTTAATTGAATTGATTATTATTATTATTTTGTATGTGTTGTATATATGTTTGCGTATGTATGTGCGTGTGTTGTATGAATGTACGTATGTATGTGTGTTGTATGCATGTATTTGTTGTATGTATGTGCGTGTAATTTTTTGCCGATAGGTGTGATCTTTAGCTGAAAGTGACCTAGGGTCAAAACTTTTACCCAGGAATCGCCACGGGGAGGCAGATCACTTGATTCCCGTATTGCACACATTCACATACATTATTTCGAGCGATATTTTTAGTGAAACATAATATGCAAATGAATTTGTAAAATAATTAAAAAATAACTTTAATATTTAACTGAAAGAATGTTTTAAAATGTAATTTTACGTACTAACATTTAATCGCGCTCGTTGGTTTTTACTGTTTGGAGTCTGTCATTTTCCTTTAACCTTGGAAAACCTTGCGTCAATAAGGATATTTCAGAAAGACCCCCACTTTGGGTACTCTTTTAAAATAATATTTGTAATGAGATGTGTTCGCGCGCGTCGGCCTAACTGTTTGGAGTATCAACATAAAATCAGCAAATTAATACAAAATATTTAAAATAGTAAGAAAATGATTGATTAAAATCACCAAGTAAGAATAAAAATACTTCAAGCAATGAGAAAATAAATGTTTTAAACCGCCAATTTAACATAAAATATTTCACACAATAAAAAACGAAAGATTAAAATCGCCAACTCAAAATGAAATCTCATGCAATTAGAATAAAAACATAAACAAAAATCGCCAAATTAAAAGATTATTCTTATCTCACAATAAATATTCTGAAAGACCTATTCAAAAATTCTAGTTAAAGTTTTTATTCAGAGTTCAAATAAAACTCCTTAAGTTTTGACATGTCACTAAAAATTTAAAGTAAACATTTTTTCAAAGTGTAATTATCAAAGATTAATTTTTCTAATAATTAACTCATGTAAAGATAGTTCAAAATGCAATGATTCACCATTTGCTTTTTAAATCTTAGAACATATTATTTGTGATATAAACATCACGTTATGTAAAAATTATAAATAAATATTAGTAGTTTTAAAATAATTTTTATTCGAATGGGTAGTTTGATAAATTAATAACATTAGAATTTTTTGATTTAAGAAGTAACGATTGAGAAACTAACCATTTCAAAATATTTTCTTGGCATAAATGAATTTAAAAGTATTAAAACCCTTTTCAAAATATTTTTATATGAAAATTAAATATATATTTTTTTTTCTTAAGAGAAATATTTTACGTGGGTGAAAAAGTGAGAGTCAGTTAATTTATGAATCATTTTAAAATATTACCTCGCAATAACTTGCTTTGAAAGTATGTTCTTAAACATATTAATATTTAAAAGTTTAGTCATTTTATACATTTTATATACAAATTTTACTTACCAACATATGAATTCGCCTTCATTCCGCATTTTCTTGAAGAATAATTCCTGATAAACTCTTATCAACACTGCATGTTGGTTTGAATCACTAGCAAGTTAAGACAGGTATGATATGAGTAATCGATGGGATTTCCCCAAAGAGGTGAAGTCATTCTTATCAAATCCTATTCTGAATGAGAAATATTTCAATTGCAATTAACTTCAGATTTTCTTATTTAATAATTATTTTTTTAATTTGCAAATTTTAATTAATGTTTTAGTGAAATTACCTTTAAGATTTTAATTTTTTTTTAATTGCTTATACTATTTCAAACATGTACATTCTTATTTGTAAATACAAAATCATAAAAAACATATTTGAATGATTTTATTATTATTATTGTTAGACATTATATTTGAAAATCATTTAAACCTTTAGCTTTTATTATTATTATTACTTAGATATTAAGAAATGACGAAGACCTGTAGAATTAATCTCATCTTAAAACTGATTAATATTCGAAGAAAAATTTATTCTGTTATCTTTTAATTTACCAAACATATATCTTAATATTCATTAACACACTTCTTATTTAATGAATAATATATTTGATGAATAATATATTTTATAATATATATGAGATTTTAATCTTTTTAAAAAAAAAATTGGGTTATGTTATTTCATACACATACGTTCTTATTCGAAAATTGAAAACCATAAAAAACATCGTTGGATGATTTTTTTTAATTAGACATTGTATTGGAAAAGCATTAAAACCTTTCATTTTTATCCCATTTAGACATCAAAAAGTGACGAAGATCTGACTGCTTCGCAAAGACTTAAAACTAGTGATTTGATGAGTCATACTTTCTGTGGGTTGTTTTCAATTTTGGAATTATCTTAATTAATTACCAATCTTCTCATTTTTTTAAACACCACACTAATCATTGCCCCCATTACTTAATCACGTAAATATAATTTATATAGTTTATAATTATCAGTTTTATACTAACATTTGAGACCTATACGTATGTGTTGTATTAATTCTTTTAGATTAATTCATACAAATTTTAACTTAAGCATCCTGTGCTAGTTTTCATACATTTATTATCACATCACTTGATAGAATTTCTTGCGATGTTTTAGAAATAATAGATATTTAATTTTTTTTTTAAATTAGTTAATAACATGAAAAAAAAAAATTAATTGCTTTTTAACATGAATCTTTTAAGAAAAACATATTTGATTCTGAAACATTAAATTTAAAAAACTAATTCTTAAGAATATGACTTGATGCAATTTACTCATTTTAAACAAGTTAACTTTACTACTTGACGGAAATATATTCAAACGCAAAACGATTTAACTTTCACATTTTTAAAGTTAATTATATAATATACTAACATTTAATTATAATAGGTATAATTTTATTAAAAATACTGAATAAAATAAAATTTATACTTTAAAAAAAATATTATAGCACCATTTAAAAATATTAAACAACAACAACAAACTTGTAATTAAGAGATGAATAAATATAAATGTATTCATCACAATATAATTAAAATAAATACTTAATCATTCATAAAAAATTCTTCCCTTGAATCTTCACATGTATGTTAGTAAAAATATAACACTAAAGTTTTCAAAAAGATTATAAGCGTGTCCAATTCAACAAAAAAATTGAGTATTAAATATCGAATAATGGATATGCACTTTTTATACTCACATCTTACAATGAAATTTGTAACCAAATGTAATGATTTTTAAGCATGTCTTCTTAAATTTTTTTTTTCAATGAAAGACTATCACAGTTGAATATTTAGCTTTCTCTTCATAACTTTATCGAGAAATATATAATGTATACCACACGATTTCATTAAATGAATCACAATGCAATTCAAACTTCTCATTTTCAATGTTTTATATATACTAGTGTTTATCAAATAGGTGTTTATTCTGAACAATCATTACTTAGTATATTGATGAAAAGTTTGTGTTGAACGGTTTTTAACTCAAATGGTGTGAGAGAAGGATATATTAGGACAGAAGTTATTAAATATAGAGTCTTTAAAGTTTATACCCGTGCAAGAATTGGCATTTCAAGAAACAAAGTTGTGTCATATTTGAAAGCATTCTTTATATTCGAAACGCACACGTGATCACGATCACATCACTGAAGAGTATAGAGAAGCTGTTTATGTTGTATAGAATTTGAATTTTCATTAACACAATATTATAATCGAAGTTTTTCGACAGTTTGAAAAGTTATGATGCACAACGTCTGCACACGTTAACACAGAATAAGATTAGCCTATGCCCTTTCGATGATAAGCGTTATTTGCAGGAAAGATGTAGTAAAATAACATTTTCTTGGTAATGTTACTCGCAGGTTTCGAAACCACAAACATCTGATTATACTTCTCATTTTTAACACGCGACGCTAACCATTGGGCCATTAAAGCCCGTAATTTAGTAACTAAAAAGTAAGAAAGATCATCGAAAGTGATCACTTCACACATGCAAAAATAATTTTTATTGTGACTTATCAGTTAAAAATCATGAAGAAAAGAAAAAAATCACATATGTTTTGGAATACTTTGAGATTTTATGAGTCACTTCATCAGTTAGACATATCCACTCTTATGAATCACTACTTATGCTTAAATTTTCAAAGACTTGCTTATATGAAATGTATTATATTTTAGTTTATCAGTGATAGTGTGATTACTTGTTAATACTTTTAACGTTATTAAAAAATTAAAAAAAAAATCAAATGTTAATAATTAATTAAAAAAAAATACAAGTCACTATTAAAGGTTTGAACAAATTATTAAAATAATTTTACAAAACTTTTCAAATTATTTAAAAATGTTTCACTAATATTTAGTAATCGTCAAATTTTAATGTCGATAATCATTTATGTGACTTAGGTTTTCTGTTTTAACTGTTAAGTTATTAGATTCCCCCTTCAAGTACATCTCACTGATATGTTTTCAACAATCAACCACCCAACTTTTTTTTTTCGTAATCAACTATTTATTTACCCTAACAACCAACTATTTATTTACCCTAACAACCAACTATTTATTTATCCTAGCAGCCAAAAAGCTTTTATCGTCACATGAACAAAATTTTTAAGATGAAAGACTTGTCATTTTTAATCGAAAAAAAAAAACAATGACTTGTGTAATAAATTTTTTCCTTACTTAAATGAAACCTTCGCATGTGTATGGTAAAACTTGGAAAATTTCATTTAATGCACAAATTTAAAGTTAACAGGCAAGGTCTTCACACATCTTTTAGTATTTTACTAACATTTTACCAAATATCTTTAGAAAACAACAGAATTTTAAATAATTATTTTAATAAAAATTCTCTTTTGTAAGTGGCATTACTAAACTTACTTGAAAAATTAACTTGGCAAAGCAGGTTTTCACTGTTTCAACTTAGTAATATTCATAAGTTTTATATCAAAATCAACTTGTTTGGTTATGTCCCAGCATGGATTTATAAAATGTATCGAAAAAGACCTTTAATATTAATGTTTAAAAATATGCAGTTAGTCTTTTAAAGATAAATATTTTCACTTCTTTTATTTAAAAACATTTTTAAATAAAATTATTACCGTTGCCAATTTTTCTCAGTGTTATGAAATATGCATGCAAAACTTTTAATTATAACTTTCACATTTTAGTATTTCAAATTATTGTTTTCAAAGTGTACTAAAATTTGAAAAAAATAAAAAAAATATTTAATTTTCATGCATAATTAAATTAAAATAGTTTAATAATAAAGACACATTTAACATTCTGTACTCACCTAATCCATCACCATCGCAAAACTACGTCCAACACACTCCAGGGTTTAGGAAGAAATGAAAAAATTCAAAGTCCTTATCAGAAAATGTTATCAGATAATCTTATCTTAAGATATGTGACGTCACAGAACATGTGTCAACTGATCACGTGATGTATACCACGTGACTAGCGCTTTGTATTCTAGATTGGTTCTTATAAAAATTCATTTATGAAGTAATTTAATCATTCTTATTCTTATTAATTAATTAATTAATTTAATTAATTAATCTTATTAATTTAATTAATTAATCTTATTAATTAGTTTAATTAATTAATTAATTAATTAATAATAAATAATTAATAATAATATTAATTAATTAATTAATTTAATTAATCTTATTAATTAGTTTAATTAATTAGTTAATTAATAATAATTCCAAAACATATGTGATTTTTTTCTTTTCTTCATGATTTTTAACTGATAAGTCACAATAAAAATTATTTTTGCATGTGTGAAGTAATCACTTTCGATGATCTTTCTTACTTTTTAGTTACTAAATTACGGGCTTTAATGGCCCAATGGTTAGCGTCGCGTGTTAAAAATGAGAAGTGTAATCAGATGTTTCTGGTTTCGAAACCTGCGAGTAACATTACCAAGAAAATGTTATGTTACTACATCTTTCCTGCAAATAACGCTTATCATCGAAAGGGCATAGGCTAATCTTATTCTGTGTTAACGTGTGCAGACGTTGTGCATCATAACTTTTCAAATTGTCGAAAAACTTCGATTATAATATTGTGTTAATGAAAATTCAAATTCTATACAACATAAACAGCTTCTCTATACTCTTCAGTGATGTGATCGTGATCACGTGTGCGTTTCGAATATAAAGAATGCTTTCAAATATGACACAACTTTGTTTCTTGAAATGCCAATTCTTGCACGGGTATAAACTTTAAAGACTATATTTAATAACTTCTGTCCTAATATATCCTTCTCTCACACCATTTGAGTTAAAAACCGTTCAACACAAACTTTTCATCAATATACTAAGTAATGATTGTTCAGAATAAACACCTATTTGATAAACACTAGTATATATAAAACATTGAAAATGAGAAGTTTGAATTGTATTGTGATTCATTTAATGAAATCGTGTGGTATACATTATATATTTCTCGATAAAGTTATGAAGAGAAAGCTAAATATTCAACTGTGATAGTCTTTCATTGAAAAAAAAATTTAAGAAGACATGCTTAAAAATCATTACATTTGGTTACAAATTTCATTGTAAGATGTGAGTATAAAAAGTGCATATCCATTATTCGATATTTAATACTCAATTTTTTTGTTGAATTGGACACGCTTATAATCTTTTTGAAAACTTTAGTGTTATATTTTTACTAACATACATGTGAATATTCAAGGGAAGAATTTTTTATGAATGATTAAGTATTTCTTTTAATTATTGTGTGATTCATACATTTATATTTATTCATCTCTTAATTACAAGTTTGTTGTTGTTGTTTAATATTTTTAAATGGTGTTATAATATTTTTTTTTAAAGTATAAATTTTATTTTATTCAGTATTTTTAATAAAATTATACCTATTATAATTAAATGTTAGTATATTATATAATTAACTTTAAAAATGTGAAAGTTAAATCGTTTTACGTTTGAATATATTTCCGTCAAGTAGTAAAGTTAACTTGTTTAAAATGAGTAAATTGCATCAAGTCATATTCTTAAGAATTAGTTTTTTAAATTTAATGTTTCAGAATCAAATATGTTTTTCTTAAAAGATTCATGTTAAAAAGCAATTAATTTTTTTTTTCATGTTATTAACTAATTTAAAAAAAAATTAAATATCTATTATTTCTAAAACATCGCAAGAAATTCTATCAAGTGAAGTGATAATAAATGTATGAAAACTAGCACAGGATGCTTAAGTTAAAATTTGTATGAATTAATCTAAAAGAATTAATACAACACATACGTATAGGTCTCAAATGTTAGTATAAAACTGATAATTATAAACTATATAAATTATATTTACGTGATTAAGTAATGGGGGCAATGATTAGTGTGGTGTTTAAAAAAATGAGAAGATTGGTAATTAATTAAGATAATTCCAAAATTGAAAACAACCCACAGAAAGTATGACTCATCAAATCACTAGTTTTAAGTCTTTGCGAAGCATTCAGATCTTCGTCACTTTTTGATGTCTAAATGGGATAAAAATGAAAGGTTTTAATGCTTTTCCAATACAATGTCTAATTAAAAAAAATCATCCAACGATGTTTTTTATGGTTTTCAATTTTCGAATAAGAACGTATGTGCATGAAATAACATAACCCAATTTTTTTAAAAAAAAGATTAAAATCTCATATATATTATAAAATATATTATTCATCAAATATATTATTCATTAAATAAGAAGTGTGTTAATGAATATTAAGATATATGTTTGGTAAATTAAAAGATAACAGAATAAATTTTTCTTCGAATATTCATCAGTTTTAAGATGAGATTAATTCTACAGGTCTTCGTCATTTCTTAATATCTAAGTAATAATAATAATAAAAGCTAAAGGTTTAAATGATTTTCAAATATAATGTCTAACAATAATAATAATAAAATCATTCAAATATGTTTTTTATGATTTTGTATTTACAAATAAGAATGTACATGTTTGAAATAGTATAAGCAATTAAAAAAAAATTAAAATCTTAAAGGTAATTTCACTAAAACATTAATTAAAATTTGCAAATTAAAAAAATAATTATTAAATAAGAAAATCTGAAGTTAATTGCAATTGAAATATTTCTCATTCAGAATAGGATTTGATAAGAATGACTTCACCTCTTTGGGGAAATCCCATCGATTACTCATATCATACCTGTCTTAACTTGCTAGTGATTCAAACCAACATGCAGTGTTGATAAGAGTTTATCAGGAATTATTCTTCAAGAAAATGCGGAATGAAGGCGAATTCATATGTTGGTAAGTAAAATTTGTATATAAAATGTATAAAATGACTAAACTTTTAAATATTAATATGTTTAAGAACATACTTTCAAAGCAAGTTATTGCGAGGTAATATTTTAAAATGATTCATAAATTAACTGACTCTCACTTTTTCACCCACGTAAAATATTTCTCTTAAGAAGAAAAAAATATTTAATTTTCATATAAAAATATTTTGAAAAGGGTTTTAATACTTTTAAATTCATTTATGCCAAGAAAATATTTTGAAATGGTTAGTTTCTCAATCGTTACTTCTTAATCCAAAAAATTCTAATGTTATTAATTTATCAAACTACCCATTCGAATAAAAATTATTTTAAAACTACTAATATTTATTTATAATTTTTACATAACGTGATGTTTATATCACAAATAATATGTTCTAAGATTTAAAAAGCAAATGGTGAATCATTGCATTTTGAACTATCTTTACATGAGTTAATTATTAGAAAAATTAATCTTTGATAATTACACTTTGAAAAAATGTTTACTTTAAATTTTTAGTGACATGTCAAAACTTAAGGAGTTTTATTTGAACTCTGAATAAAAACTTTAACTAGAATTTTTGAATAGCTCTTTCAGAATATTTATTGTGAGATAAGAATAATCTTTTAATTTGGCGATTTTTGTTTATGTTTTTATTCTAATTGCATGAGATTTCATTTTGAGTTGGCGATTTTAATCTTTCGTTTTTTATTGTGTGAAATATTTTATGTTAAATTGGCGGTTTAAAACATTTATTTTCTCATTGCTTGAAGTATTTTTATTCTTACTTGGTGATTTTAATCAATCATTTTCTTACTATTTTAAATATTTTGTATTAATTTGCTGATTTTATGTTGATACTCCAAACAGTTAGGCCGACGCGCGCGAACACATCTCATTACAAATATTATTTTAAAAGAGTACCCAAAGTGGGGGTCTTTCTGAAATATCCTTATTGACGCAAGGTTTTCCAAGGTTAAAGGAAAATGACAGACTCCAAACAGTAAAAACCAACGAGCGCGATTAAATGTTAGTACGTAAAATTACATTTTAAAACATTCTTTCATTTAAATTTTAAAGTTATTTTTTAATTATTTTACAAATTCATTTGCATATTATGTTTCACTAAAAATATTGCTCGAAATAATGTATGTGAATGTGTGCAATACGGGAATCAAGTGATCTGCCTCCCCGTGGCGATTCCTGGGTAAAAGTTTTGACCCTAGGTCACTTTCAGCTAAAGATCACACCTATCGGCAAAAAATTACACGCACATACATACAACAAATACATGCATACAACACACATACATACGTACATTCATACAACACACGCACATACATACGCAAACATATATACAACACATACAAAATAATAATAATAATCAATTCAATTAAATTTTCACCAAGGTTCGAAGGAAACCACATATTCTAAACCGTTAGGGCGACGAGTGCGATTCAATGCTAGCACATAAAATCCCATTTTGAAACATATTTTTTCATTCAAATTTTAAAGTTATTTTTTAACTATTCTAAAATATCAAGTGTATAACATAGTTGACTAAAAATAGTACTCGAAATAATTTTAAAGTTCCTTCATTAAATAACTATTCAAAATTGTTACTCCCAAATTCCCATTACCAGCATGTGTTATTTATGATATTGGATAGATATAAAAGTGGTGGAAGTCATTCTAAGAAATTCTAAACCAATATTCACACATGATTTGAAGAAAACTATAAACTCCGAACGGTTAGATCGACGAGCGCACGTCAATTTCATTGCAAAAAAATTAAAGTCCCCCTATTAAACATTAATATCCGCTTAAAACTCCAAAAAATGAAAAAATAATTCAATCTTAACAAAATTACTCCCAAAAAAAAAAAAAAAAAAAAAAAAAAAAAAATTCATTAATTCACCACGAATGAACCCTTCTTAATTAGTTCTTTATTAAAATAGCAACCCCCGAAAAAAAAAAATATATTCTTCTTATATGATTAGTCTAAAATAATAATTTCTCCCAAAATATCCGCTTAACTCATCATGTAAGAGTACAATGGAAAAAAAAAAAAAAAAAAAAAAAAATCAAACTCCCCAAAATTTTTGCTTAAAATCAAAAAATAAACTCTTAAATTACACCAAACTGAAAATTTTTAAGTTGCCACATTAAAATTAAAAACCACTCGTACAATAGTACAGAAAAAAATATTCTATGCCATCCGAAATATCCGCTTAACCCCTTATTTAAAACACGGTGAAAAAAAAAAAAAAAAAAAAAAATCAATCTCCCTAAAATTCCCGCTTAAAATAAAAAAATAAATCTTTAAACTAAAGTGCACCGAAAATTTTAAAGTTCCCGCATTAAAATTAAAAAAAAAAAAAAAAAAAATCATCGTACTATAGTATGGCTAAAAAATTCTAACTCCCTAAAATTCCCGCTTAAAATTAAAAAAAATTCTTATCTAAAACTAAAGTGCACCGAAAATTTTAAAGTCCCCGTATTAAAATTAAAAAAAAAACACCCTCATACGCCGAAAAAAATTCTAACTCCCTAAAATTCCTGCTTAAAATTAAAAAAAAAATTCTTATCTAAAACACACTCATCCTATAAGATGACGTCATCTTAACCTTGTGTGACGTCCGATGACCTTCACCCCACCCCCCTCTTACAGCTCGAACGCCCGATGACCTTCACAGGCCGATGAGCTTCACAGAGGTCAACGCCCGACGCCCGGTGATGTGGAACTCTCATTACTATACTACTCACCTTATTATCTATATACCGGGTGTCCAGTAAATGACTGACCCATTTTAAAATTAAATAACAAAAAAACGGTTTGAGATAAAAATGCGCGGTTTGCGGTATTGTTATTAGAATATCAATAAATTTTGAATACGCACTTCCTTCAAATAGTTCTAATTTCGGCCAAAAGATGGCGCTGGCGGCATCAGACTACAGAAATGCCGCCTGTTTTCTTGTTCTCAAGCTGATGATCTTTCCGGCTCATTTTCCCGAGTCGAATCTGAATCGAAATGTTGAATCGACTCTCCACTCAACTGCAGAAATAGGGTTTGTTGATTGGAACGAGATTTAAAATAACATTTAAGATTGAACGGGGTCTATTGTAACAATCTATGTCTATTGTAGCCTCCTCAGACAAATATCACGGGGAACTACAAAAACTAGTCTAAAATTACTGTAAAACATCTCCAAAGATGTGTCAATCTAAGAATAAATATTTATGACCAGCAAACGTTTGTTAAAGAATCCTAGAAATATTTGTAACAATTCTAGAAAAATTTAAATTAATTTAAAGGATATTCTTTAGTGTTTCAAAATTCTCTTCGGAATATGTCATTTTAACCGCTTAACTGATACTCTTTTTACGTATATATAGAAATATATGTATGTAAATATGATTTATTATCTTTTTTAAATTATGTGTAAAAAAACCATTGTTCAATTTATTTTTCAATATTAATATTTATAAAATTGAACTAAAATAAGTAGACATTCAGTTTTATCTAAAATATCTATGGCCCCACCAGTGGGTGATAGATTCTAACGTTTCAACTGGTAGACGGCAGTGTTGGGTTCGAACCCAATCGCGTCTGTCGGCATAACCGTTCGGAATTTTCCGTGGTTTTCTTCGAACCTTGGATTTTTTTTTTTTTTTTGTAAATACGGGTTAGGTGCGACACCCACGCAGGGCATATCCTGACCATCCCCTCATCATTCTGGCCTATATCCCACGTGTACTTAATCGGCCGACATTAAATAAACCAAACCAAACTAAAATATCTATACGCAATTTTATGGCAAAACATTTTTACGGAAACTTTTTACTGAAATAAAGTTTCGTTTCTTTTTCTTCTAGTTTTTTTTTTAAATATTGCGTGAAACAAAAGCTGTTGAAAATATTTTAGAAGCCAATGCAGTATCCACTGTCCCGATCCTTTCTTTCATTTACTATCTCCCGATTCTACTTT
Organism: Maratus speculifer; assembly: GCA_964019185.1. Taxonomy (NCBI): domain Eukaryota; kingdom Metazoa; phylum Arthropoda; class Arachnida; order Araneae; family Salticidae; genus Maratus; species Maratus speculifer. Next base: position 282,756,564 of record OZ025294.1, read on the forward strand.
TTTCTCCTGTTGGATTCGATAGTTGAAATACGAATCGGTTTTAAAAGCCTAGATTACAAATTTTGAAGCTATATTTGTGTAATACAATACCGAATAACAGTAAAAAAGCAATAAACATCAAATTGATGCTCTTAGCACAATATCAAGTTTATATTTTGAGGTATTTGCGTCATCTAAACTGTAAATAGAAGAGGTTATTACAATGCTGATTTTAACGCCAGTTGAGACGTCAGAAACTATCGCCCACTGGTGAGGCCATAGATATTTTAGATAAAACTGAATGTCTACTTATTTTAGTTCAATTTTATAAATTTAAATATTGGAAAAACAAATTGAACATTGGTATCTTTTTATACATAATTTAAAAAAGATAAAAAAATCATATGTTTAATGATATTTCTTATTTTAAATCAGATACAGGAGATATTTTCAGAATGTTTTTTTTAGTTCTTTTCCTCATACCGGGGGAAAAGAACGAGATTACATATTTCCCTTCTATATGGGGGGGAGGGCAAAAATATATTTCAGGTTCTATGATGCTTTTTGTAATAAAGTTTTGAAAAGGGATGACTTACAGGCTATGAAAAAAGATACATCTTTCTTTTTAGCTCACAGGCTATCATAGCCTGAGAGCTTATGTGCCCGTCCGTTCTGTATGTATGTGCGTAACGCGATAACTCATGATAAAAATATCGGATCCACTTGAAATTTTGTATGTAGGTATATTCTGATAAGGCGCTTCCCTGATTAGTTTTTGGAGCTCATTCGATATGTATAAGAGGGGGAACGGGGGGCTCATGCCCCTCCCCTTAATTGATATAAACGAGATTTTCATGCAGATTTAACAGTTTTCGTTCAAAATTTAGATACAGTATCATTCTGATGAGGCGATACCGTGGCTGTTATTAGGTGTTCGTTGAATAAGTATAAACAGGGGGAACGGGGGGCTCATGCCCCTCCCCTTAACTGATATAAACGGGATTTTCATGCAGAATTAACAGTTTTCGTTCAAAATTTAGATATAAGATCATTCTGATGAGGCGAGTCCGTGGCTGTTATTAGGTGTTCATTGAATAAGTATAAACAGGGGGAACGGGGGTTCTAATGCCCCTCCCCTTAACTTGTATAAATGGATTTTTCAATCAGAATTGTCAGATTTCGTTCAAATCTCTGAATAGTTTTGGAAGTTTAATGGTTAAGTATAAAAGAGAATATAACTCCTCTTAAATTATATAAATGCTAAATGGGTATTTATTAAGAATTATCCGATTTGCTCTGAATTTTGGATATAGATTTTTCAATATGATAAAGCATGTCCTTGATAGTTTAGGAGGTTCAATGATTAAGTATAAAAAAGGAGAAAGGGGAGAGCTGTTTCCCCTTCTTAATTTTTTTTTCGAACGGAATTAACGAAAATACAAGGCTGTAATGTACAATTAGTATGCGTAGCCTGTGAGCTCAATGCCATCAGTTTAACTGGGCAATATCCTTTTTATTTCTTTTTAAATATCCGTACATTTTAGCGTAGATACGTTTCCTGCCGTGGGTGGGTGGGGGGAGGCGAGGTGTGTACAAAAGACATCTTAAAATCTCTCACGGCTTTCGTAATAAAATTTTTAGATACCTTAAATGACAAAATATGAATATAAAGTAGGGATGCATTCGGTTTTCGGAAAAAATAATAATATTTTGTTTTAGACAGGTTTTTGCCTTAGCAGGTAGTTTTGTATGTTTCTTTCTACTTCGTGATCAATAAATTTTTATGTCTAAAACAGGATTTGTTGTAGACGGATTCCTTTATAGTAAGATTTAGAAAATTTTAATGTGCCAATTTATAAGTTTTATTAGACAGGAGACTTGGCAAAGCTATTTGCATACCATTGTTTTAAAATTTTAACTGCTTTGCCTGTACAACATACCGGCAATTATAGTTTACTTCTTCCATCACTTAAAGCTTTCTGACACAACTAAAAATTTTAAATGCAATTTCATACTATTTAGTAGAAGAAATATTCAAATTAAATATTACGATTATTTTAGCTTTAAAAAAGCGGCGTTTATCCCATATTTTCATTTCATTGTATGTAAAAAAGCGTATCAGTTAAGCGGTTAAAATAACATATTCCGAAGTTAATTTTGAAACACTAAAGAACGTCTTTTAAATTAATTTAAATTTTTCTAGAACGCTTCTTTAATAAATGTTTTCTTGTCATAAATATTTATTTATAAATTGATACACCGTTGGAGATGTTTTACAGTAATTTTAAACTAGTTTTTATAGTTTCCCGTGATATTTGTCTGAGGAGGTTACAATAGACAAAGGTTGTTACAATAGGCCTAGTTCAATCTTAAATGTTATTTTAAATCTCGTTTCAATCAACAAATCCTATTTCTGTAGTTGAGTGGAGAGTCGATTCAACATTTCGACTCAGATTCGACTCGGGAAAATGAGCCGGAAAGATCATCAGCTTGAGAACAAGAAAACAGGCGATATTTCTGCAGTCTGATGCCGCCAGCGCCATCTTTTGGCCGAAATTAGAACTATTTAAAGGAAGTGCGTATTGAAAAATTATTAATATTCTAATAACAATACCGCAAACCGCGCATTTTTATCTCAAACCGTTTTTTTATTATTTAATTTTAAAATGGGTCAGTCATTTACTGGACACCCGGTATATATATTACGCTAACGTATGCGGCACAAAAATCACGATTATTTGTTAATTGTTCAATGGCAACATCTGAATAAAACGCAAATCATCGGTTAATGTGTAAAAGTAATTTAGAAGGATTTAGACCAAGGTAAATCTGATTTATTTACTTCTTTCTCTGTTGCTGCAACTACGGAGTTTTAAATATTATTATTTTTAGTTTTCTGTTACTTAACCTCTTCAGACCTGATCATAAAATAACTCTACAAATATATATTTATTGCTTTTGCATAATCGAAATGACACTACAGATGACAGAAAGAGTCATTTTTATGAAATCAGTACTTTAGGGGACTGGTAATTTAGGTTTTAAAATATGGATGTAAAAGTATTAATCCCCTTAAAAATCAGTTTAACTATCAGTAGTATAAATTTACGCGCTAACAATATTAAGGTCTTTAAACAAGTAAATGATCAGCAAATCCTTAAAATTTTCTATTGTAAAACATTTAAGTTAAATAATCATGAATATTTCATACTTTCTTGGCCACAATGTCTTGAAGGTATTTTTGAAACTCGGATGAAAATAAAATTAATTTTATGAGGTAATATTCATCAGTGCTGCTATTTATTGGTTTTGATTTAAAGCAAAACACATTCAGCTGTATAGAAGTAAAGTAAAAATGCAAAAAAATCGAACAATTTAGTTTTTATGAGAGAAAAAATTGAGGTACACATTTATGCACCTCAAGTCTGAAAAGGTTAAAAAAAATTAAGTCATGAATTTTAAAAGTTTTAGTTTAAAATTAAAGTTATGCATTATAAATTAAATGAGTGAAAGGATTATATATTAAATGAAATTAATGAAATACGAAAAAATGCCGCTGGAAGATTGTTTGGCGAATTATCACCTGTCCCCGGTCAGTATATAAGTACCGAGCTTTTGAATTTTCTAGCAGAATTTTCTGATTTGGTACACAATTGAGCAGGTAAAATTAAATTATGAATAAACGTATTATGATGAAATGTTTAGTATAAATTTAAAGGACACCAAAATGGTCGCTAAGGGCGGTTAGTAAAAAATAAAAACATCTTTGCGTCGAGTTGTAAATTTCTTTTTTTTTAAAGATTTTTTTTTTTTTTTTTTTTTAATATTCGTCTCCCTTTCTTCTTGATTTGTATGTATATTTCTTTATAAATTAAAATTCTTCAGAGAAAAGTAAATTATTACAGTTTGAAAATTAATTAATTAAAATTAATTAAAATATATAATATGAAATTTTGGTATTACTAGGTTATCCAGTCGACCAAAAAATTATCGCCAAACTATAAGATTAAATGCCAATAATGGATGATCGTGAATGTCACATTCAATGACATTAAATACGATTCATGTGTTTAAAATGTCATTAAGTGATTTTTATTTCGACATTTTATTAGCATTTTTATTAATATTCTACTAATTATTTCTTTTTTCGTTATTTAAAATAAAAAGTATGTCAATACGTATAATTTAGTTATTAGTTTGGCGATTTGTATAATTTGGCGAAATTGGTCGACGGGATAACAGAGTAGTACCGAAATTTTAAAAGCTCACTGTTTTATTTGAAAGACGACTAAAATAATAAGAGATGTTATAAGTTAAAAATATACATTTTATTTAAAACTTCTTAGTACTTTCAAGTTTTTCCAAGCTCTTCGCCAGAGAATATTTTAATAATTGTTGTTCATTTATACAAGTACGTCTTTAATTATACAAGCATGAACTTTTTAAAGTTATTATTACATATTTTATGAAAACTTTACGAATGAATTACATATTTTATAGAATGAAGTGAAAAATTGTATTTTGTCTTATGATTTTATTATTTAAAATTTATTAATTTTAGCCAAAGTTAAAAATTGAAAAAATTCTGAAACATAACTTTTTGCGTATTTTTGTGTAAAATAAATAAATAAATAAAAATAGTGTCTTTAGAGTTCATAGAATTATTTATTGAATAATAATATTAATAATAATTCTTTAGAGAAATTTTTGCGATTATTTTTTTCACAAGAACTATATATTTTAGAAATATTTTCTTAAAATTGACCCCCTTCCCCGCCCCAAAAAATCCTGAAGGCAATTTAATTAAAATCTATCAGCAAATAATTGCACGAAGTCTAGTAAATTCACCCTTATTAGAAATTTAGATACATCAATTTAAATATGACAAATCCTGAAAAAATAGATCCTGAGAAAAATAAGATTTAAAGTGCTCTTTCGACAATCACGGTCAGTATAACCTAAACAAGTTGTAAATTGCACGTGAAGTGTAACAAATGAGGTGCGTTCGTACGATAACGAAGTTTTAAAAATATTACTCTCATACATCAATCTCATAAAATTGTAAATAGTGAATTACAATTAAAACGCTCATCAAACAATGTTCTCCCTATACCATTATGTAATAGAATACTTTTGTGTGGCCTTGTAAATCAATAACAAATGTTCTTTGCACCACAAATTATGTAAAATGTATATTATAATATGTACTTGCATATAGTTGCATATAAATTTTATTAAGTTCGAATGAGTGTAACACCATTAAAATGCATTTGAAACATTTTTCCCCATTGACAATAATGTAAATTGTATTCTAACTATAATGTAAAATATCATATCTTACATATAAATTTCTAAATATTAATTTTATTAATGTAGTGCCATAAAGAAAAAAAATCATTTTTTACTTGCTTTGCTGCAAATTATCTCATAAAAATATAGCTGGTACCAATCTATTAGTAAAAACTTTACTAATTAATGCTATGCTTAAATTTTGCGTACAAAATCGTCTACATAAGGAAATTATAAACAAAAAGTTGAACATAACACCTACTTTAAAATAATTTTGAAATTAAATAAATTTTGTTGTTTTTCGAAAAAATATATAAATTGTAACCTATAATTTAAATTAAAAAAGAAACGAAAAAAAAAATCTATTTGTAGAAGCTTGAAATATGTGAATTCAAAATTACAGCCTATTTCACTACGTAATTTTCAGCTGCACTTAAAAAAAACTACCCATATAGCGGTCTGTTCCGCAATGATTTAAAAACCCCACCAGTGGTTGAGAGGTACTGTTCTTGAAAATGGTACACGAGGGATGATAGGTTTGATCCCAATCGCTCCCGTCGGCCTTACCGTTCGGAGTTTTCGTGATTTTCTTCGAACCTTGGGTGACCTTGCGTAAATACGGTTTAGGTTCCATTAGAAAGACCTTCACCGGAGGACACTTTCCCAAACCAACGCCAATGATTAAAAATTAATGATCAGAGTTCCAAATTTTAAACTTGCATAATTTTTAAACTACTTGACCTAATGAATTGCCAATTGATGTCCTATATTAAGGCTCCACACTAGGCACAGAAAAAGACCAGGATGATAATGTAAAGTCCATGGGAGCGTTCATTTCAAATATCTCGCTCAAATTTTAATATTTTTACATGATTTTTTTTTGCATAGGATAGCTGAGGACGATCTACATCCGGCCTAGTTTTTATTTTTCCGATTTCGCTAATATATTTTTTTTATATTACGATAGTTTCAATTTTAGAACCGGTTTAAACAAATTTCGAAAGTTAAAGTATTTTTTTTTTTTTTTTTTTTTTTTTTTTTGAATTTGACTCCAAAACTGAAAAAGTAAAAACTAGGCCGGTTGTGGATCGTTCTCAGCTATCTTGTGCAAAAAAATTAAGTAAAAATATAAAAATTTGGGCGAAATATTTGAAAAGGACGCCCTTATAGACTTTACATTATCACCCGGGTCTTTTTCCGTCCCAAGTGTTGTGTCTTAAGGTCAAATTTACAGAAGGATCTAAATATGATGGCAAAATTAGGTATTAATAAGGATCAACCGAAACAGGTTTTCAAGACTAAAACTGAAACCGAAATCGAATTTTGGTAAACTTCCTACTTTTGGACAAAAACTAAAATGTATAAATTTTTTTTAAAGTTATTTTTATGTATGTTAATACACATAATTATTAATTAAACATACATAATAATTAATTAATCATACGTGTGGCCCAAGTTGTTTATCTGTAACTTTGATCAAAGCTATTTGTTTTTATACAAAACAAAATATTATTAATTCATGAATGATATAAAAGAATTTTCTTATCACACGAATGACATCTAATTAAAAAATGTTTTAAATCTACATTTTATAATGATTTTTGTAAATTATCTTCTCTTACACTAGAACTTTCTTCACGAGTATTTGAAATATAATGAACACTTTTCTAAAATCTATTTCTTGAAGTTAGCTAAAAATATAAAAATCAATGGTGAGGCAAACAGTGTTTGAGAGCAACAAGATGTTGAAATCTGTTAAATCCTCTTCCATTGAATATAAAGATGCACACTATTTTTAATGCTCGATTTAAAACATTTCATTGGCAGTTTATTGTCATTCAAATATTGCTAAAAAGAGTCTTATACCAACTGATTGATTGATTAAGGCTGTCCTTAAAAAATATTTTTATCTGCTCAACAACGCGAAACTCCAATATCTTTTTTGAATCATTTTTAAATATAAAAGCATGATATTTTTTGGCAGGATTTACCTCATTTCACCTTATCTTCTTTATTCCTTTTTTATTTTTACATATCTTTTTTTTTTTCCCTCCAAAGTAAAAATATATAAAATTTACTTTTGAAATATCAGTCAGTTTCCCTCTCACACACAAATTCAAAATATTTTTGAAAACTTTTGCAACATAATAATAAATTATTCTACTGTAAAATAAATATCTATATGTTTCTTATCTTACCTCCGGCAATCGTATAGTGATGACAAAACGGTTCTAAATTGATGTTTGAGGGAGAGGGGAAAATTCTGTCTTGTACGATATTTCTACCCCTCTTAAATGCAATATCTCTTCCCTCGTTTATTTTATAAATTCCTGTTACAGGACTAATTAGTCATTATCCATTGAGTTGTCCGATCTCTTTGAAAATAATCACCGAACTCTACAAGTTAGAAACATGTGTCAAGACAACTTAAAGTCACCGCTGGTCCACTGTTACACAAAATACTTACAGGAATTGGCCTAGCAAGACCAATCCAATTAAGATACGATGAAGTTGGAGACAATCAGAAATTTACCGAATATAATGTGTTGCATTCTCTATTCTAGTATTTGAATTAAGAATAATTTTTCAAAATATTTTCAATTGTATAACAGAAAAATTTTAGTAAATATAACTTATAAGACCGGAGGACCATATAAAAATTTAAATTTCGGATTTTTTTTTTTTTTTTTTTTTTTTTTTTTTTTTTTTAAGAAATGTTTTTATTTACACTAATTACTTTTAAGATATTTCTTTACCACATTTTAAACGTAAAGCAATAAACACTTTTCTAAAATCTATTTCTTAAAGTTAACAAAAAATATAAAAATCAATGATGGGGCAAAATAGTGTTTGTGAGCAACAAGATGTTGAAATCTGAGAAATCTTCTTCCAGTGAATATCAGGATGCAATCTATTTTTAATGCTCTATTTAAAATAATTTATTAAAGCTTTATTGTATTTTTCTCACACAAATATTGTACAAAAGAGACTGGATAAACATTTCAACTGGTTAATTAATTAAGCGGTCCTTAAAAAATGTTTTCCTCTATTCCACAACGAGAAACTGGCTCACTTTTAAATATAAACACGTGATATTTTTAGGAATGATTTTTAAACGGATTTATACTCTGAAGCCCGTGATTACATTTACCTCATTTCATCTTACTTTATTTCCTTTTTCCTTTTTTGTCTCTTTTTTACCCCTCCAAAGTACAAATGTATGAAATTTACTTTTGAAATATCAGTCACTTTCCTTCTCACACACAAATTCAAAATATTTTTAAAAACTTTTGCAACGTAATAATAAATTATTCTACTGTAAGATAAATATCTATATGCCTCTTATCTTACCTGCGGCAGTTGTAATAATGACAAAACGGTTCTAAATTGATGTTTGAGGGAGAAAGGGAAATGCTGTCTTGTACGATATTTCTTCCCTCTTAAACGCAATCTGCCTTTCCCTCGTTTATTTATAAAGTCCTGTTATGTGACTAATTATTATCCATTGAGTTGTCCGACCTCTTTGAAAATAATCACCGAACTCTACAAGTTAGAAACATGTGTCAAGACAACTTAAAGTCACCGCTGGCCCACTGTTACACAAAATACTGACAGGAATTGACCTAGCAGGACCAATTCAATTAAGGGCCAATGAAATTAAAGACATTTAGAAATTTACCGAATATAATTTGAATTTTGTCATCATTAGAAATTTACCGAATGTGTTGCAATCTCTGTTCTAGTATTTGAGCTAAGAATATTTTTTCAAGATATTGTAATAAAAAGAAAACCTCCCTCTTTTTGATCGAAATTTACTTTAATATTCTATAGAAAAACAGTGTGCCACATTATACGTAAATATTCTTCAGAATGTTGTGATTTTTTGTGACACTTTTTAATTCTTAAAATGGGTTTTAGATAAAATATAAGTTCTCTTGACTAACCCTTTCGAATACGATTTTTTTTTTTTTTTTTTTTTTTCATTTTGAGAACACAATTATTTTTACTTTCGTAATGTTAATCGTAGCTGACAAAATAGACTTACTGATGCTTAAAGATTATCCAATTGTCTGAAATGCAATAAATGTACTTGATTTGTGTACTAATTTTCAAAGCATCCTAGTTTATAGTTCTAAATCATTGTGCGCGCGGCAACGCGCAACAATAATATGATTGAGCGGTAATGCTTAAGCATAGGAAAGCGCAAAAACACGGATTTTTCAATTTTTCTTTTTGCAATAACTAACTAAATACTTATCCAATTTTGATGATTTTTTTAAAATGTTCGTCTGACCAAGAAGCACAACATAGCACAAAAATTATTTTTTTTTATGGCATACTGTAGGTGTACTGTAGAGTATTCTGAAAATCGGACAAAAATTTTGTGTCACAGCACTTTTCTCGAAAACTACTAAAGATAAAAAATTAATTTTTTTTTTAAACAAAAGACAAACTTTTTATCCCGGGGTAGTCATCAAGAAAACGTTATTTCGCTGGGCGGTTTTTCTGAAATTGCGTATTTTCCATACTTGGTCATAAATGGGTATATCTAACGTTCTATTGCAGATAGAATGTTGCGGTAAAGTTTATTTTAAAGATTTTGCAATGCTAATTAATCCTGCGAAAATTCATAGCTTTACGTTAAACAGTTTTTTTACAAGATGAAATAAAAGAATGGCAGTCATCAATCTAAAGTACTTGTGATCATCGGAGAGAAAAACCAGTTACACCATTCGATTAAGCATAAAAAAATACAGAATGCTTTTTTTTCTCTTATTTTTAACTTAATTTTTTAACGAATTATGAATTTTTTTGAAATTTTTGACATGCTGATTTTTGTCATTTTTTAATGAATCATTTACTGAATAATTATGCACGGTTTCTAGCCCTGGTGGCTGTTAAATTTGATTTTTAATTTTAAATTAGGCAATTTTTCGCACCATACCAAATTTATATTTTATCCATTTTTTTCATTTATTTATATTTTGTTTTTAGCACAATGGCATCAATGGCAAAAATGCCTGGCATACCTGTCAAATGTTGGGGCCCTGTATTTTAACAAAGTGTGTTTACTATAAGTATATACCGTATTTATTCTAATAGAATGCGCCCTCTAATAGAGCGCATCTTCTAATAAAGTGCGCACCTTGGTGCTGATTGAAAAAATAAATATACGGAAACGATATAGTAGATAAGTAGAAAACGATTACTTAAATGCATTATCGAGGATTCTCATCGATCAAAATAGAGATATTCTATCAAAGCGATGGAGTGGCGATGCAGCAAAAGTTTCAAATTTTGAACAATGTACCACTCCTGTAAACTATAGCGCCAAGGATATGCACACTGTTAAAAATCTGCTGCATTTTGCTGCAACGCACTCCCCTGCTTGTATAGAAAACGGTTACTTGGCCGTGAAATAGCGCTTTCTCATTGGTTGGAATCATTGTAAACGCGGCAGCGCGCAACAATAATATGATTCAGCGATAATGCTTAAGCATAGGAAACCGCAAAAACACGGATTTTTCAATTTTTCTTTTTGCAATAACTAACTAAATACTTATCCAATTTTGATGATTTTTTTTTAAATGTTCGTCTGACCAAGAAGCACAACATAGCACAAAAATTATTATTTTTTTTTTTTATGGCATACTGTAGGTGTACTGTAGAGTATTCTGAAAATCGGACAAAAATTTTGTGTCACAGCACTTTTCTCGAAAACTACTAAAGATAAAAACTTAATTTTTTTTTAAACAAAAGACAAACTTTTTATCCCGGGAACATTTTTTATTTCTATATATAAAATACAAAACAAGTTGTGCAGAATCCCAGTGGAATATGGAAAAATAGAAGGACTAGTGAAAAATGCTCCAAGGAGCAGTGCAAAAGCAGAATATGATTTTAATTGAGCATTAAAAAGTAATGGACAAGTGCTTCTGTTAATTACTGAGCATGAGGAAGGATAAGAAATCCCTTCTTGGCTACAACTCACTTCAATGCCAACTTTGAAAAAATCATATTTGCGCTTTTTCCGTGAAAACAAATCAGTCGCAGTTACTATAAAAATGTATAGTGTAAAGACGTAACCAGTAAAGATGCAGCTTAATTAGACATAAATGTAAAGGAAGGCGACATAATGCCAGATACCTAGTTCCTGCAGGTATCACATTCATGCACTGCCACCAAGCATACCCTAAGTGTATAATTGCACAGAAAATTGATTTGTAGTATAGTGCAGAGTGAACAGTGCAGTTAACATCAGAGATGTAGTACAGGCTATACGCCGTACACCTTCTGGTCTTTTTAATAGAACACCATATACCCTCTGTTTTTCAAGAAAGCTTATAGTATACACATTCTAGAATATCCCTCTGCTTAGAGCATATATCTTATGTTATTTTTATGACTACACCCCTGGTTAACATCTAAAGCACGGTGGAAAATTCTACTAAAAAACCGAAAATTTCTTTTCTATGGAAAAAGCGCAAATATGATTTTTTCAAAGTTGGCATTGAAGTGAGTTGTAGCCAAGAAGGGATCCCTTATCCTTCCTCATGCTCAGTAATTAACAGAAGCCTTGTCCATTACTTTTTAATGCTCAATTAAAATCATATTCTGCTTCTGCACTGCTCCTTGGAGCATTTTTCACTAGTTGTAGACTGCTCCGCTCAACAAGCGCAAAACGGTTTGACACATTTACAAATTCATTTTTAACAGAAATATATAAAATTGGAATGCCTGACTATGGAAGCGATTTCGAATCGAACTTATTTTTGCAATTCATGATAATTAAATTACCTATCCAGTTCTAAGCTATTTCGATCACTTGATTACCTGTTTTTCTCCTGCTTTTCGACCGGTTTTTCTGTTTTCGTCGGGAAATGTGCTCAAAACGTCAACTTTGAAGGCTTGTTATGAAAGATCAATTGTGTTTTTTTTTTTTTTTTTTTTTTTTTTTTTTTTTTTTTTTTAAAACAGAAAATTGGGTGCAATTAGACAGTTTCTGAATATTAACACCTGCTAGTTTCATGCATTTCCGAACAAAAATAAATTAAAGCATGTGTCACAAAGTTGCCCTTTATGAACACCCTTAAGTAGCAGTTGGCAGGTCTGTGTTAACTCAAAATTGAGTAAAAAATACCCAATTTTAAGTACGTCACATACTCGAAATAACTCCGATCCAAATGTACTCAAAATTTAGAAATTAATTTTTAGAATTAAAATGATTCCATGGTGGTGTTAAAGTATGAAACGTTATGTACTGCCTCCTGGACATACAAATTTAAGTATTATTTTTCTTTCAAAATTATTAATAAGAAACGTTTAATTGCTTATTAAGAAAAATAACAAAATTATTAGCACGATACCCTAATCTAATATTTTTATCACACGAACATTCTTTGCAAGTGTTTTTAAAGTATTTCAAAATATTTTGCATAATTTAATATTTATATTAATATATTTTATATTGCCATAAGTGAAATAAACAATTACAGGGTATGGAATTATAGTTTTGTTTGGCTTTGATAACATATAATGCATCAAAATTGAGAATTCATTAGGTTCATTTTTTATGCAAATATACTCAAATTGATATCAGTACATCGATTTACTCACTTTTGAATAATTTTTTTAGTGATTTTGAAAAATTCCTTAAAAATGTATATTTATGAAGTATTATCGCAATTTGAAAAGTTTGCTCCAAAAATAAGCTGCAAGCTCTTTTTAACGTTAGGAATCTTTCGTTTATGAAATTTGAAAAGGAATTTTTAAGGCCTCCATAAAAACTGAAGATCAGAAATGTAAGATATCAATAATTATCTAATTGTTCTCATATTAATATTGAAACAGTTGAATTAAATTCCATTAGAACCGCCCCTTTTAGAAAATAAATACTTAAATAAATTTAAATATATGAGCACGTTGTATTAGCAAGGACTACATTCTCATAATTTATTACGGAGAATTTTGAAAAAAAAAAAGAAAGAAAAATAGAAAAAATAAAGGAATAAAATAATTGCATTTCATCAATGCCATAGACTTAAATACAGCCAAATAAAAAAAAAAAAAAAAAAAAAAGAATGAAAATAGGCGCTTAATACATTTAACCTCCAAATTGTCCCTCAAAAGAAAAAAAAAACATTTGACGGGACATTGTCTTCTTTATTTTATGTTTATAAAGTAAACTTAGGACGTCAAATATTTTGTGATTTATGAAAGGTTAAAGTTTGTAGTTCCTAGTGTTAGGAGACTACTTTAGACTAGCCAAAAAAAACCCTGTTCGCTTTTTTACTTTTTAATTTTGTGTACAGGTTTATTTATTTATTTATTTATTTATTAGGATGCTTTTCCTTTCGGAACAGGTTTCGAAAGTAAAAATATTCTCATTAAAAAAACCTGCATAGAAAATCGGAAATGTAATAAACGTCCTACATTGTGGGGAAAAAAAACCACGGAAATTGTACTAGTAGTAATTTAGACGCCAGTACTATTTCCAGATTTTAACGGAAAAACACTTCCGTAAAATCCAGAAAAAATTCCGTCTTTTTTTTTTTTTCCCTTTAAAAATGTTCTGTTTATTTGTTTATGTTTCCATATTTAAAAATTCTAGTTTAAAAGACAAAATATAATCTTTCTAGGACATATTTATGTCGTTACGATTTTCATTTTTCCATGACACACAGTGTCAGACTATCTAATACAAACAACAATGAAACAATACTTACCCATCCGGAGATTCGAATCAGGGGCCTGTCTTCTTCCAGATTAATGCGTTTGACCACTACACCACGGATATACAAGCTGCGTTTCCAAATATCGTTACTTATTTCATATGTTTATTTATTTATTTATTTTATAAAGCAGAGGTCAAATAGTAAACAAAAAACATACTTCGTTTTCGAAACACAGCAATTATTTCTAAACATTATTTACAGAACTTCTTGTGTTTGAAAGCAATACAGAAATATTTCGTAAAATTTACAGAAAGATTATTGGATTTATATGGATTTGTAATTTCAAAATGTCAATTACAAAATTGTACTTTTTTTTTTTTATGAATTTTTTTTTTTACAGTGTTCGAAAAGACTCAGCTACGCAACACACACACGCCAAAAAATCATTAAAAATATTGAAATGTAAGCGAGCTATTTTAAAAAATTTCTTCCACAGGGTTAATATTATCAAGCAGGTTTTTTCGTCTGATTTAAATAGCCCCTTACACAGGATTCGAAATGTACTGTCATAGACCAGTATTCCGGTTCGTGAAATTATGACAAATATTTTCTTTCTTATATATATACTTATTTTCTTTTACTTTTTCTTACATATGTCGATTTATGTTAATTACCTACATTCATTTTTTCATATCATATGATTTTTTTCATACAAATTTAAATTTTCATAATTAAAATTTTTTTCCATATAAAAGAATATATGACTATACATATTTTAGCCAAGCTGAAGGGGAATATGATTCCCTCTCCTTCATATTCCTTTATTTTCCCGAAATAAATCATAGCAAACCTCGTTTAAATATCATTAAATAAAATTTTGATTGGGAAGTTGAACATTACCCGAGAGAAACTGTTTCTATCGAAGACAGCTTGTTGGAATCTAACTCCCCTAACAACCTCTGTCATTTATTTCAATAAGCAATGTTTTAGACGTCATTTATTGAAATAAATTACACTTATCTTTTGCTGTAGAACTTGATGTATCGCAGGTGGAAAAGGTTATCACCGAAAGTGTGGATCTTTTCAAAAATTTCAGGGCCTATACCTTGAAGAGCGGTGTGGTGGTCGTTAGTAATTTATATTTAATTCGGTCTGAGCACGTGACTAACAATTTCATAACGGTAAATTTACGTTCCAGACTTTTAAAAGAGGGCATATCAAAATTTCCATGGGAAAATGTTCTTCTGATTTAAAATATTGTTCTGTTGTATGAATTTCTAGTGAGTGTGGCCAACCGTTTGTTGAATTAGTTTTACTCGTAGAGTCCGGTTAAAGTATTATGAGAGCAGTATTTTTAGAATCTTTAACAATTATTATTTGCTATAGAGCTGGAATGTTATTTAACGGATAGGTATATTTTCGCTGCTAATTAGAAAATGTTTGCACAATTTATGTATACGTGGCACGCAGAAATGTCCATGTGAAATAAATTTGTTCCAGCTAAGTAGTAAATAAATGTAATATAAGTGTAGTAATATATGTGAAATAAAAGTCTATATTTTAATTTTATAGTTTCTTCTATTATTCTGATCAAACAAATGTTAAGTGGTGCTTAACCATCATATTTAGCTTTCAGTTTAGCCTTATGTTAGCCATTTATAAACTATAGAAATTTTATTATTATTTATTGTTTTTAAAGCATTTTTAATAATATTTTCGCAAATATCGTATGTACCAAATTTATTTAACTTTTCTGCATGTCTCTCTCAATGTAATATTTTTGCAAAGTCATTTGAAAAAATTTAAAAGCACTTGCAAATAATGCTTTTGTCATAAAAATATTAGATTAGAGTGTTTTGCTAATAATTTTGTTATTTTTCTTAATAAACAACCAATTAAACGTTTCTTATTAATAATTTAAAAAAAATAAATATCAATATATTTTTACTTAAATTTGTATGTTCAGGAGGCAGTGCATAACGATTCCTATTTTAACACAACCATGATGGAATCATTCTAATTCTAAAAATTCATTTCCAAATTTTGAGTACATTTAGATCGGAGCTATTCTGAGTATGTGACGTACTTAAAATTGGGCACTTTTTACTCAATTTTGAGTAAACACAGATCTGAGAACTCCTACGACTAAAATCATAGTTGCTACAATTTGAGCCTACCAAATTAAGTACATTCGTTGCATTTCAGACAATGAGATAATCTTTAAACATCAGTAAAACACAAAAAACTTCTTGAAACACCATAAAATAAATAAAATAACGCAAGGCCTTTCGATAGAACTTAGTCTATCTTCATCAGGCGAAAAGACGTGCGTCTACAATGAATGTAGCGGCACGACATAAGTGTTATTCAATAATATTGAATATATTATTTTATTTATTTTATGGTGTTTCAAGAAGTTTTTTGTGTTCTATTGTATAACACCAGTTTCTATCTTTTTCCTAAACATCAGTAAATCTATTTTGACAGCTACAATTAATATTATTAAAGTAAAAATAATTGTGTTATCAAAATGAAAAAAAAAAAAAAAAATCGAATTCGAAAAGTTTAATCGATAAAAACATACATTTTATCCAGCTCCCCCCCCCCCCACCTTTTTTTGAGAATTAGAAAGTGTCCACGAAAATCACAACATTCTCAAGAATATTTAACTAAAATCTGACATACTATTTTTTTTTTTATAAAATATTAAAATAAATTTCAAGCAAAAAACATACTTTGAGGTTTTCTTTTTATTACACAATCTTCAAAAATTATTCCTAACTCAAATACTAGACTAGTGAATGCAATATATTATATTTGGTAAACTTCTGAATGTCTTCAACTTCACCGTTCTTTAATTGGATTGGTCCTGCTAGTAGAGGTCTGCACGGGCCCGGGCTTGGCTCGTGGCGCGTACCCGGCGGAATCGTTTCAAATTTGCTAACGGGCCGGGCCGGCAAAAAATTGAACGGGCCTTACGGGCCGGGCCGATATAAAAATTTTCGGGCCGTTTTGAAGATTTAAACATAAACGATAAAATATAAACCTATTTTCAACGAAAATGGTTTTAACGAGAATAAATATAAATGTGCGTCACGAGCCATACTAGTTTGACAGCATCAATATAAAAATGTAACTTGTGCAATGTAGAGATCGGCATCGGACAGTTACTTTGTGTGTAACCCGTTTTAATAGTTTTCAAACTGACTCGTGCTTCGTGCAGGGCCAAGATCAAAATTGGGGATCAAGGCATTATTTTTCTACATATAGATTTGCCGGACCGAAAGAAGACTTAATTGTTCTCAAGATCTGTAGGGCAGACAACATAATTTGTAAAATTATGAACAGCGATAAAGAACTTATTTTAGCTTAATCTTTGGATATATACTTTTTGATGGTTTTTAAATTAATTTTTCAATAACGCGAAAGTTTGACACATTTTTACATTAATTTTTAATTGTAAAAATATAAAAGTGATAACCCTGGCTATTGAAGGGATTTGGAATCGAATAGCGTTTTTCATTTTTGGTAAATAAAATACTTGTATAACCTTGTTGAGATACAATAGTTTCTCAAATGGTTGCAGGTTTTTCTCACTTCCCATGCTATCGCTTCCGGAAATTCTATACAAAACGCTAACTATGACAATATTTTATTTGCTTGCAGTGTTCTTAAATTGCTTGTATCAAAAAATGGATAACGCCATTCGATTATATAGTTTCTGAATAAAGACACCTGCTAATCTTATGCATTTCTGAGAAAAAAATGAATTTAGAAATGTATCAGAAAGAAGATTCTTTGAATTAACGTATGAATTTGGATTTAAAATCTTTAATAAAATGATATAGAAATATTTTTATAAATCTTCCTTTATTAAACAGCTTCAAAAGTTACGATGTTTTTAAATTTCTTTTTCTTTCTTTCTTTTCTTTCTTTTTTTTTTTTTTTTTTTTTTTTTTTTTAATTTTAAGCCATATTAATTTTTTAATGAATCTTTATATGAATGTTGAAAGCCTAAGAATCTTAGTAATCATTAATGTTACTAATGTGTATTTCATGTAAAATATACTGTAAAATCATTCCATAGATATGTATGCAGTATTCTTTAAAGAAATCTTAATTATATGATAAAAATCTGATTTTTTTAGAAATCGTGGAAATTGTAACGGGCCAAAACGGGCCGGGCCGGGCCTAAAATATAAAAATTTGAACGGGCCGGGCCGAACTTTTGAGTTTTACAACGGGCCGGGCCGAAAAAATTTTCCTACGGGCCGGGCCTGGAAATTCCGGCCCGTGCAGACCTCTACCTGCTAGGTCAATTCCTGTCAGTATCGTACGTAACAGTGGACTAGCTGTGACTTTAAGTCGTCTTGACATATGCTTCTATTTTGTAGAATTCGGTGATTATTTTCAAAGAGATCGGACAACTCAATGGGTAATGATTATTAGTCATATAATAAGAATTTATGGAACGAGAGAAGGCATATTGCGTTTAAGAGGGGAGACATATCGCACAAGCCAGCATTTTCCCCTTTCCCTCAAACATCAATTTAGAACTTATTATGAGTTCATTTATGTTTTGGCATTTAGTAATAAAAATAATAATAAACGTTTTCTTAATTTTCTTTGCACCGTTGAGGATTCCTTTCTTTTATGTATGTATTTCACTCTTGAAAACCCTGTTGTAATACGATATTTTCCCCAAAAAGTCGGACCCCGAAGAGATAATTAAAATTGACATATTTTATCTAAAACTTTTTTTAAGAATTAAAAAGTATTACAGAAAATCACAACATTCTCAAGAATATTTCAGAGTTTCCCCCAGAGGGTTTCAGAGGGGCGCTCCGCCCCTCCTGCCCTTTAGTTTAAAAACTAGCGCCCCTCGTGCCCCTCATCCAAAAACTAGCGCCCCTGTTGTCATTCACTGAAAAAAAATAGCGCCCTTCTTGCCCCACATTTGAAAAAACGCAGCCCTCCAGCGATGATCCGAACGTGCTATAGTGCGTAAATTACGCAAAAAATCGGCGACGGAACGCAAAAAATAGCCTCATACGCGTCCCGTGGGACGGGTAATTTCGTCAAAAAATCGCTAAAAAACGGCATTCATTAAAAATCGCGAAATAACGATTAATTTCCGGCAATATTCGCAAAAAATGGCTAATTTCGTCACAAAATTTCACAAAACGGCAGATTTCCTCAAAAGATCGTGAAAAAACGACAGTTTTTTTCTAAAAAATCGCGATAAAACGGAAAATTTTATCAAATGAGTCGTAAAAAGCGGCAACTTTCGTCAAAAAATCGCGATAAAACGGCTGATTTCGTCAAAAGTTTTGCGAAAAAAGGGCAAATTTCGTCCAAAAATCGCAATAAAACGAAAAATTCTGTGAAAAGTTCCATTTTTTTCGCGATTTTTTAGCAAATTATGCCGTTTTTTGTGACCTTTTAACAAAAACTGCCATTTTTGCGATCTTTTAATAAAATTTGCCGTTTTTTCACGAAATTTGACGTTTTTTCAAGATTTTTTTTTTTTTTTTTTTTTTGCAAAATATGCCGTTATTTGCGATCTTTTAACAAAATCTGCAGTTTTTTGCAATCTTTTAACAAAATTAGCAGTTTTTTCATGATCTTTTAACAATATTTGCCGTTTTTCGCGATCTTTTAACAATATTTGCCTTTTTTTCTTTTTTTTTTCAATTTTCTGATGAAATTTCTGTTTTTTGACGACTTTTTGAACCGCTAGATTTTAGATTCAACTTTATAAATGTGCCCTTAAAAATGAAAAAGTGCCCTGAAAAATGTAAAATGTGCCTTTTTCAGAACAGTAGCACCCTGCCCTTTTTTAAACCTGGGGGAAACTCTGAATTTAAATATAATGTGGCATACTCTTTTTCTATAGAATATTAAAATAAATTTCAAGCAAAAAACATATTTTGAAGTTTTTTTTTATATTACAATGTCTTGAAAAATTATTCTTAACTCCAATACTAGAATAGAGAATACAACACATTATATTCTAAAATAATATAATAATTTCTAAATGTCTTCAACTTCATCATTCCTTAATTGTATTGGTCCTGCTAGGTCAATTCCTGTCAGTATTTTGTGTAACAGTGGACCAGCAGTGACTTTAAGTCGTCTTGACATATGCTTCTAACTTGCAGAGTTCGGTGATTATTTTCAAAGAGATCGGACAACTCAATGGATAATGACTAATTAGTCCTATAACAGGAATTTATAAATGAACGAGGGAAGGGATATTGCGTTTAAGAGGGGAGAAATATCGTACAAGACAGCATTTTCCCCTTTCCCTCAAACATCAATTTAGAACCGTTTTGTCATTATTACGAATTACGATTGCCGGAGGTAAGGTAAGAGGCATAAAGATATTTATTTTACAGTAGAATAATTTATTATTATGTTGCAAAACTTTTTAAAAATATTTTGAATTTATGTGTGACAGGGAAAGTGAATGATATTTCAAAAGTAAATTTTAAATATTTTTACTTTGGAGGGGGGGGGGAGGGAAGGGACAAAGTGGAAATGGAAGTGAAATGAGGTAAATGTAATCACGGGGCTCAGATATAAATCCCTTTAAAAATCATGTCTAAAAATACAATGTTTTAATATTTAAAAATGATTCAAAAAGATATTGGAGTTTCGCGTTGTGGAACAGAGAAAAGTATTTTTTGAGGACCACCTTAATTAATTAACCAGTTGGGATGTTTATCCAATCTCTTTTTGACATTAATTGAGTGAGAAAAGTACAATAAAACAATTATTGTACAATCACTGATGTAAATAAAGGAGCTGGCTAACTGTGAGCACACTAGTTACACTTAGCTTAACATTTCTAATTTCACATTTTATTCACATGAACTGAAGACAATAACGATAGAATTAAATGATATTCTTCAGATATATTAAAAAAAAATTAACAAAACTTTCATTAGACAATGCAGTAGAAATATTTTTCTTGTTTTTCATGTTAATTGCAATAGGAAAAAAAAACTGAAGAATATTTTTTTAAATTCAGATTGGAGATAGTGTACCTAACAATCCATTAAATAAGGATACATATATATATCTACCCTATATATATAAAATTATAATGAAACGAAATTATGAAACTACTGATTAACGATTGATTTTGTTTTACGGTGATTTCTTCAATAATATTGAATATTAAACTGCAAAATTAATACCGATATTCAATATTGATCCGATAATCTCAAAACTAGTATTAGATTTTTAAAATTTGTTTCAGTTTTCGAGATAATAATTTTTTTTCTAATTTGAATTAAATTTATTTAATGATGGCAACCAAATTATTCTATTTTTATGAAAAAAGGTTTAAAATGGATAACGATAAGATTATTAGACTTCTTTTTCTTCTATCATTTTCCAGTTGATATCGAAAATAACTTTTATTTCAATCCATAGTGAAGAGAATATTATGATTAAATTATATTTTTCAAAAATATCTGACAAAAGAAAAACATATTTTTACTTATTCGATCTTCAGGTATCAATTTACGTCAGAAAAAAAATCATAAACCATTACATAATAAACCATTTTAATCGTCGAAATAAATTGCATTGACTTAAAAATTATGAAGGAAAGAGATAGATAGAGATGCAGTATACCGTAAAAATGGTTTGTAATATAATGCACGATATTAATCAAATTTAAATGCCCTCAATCGGTCCAAATAAAAGAGGGACCAAATTCTCTGACATCATCCGTGTTTTTTTTCTCTAAATGAAAATGAGTTGCTTATATTTAAGCATTCTAAAGCAGAATTTCCTTGTATTAGAATTAAAAACAATATTATTAAAAGTTTTCTTCTTTTTTTGCAAAAGCACGTGTTTGTGTTTTTGCCGTATGTAGTGGATTTTAGGTTTTTTTTTTTTTTTTTTTTTTTGGCGTCATCCCAGTCATCACACTTCATCTCTTTTCTTTCTCAGTACTCTATGCATAAAAATAATAAATAAGCTAAAGAAAAAGGAAAGTAATAGGAATTATTACTTATAGATATCATTTTGTCATTTAACAAAAAATCATCCGTATTTTCGCAAGATACGAAAACAATTTGCGGCGGATTGTAGCGTCACGTGATATCATTCTTTTGTATCCTATGCGTTTTTGAATTGGCGAAAAGTTCTATTCTGATGAAATGAATTTATAAAAACGGAATTGTAAAACAAATGTAATGAAATAATAATGGATAGTATTCTTGCGACGTCACAAATGGTAAAATGACGATTTTTAGTTTCAAACCAAAAGGAACAATAGGATCCATTTGTTTATTAGGAATTATTAGCTGTAAAAATTATAAATGCTGCTGATATTCTTTTAAGTGTATAATTTTCTTTAATCATCTGTATGTGGTAAGTTCAATGGATTCTATTCTACCTTTCGGTTCGATGTTATAAAGACCGCCATTTTATCAATTGTGGCGTCACAGGAATACTCTTTATTGTACTTATATCAAACAGACGATTACACAAAATTTCTTTTACACTTAAAATAATATATGTAGTTTAGTATTTTTTTTTCCAGCTATTAATCCGTAAAGAAATGAACCTTATTCTCCCTTTCTGTTTGAGGCTATAAAATTCACCATTTTAACAATCGTGACGCCACAGAAATATTGTCTATAAGCTATATTCGTGTGAGGCCACAATTGGTAAAATTGCAATTTTTATAGCCTTGAATCGAATGGAAGGATACGATCCACTGCTCAACTGAATGTAAGGAAAATACAATCACCTGCTAGGTTTTCTTTTCAATCTTAAAGAGTAAATGACATTAATAATGCCAAACATGACGACATAATTTGCAATATTTTATGTATCTATCTATCTATCTATCTATATATATATATTGAACTATCAGAGAAATGTCATTAAAATTTGAAACAAAATTAACCTTTCAATATTATTATTATTTTTTTAATATTTTGCATTGAGAAATTATAAATTTTATTAAATTTCCTTTGAAATTGTTCTGATAACTGAAATTAATATATGAAATAATAATCACTCAAATGATTGTGAAGAAAAAAAATGTTCATCCTTTGGTTTTCTTTTAAATTTTAATAAGAAAATATCATCAATAATGCAGAAATGATTTCATCTGCTCTTTTCTCGTGAGCATTTGCAGCAACGCTGTTAGAATTTAAAACAAATTAATATTTCAATAACATAATTGAATCATATATTTACACGTAAATTTGAAGGAGAAAAAAAAATTAACAAAATTATTCACACAAATCAAATTTGAGGTTAAAAAAAAATAAGCCATCAATTAAAACTATGAATTTAAAACAATTTATTTATGGACAATATTCATTTGACATCATATTGGGAATCACATGGTGTAAAAGTAGCACGGCTAACAAATTTGTTTCAATATATGTCAGGAAACAAATGAGGCACATATGTATCATAAATGAATACATGCCTGCAATGCAGGCAGCATAAATCCAGGCTGTCTGCGCCAAATATTTTCGAATTTTTCTGCACAAAACGATTCAATACCAGATGGAGTTTTTTAATCCTTGAATCAAACTAAAGAATACTATTACAAAGTTATTATTAAAATCATTAAAATGTTATAAAATTAGTTAATTTCGAAATCTGGAGTACCACACAAGTTTTTCCATTCTATTCTTTTATCATATGTTTATGATTATGAAATTTTCTATTCGAGAAACCAACTACGAAGTATGTTTGAAGTTTGAAATGGTACTTGTTGTTTTTACTGGCAAATAAATGAGAAATAATGTTGTCCACCTGTTCAGCTGACCGGCGAGGGGGAAAGTGACACGCCATTATTCTCTTGAATGCATTACGCAACAAAAATCTATTATTAAATATTCTTAAATAGTAGCTATTTCTTTTGTGTGTTATTTGATGTAAAATTATTTCATATGCAGGACTATATTTTATTGACTTTTCTTCATTTGAATCAAAAATGGAAATGCAAATAATAAATGTATAACCATCTGCACACATCACTCCAAACAACAGGAAAAAATAAACAAAAAAATGAACATTTGATTTTTTATACATTGATAACGAGATCATTACGGAAGGTATAGGAGGTTCGAGAAATGATAACTTATGATATTGAAAGGGAAAAGAGTGGGTTCAAAATTAACAAAAAGTTTATAATGTTATACAGGGTGTCCCAGAAATATTGGGACAAACTTTAAGGGGAGGTAAGGGATATCACAATGATTCAGATTTGTATAGCAACCCATGGTCGGAAACACTTTCTTGGGGCGGTAGTGATGACACAAAACGCAAGAAAGACAGGAAACGAATAAGAAGAGAAAATATCTTTTTTATCCTTAGTACAGCAGAAAAGTAAGAGAAAAGAGCATTAAAAAGAACACCGATCGTTATCAAAGTAGGTGTTTGAAATTACGACCCCGGGTCTTGATGCATGCAGGCGCATCTAATGCTCTCTAGAAAACACCAGGAATGTCTTGAACTTCCCCAGCAGCTGCAACGATGCGTACAACTAGTTCCTCAGAACTTTCTAGTGTTATCCCGGTATTTTTGTAGCACTAAGAATAATAAACATGTCTGCTCTCCCTGTTCGTGACCTTTCGTTCATGTGTTTTGTGTCGTCACTACTGCGCCAGGAAAGTGTTTCCGACCATGGGTTGCTATGTAAATCTGAATACTTGTGAAGAACTCTACCTCCCCTAAAAGTTTGTCCCATTATTTCTGGGACGCCCTGTATATGCATAGCCTCTTTGAACATCTTGGTGTTAATGACCGGATCAAAGATTCGGAAAACAGTAAGAAAAAGTATAAATAAGAAAATAAGTCATGCTTAAAACTCGCCATTATATCTGGTTAGGAAGATTTAAATTATTATTGAAATCATATCGCCACTGTAATTGGTGCAGATCATTAATATTAGTTAAAAGTGAAAGCGACTGAGATTTATTGATAGAAATACAAAAGAGCAAAGTATTTCGCAAGAAATCAAATCGAATAAAAAAAACCAAGCAATGGTTTCTTTGAACGGATGGATGCAATATAAAATATGTGTGTTATTGCAACAAGAATTTATTTATGCAAAAATCTTGTGATATTTTATGAATGATTTCCATTTGCACGCATGCAACAAGTTTTTCTTTTAATCATTTTTAATTTTCTTCTAGTTTTTAATGTTTTACTCGACTTATTCGCAATGTACAATGCTTAACTTTATTAGTTTTACCATTTAGAAAATAGCGAGGAATGTAATCAGATTAGATATGGTACAAAATGTATTAGAGCGATTCCGAGGAATTTTAGATTTAAAATGTTATTTTTTTATCTAAATACAGTGCGATTTCAAAAAACCGAGAACTTCCAAAATCTGGCATCAGCGTCATCTTTTCCTTCCTTTTTTTTTTTTTTTTTTTTTTTTTTTTTTAAACATAGATAAATTCTTATACATAAAATAAATACACTTGGAAAAATATCAGGTGAACACGTGTATTTGTCTTTGGAAATTTTTATTTATTACTAGAGCAGTACGATGTCTTCTTAAAAATCAGGAAATATTGCTTCTAAAATAAAGCATTTAAAATTGTCTATCGCAGAAAAGGTGGGCTTGAAGAGAACATTAGGATGGCTTTGTGAAAACGTTGTGTGTTGAGTCTGGAATCGGTCCGTTGACAGCTTATGACATTAAAAAAACAGAAGAATGTAGTCGGATGTAGCAATCCCAAAACTTTCTTCTTATCTCATAACTCTTTTATCTAATACATGTTAATACTTCCTGAAAAATGAAGCATGACAACATAATGTGAGAAATAATCAAAAATAAAAATCCCAGTTCTTTTCAGGAAGCAAACGTTTCCCTAAACAACAGTGGTGAATTAGCAAACATTTTTTACACATGACACCAGTGGCGACCTAGAAATAAGCTTTGGAGGGGGCTAGCATATTTTAGAGATTTACATTTTTGCTGGCCCGGAATGTCCAAATGTTTTTACATTTGATTCAAAATGGACGAGATGTGTCGAGCTCGGACATGCATTTTTTCTGTTGATTTGATACAGAGCGAAGACAATCAGCGAAAAATGGGGAAGGGGGGGGGGGAGGGGCTCTGAAAATTTTTGATGGGGCTAATTCTAATGACTTAGACAAATAAAAAGAAGATATTGCGTTAAGTGGTGAATATAAAAAAAATGCTAATATTTCAAATTTCAGTAAAAAAATTACAAGTAAAAAAAAAATTATAAAAATATTAGTATTTTTCAAAACTACTATTTTGCAGGACCTATTAAAAAAAATAAAAATAAACTATCATAATGTTAGAAAACTTTAAATAGTTACTGTAGCCTCGCAGTCTTGGAGGGGCTTCCCCCCCCCCCCCCCTTAGCTCCTCCCGTGGGTGCACCAATGGATGACATACAATATAAATAATCCAGCAAGAGAAAAGAAGTTTACGGGGAAAACAGAAACAAAAAATTCCAAATGTGTTACAGTGAAACATCCAAATAAGCGACACCTATATTTAAGGGACAAAACTTCCGCCCCAGTCCTTTGGTATAGGACGTGTAGTGCATATAGGAAGTATTTACCTTTGAATAAGAGACACTCGATTTAAGGGGCACTAGAAAGTGAGATTAAAAAGACTGGTTTTTGCATTTCAGATAATAAAATAGTTTGTGATGAAAATGAAAATAGAGATATTTGTGAATTTATCAAACAGACTGACAGTCATGTAGATACAGAGGCATACGATACAATGAGCATTTATTTCCCCACAATTCTGATTGGAAATCAATGCATTTATCCCCATTGAAAATAATGCTGAAAATTGTGAGAATGATTCTGAAAGTGGAGAATAAAAGAAAATTATGTAATAAAGAACTTTACAGACATTTTTATGCTGTTCTTCAAATAAAAAAACAAGCAATAAGACATAAGTTTTAATTTATTTTTATTCGGAAATATCTGAAACTCGCAGGCGTTGTTGTTCAGAAAATATGTTATCGAGCTATTTTTCTATTTTTATTTATTTATTTATTTTTGTAAATGCAATAGATTTTTCAGAAAATATTATCGAAGTGAGCGTTTTGAACCGAATTTTCACGCAGAAGAATAATAACTACTCAAGAAAGGGTAAAAAATGTCTTTGTCACGTGATCAAAATAGTTTATAACTCAATAGTTAATTTAGTTATCAAAAAATTAAAAATGCAGTTTAATTCAAAATCGCTTTCATAGTCGGTAAACGGAAAAAAAGTGACCGGAAAAAAAGTTATCGGAAAAAAGTGACCTAAATTACAAAAGCGGAAAAAAAGTGACACGGAAAAAAAGTGACAAGGAAAAAAGTGACACGGAAAAAAAGTGACAAGGATTGGTTTTGGGGATTTATTATTGATTTTGGGGATTCATTGGTTAAGTATGAAAGGGGGATCGGAGGGGGGGGGGGGCTCATAATTTAGGTAAATGGGTTTTTCATGCTGAATTAACTGTTTTGGTTCAATTTTTGGATATATGTTCATACTGAAAAGACGCTTGCCTGATTAGTTTTGGGAAGGGACGATTACCCCCGTCCCTCCGTCCTCAATTAGATGAATGGGTTTTTATGCAGAATTATCCAACTTGTGTCAAATTTTCATATAGGTTCTTTTCGATAAGGCTTATATATAGTATAAAATGCCTGAAGAGTTTTAGGAGTTTAATGGTTAAGTATAGAGGGGAAACGGGAGATAACCTTTCTTAAATTAAATTAATGGCTTTTTACGGATAATTATCCGATTTGCTTCGAATTTTGAACATGGGTTCATTAAGACGTATAAGACGATAAGACGTATCTCTGATTAGTTATGGGGTTCTTTTCCTTGTTATAAAGGGGGGACGAACAATTATCTCTCCCTCAAACTAGATAAATAGATTTTTATGCAGAATCATCTGATTCATTTCAATTTTTAAACATAGGTTCTTTCTGATAAGGTGAATTCCGGAATAGTTTTAAGGATTTAATGGCTAAGTATAAAGGGAAGATGGGGAAAACCCCTCTTAAATTAAATAAATGGCAGAATTATCCGATTTGCTTCGAATTTTGGACATGGGTTAATTATGATAAGACGTATTTCTGATTAGTTATGGGGTTCTTTTGCTAATTAAAAAGGGCGGCGGGTGATTACTACCCCGGCCTTAAATTAGATTTAAAAAAAGTTATGCACACTTATTCGATTTATTTCAAATTTGGATGTAGGATCTTTCTCATAAAGTAAATTCCTGAATAGTTTTAAGGTAATAAGTTTAATGGCTATGTATAGAGGGAGAACAAGGCAGAATCATCCGATTTGCTTCAAATTTTCGATGTATATTCATTATAAGAAGGCGTATATCTGATTAATTATAGGGTTCTTTTGCTAATTAAATAGGGGAAGCGGGCGATTAATCCCCCACTCTTTAAATAAGATTTTTTTTCACAATTATCCAACGTATTTAAAATTTTGGATGTAGGTTTTACCTGATAAAGTGAATCCCTGAATAGTTTTAAGGGTTTAATGGCTAAGTATAGAGGGATGAACGGGGGATAACCCACAATTAATCAGGAGTTCGCCTTATCATAATGAACACACATTCAAAATTTGAATCAAATAAGATAATTCTGCGTAAAAAGCCATTTATTAATTTAAGGGGGGTTATCCTCCGTTCCCCCACTGTATACTTAGCCATTAAACCCTTAAAATTAAACTGGGATTCACTTTATGAGAAAAAACATATATCCAAATATGATATACATCGGATAAGTGAGCATAAAAAAACAATTTATATAATTTAAGGGGGGGGGGATTGCCTTAATTTTTAATTAGAAAAATAACCCCATGTGTAATCAGGGATACGCCTTATCATAATGAATCTATAATCCAAAATTTGTAGCAAATCCTATAATTCTGCGTAAAAAGTAATTTAATTTAAGGTAGGTTATATTCTATTCCCCTTCAATACTTAGATATCAAATCCTTAAAACTATTCAGGGATCCACCTTATCAGTAAGAACCTACATTTAAAATTTGAAATACATGGGATAATTCTGCATAAAAACCTATTTATCTAGTTTAAGGGGGAGATAATTGCTCGCCCCCCCCTTTATAATAAGCAGAAGAACCCCATAACTAATCAGAGATACGTCTTATCATAATGAACCTATGTCCAAAATTCTAAGCAAATCGGATAATTATGAGTAAAAAGTTATTAATTTAATTTAAGAAAGGTTATCCCCCGTTCTCGCTCTATATATAACCATTAAAACTCCCAAATCTCTTCATGCATTATATACTATATATAAGCCTTATCGAAAAAAACCCGACAGGGCCCGACTTAGACAGTGGGGGGCAATTGGGGCAAACATTATTAGAGTGGCCCCTTCTATCTTAAAAATGTTTGTGAATTATACTCAAGTGACTAAAATTAAAATTCAAACCTATTGTTTGTATGCATAAATTTCGTACCAAGTACTGATTTCAGTATTTATATTTCACATCTTTATACATAATAACAGAAGATAAATAATTTTAACTATTAATTTTTTTATGATGTAACTATTACTTTAAGGGAACGTGGGGCAGGGAAGCAAAGAGGGTAGGAGAAAAACAGACCCCTTAAAATTGAAAAAATAGAATTTTGGTAATATTTTGCTATTTTATATCATTTGGCCCTCTTTTAACAAGAAACTTTTCTCTCCTTGGGGGGCCCCTTCAAACCGGGGGGCCCGGGGTAATTGCCCCGCATGCCCCTGCCTTAGTCAGGCCCTGTTATATTCAAATTTGACACACGTTGGATAATTCTGCATAAAAACCCATTCATCTAATTGAGGAGGGATGGGGGGGGGGGGGTAATCGTCCCTTCCCAAAACTAATCAGGCAAGCGTCTTTTCAGTATGAACATATATCCAAAAATTGAACCAAAACAGTTAATTCAGCATGAAAAACCCATTTACCTAAATTATGAGCCCACCCCCGATCCCCCTTTCATACTTAACCAATGAATCCCCAAAATCAATAATAATTCCCCCAAAATCAATCCTTGTCACTTTTTTTCCGTGTCACTTTTTTTCCGTGTCCCTTTTTTTCCGCTTTTGTAGTTTAGGTCACTTTTTTCCGATAACTTTTTTTCCGGTCACTTTTTTTCCTAGATTCTTCATAGTCAAGCGTTCCAATTTTATACCTTTCCATTAAAACATAAATTTGTAATCGAGCCAAAATGTTTTCTGTTTACTGAGCAAAGCAATTAAGAGATTTGCTGCCTTAAAATATGCAAAGCAGTTCAATACTTTTTTTTTTCTTTTGGTCACTACTGCTGATAATGAAGAACTAAAATTTATAAGTATGGTAAATGAATACTTGAAAGGTTTGTAGTGAAAAAATTGAAATTTGTATTTCAATTTTTTATACTTTTTACATGTACACAGTTTGCTTGAAAAAATACAAATCAATAATTCTGCAAATCATTTAATGATTTTGTAATCAATTCAAAATTTTAATGAATGAATTCTCTTTTCTCCCTTTTGCGTCTGATTAACGTCATTTACACTAATTCGGACACAATTAAATTTCACCTTTAATACTTTGTTATTTTTATATCCTTCTGAACGATATAAAAAACTCCGAATAAGAGACACCTCTATTTAAGGGACAAAAGCTCCGGTCCCATAGGTGTCCCTTACTTGGAGGTTTCACTGTATTTCAAATCTTAACGAACATTTTTAGTACACTACGAAGCATATTTTTAAATTACAGATGACTGCTTATGCTTTTTTATGATGAAACTATTTTCTTAGAATAATTATAAATAAAGAACTAATGAAAGAAATATGAAACTTTCATAACACTCGTTCGAAATTTCTCAGATACTTAATTTCTATCGCTAAAAAAAAAAAAAAAAAAAAAAAAAAAGATAAAGATAAATTTAGATTCTCGTATTGCAGCTTGATATCTCAATGGAAATCAATTATTGTAATAATTTTTTGTAATAATTTATTATGCTGCCATATATATTTTTTTGTGATTATTTATTTCGTCAAAAATCTTTTATTACAACATCATTAAAACGTAATGTCTTATGATATTATCAGAAATAGTAAAATATTAATAAAAATAATTTATTGAAATCAGTTACTAATCATTTATGATGATATATTGAAATTGTGATATTATATGATGTTGTGAAAAGTATATGATAGTTTATTATCAGCAAGAGAAAAAAAATTGTTATCATCTGTTGTAGTAATTTATTACATTCAAACAATAAAAAAAATATTATGATCATTTTTTGTAATAAAAAAAATACTTATTACGATATACGATTATAAATACTAACCTGAGAAATAATGCCAATTAAAAACCATTTATTGCAATTGAAAATAATTTGTTATGATGAAATGTTGTAATCGAAAATCTCTTATTGAGATACTGTCGAAAATATATTAAAGCTTGCTATCACAATAACTATTTACTGTGATCAATTATCGTAATGGTCAATATAAATAATACAAATTAAAAATATACAGTTGAGTCTCTATATAACGAAAGCCATCGTTCCAGTAAAAAATTCGTTATATAGAGAAATTCGATGTATAGAAAATGATATTAAAAATCGTATTTAATGTGTAAATTTTGAACAAATATTATTTTTGATGTTTTTAATTAAGAATTTGAAATGCTTAAAAGTAAATATTAACCTAACATTTTATATCTTAATTATTTAAGCAGTTTCAAAAAAGAGAACAGACATTTATTTGAAAGCTTAATGAAAATCAAATAAGGAAGACTTGCATTAATTTCAGACGAAGAAATCTGTAATTTTTTGTTGTTTTGATTTTAAAACTGTTACGTTCTCAAAAAAAAAAAAAAAAAAAAAAAAAAAAGCTCAAAATTTATCAAGGAATGAAAAATTGTAGTTAGCATTTTCCTCCATTTGAAGGCGTCCCTTATGTGCCTCTCATTGATTCCTCTCTAATATGTGTAACAATCTAATTGACTCTGTTTTGAGAAGGATGTTGAAAGGTGTGTGGTAGGTGAGATGAATTCGTTGGATTTTAAAGAACAAAGAGAGAAGTAATATTTAAAAAAAAAAAAAAATTCAGCACTGAACAATAAATCAAAAATAAGTGATGGAAAATTGATTCGATATGATATTTGGAAGCTTTTTTAAAACTGAATAAATTAAGACCAATTTATGAAAAAATTCGTTATATGGAGATAGATATTTCGCTATATAGAGACTGTTTTTAATGTAATCATGCGAAAAGGGGACCGTTCCTACAAAAAATTCGTTATATAGAGAAATTCGATGTATGGAGTTTCGTTATAGAGAGACTCGACTGTATATATACTAAAATTTTCAATTCTTTTCAGGTCACAAATTTCCTCTATAAATAAGACATTAATGACTTAATCAGTTTTACAGATACATTGTAAATAAAATGGAAATAAAACGGCAGCGAGAAAATTGAGTTACGCGAAAAATTCCAAAAACGAACACTTTTTCGAAATTAAAGTTCACTTCCTAAGGTAAATGCATCGGACCTCGAGGGATGTTTTCAGTATAATATATGCAGCAATTCTTTAATTATAAAGCATATATTGAAGTTACAAATGATTGCTTTTTGCTTTTAATAATAAAATAGTTTTATAAAAAAATATATGTATTTAATATATGTATTTACAAATGCAGTGAAATCTGTCTAAGGCGGAATCGCTTGGGACTGAAATAAAATTCCGCCTTAGACAGATTTCCGGCTTAGACAGAAAAACTCTATAGACATCCCGTTCACAGAGTATTAAATATTTTTTTGGCTAAAAGTTAAAACTAACGTTTGTTTAAAATTTTTTAATTAAATAGACATGAAATCTTAACATATTTATATATATATCTATAGTAATAATAATTTATAAATTGATAGTACACATACACACTAGTATCAATCAAAATAACAGATTTTAGTGAACATAAAATTATAGTAGTACCCCGATAATCCGGATCGGTTTTTTAATCTTTTTTTCAAGTGTACTTATTTTTTTCTTAATGGCTTCTTTTTCCGTAGCACATTGTACATCAGTTAGTATCATTTCATAATTGTCTCACGCTATGTAAAAATTCTGTAAAAGCTTTACATTCTTAAGAGCTTCTTTATATGAAGCTTGTCACTTCTTCTTCGACTTCGTATTCATCAGTGCTACTCCCACTGTGGTTCTAACTATAGCACTATGAGTAAATTCTGAAAATCCTTTTTTTGCCTGAAATTCTAGGAAGAAATCAACTTTCGTTGTATTATAGGACAAATAAAAATTAGCAGCTGACCAGGAGCTAAGCTATTTCGGAAGACCATGAAAGATTGTTGAAATTTTCCATAAGTTGTCAATGAGTTTAAGTTTTCATAAGCTGTCCCTCCTTTTTTAAACAAATTCTCTTATCTTATTGTAACCTAAGAATGAACTTGTCAAAAATCCCGTGACCCATTTGTCCAGCAGTTCCCAGTCATATACAATAATAATATCATCCCCAAACTACTATCAGCAATCAGTGACGCATTTTCTTAACCTCTGGGAATGCGACTGGACAATGCATTTCATTTATCAATAAATATAAAAACTTTGTTAAATCACCATAAAAAGAAAAATTTTTCTTTTTATGGTGATTTAACAAAGTTTTTATATTTATTGATATATATTTATCGCCAGTATTTTCGGTGTTTCTCAATAATACATTTCATTATAAAAAGAAAAGATTTCCTTTCATTTATATTTCCCAGGAAAACTTTCTTCCGTCTTAAACAGTAAATTTGGTTCCTGGGACCCAAAATGAATGTCCGGTTCCGCGTTACGCAGATTCTTTCCGCCTTAGACAGATTGCTCGGAAATATCTATGTTAAAAAATGTGGGACTCTGAAATGTTTCCGCCTTAGACAGATTTCCGGCTTAGGCAGATTCCGGCTTAGACAGATTTCACTGTACATATATAGCTATATAAATTAATTATAAATAACAATAAAATAGAAAAAAATTCGAAAATTTTGTGTTTTTAAACTAATCTATAAATTTTACAAACATATAAATATACACTGCACTATGACATTAAAACCACGTACGCCGTTTCAAGGATTTTTTGGATGCACTATCTTAGTGCAGAAGAAAAAGAAGAAGAAGAAAAAGAAGAAGAAAAAGAAGTAAAGAAAAAATAAGAAGTTTTATAAAACAGATTTAAAGTATCCTCCGTTATAGCAAGGAGTTAGCCAATATTCGAGACTAAGGAGGGAGCCCGTTTTAAACTGTATTTTTATTTATTTTTTATTTTTTTTTTTTTTACTTTGTAGAAGGGATCCAAGAATCCTTGAAACGGTCGTAATTGTTTTTGATGCCATGGTATTGAACGTATTTGTGCATTTGAACGTTTGAAAATGTGTAGCTAATGTATTAACTAATATTTATACAATTTTCTATAATAACCAATTTCACCCACAAATGATTCTAAAAAATAAATAAATAAATAAAAATAAAAATTGATTAAAAATATATAAAAGCTTACTATAACGCTAATCATTCAACGTGATCGTTAAGAAAAATAATGTATTGTGATGTAATACAACGACCATTATGACAAACAGCACAAATTAAAAATTCCAGTTCCGTTTCAGGGCCGCAAAACGTCCTCCCACAAAACGAGACAGTGGTGAATTAAACATTTTTACAGATAACAACAGATACAATATAAATAATCCGGCAGCGAGGAAAAGAGGTTCACACGAGAAAAACATCAAATAAATAAATATATAATTAAATATATAAGTTTAAAACGAGTTCAAAGGCCCTTCCATTATAACTCCGATTTTAGCCAGTGCTCGGGCTATAAAGGAAGAAATTTTTGAACTTGCTTTGACTTTTTTTTTTTTTTTTTTTTTTTTTTTTTTTTTTTTTTTTTTTTGCATTGAAAAAAGGGATCCAAAAATCTCATATGTGGTTTTGATGTCATGGTTTTGTACATATTTGTACGTTTGAACGTTGTAAAATTTTTAGTTATATTAAACTAATATTTATAAAATTTCCTAAAATACCCAATTTCAATCATAAAAGAATCTACAAAAAATAAATAAATATATAGATAAATAAATAAAATAAAATAAAAATAAATAAATAATCATATTCCTCAAAAATATGTAAAAGCTTGATATCGCAAAACAAATAATTTATAACGACACTATAAATGTTATTGTCTAAAATATATAAAAGGATGATATTATGCTAATCATTCAACGTGATTCAGAAAACTAATTTATTGCGATATAATACAATGGAAAACATCACAAATTAAAAATACAGGAATTAAAAATTCCAGTTCCGTTTCAGGACCGCAAAACGTCCTCCCACAAACGAGACAGTGGTGAATTAAACATTTTTACAGATAACAACAGATACAATATAATTAATCCGGTAGCGGGAAAAGAGGTTCACGCGAGAAAACATCAAATAAATAAATAAATAAAAGTTTAAAACGGGTTCAAATAACCAACCTCTCCATTATGACCCGATTTAACCTGTACTTGGGCTATAACGGAGGAGTTTTTTGAACACATTTTGAATTTTTTTCCCTTCGCATTGAAGATGGGGATCCAAGAATCTTTGAAAAGACGATATGTGGCTTTGATGTCATGGTGTTGTACATGTTTGTAAGTATGAACATTCTAAAATTTGTAGCTTACTTATTAAAGTAACCTAAATAAAACTAACTAAAAGTAAAGCTTATACATTAATTATTAATGAACTTTATAAAATTTCCTAAAATACCAAATTTCAATCACAAAAGGTTCTATTAAATAAATAAATAGAAATAAAATAAAGACAAAATTTCTCTAAAATATATAAAAGCTTGATATCACAATACAAATAATTTATTAAAATCGAAAATAATTTATCACGAAATTAAACATGCTATTGTCTAAAATATATAAAAGCTTGATCTTGATATCACGCTAATCATTCAACGTGATTGTAACAAAAAAAATAATTTATTGCGACATAATACGACAAACAGCAGAAATTAAAAATACACGAATTAAAAATTCCAGTTCCGTTTCAGGGCCGCAAACGTCCTCCCACAATACGAGACAGTGGTGAATTAAACATTTTTACAGATAACAACAGATACAATATAAATAACCCAGGCAGCGATGAAAAGAGGTTCACGCGAGAAAACATCAGAAACGAAAACTTTTCCGAAATTAAAGTACACTCCGTTTCATTCAAAACGAATAAATTCCCAAGATACTGCATCGGACCTCAACGGACTATTTTATTTAATAAACGAAGCAAGGATGATGAAATGGGGGACACGGCTTCGAGAAAAGGGGGTGTAAGGGGTGGGGGGGAGAAGAAGAGTCAAAATTGGAAAGCCGTTGCGTTTAAAACGAATTACGATATTAATTAATAAAATCTTAAACGTTATTTACAAGGAGGTAGACAAGAAAACGGCCGGGCTATTATAAAGGAGAAGACGGCAGACGTTCCACTGATATCGTCCTGTGCACAAATCACGGACACTTTGCGGGGATTGAGGGGGGGTGGGGGGGATATGAGACGCAACAAATGAAGCACGGGACAGCAGTACAAGGAGGTGGGGGCGGCATAAACCCAAGCGCCGCTAAAATTAGATGTTTGGACAGAGTAAAATACCTGCTTGCCTTCTCTGGTCGCTTGTGTGTAATGAAAGAAAGTAAAGGGGCGTAGAAGGGTTAGAGTCGGGCACCCCCCTTGCCTTTTAAGCAACATCCCGCGTGCATCAAGTTCGGAAAGCCCCGTGAGCGGGATAAAGTGCCAGCTTGTGCCAGATCCACCACCCATACATACACGCACATACATATACATACGCTCCCTTTCGGAGTAATTTGCATTTTCCATTGCTGTTAAGTAATTACGCCGGGGAATAGGCTACATATTTGCCGAGAATTTAATTTTGCCGAGGATATATGGCAGTAAAATTGGTAAAATTAAATTCCGGGCAAATACTTATTACTTTACAGCATTATGTCGCTGGCATTGTTTTCTATCTGCCGTATATATATTCCTTATATTCCTCCGAGCGCCTGGGAGCAACCGAGAGAGAAAAGATAGCGAAGAAGTTGAAGGGGGGGAAGACACTGATGCTACCACCACCCCCTCTCAGAATAAGAAGGTACTGAGGCGAACTTTAGAAGGGGGGGGGGCGACAGTCGAGAAAGAGGCAGAAATCAATAATTCTGCTCCCCCCCTAGGGGTGGAAAGAGGAGGTGCACTCCGAAACTTTTAATGCTTTTAAATACAACTACAACTTTTCCTTGGACCCCTTCTTCATTTAAGCACATTACATGCACGCTAATTTGCTTCATATATTTCTTGAAACCTTGCTAATCTCATTATCAGATCAGGCATGCTTGAGAGAGAGTAGAAGAAGAAAGGGTAGGGTGGGAGAAAACGTGGGGGAGGGGGAAGAGGCACCAGAGAGGGGAAGAAGACTTCCATAATTTAATTTAATTTAATTTGATTTAATTTAATTTCGTTTAATTTGATTAAATTATCGGATGCTGCCTTGCTTCTGCTCTTCTCCCGCAACTAAAAGCTGTGCCCTTAGTTTTGTAGAAGAAAGGGGTGGGGTGGGGATGGGGCAAATGCCTTATTACGGGGGGGGGGGGAAGGGGCAGTGGTGTGTTTTCAGGAGCAAAAGGAAAATAAAATACTTCAACCCTTTTCTGATACTGAACACTCAAGTTTCAGAAGTAGTCAAGAGGAGCATTTCTAACGATTAGATTAAAAAACATCAATATTGCTCCATATTTTTTTTTCTCTCATATTTC
This sequence comes from Maratus speculifer, assembly GCA_964019185.1. NCBI lineage: Eukaryota > Metazoa > Arthropoda > Arachnida > Araneae > Salticidae > Maratus > Maratus speculifer. Next base: position 282,794,363 of record OZ025294.1, read on the forward strand.
CGATATTCGCGATATCTGAGTACAGCCATTATCAAAGTATCTTTCAGGGAGTTTATTCGATAAAATAGTTTTAATGATTTCCAGCCATTGAAGTGTCATAATTACAGAAATAATTCAAAGAATCCCACAAGTTTGTGAACAGATTAGCAGAAGTTTGTCGAGTTTTATAAAGTATCACATGTATCATTAACAAGATATTTGTTTCAGAGAGAATGTCAAACTACAATTTGAGACATATTTCTCTTTTATTTTTCTCTCATAAAACTGGTGATTGCATCGACGACGAAAGGAATCAGATATATTCTTGTCCCCACTTAAAAAGGAGAAAAATAATTTAAATGTGACGTCCATTTTTTTTTCTTGTTCGTTTTTTAGAAATAAAATTTGTATAGTCTGAGAAATTAGTAGAGATTGACTGAAAATTCGGTTTCGTTTTAGGCTCAAAATCCGAGTTTCGAATACGAAAATTCGTTTTCGGCGCAAAACAAATTTTTCGTGTCGTTTCTTCCTTTGGAAATTTTCAAAACGATACAACTAAAATAGACTTTGAAAGGCAATCAAATATCATTTAAGTAGATTAGATGGTGTAATTTGTATCAAATTTTTAAAAAAATGTATAAAACGCATAGTTGTAAAAATATATACATTCAAAAAAGGGCAAATAAATAAGATTAATCATCTTTGTTTCTCTTAGAAGATTTTTCCAGTAAATTTTTCAATAATATAATAATGTATTTTTTCGTTACTTTTTTATTTGTAGCACAAATTTGTTCATAAGTTCCTTTTCTTCTTTGAAGTACTTAATTGATTTAATAATTTCTTAAAGCCATTTTATTAGGTCTCGTCAGTTCCGGGTTGATTTTTTTGCTAAAATACTTATCATTAAATAACTCATGTACACATGCACATATGTACCTGTATTAGTCTGTTGATATTTTTCGTAATTTCTACTTTTCCCCTTTCTTTTATTTCTTACTCTGTATGTGTTTGCATGTGCATATACATATATATATTATATATATTCAACCATTATATAATATTACAAATCAACATCAACATAGAATATAGAGTAACCCAATATAACAAACTTAAACTTGACAAGACAATCAAATGGAATTAGCAATAGTGGAACAATTAAAAATAAAGTTGGAGATTGTAGTACGTGGCTCGTTTTCAAGGGGGATGCCACGCAGTCACAAAAAATTACGAATAACTGAGGCAGAAATCAGGAAAATGTCCTAATACATAATTTTCTGCCATTGGCCGGTTAATCGTAACTATTGATTAGCATTGCTACATGCTCATTAAAAGCTGTAGAAGTAATAGTAATAGAAAATTTTTAGTTTGAAACCGCAGAGGTGATTCAAATATTCTTTTAGAAAGTTCTATATAAGAGACAGTCATTTAAATAAATCATTATAAAAGATAAATCGAGGTATTTATCTCTGAAATAATTTTGATTAGATGGAATTCGCATAATTAGAAAATCATTCTGTGTCGTTGATGAATTAATTACGTTTTATTTTATATGAAAATAAAAAGCTTCGGTCAAAAGCACAAAGTTAAATTGAGACACCGTTATAATTATTAATTAATTACGTATATTTATGTAAGTATTAACTATTAAAAATAATGAACATTTTCGTTTTCGACCGAAAACAGGACGATTACCGAAATTCGGTTTCAGTTTCAGTTTCGATCGTAAAACCTTATTGATCATCGATTTTTCAATCGATCCTTAATTATTAGTTTTAATGCGTATGTGTGAATCAAAAAATTAGTATATCACTCTCGTAATGTTTGTCTATCTATCATACATATATACATGCGCATGCAAACGCATACAGAATAAGAAATAAAGGGAAGGGAGAAATTAAGAAAAATATCAACAGACTAATACAGATACATATGTGTATATATATGTGAGTGTGTGTACAAGAATTATTTAATGATAAGTATTTTATCAAAGTATCAACCCGGAACTGACTAGATCTAATGAAATGGCTTTCATAATTTTTTTTAGCTATTAAATTTTCAATTCATAACATAACCAATATTTCATGGGATAGTTAGTGTAAAATGGTAAAAAAAAAAAAAAAGTGGATTTCGCGTCCCTGCAGTAAAACATTTCTTTTTGCTAATAGATTCTCCGATTGCTCCCACAGAAGTCCGAAGTTGCAAGCGTCACCTTAAGTGTGTCAGTATGAATTTCACTGAATTAAATTGTTACAATAGCATTAGTTGTCATTATTCTTAAGTATTATTAATTTTAAACAATTCTTACTTTTAATAAAGACGATTTTGTCAGCTACATTATCAAAATTTTACGACGGAATTTTAAGTTTTTCGAAAAAAGACCACCTGTTGAAGAAAGTTTCGGTTCTACTGAAGGGTTAGTAAAAATATTTTTAATGTACGACCTTGTTGAATGTGAAAGGGAGGGGGGCAATGTATTTTTAAAATAAAAAAAAAGAAGTTTTTAATGCATTATTTAAAAAATGAATGCGTAAAAATGTTCAAAAAAATCTTTATGATTGAAACTGATATGATTCTCCCCCTCCCCCCCCCCACACACAAAAGTACTTCGTATTACTATTAAAATTGGATAATATTATAACATATATATATATATATATATATACATATATATATACATTTTCAGAAAAAAATATATATTATACATCTTTACGAGTACATATAAAGATACAGTTTTTCTCCCTTTTTAGGTGTATTCGTAATTATATAAATACGTAGCACCTATCGTCATAGTTCATAACAGATATAAAAATACCCAACCAAATCGTTTGAAATTTAAAGTATATAATTATTATATAATTTTGTCAACTTATTTCAAATTTTATGAAAATCGAATGTAACAGCTCAATTACAGGAACAATCAAAAGTATTCTGTTGCACTACGGTCAATGGGAAAAAATAGTTTCAAGTGCATTTTAATGATGTTACATCCTCTCGAACATAATAAAAATCATACGTATCTATGACATATATACTAAAATACACATTCTGTACTATCTGTGGTGCAAAGAATATTTTTTATTAATTTACCGGACCACACAAAAATAATCTATTGCATAATGATATAAGGGAAAAGAATGTTTGGGATGCGTTTAAACTATTAAACTATTTCACATTTTATATACGTTACTGAGTAAGTTACTTCCTATAAAACTGAGAGCACATAGTATTTACAGGGGCAAACAAAAGATTTGTATTTTGTGCTGTATCGGAAGTACTGTTCAATTAAAAATAATTCGTTATAGTACGAACCCACCTCATTTGCTATGCTTGATATGCAATTTACGACTCGTTAAATTTATATTTTTTCCACAACTGACAATCTTCCCGATTTTTTTTCAAGCCACATTTTGAAGATTAAATTTACGTCATAAATGAAATCAAATAAGTATCATTCTAGAAAAAAGACACATTTTATTAAACAAATTTCAAAGCTTTTTTTTTTTTTTTTTTTTTTTTTACTTGAAAAAAATCTAAAAGACTGACATCTATGCTGTGTATTAAAGAAGTATAAAAACTTCTAATACATGCAGTCCAGCCCATTCTGCGTCGGTACTATATATATATTTTTTTTATTACGTAAGACTGAAAATTTCATAAATGAAAGAATGTTTTTTACTAAAACGTGCTTTCGAATCTCCGTCTATTATAGCCATTTAATATAAGATATTGTTTTGCATTTATTTAAAAATATCTGTTTTAAACATATATTGTAGAAATAGTAAGTTTATACTGAAAAATTTAAAAATTAACTACCAATAAATAAATAATAATAATAATAAAAAGAATTTACAAAGACAATCGAAATACCTCGATAATATTGCGCTGTTCTATACGAAGCATTTTTTAAATATGCAAACATTTATTAATATTTAGTGAAAACATGCAAGGATTGATAACTATGAATTTGTGATGTACTAATAGTCTAATTTTAGAAAAACGCAGTGCAGTAAATACAAGTGCACTAAATGAATTGCGAAACAAACTTCTAAAGTTAATCCAAAATTAACATAGAAATCCAATATCTAATAATCACTCCTTACATTACTAAAAATTATTTTGATTGGCAGGGTAATTTTTAGACAGTAAAAAAAAAAAAAAAAAAAAAAAAAAAAAAAAAAAAAAAATTCTTAATAAATATACTGAAAACATAATTTATGTAACCTTAATAATAATAAATTTTTAAATAAAATCTGAATTATTTATAAAAAAATAAACCTAAACATTTTTTTTACAATAAAAGTTTACTTTTTGCCTAAAAATTATCCCGGTTACTAATTAAAGATCTAAAAGACTCTTAAATAGAACACTGAAGTGTTCAAAAGTTTTCCAAAATAAGTGTCCAAAATTAATCCAAAGTTAACATAGAAATCCAATATCTAACAACCACTCCTTACAATACTAAGAATTACCTCGAATGGCGGGGTAATTTTTATGCAGTTTTTTTAAACAAAAAACCTTTAAAAAATATGAAAAAAAAAATATATGTAACCTTAATAAAAATTTAAATAAAATCTGAACTATATATATAAAAAATCTAAACAATTGTTTTATAACAAAAGTTTATTTTTTGCCTCAAAATTATCCCGGTTACTTCCTAAAGAGCTAAAAGACTCTTAAAGGGAACTAATATCTAATAATCACTCCTTACATTACTAAGAATTACCTTGACTTGGCAGGGTAATTTTTATACAGTTTAAACATAATTTAACGTTGATTTGCATAGTTTAATGCTGAAAACATAATTTATGTAACTTTAATAATAATAAAAATTTAAATAAAATCTGAACTACATACATAAAAAAAAACTAAACAAATTTTTTTATGACAAAAGTTTATTTTTTGCTTAAAAATTACCCTGGTTACTCCCTAAAGATCTAAAAGACTCTTAGAGGGAACAGTGAAGTGTTCAAAAGTTAAAACCATATGATTCATTTGAGATTACAGCCAACAACAGCGGCATTAATGATGTTATATCGAGACACTTGAAATTAAGTTAATCCTATAAAACGCTTCTAATGATTACGAGTCTGATAAATTGTTGAAATGATTCAAAGGAACCTAATAGTCTGGGAATAAATCCGCATTCTGTGGGAAAAGTTTATGAAATTTTCTAAATTACTGCGGAAGATACTTATTTGAAAACTATCATCAAAGTACTTTTCGAGAGCTCTTAGTTTAATTAATGAGTGATAGATCACATAATGTTATTTTCCAGTTTGTTTAGCTTTAACTCTTTCTGTAGGACTCATTTTCAATAGTTATGAGTTAATCAAGAAATAAAAATCTATAATCAACTTTATATGTTTTCGTTTTAATTAAAAAAAAAACAATTAAAAAAAAAGAACTTAGGTCATTGTGAAAAAGGCGAGGCGATTTCTCATAAATGTGTTGCATTTTGAGTTTATATTTCGTTTTGTATTAACCCCTTATCTACCGCACTATGAATTCATGAAAATTTTACATTCTAAAGCATTTTACGCAAATTGTTTAAACTAAATTATAAGATTTATATAATCATTTAATAAATATTTAAAGGAATGAAGGATTTAGAAGAATTAATTAAATATGAATTTACAGGGATTTTGTGCAATTTTTATAGCTCTACTCAAATCTTTTATTTTTAATTATTTTCTTAGTATTTTGTAGAAATATAAAATGTACAAATAGGATGTTCTTACAATATAAATATAGAAATATTTCCGCATTCAAAAATCCCCACCCCCCCTCCCTCAGCTCCAAGAAGGCTGAAAAGATGCAAAGTCAAAAGAAATCATCCTTTTAAAAATATTTTTGTTTCGTGTAACCAATAATGCTTTTGGAACAAGATAAAGTAATGTATCTGTAACTCATTCTAAACAGTATTATAACAAACTGGCGTATTAAAAGAATTTTATAATAAGTTATTTTAATAGTACTTATAAGTACTGTCAGTAGATAAAGGGTTAAATATAAAATGCCACATATAAGTAACAAAGCATAGATTACTAATTACTGGGATTTTAAGTCAAAACATTTTTTTTAAACTTTTATCTATGATCTATAAAAGATATATATCATTATTCCATTTAAGTCATTTTTGTCATATTAAAAATGTCACCCACTGATGTTATCCGTTTGATATTTTTTAGGTGGCGAAACTATATTTTTTATTATATTATTATTAACTATTTGGAAAATAGTTGTTGTCCTCCATAGAGAACTGGGATATTTGAAGTATATCTGAATCTTTCTATTGGTTGAATTCAGCAACTTATTTTTAGGGATGCAACGGATACTGATTTTGCCGGATATCGGATATCGGATATCCGGTATCCGATTTGCCTGTCGGATTCGGATATCCGGCCGGATATCCGATCGGATATCCGGTACTAAATATGTTTTTAGTTATGGTGAATGTTTGTTTATTTCTTTATCAAATGCCATCTCAAATAATAAATTGCAAACATGTTTCACACACAATTATAACATTTTAAATATATTGAAATATATTTTTCACATCTTTAATATCTTTGACTATCAGGGCTTGAAATTCAGATTTTCCCAGGAGGAGAGAGTTTCCCTCATAACATTTGTAAATGCAGGGTAGTTAAACTATATGAGAGGAAGAAAAATATTTTTTGTTTACCCTATTATTTTTTTACTTTCCACTTAAATATTTACAATTTATACCAACACCAACATGACAAATTTCCACTGAAATAATTTAAATCAACAACAAGATAATTATCCAAAATGTTTATTTTAACTAAAACAAAGGAAAATAATAAAGCTTTATATATATCATATCTGTTTTTCAATTTTCACTCAGTGTTATGGTCAATTAATAACTGAGTTGCTAAATGAATTTTTTAATTTAGATTTTGTTTGATTTTGTGTGGTTTGGAATCTTTTATAGGTTACACTTTTGAAAAACAGAACAGAGCAACTTTTCTAACACATTAAATTATCGGAAATAATTGGTTTTGCTTTTTTCTTCTTATTTATTTTTTTTTTTCTTAATTTTGTAAAATCTGGTGTGCATTCATTTTTAATTTGCTTGCACGAATAATGCATGTATGTGATTGTATCGTCAATATCCTTCAGTGATTGTATATCAGTTAGTGGAATTATCGTCAATACCGTAATCCCTGGCATTTTAGCTAATTGAATTATGTTCAACTATGCATTAGAATTTTAAACCCATATGAAATATCTAAAAATGATATAGTCAGTAGATTTCTTCTATTACATGAGAAATGGTTTATTAAAAAATGTCATGTCCTAATTTCTCTGAACTATGCAAATCAACTATTTAAATGACTTCCTTGAAGTTCATCATTTTTTTTAATCATTTGGAAAACGGTTGTTGTTATCGGTCGAGAATGGACCTTGTGGTGTCCACATTTTATTTTGTTTATGATTCGTCCAGGGATATTAATGTTTAATCCATGACATACGTAATATATGACTCTTATTACATAAATCATGTTTTAATCATCATAAAAATGATGCTTTTAATGATTTTCAATGACTCAATGGGAAACATTTAAACATCTTGCTTTGGGCAATGGATGTCCATACTTTATTTATTTGTTTTACGACATTCTTTAAATTTAGAAGAATTTTTATTTGAATAGGAAATCAAAATGTCATTGTTAATAAAGAAGAGAGTAGAAAAGTTACAAATTGTGCAGATTCAAATAATAAGATGTGGAAAAAACCGAATACAGAAACATCGTATGAAAGATCGTCTTTTAAATAAAAAAGAGGTATGATTATTGAGTCCACTGATGAGGAAATGTGCGACGATTTTGAAAATGAAACATCTAATGTTGAACCACTAATTGTAAAAAAACATGTTTTCTTTTTTTTCCAATGAGCAACACAAGATTTAATCTCATTTTGTTTAGTGCTAATTCCAGAAGCTCAGACTCTAGTGACCATTACTGCTCTTTTAATTATTTCTTGCTTCGGCGCAGGAAAAAAATTTGCGAAATATGTAAATCGGTCATAGAAAAAATATCGTTCATTTTGTTCACCATGGCAAAAATAAATTTTTAAAAACTGTTGACCTGTCTGAAAAAATGTGAACTTTGAGGGAACTTCACCAGTGGAAAATATAGCGGAATTCGTCAATTACAGTAAAATATTGTGAAATTTGCTAATCTGTCGCAAGGAAATATCATGAAATTCGTCAGCCAATAACAAAGACAAAACACAAATTTTTCAGCTGAACACAGGAAAATAATTGTTATTTTCATCAGAATGTCACAAAAATAAAAAGGGAAATTTGCCAGTCAGTCGCAGAATAAATAGCTAAATCTGTCAATCAGTTGAGAGAAATAAATTGTGAAATTTGCCAGTTAGTCTCCAGAAAAGAAAAAAAAATTGCAAAATTTTGTGTGTCGAGCAAGCAAGAAAATTTTGTGAGAAAAATTGCAAAACTTTTCAGTCCGATGCAGAAAAAAGAATTTTGTATAATTGCCGTAAAAGCAAACTGTGAGATTAGTCAATCGATAGTGGAAAATATCACGAAAATAGTCAGCCAATCCTGAGACTTGATCGCCACTTCACAAAGAAAAGAAATTCATTTTTTTTTTCTTTTTTTTTTTTTTTTGGAAACAGGAATGTCTTGCCCACAAGATTTTTTAGGTCATGAATCCTGCCATTCCGTCCCGAAATTCAAACCTTGTATGTATATGTTAATAATATTGAATAAAAAATGCAATTCAAACATTTAAATCTTCTGACTGTTTGTCAATGAACTAATTGCTAATAATCTATACAGTAAAATGCTGATAATTTTTAGAACAAATTTTATACATTTATTAATATGTCTATAATTGTAAAGTATTTTTATAAAGTAATACATAGCACCTTTTTATAATGCAAACATAAAATGTCTCACTAATATACCAATGGTTGAAGAGTTATCTCCAAACATAGGTTTAATTGATGATTTTTTTTTCCATGTTTTAATTATTTTATACTGTTTTACCTTCAGCTACATTTAATTTTATTTTAAGTTAAATCAGTTTAAGTTTAAAATTTATAAGCAAAAAACATTTAATTTTAAATATTTATAATGAAGTCACGAAAATAACTAGTTAGATGCACCAATCCCAAAACTCTCTTCTATTTCGTAGATCTCAATGTTTCAAAAAATATTACAAAATATTAATACTACTTCAATATTATACCAGTTTTTATTTTAATCTAGAATTTTTGCGACAGTCAATTAATTAGATTAAGAATGAGTTAATCTCGATCATGATATTTATTAAAATCTATTTTTGTTATTCTGTTTTACATCAGCTGTTTGCGAATAGCCAGTTTTAGCAAGATATGAAGTTCCTATTGCTGAACGAACTGTCAATTCACTGTATAAAAATATTAAGAAAAAAAAATTACAATAAAAAGAAGATTGCCCTCTGATGGCATTGAGCTCACAGGCTATGCATACTAATTGTATATTACAGCCTCATATTTTCAAGGGTTGATGCTGTCCGAAAAACAAATTAAAAGGGGGGGGATAGCTCCCACCCATTTCCCCTTTTTATACTTAATCATTGAATTCCCTAAACTAATCAGGGATATGCTTTATCACATAAAAAACCTATATCCAAAATTCATAGCAAATCGAATAATTCTTCATAAAAACCCATTTATATAATTTAAGAGGAGTTATGTATCTTTACACATAACCATTAAACATCCAAAACTATTCAGAGATTCGCCTTATCAGAAAGAATGTACATCCAAAATTTAAAGCAAATCGGATAATTCTGCATAAAAACTCATTAATCAAATTTAAGAGGGGTTGGGGTAATCGTCCGTATCCCTTTTATGCTTAACAAAAGAACTCCAATTAAATTAGGGAAGCATCTTATCACTATGAACCTGTATCCAAACATTAAAGCAAATCTGTTAATTCTGCAAGAAAAATCATTTACCTAAATTAAGAGGTGTAGTCCCACCAATTTATACATATCCAATGAAATCCGAAAAAAATCAGGGAAGTGCCTTATCACAATGAATCTATATCCAAATTTTGAAGCAAATCAGTAAATTCTGCATGAAAAACTCATTAAACTAAATTAAGGCGGGGGGGAGTTACCTCCCATTTCCCCCCTCTTAGACTTATCCAATGAACTCGCAAAACTGATCATGGAAATGTCCGCATCAGAATGATCCTATGTCTAAAATTTGAATGAAATATGAGAATTTTGCATGAAAAACTCATTTATCTAAATTAAAGGCTGGAGATTAGTCCCCCATTCCCCCTCTTTATACTTATCCAATGAACTCCCAAAACTAATCGTGGTGGTGCCCTCATCAGAATGATCCTATGTCTAAAATTTGAATAAATCTGTATGAAAAACCCATTTATCGAAATTAAGATTGGAAAATTAGCTCCCAGTTCAGTCTCTTTATACTTATCCAATGAACTCCCAAAACTAATCATGGTGGTGCCCTCATCAGAAAAATCCTATGTCTAAAATTTGAATGAAATCTGATAAATCTGCATAAAAAAACCATTTATCGAAATAAGGGGTGGGGAATTAGCCCCCTGTTTCACTTCTTTATACTTATCAAATGAGTACTTAATACTCAGAGGCGCTTCATCAGAATGATCCTATATCTAAATTTTGAATGAAAATTGATAATTCTGGATATAAAACCCATTGATATAAATTAAGGGGAAGAGTATTAGCCCCCGTTCCCCCACTTATACTTATCGAATGAGTTCTCAAAATTAATCAGGGAAACGCCTTATCAGAATATACCTATATTTAAAATTTCAAGTGAATCGGATATTTTTATCATGAGTTATTGCATTACACATTTACATGTATACATACAGAATGGGCGGGCACATAAGCTCACAGGTTTTGATAGCCTCTGAGCTAAAAATCATTATTACAGTACCATCTTCCGGCAAAATATTTTTGAATTGAAAGAAGATCTGACAGCCATTCTCAGAAACGTATCCAAAGAAATTTGGTTCAATTCCATGCATAACTTCAGACAGAGTTTGTTGGTAGAATAATGAAAATGGTGCAAAAATTGTGATTACAGCACCGCCTTACAGCGAAATGTTTCCATAATGAACATGGACGTACTGGCTACAGCCAAAAGCATGCACAGAATATTTGGTTCATTCTATGTATAACTTCATACACATTTTGATGGTATAATCGTATGATGGCAACACTGGGACAGACAGATATTTTGAATGAACATGTTTTGGGGATATTGGATCCCTAAAAGATGTAAATTCGTCGAAAAAATTGATAACATTACTTTCTTCTATCAAGGATAGAAGAAAGTAAAAATAGGTCTGTTTTTATCATTCGCTCCCGTAACTGGTATATAATAAGCCTGCGCTTCTCTATCCCTTTGCTCAACTTAGCTTTTTCTAGCACGCTGAGTTTTGTCCTGATGAAGAATCTCGATAGCAGATTCAAAACGGCTGTTTGCTACTTTTCCATGCATTATTTGTGCATTTCTAAATGTTGGTTTTCTATCTTTATAGACTTTTGCAAAAAGGCTTTATTTACTATTTTGACTTCAAATTTTGTTTTACAATCTGAAAGTAAAGATACAATTTTCTAAAAGATATAAACATAAATTCTTGAATTTATTACAGCGCTTAAATATAAATGGTAGGAAAGCTGGCAATTGTTTAAACTTTTGAGAATTACCTTTTATTGATAGGAAACTTATTGTAACATTTCATCTTTTGGATTGTAAACAAAAGTTTAGGCATTGTTTGGGATCAAACAATTACTGTTATTCATCTATATTTGCTTTGCTTCATTCTGCCGGATATCCGATCGGATATCCGATCGGATATCCGATAGAGAAGTCGGATATCCGGTGATTGTGATTCGGATATCCGATGATATTTCGGATATTAAAAAATCAGCCGGATATGCCGGATATCGGATATTGGCCGGATATCCGTTGCATCCCTACTTATTTTATTTTATTCGTTTTCTGATTGGTCCATGTTTAATGTCCAAAAATGGAATACTTCTGTTTTTTATTTTATTCGTTTTCTGATTGGTCCATGTTTAATGTCCAAAAATGGAATACTTTTGTTGCCACGATGACAAAAAAAATAATAAAAACTTATATTATAAATACATACATACATACATACATATATATATATATATATATATATATATATATATACATATACAGGCTGTCCCAGAACTTCGTGTACAAACTTTGAGGGGTGGTAGAGAACATCGTTTGGAACCACAATTACATAGGAAAGCATGGGCGAAAATGTCTGGTTAACCCTTCCACAGACAGTGGTTTGTATATGAAACTACAAATTTTTTAATACAAAATGAATATTGACGCCAGAATTTTAATATGATTTACTATGATACTTGATATATGATACTTGATTTTAAAGAAACATAATTTTAAATTTAATTTAAAATCAAATCATTTCTTGTACTTTTTTCTGCGTAATAAAGCGTTTTACACTGCATTCCGCATTGTGTCATAACTGTGTCTTTGTGTTTCTTTGAGCTTTTCACGGACAAAGCACTTTTATTTCTAAAATGTGGAAAAATATGAATGACATGGGAAATCGCGGACAAATGTATTTACAAAGAAGAATAAAAATACATTTCACATACATAATAATTATAATATCATGTTAAAATTCTGGTGTCATTGTTCATTTTGTATTAAAAATTTTGTATTTTCATAAACATACCATTGTCTGTGAAAAAGTTAACAAGTGAGAATGACGTTTCCGCCCATGCAGTCCTATGTAATTGTGGTTCCAAACGATATTCTCTACAACTCCTCAAAGTTTGTACACGAAGTTTTGGGACACCCTGTATATACATACATATATATATATACACACACATAAGTAAAGTATTCTCATTTAAAAAAAAAAAAAAAGACATGGGAAGAAAACGGGAAAAAAGATAGCCTTGTACGGATTGACTTTAACTACTCAAGAAAAAAAAAGGAAATACAAGCGAGCTATTTTTAAAAAATTCTTCCATAGGATTAATATTAGATGACGGGTTTTTTACTAAAGTAGCCCCTTAAGATTTTTTTTTTTAGTGCACTGGTGTATAATGTATTTTCAAATTTTCCTAGAAGAAATACTTCAGTGCAGTAACATGTTTCGTGTTATGTTCCTTAAATGCGAATATTTGAATGTGTCACATTTATATACGACTTTTTGTCTTAGATTTTAGGTATAAGAACTTTACCACATATATGAATCATCCCATTTAGGCAAATTGACTTATAATGAAAAGCACTGTTTGAATAAAATGCTCTCGTTAGTTTTAGGTGTTCTTACTTCTTCAATAATATCGATTAATTAAAATGCAAAAAGCTATAATTAACATTCTGAGTTTTTTATCCCATTAACAACAAAACACGACTTTGAAGAAAAATATTCAATAAAATGTTTTTGTCATTTTTTTGAATATTTTTTTTTTCAATAGATTTCGGAAAATCATAAGGCAAAAAAGAAGAAGAACTGAAAATAACTTTACAAATTTTGCCTTTTTAATGTTTAAAACAGTCACAACAAAGAATTGAGAAGGAAAATATTTTTTTGAGTAAAATGCTTTTATTACCTTTTTTATGTTTTTTTTTCTTTAAATAGTTTTTAGTAAATCATAAATCATAAAGCAGAAAACTGTAAATAACTTTACAATTTTTCTTACTCATTTTTAAAAGAATAACAAAATACATAAAACTAAAAGATTATGATGAGGAATATTTTTTGAGCTTTTATTACTTTTTAGTGTTTATTTTTTTTAATGGTTTTCAGTAAATCATAAATAATAAAGCAGAGAACTGTAAATAATTTTACAATTTTTCTTATTAACTTTTAAAACAACAACAACAACAAAAAGAAAAAGAAAAGAAAAGAAAATGATGGAAAATATTTTTTTGAGTAAAATGCGTTTATTAATTTTTAGCATTTATTTGTTTTGATAGTGTTTAATAAATTATAAAGCAGAAAGTTATAAATAGTTTTATAATTTTCTTGCTATTTTTAAGCAATAACAATAAATCGAATTTTATTTCTTTTTATTATTATTATTAATATTATTATTTTACAGTTTTCAGTAAATCATTAAATAAATAAAAAAAATAAAATTAAAAAAAGAACAATAAATAACTTTGTAAATTTCTTTTTAGTTTTTAAAACAATAAAAACTATAATGCAAAATACTTTCCCAACAAAATGCTTTCATTATTATTTTTTTTTCCTTAAATAGTTTTAAATTAATCATAAAACAAAAAAGCTGCAAATAACTTTACAAATTTACCTCTTAATTTTCAAGATAATAATATAAAAAGATTGAAAATATGTTTTAAATAAAATGCTTTTTTTATATTTTAGTGTTAAATAATTTTCAGAAAACCATAAACAAAAACAAACTGTAAACAATTTTACATACTTTCTTTTATTTAAAAAAAAAATGTATATATATATTTATGATGGAAAATACTTTTCGAGTAAAAGTGTTATTATTTTTTTCAACACATTTCAGTTAATGAAAAAGCAAAAAACTGCAAAAAATAAAATAGTTTTTTTAGTATTAGATTTTAAAATGATAACAACAAGAGTAAAACAACTATAATGAAAAACAATTTTTAAATAAAATGTTTTTGTTATTATATTTTTTCTTTCTGCATTCTGTCCTCTCTGATAAAAACTATTTAGGGGATATCAGGTGAAATTCATTTTGGAAGTTAATACTTAGTCATAATAATAATTTTCTTTATTTGAAAAAAAAAAAAAAAAAAAAAAAAAAAAAAAAAAAAAGTTAAAACTTGACCAAAATATTAAGTTATGCTTCACAAATTTCTGAAAAAATTATAAATTGATTAAGAATAAATTTGAATTGATAGCGTATTCTTTTTAGAATAAAGAATTAGCCTAAAAATTATTAAAATGCACATTAAAAATCTTGAATCGATATTATTCCGAAAATTTAAAAAAATAAAAATAAATAAATCATACGTGTTGCTCCACATTTGAAATAAATAAATAAAATTTTAAATCAATATTATAATTATTATACAGAAA
Source organism: Maratus speculifer (assembly GCA_964019185.1). NCBI lineage: Eukaryota > Metazoa > Arthropoda > Arachnida > Araneae > Salticidae > Maratus > Maratus speculifer. The sequence goes on from OZ025294.1 coordinate 282,809,475, forward strand.
GTCCAATGTAAAATCAGTCCGGCTAAAGTGAAGTGTAGTAGAACCTCATTATTGTTATATTTTTAACACAATTTGTTCCGAAGAATTATAGAGAACCTATTGTAATTTTACCAGAAGAAATCATAAAACATGATTAATTGGTGTCCACCTAAAAAGATATTCCCTGTATTTACCTGTTTAAAATAATACAGTAAAAGATATAAATGCATTAAAGTAATGTACAAACCTTTTACAGGCCGAATTCAGATACAGATATATTTTTATTTTTATTTATTTATTTATTTATTTTTTATTTATTTATTTATTTATTTTTTTTGGGGGGGGGGGGGCACATTATGACTTTTAATGCTTTAGTTAAGGGGTATTAGTCATTAATATGGTAAACATTTATATATATATATATATATATAATTTTCAGAAGGTTCAAAATGGGGAACATTATTCTCTTTCGGTCGTCATTGGTCATTTTTACGATTTTCTGTACATTTCTCCATTAATGATAGCGGCTGATTCATGAGCTCCATTAACTCTTTCTGGCACACTGTACCCGGTATGGGATACCTAATTTTTATTTAAAACTTGCAAACGGTCCCAATAATATTTTAATAAAATTTTGTTTTTACAATAAAAGCTTAAAATGAGGAATTCAAAATATCTAAAAAATTCGTTTTTGAATTCCGATGTTAGTAGATAATTTCTCATTTTACTACAGATTTTGCTCCTGCCGGAAAGGGTTAATGAGTGCTGGAGGTACCTGTCGAAGCATACGTATAAAACCATTGCTGATAATGATTTTCGAAAAAAAAAAAAAACCATCTGTAATTAGACGAGATATTAAGCCTTAAAGACACGGATAGTTTAGACATACATAATGACAGGGGCGGTGTACTCTGCGTACTATCGTCTTTTAAAGCCTAGATAGGAAATTTTAATGATTTATTTGTAAAGGCAACGCCCAGTAGCAGTATAAAACAATAAACGTCAAATTGTTAAAAACAGACTAATTTAATTAGAATTAATCACATAAATACAATGAGATCAGCGACTATTTTGCATTGAGTGGATCTCTCAATATGTTTACCGTGTCTTTAAAAGTGAATTAAAGACCTATGTGGAAAAACGCGACACGGAGCAAGGAAGTCTTGCAACTTTGCGATCGCTAAACAACGTTTAACAATGTGTATAATATATAAAAATATAAAATAAAATAATATATAATACATAATAGCATAAATAATATTATAAATAACCGCTAATAACGTTTAAATATACAATACTTTTGTTGTTAGCACCGAATTAATTTCATAAAAAGAAAAGGATACGTTTAAAAAAAAAAAGAGTTATACAGAATAGAAATATTTTACATTATTTAGCTTTATATCGCTAGAATAGCAATATTTTATATATACTATTTATGTTTCATACCTCTTTAAAGACTTTAAGTATACTCATTTATACTTTTCTGTACATACCACTAGGCCCAACCCTACCTTGTATAGTTTGTTTTACAAAGTCTTATTATTCTTTTTAGCAACGATTTTTTTAAATAATTCAATTAATAATTCATAAATTTATTGTACGGAACCTGCTAAGCACGAGTAATCAGGGGTGTAGTCGTAAAAATAACAGAGGATATACGCTCTAAACAGAGGGTATACGCTTAAGGCAGAGAGTATACCCTGGAGTGCAGATACTGTAGCTTTCTTGAGAAACAGAGGGTATACGGTGTTCTTTTAAAAAATCCAGAAGGTATACGGCGTATACTCCCGTATACCCTCCACTACATCCCTTCGAGTAATACTCGAACTGCCGTTTATATATTTATTTATTAACTTTTTGGGCAATGATTGCTTCAGTTTGTCGACAATAGAGAAATCTGAAACATATCTGGAGTGGATGTCTGGATTTTATTCGTTTTCTGATTGGTCAGTGTTTAATGTCCAGAAATGGAATAACTTAGTTGCCTCGATGACAAAAAAAAGTATAAATAACTGCAAAATAATAATAATAATATTTCAACAACAAATTAAGTTGCAGCTTTCAAACAAATTGCATTTAAAAATAAATTTCATCCCAATACGGCGGTGTAAAAATTGAAAATGTGTGATGTTCAGAAGTTTAAAAATTTGCAGTACCAAAAATTGTAAAGCAGAAATTTCATTTAAAATTTATTTATGAATGGTCCAGGAATAATAATGTTTAATGCATGACGTACGTAATATATGACTGTTATTAAGTAATCCACGTTTTGGTTAGCCATATTTCCTAAAGCATTCCAAAGCTACCTTTTTTAACAAACTTTATGACAAGTATGCGCTACTTGATTACGATTTTCTCGTATGCACAGGAACGGATTAACTACCACCCGGGCCCGTAGGCTTGACTTTCTAAGGGCCCCCTTTCACACCTTTAAAGTGGTATGTACTGGAAAAATTAAAACACATGCTTGCTTCATTAACTCATAAATCATTGATGATTAAAATATAAAAGATTACGACAAAGAATTTTGCACATCTTTTGTCTTTTGTATTAATGTCCGACCAGTGTAAAAGATTATTTTCTTGTTCTTTATATAAGGAAAATTTTAGCACCGGGCCCCCTTTTCTTCTGGGCCCCTAGGCTTCAGCCTACTCAGCCTAATGGGTAATCCGCCTCTGCGTATGCAGCAGATAATTTAGCTTCATGTGCTCCATATTAATGTTTAATCCATGGCGTACGTAATTTATGACTCTGTTATTATGTAAGCCACGTTTTGATCATCATAAAAATGATGTTTATTATTTTTTTTTTTCCACGAAATTATTTACAATTAAAAGAATTTTTATTTGAATAGGGAGGGGTGGTGTCATTGTTAATAAACAAGATTACATTCTTGTTTAACTTTTTTACATAAAAGTTACTAAATGGATAAACGCAAATCATCAGACATGAAAAGAAATAATAAAAAAAAAAACCTAATCGAAAAAAAGAATTTTTTTTTTTTTTTTTTTTTTTTTTTTTTTTTACAAATGGTTGTTGTAATTTGTTAAATTAATGATTTTTTTTCAATTTCATATTATTTACCATGTTTAAGAATGTTATTTTTTAAAAGTGCAATTATACCAGAATAAACTCTTGTTTCTAATTTGATAGCATAAAAAATCAGACATTCAAGTAAACTGCTCCTAAATTTACATTCCAAATCCGTTAACAAAATGTTAATAATTAAATAAGCATTTAATTAGTGGGAAAATAGAAAAAATATTTTTTCAGAACTATTCTTATATCAATATCCTTTAACACAACGCGAGTATTGGTTAGCCATATTTCCTAAAGCTTAGCAAAGCTATCTTTTTAACAAATTTTATAAAAGAATTTTTATTCGAAAAGGGGAAGGGGGTGTCATTGTTGATAAACAAGAGTGCAAAAATGTTACAAAGTGGATAAACGCAAATCATCAGATATGAAAAGAAAGAAAGAAAGAAAGAAAAAAAGAATCGAAAGAAAGATGTCATGTGAAAGATCGTCTTTTAAATTTAAAAAAAAAAAAAAAAAAAAAAAAAAAAAAAAAAATGTCTGATTATTATCGATCCCACCGATTACAAAATATTCGACGATCACGAAAAAGAAAACAATGTAATGTTGAACTAATTAATTGCAAAAAAAAAAAAAAAAACATGTTTTATTATTATTATTATTATTATTATTATTATTTATTATTATTTATTTATATATTTATTTATTTTTATTTTTTTACAAATGGTTGTTCTAATTTGTTAAATTAATGTTTTTCTTTTTTAATTTCATATTATTTACCATTTTTAACAATGTTATTTATTTATTTGTTTTAATGCAGTTATACCAGAATAAACTCTTGTTTCTAATATGACAGCATAAAAATCAGACGTCCATGTAAATTGGTTCTAAATTCACATTCCAAATTCGTTAACAAAATGTTAATAATTAATTAAATAAGCATTTAATTAGTGGGTAAATAGAAAAATTAATTTTCACATCAATATCCTTTTACGTAATTCCGGTATTGGTTAGCCATATTTCCTAAAGCATTCCAAAATTATCTTTTTTAACAAATTTCATATGACAAGTATACGCTACTTGATTACGATTTAGCTTCATCTGATTTTTTATAATGCAGACATATCAGAATAAATTTTTGCTTCTAATATCATAAAATAAAAATCCGAACCATGAAAAATAATTCGAAATTTAATTACTATAATTAAATCTTCGTTAAATATGTCAAAAGAGATTGAAATAATTAATAAATTAATTCAATTAATTATGTTAAATTAATTGGGTTTGAATAAACACACATATAAATTCATTGCATTTTTCGTAATAACCGCAAATAACACTTTAACATGAACAAATTTTTTTTTTTCAAAAAAAAAAAAAAAAAAAAGATTAAAAAATTAAACTCTATTAAATTTTCAGTTAGAATGTCAAACAAGATTATTTTTCTGAAAAACTGTGGTTTAAATCTTAATTCTTTTTGTTAATTATAAGAAAAAAATTAGTAACTCAAGTAAGTTATATTATATCAACGGAGATTTAACCCTTTTGAGTCTGGTGTACTATTAATAGCACATGTCTTTTCATCGAGTATTACTTTGTCTGAACAATTACTTAGTTACTTTCTACATACAGAAATGGTAGTATAGGGCTGTGCCTTTCTTATGATTACTTCATTTTGTTTTCAGATAAAGTTATAATATAATAAAAGTTTATTTCATTCTCTTTGCACCATTGGTGATTGATTCCCTTTTTTATACATATATTACATTCTTTTAATGTAAAATATAAGTTACTTTTTTGTTACTTTTACTCAAATCTTGCTGTAATACGTTGTTTTCCAAACGCCTTCAAAAACTTTTCCTTAACCTATTATCACATAAATATGAATTGAATAATACATAAAAATAAGTACATTCGTTAAATTTTAGACAGTGAGATATCTTTAAACTTCAGTAAGTCGATTTAAATAGCTACGACAAACGTTATTAAAATAAAAGTAATTTTAATCTCGAAATGGGGGGGGGGGGAAATTGAACCCGAAAGGGTTAAATCCTATCTTCATTCCTAATTTTAAAACTGGTTTTCACATAAATCAATCAACCCATGGTAATTGATACCTTTAGGCACATTTCAAAAATAGTGAATTTAAATTATAATTTTTTTTTACTATTTCAAAATATTTAATTTTTTTAACAATAATGGTAATTTCTGAAATTTTATTTAAAATTTACTTAAAGTTTATTTATTTCAAAATTATACTTTTTTTAACAATTATTTAAAACAATATACATATTTTACCGTTATACCATATTTTACACTGTCAGTCACCGGTGACTGATGCGGCCCAAACGGAAAGTGGTACTACTAGGTTATTACGCCGACCAAAAAATTATCGCCAAAGTAAATGATTAAATGCCAATAATGAATGATCGTGACTGTCTCATTCAATGACATTAAATACGATTCACGTGGTTAAAATGTCTTTAAGTGATTTTTATTTCGATTTTTTACATGTATTTTTATTAATATTCTACTAATTATTTGTTTTTTCGTTATTTAAAATAAAAATTATGTCAATATGTATAATTTGGCTATTAGTTTGACGATTTGTAATAATTTGGCGAAATTGGTCGACGGGATAACAGAGTAGTACCCGGAAAGTTCAATGTCCGTCACCGTAGCACTTAACGTGTTAATCACAACCTAAAGATGAGGTTTTAAAGATTGCTGTTTAGATTTTGATTTGTTTCATTTCATCAACCATTAGTAAAATAGAAATAATAATAATAACAAATATTTATTTATAATATTGTTGCTGTTTTCTTTCAGTGAATTTCATGTTTGTCCATTCTAAAACGTTCATCAAATGTTGTAGTAATCAGGTTATATATTTTTAAAACTTAAAAGAAAGGAAATATAGCAAAATCCCCGCAGTACGGACTTTATTTGATCAATTACTGGCGGTGTAACATTATGTTAATATTTAACTCTTTCGGGTACGAAAATTTTTTTTTCTGTTTTTAGAAAAAATTACTTTTGCGTTAATAACATTAACACTAACTTTTCAGATAGATTAATTAGTGTTTAACGAATATTTAACTGTCTGAAAGATAACGAATGTTGTTGTTTTGCGTTCTTTTCAATTGATATTCATATGACAATAGGCTAAGGAAGAGTTTTTGGAGATGTTTAGAAAATATTGTATTACAATAAGATTTAACTTATTATTACAACTTTGTAACACTTTTTGCGCTTTATTATGCATGATTCTTTAAGGAAAGTAACTTTTATTTTCAATTTAAAGAGTAAAATATATGTTTAAAATAAAAGAATAGCAAACAGCGCAAAGAGAATTAAGCAAATAACAATAATAATTATTATTACTAAATGTCCAATCATAAATGAAGTCCTATTATAAATGCATACTAAAATTACTACATGTAAATAGTAGCAAAAGTATTTCTTAAAACAAAATAATACTCGATTAAAAGATCCCGAAAGGGTTATAATTTCATTGTCGCAGCGCCAAAATTAAATGACAGTCTATGTCCATCACGAGGATGCTAAAGGTATAACTTTGTTGAAATGTGTTCATTTAAAACGAAAATATAAGTGTAGCATTTTATCGAACAAATAATTGAATTTCTACACCCTGCTCTCTTTGATGTCTGTAAAATCCTTCCAAATGAGCATAAAAGCGACAAATGTCGCGAGGTGTATACCCAAGTATAATAAGAATTTATCTAAGCAAAAGTGTAACGTAATACAAAGTTTAATTAAGTTCCGTGCATTATCTTTTTGAGATATAGTTAACACGAAAATCGTGAAAATTGCAACATAGCAGAGCCATGTATCATGATTAATATGAAAACTCAATAAGTAACGAATTATGTCACGATCTAACAGAATAGGAAGTTTTATTGAATTCCGCGCATTACTTCTTGGGTTATAACTATCGAAAAAATCGTATAAATTCTGCAAAATGCAGAACAGCAGTGCCCTGTATTGGAATTTTTATACAAAAACTTAAAAAGGGACAACCTATACCAACCTCTAGCTGATTCTGAAATTTCATGAATATCCGTACATTAGTTCATGAGATAAAGCTATTGCGAAAATCGTGAGAAATGCAGCACAGCAGCTCCACCTGTTGGGCGATTTACACCAAAAACTAACCAGCATCAATTCATAACATGAACTAACTAAAATTAAAGTTTTATTAAATCCGTACATTAGTTCTTTAGATAGAGCACTAACAAATTTTTTTTTAACAGACAGTTTATACTCACAGACAAACATTTTCTGAAAATAGTTTCATCACATTAAAATCTTCTAAAATGTCTAAAGTCATCGAAAACCAGAAGTCGAAACTTTTCCACAAATCCAATACTTTCTTCTTGTAAGGATTTTAAAAAATCGAAAATTAAATATTTAAAATTACTTTTGAAAAAAAAAATGAATTGTAACCAAAAACCTTTTAACAGAAATCAATTTCCAGAAGTTTTAAATATGCGAATTCAAAATTACAACTCATTCCGTCATGTAGCTTATGAATTACGTTTGGAAAAGTATCCACTTTGCAGCTTGTTTTGCAACAATTAAAAATGAAAAACGATTAAAAATAAAGAGTAAATTAAAATTTGTATTCCAAGAGGAATTAAGAGGGATTCCCTAGAAAAAGATTTTTAGTTGCCCCTTTCTTGCTAGCACAACTGATTAAAAAAAAAGCAAGAAAATATATTAAATTTCGTAGCATCTTAATTGAGAAATTTGAAAAAAAAAAAAAAAAAAATGCGTGTAAGGCTATAAACCACAAGCAAAGGCATATCAAAAATCTGATTTAGAGAGGACGCACAAGTTGGAAATAGCACGACAAGCGTAGTAAACGAGGTGCGTTCGTATTACAACGAAGTTTTAAAAATATTCAGATCTTGATGTAATAGTATACAGTAGTTCGAATACAGTATAGTAGCCAAAGTCTTTAGCAAGTCCGCGTGAATACTGCCTGCTTTCTGATATATAGGAAATAACTTGTAGCAAACCTTAGTAACATTTATCAATTTCATAAAATGTGAAATAGTTTAATATGATTAAATGGTACCCCAAACAATGTTTTCTCCTATACCATTATGTAATGGAATACTTTTGCATGGATCTATAAATTAATAAAACTTGCACCACAGATTGTACATAATACATATTTTAATGTATACTTCATAGATACATATTGATTTTATTATGTTCGGAAGAGTATAACATCATTAAAATGCACTTGAAACTATTTTTTCCCATTGGCCGGAACATATACGGAATATTTTTAATTATCTATGTAAAAGAAAAAAAAAAGCATCCGATTTTTATAAAATTCGAAGTGACTTGACAAAATTATAGAACAATTATATATTTTAAATTTCAAACGTTTCGATCAAATAGTTATTACTCTATTATATGTGGACGGACGGACGGACAGACTGAAGGACGACTATGTATTTACATAACTACGATTGCACCTAAAAAGGCATGACATTTGAGGTTAAAATTATTTTAACAAATTAACTGCACTCTACTATGTTCTAATTTAAAAGATAAGGTTAATAGTTTCAATCACTAAAATTACTTTTCAATACTACAGAATTTCCCCTAAAAAATATTTAGTGATAGAAACTTCAGACCAAGAATCATCCAATCCAGAAAACATTAAGGCGCAACACTAGGCACACAAAAAGACCCGGATGATAATGTAAAGTCTATGAGAGCGTTCTTTTCAAATATCTCGCTCAAATTTTAATATTTTTACATAATTTTTTTTTTTTTTTTTTTGCATAGGATAGCTTAGGACGATTTACAACCGGCCTAATTTTTACTTTTTCGATTTTGATTATATATTTTTTATATTATGAAAGTTTCAATTTCAGAACCGGTTTAAACCGGTTTTGAAATTTAAAGTAACTTAAAAAAAAAAAAATCTTAAATCAAAATCAAAAAAGTAAAAACTAGCCTGGTTGTGGATCGTCCTCAGCTATCCTATGCAAAAAATATCATATAAAAATAATTTGAGCGAGAACGTTGAAAAGAACGCTCCCATAGATTTTACATTATCATCCGGGTTTTTTTCTGTGCCAAGTGTTGCGCCTTAAGCCAAAATATCTAATTTGGACTAACAGGCCTGAATATTTTGCACGCAGTTAAAATAAAAAAATAAAAATCACACAATTAAATAGTTATAATTTGATGGTTTAAAAACACCATTTACCACCTATACAATCATTTGACATCATTATGCAGACAACTTTTTTCTGCGTTAAAAAAATGACAATAAATAAAAATACTTATTAGAATTTTGATAAAATGGAGGTTTGTATTCTTGAAAATACAATCAAAATGCCTTCATCGATAAAAACTATCGATATAATCGATATTGAAGATTTTAGATATTATTTATATTATTCACATATTCTTATTGGATATTTCTTATTATTTAAGGAACTTAGATATTCAAGAACTATAAATATATACCAAGAATTAAATGTGAACTAGTATGATACATCGTTTAGATAAAATAAAATACGCAGAAATACTAATTAGCGAAATTCCAAGTTTAAAACAGTACATTTCCAAAACGATATGTAAATAAACCTAAAATTTCTGTATGAACTGCATAGTGAATATATAATTAGGCAGTAATCGTGTTTATTCAGCTGTTACGTTTCAGTTATTTGAATTTATATTTTGAAATTCCACATGTTGCTGAAGCAATAGCTTTTAGCAGGCTTTTAAGCAATGATGCATTTCACATTTTCTGTGAAATTATTAAGTTGAAACATTCCATGTCTCTTGCATTAAAAGGTTTTATGGATTCAAACCTAATATAGAGAAAATTTACCTCTATTTTATAAAAAATAGCTAAATTAAGAAAAACTGAGATAACGGCTTATTTATTGCAACGTATTCATAAAAAGTATTTGAATTTTAACCCTTTCGGGTCTGGTGTACTATTAATAGTACTAGTCTTTTAATGGAGTATTATTTTGTTCTAACAAATACTTTTGCTACTGTTTACATGTAGTAATGTTACTATATGTCTATGCATTTACTAAATGATTTCATTTATGTTTCAGCATTTAGTAATAATAATAATTATCATTATTTTTCGAATTCTCTTTGCGCCGTTTGCGATTCTTTTATTTTAAACATATATTTCACTTTTTTAAAGATAGAAAAACAACGATTATAAATGCACAAATAAAGTATGAGAAGGTAGCAAATAGCTATTTCGAATCTACTATCGAAATTCTTCATCAGTGCAAAACTCAGCGAGCTAAAAAATAACAAAACTGAGCAAAGAGACAGAGAGACGCAGGCTTATATACCCGCTATGGGAACAATCCCGCCTAAAGAAAAGCAACCAATGAGAAGAAAGCAGTCAAAACAACCGGGTGGACAAGTAGCGACATCTAACGGAGAACAAGAAAACAAAAACTAAAAAGCGAGTGAAAGCTCGCTGAGTTTTGCAATGATGAAGAATCTCGATAGTAGATTCGAAATAGCTATTTGCTACCTTCTCATACTTTATTTGTGCATTTATAATCGTTGTTTTTCTATCTTTAAACATTTGTGCACAAAGGCTTTATTTGTTATCTTAATATATTTCACTCTTTAAATTTTTTTTAAAAAAGTTACTTTCCTGAAAGAATCGTGTGTAATAAAGTGCAAAAAGTATTAGAAAGTTGTAATATAAGTTAAATCTTATTGCAATAGAATATTTTCTAAACATCTCCAAAAATTCTTCCTTAGCCTATTGTCATATGAATATTAATTCAATAGTACGCAAAACAACAACATACGTTATGTTTCAGACAATGAAATATTCTTTAAACACTAATTAATCTATATGGATAGCTAGTGTTAAAGTTATTAATGTAAAAGTAATTTTTTCTAAAAACTGAAAAAAAATTCGGACCCGAAAGATTATAGTGAAATAAATTTATATTATATACAATAATCATAGTCAAAACTCAAATTACAGTAATATGTACTCATATTTATTAGAAGCTTTAAAAAATGATATTCCTTTAACAAATAAGCAATGGCTATTTTAAAACAATAATAATGTTTCAAAGCAGTTTTTTTTCTTTTTTTTTAATTCTTTCAAATAGAAAGCTTAGAAGATTTTAAACAAACACAAAGATGAAAACTCATTATTGTACTTAGTGGAAAAACATGTTATGATGCATTTTCTCAAAAACTGTTTTTTTTTTTTTTTTTTTTTTTTTTTTTTTTTTTTTTTTTTAATGGAGGTTATGGGGCATTATATCATATGGTAAAATTAAAATACTAAAATTCTACTTAGTTTTGAAGGTATGAGTCAGTATCTTTTAATACTTTTATATTTAATAATTCAATTGGGTAAAATAATTTTTAATATTTAGTAATTAAAAGATAATATCCTTTTCTGGGAGAGGCCCCACCAGTGGCCGAGAGGTTCTGACCTCTCATATGTAGACGGCAGGTGCTGGGTTAGACCCCAATCGCAGCCGTCGGCCTAACCGTTCGGAGTTTTCGTGGTTTTCTTCGAACTTTGTGTAAATACGGGTTAGGTTACCTTAGAAAGACCCCCACAAAAGGCACCCCCCCCGTGGGTCTATACCCCTCGAGTAGATAACCGGCCGACACAAAATAAACCAAACCAAATTTTTTGGGAGAGTCTAAAATCATTAACATTCCAAGACTTGAGGAAATTAAATAAATAACTAAATTAGAAAAAAAAAACTTTCATTTCAATTTTCTCGAATTCAGGTTTATATTACATTTTAAACAGCCTTCGTCTTAAACGTAATTACATGCAATTTAGATTCTGTGATCAAGCAAATTTATAGCTAAAGATTAAAAAATTCGTTTTAGAAAGGTTCCGTTTTCATAAGTTTTCTGTACATTAAAATTTTTTAATTGATTCGTAACGTGTTGTTTCAATTATTGTATCGCACATATCATTTCTATATTTTTAAAGAAAATAAATAAGTTACTGAACTTCATTTCAAATTTCTCACCCTTTTAACCATATTAATTTTTTTTTAAAAAAAATTCTTATTTATTTTCCATTGTTTCTCAATCTTGGAATTTTTTCATTGAAAGAACACTTCAAGCTAAGTTTTCAGGCTTGAAAGATATATATATATATATATAAACAAATTTTGAATAGCAATTTCAAAATATAATAAAAAAGTTTAAAAATGCCAATGTTTTTAAACTTTTTATTCAGTAGGTAATCAAAATTTTAAAAGACTGAATGAAATCCAAAGTAACTAATCAAAAACTATCACAATATTGTTTCTATCCTTAAAATCCTTACCAAAAGGGAGTCATAATTGAACAGTTTAGTGGAAAAACATGTTATGATGCATTTTCTCAAAAATTATTTTATTTTATGGAGGTTATGAAGCATTATATCATATGGCAAAACTAAAATACTAAAATTCTACTGAATATTGAAGATATGAGTCAGTATCTTTTAATATTTTTATATTTAATAAATTGGACAAAATAATTTTTTATATTTAATAATTAAAAGCTAATATTCTTTTCTAGTAGAGTTTAAAATCATTAACATTCCAACACATGCTACTAAGAGGGAATTACATAAATAAGTAAATTAGAACAAAAAACTTTCATTTCAATTTTCTCGAATTCTGATTTATGTTACCTAACATCTTATTCCATTCATGCCTTTAATTAATAAACACATATACAGTAAAACCTGTTAAAATGAAATATAAATAAATGAAAAGAAAAACTCCATTTCAAATAGCCTTCGTCTTGGGCATAATTATATTGTAGATTCTGTGATCAAGAAAATTTGGTACTACTTGGTTATCCCGTCGACCATTTTCGCCAAATTATAAATATAGCCAAATTAATAGCCAAGTTATACCTATTAACATATATATATATTTTAATAACGAAAGAACAAATAAATAATTAAAACATGCGTAAAAATACAAATAATAAGTGGAATAAAAAAAATCACTTGATGGCGTTTTAAACATGTGTAGCATAATTAATTTCATTGAATGTGACATTCATAATCATCCATTATTGACATTTAATCTTATAATTTGGAAATAGTTTTTTGGTCGACGGGATAACCAAGTAGTGCCGAAAATTTATAGCTAAAAGTTAAAAATTCGTTTTAGAAAAGTTAGGTTCCGTTTTCATAAGTTTTCTGTACATCAATTTTTTTTAAATGATTAAAATAAAATCAATAATTAATTGATAATTAAATTCATAATGTGTTGTTTCAATAATTGCATCGAAGATATCATTTCTCTATTTCTAAAGAAAATAAATAAGTTACTGTACTTCATTTCAACTTTCTCACCCCTTTAACAACATTTTATTTTTCGGATTTTTTTTTATCTTATTTATTTTCCATTATTTCTCAATCTCCCAATTTTTTTCATTTAAGCAACACTTCAAGCTAAGCTTTTAGGCTTGAACGATACATAAAAAAAACAAATTTTTAATCCCCGTTTAAAATATAATTAAAAAGTTTGTATAAATAGCACAATAAAGAAAAAAAAAACCAAACATACTTGGCTGCTCAAGTTTTAAATTTTGCTCCTTCTCAATTTTCTTTTCTTCATCCTTATTACTCGATTCAAGTTCTCCTGAAGTGAAAAAAAAATATAAGTTATAAAAAAACTGAGAAACAAAAAAGTTTAGACTTGGCAGTATGGGTTTATTTAAAAATTACGCATAAAACTGTGCCAGATGTATTTTTGTTTCACTTTTTGCTAACAAACTTTATGCACACATGATTAAACATGCCAAGTTTTCTAAAATACTTTACAAAAAAAAAGCGAGGAGAGGATAGGGAAAAAAAGTGCGAATTAAATACTTTATTTTTGAAAATTTTAAGAGTGTTTAGTGTATTTTTAAAAAGAATATCGATAAGATGATTTTGTAAGAAAGATTAAAGTCACAAAAAAAGTTAAGACGTTAGTTTTAGATCGCCCCAAAAAAAATTAAGTGTTTTAATTTAAATTAATTTAGATTAATATTCGTCATTTTTTACGGCCAATAAGATTTATGAATTTTAAGTAATTTTAAAGAAAAAAATTAATTAGTTTTTTGTAGTCTAATGGGATTTACTAAAGTGTTTTTTTTTATTATTATTATAATGCCGAAAGTTTATAGGAAAAAGAAGCGAAAAAAATGTATAATCACCAATATTCATATTAAAAAATGTAAGATTTGAAAAAGAAAAAATATATATATGTATGTGTATGCATGTATTTTTTAAAGAAAGATATATATAATTAACTATTTAATAGCTTATATTTCAAGCATTAGCCATAAGTAGTTATTGTTAGATTCTTCTAAAAATATTTTAAATATCAAAATTAATTTGTAAATAAAAATATAATAAACAGCCGGAAAAAAATATTTAAATTTCACACTGTTTATGTCGTAGGCTAATTAAAAAATCAGGCTCTTTGCAAAGAGCCTACGCCGTTTGCAAAATACCGGGCTAATTAAAAAATCATTTTCCTTTTTCTAACCAACCTGATAAATTTGTCTTATTATGCAAAAAGCCTACATAGTGTTAGGCTAAATCGAATATAGTTATTTAATTCTTAATCAATTCGAGTTTTTTTTTTTTTTTTTTTTTTTTTTTTTTATGTGGTGGTGGTTGTTGGAATGGGTCTTTGCAGTTTTAGGCTAATTAGAAACCAACGAACTGTCTTTCTCAATATCTTATTGCACCTGACCCGAACCTAAAAATTCCATTTGAAGTTAAATCGAATCCGGCAAATAAAAATTCTATTATACCGCAACCCGATATTTAGTTGAAAAAAACAATATTTTTTCCGCTTAAATGCAACATATATTAATTTAAGAATTCCATTTGAAGACACTGCTAAACACAATCCGACACAAAATCTCGCCCAAAACTAAAAATTTCTGTTGAAGTCATCTCGAAACCTGATCAAAACCTGACAAAAATATCACATTGAACTAGTTACAAATTCAAACACGACAAAATAATGTCCTTGACATGCAACCCAGCCGGAACCTAAAAATTCCATTCGAAACCAACCCGACCCAAATCCGGTAAAAAAAAAAAAAAAAAAAAAAAAAAAAAAAAAAATAATAATAATAATAATAATAAAAACCGATTGATTTTGAACCCGACAAAATAATTTCCGACGATATGGAAATCGACATATTTCAACCCGAACACTAAATTAAAGGAAATGAATTTTTTTCTTAATGCAATTATGAAGAGTAGTCAACAACTATAGTCGGGTTTCAGATTGATATCAAATGGAATTTTCAAGTTATTATCGGGTTGTATGTCAATGGAAATAATTTTGCCGATTTCAAATCGCGTTGTGGTTCGAGGAAATATTTTGTCGAGTTGAATATAATATGGAAATATTTGACTTCAAATGGAATTTTAAACTCCGGGTCGGGTAACTTGTCGTCGGGAACTCTTTTGTCCTGTTTCAAATCAAATTATGGTTCGATTTTTTTGCTGAGTTTTTGTAGGTTTTTGAAGTTACTTCAAATGAGAGTTTCAGGTTCGGGTAGGGTTGAATGTCGACGAAAGTTGTTTTATTGTACTCATAAAATTTTGCAATACCATGGATTTTTTTTTTTTTTTCCTGTCAGGTTTGGGTTGGGATGGATTCGGGTTCACTTCAATAGGAATTTTCGTCTTTGAATCGGGCTGGGCGTCGGCGGAAATTATTTTGTCATGTTTGGGTCGAGTTACGGTTAGATGCAATTTTTTGGGGTCCACGTTGGGTGTTAGGTTGATGGAAATGGCTTTATGGGTTCGGATTGGTTAAGGTTCAATGGAATTTTTATATCGAGTTCGGGTTGATTTCAAATGGAATTTACAGGCTCTGGTTGGATTGTTTGTCTACAGAAATGATTTTGTTCTCTTCGAATCTGGTTGGAATTCGATGCTTTTCTTGTCGGGTTCGGATCGGATATCGGGTTAAGCTAAAAAAACAATTTTTATGTATGTTAGTTTAGATTTTTACGGCGGCTGTAAAATTAAAAGATGCAGCAAAAGAGGGGGTAATGCTTTGAAATTTTTTTTTTGTGTTTTACTTTTATCCGAAAGAATTTCACCCAAGTGAGATGCAAATTAGGAAAGACGCTTTGCATAGTCTGGCATACACAGAAAAGTAAGATAATTTCCAACAAAAATCATGTATGAAATATATGCGAATTGAAAAAATAATTAATATTTATATTTCTCGTTGAAAAAATAAATATTTAAAGCCGTGATTATTTACTCCCCTCTTTCATTAATACGATGCACGAAACTTACCTGCAATAATCTGAAGAATCAAGTCATCAGACATACTCTTGATCTGCTCCAAACATAATTTCTTTAGTTCTTCTTTAGAGCGTTTCTGGAAAGAGAAAAAAAAAACTTGCATGTAATATTAAAATGTATGAAAATATTTAAATAAAAAGTAGAGATAATAGATAAAACTTCTTAGTTTATATGAGCAATACAGATCGAACGTTTAGCAAGCACAAAATAATAAATGTTTTCGATTTTCTCTTAATTATATATTAAATTAATCTAATTTTTGTATTTACACTGCATTTCTATAAAACACAATTAAGTGGATGCTTAAAATAACTATATCATATAATTAATTGTAGAAATAATCCTTGTTTCTATATTACTAAACGTTCAGGTGTTTATCTGAATTATTTTAGATGGATTAAAAACGTGTGCACTTATTTTTTTCTTCTTTTGATTTTAAATCAATTAAAGAAAATTGAAACTCCAAGCTCTCCTTACAACTAAAAGTGACATTTTCTCATTATACCAATTCTAATCTTGATTCTTAATTCCAATAATCGTTATAATAATAACATTATAAATCCCAAAGTGCATTTGAATGTTTGGTTGAAATAAGCGTCAAAACTGATGTTTTAACGGCTTTGTATTTTTGCATAAGGATGGATTGTAACTTAGGTTTGTAAGATATTTTTATTTACTTTATTCTATTTAGTTTTCTGAAATTTCAAGACTTTATTATTTTTACAGTGAATCAATAGCATTTTTCCCTACAAAATTTAGCTATTATTTACAGTAACCAAATGTTCTAAACTCAAAATAATAATTTTTAAATAACTTTATAACTTTTTAAAATTGAAACTTTTTAAAACATAGGAACTTTTTAAAACAGAATATAAAGTTATGATTTTATTAAATTATCTTCTTACAGGAAGTCTTCTTTTTATGGACTGCAAATTTTCTTTTATGCCATTAATATGACTATAAACTAAAACTCAAAGCGCTAAATAAATAAATAACACATGTCAAAAATAAGTTTAAAAGTCTTTCTTAATTCTGAAAAATCGTTTAATCTTTTTTAAAAAAAATGGAAAACTCTATTTAATTTCTTGGTTTCTGAACATATGCTAGTATTTTCGTGCATTTAGAATGAAAAATGAATTCACAAACAGGTCAGAAAATAACCAATCTCTATTAGGAAAAAAGAATACCATTAGTTCTTTTGTATGCATTTATAGATAATTTAGACAACGGAGTTAGACCATAAGACATAAAAGTATGAGTCTATGTGTATTTACAAAGAATTTCTTTGAGAAATACATTGTAGCCATTCACTATCATCTCTATCAGATACAGTAATATTTCAACTGGATTGTTTGGGTTAGGACCTTGTATGCTGTAGCTACTATCCTTATTATATTTCCAAATAAAATGATTTTCGATGGAAGAATTCAGTGTTTGAAAAAGAAACAAGTAACAAAATAGAATTATGACACTCGGGTGGGCTAAAAGCAAATTGTCTGATGGATTCGGGTCCAAGGGTCCATATAAGATGGCGTCACTGGCTACAAGTGATATAATTACTAGAGTGAACTGAAATGTATTCGATATTTTATTCGTCTAATTATTACTTTCAAGTGAGAGTGATTTGATCACTCCTCTAATTTATCACCGTGACCAAATGACTTTTGTGACAAGTCTCTAAATGACGCAAATTTTATTTTTTATTCATTCTTTATTTATTTTTTAATTATTTTTTTTAATTATTTAATTGATAGTGTAGTTGACTTTTCAATGAAAATGTTAATTGAGACACGTTGTTTCCATTCCCGAAGAGCAAGAACATTTTTTCAAATATTTTTCTCGACATTTGAAAAAAAAAAATTAAAATTGAAACTTCTCTGTGCCTATTGGAAATGAAATGTTGGAAATGTTTATTTATTTTATTATTTCATAAAAAGTGGCAAATTTTAAAAGTTCTTTTTTATATAACTAATAAAAAAACAATGTGGAACATTTGATAAAAATGTACTTTAAAAAGTTGGGTTCCAATGTTGAATTCCTAACGTAATTTCTCCAGTATTTGAGGTTACTTTTGCTTTAGTACCCCTAGAATATGGCTTCATTTTAGTGGATAAAAATAAGAAAAAATAAAAAATGACCTTGGTTTGTCAATGAGTTACTAATTATCTTTATGATAATTTTAACTCTATTCTCGTGAATTAAATACTTATTGTAAGGCATCAATAAAATCGGTAAATTGGTTAAAAGTCTGAATGGATGCAAAATTTAAAGAACAACAACAACAACAAACACACAAAAATAATTCTAAATATTACATTCTGAAAAAATGTTGATTTCATTTTCATTTGAAAAATCTCAATAATAATAATGAAAAGTCTTGCGAAAAATACAAAACTTATTATATATTTAAAAAATATATATTAAGGTTGTTCTTAGCTATTCCGCTCAACAAATGCAAAACATTTTGACACATTTACTTATTCATTTTTCAAAGAAAAGGTATAAAATTGTAAAACCTGATTATGGAAGCGATTTCGAATCGAACTCTGTTTTCCAGTTTGTGATCAATAAATTACCTGTTGAGTTATGGGCGAAATTGATCACGTACAGACACGTCTTCCACACCCAATTTGACTGTTTTTTCTGCTTTCGCTGGGAAATTCGGTTGAAAACGCCAACCTTGACAGTATTACTGAAACATTTATAGTGTTTGCAAAGAGACAGGAAATAATCCAGGCATTAAGTGCTCAAAAAGGACAAATAAATGCAAGTTTTGGTGTAGTTTTGATTTTTAATTCCCGTTATGTTTTTTGAGTCGCTGAACACGAATCTGGCATTATCCAACAAAATTTCTCCCCGAAAACACGTTTTTTTTTTGGCAAAAAACGTGGCTTTTTTTCGTTTTTTCTAAACAACTTCAAAATTATGCATTTTACATAAAAATCATCAATGCATAAATTAAAGAGCACAAAATTTCTTACATTTTATGTACTAAAAGTTTTTTCTCTGATCAATCGTTTAGTCGTGAGAGAGCCGCAAAAATGGGTGTGAAAAGCAAAAAATTCTGAAAAACGTGAATTACAGCACCGTACGTCGATGAAACATGAAAAACATCTATTTTACGCAAATTTTCCCTACTTAATAATACTAAATATATTACTACTAACTATATTTTATTAATCTGATGTTCATTGTTTCTTTCATAACTATAAAATAAATAAAAATTAGCATATCTGTGATCAAAATCTTCATTTGCTATTATAAAATAATAATAGTAATAATTTCTTAATTTGACTTTTAAATAGTGTAAATAAAATAACTAAAACAGGCTTTAACATATAAAAGCTGACACGGGTTCCAGTTCTTAAAGTTCTCGAAATTCAAAATGTGGATGTGAAAATAAAAAAAATCCGGAAAATAGGAATTATGCACTATACATAGATTTAACATGAAAACTCCATTTTTCGCAAAGATTGACTTTAAATGATACTGAAGATGTTATGATAGACTATATTTTACAATGAAGTTGCTAACAATAAAAAAGACGACTCATTATGAATTATTATTTAATTATAAATAATTATGAACAGTATGCAAGTACATTTACTTAAAAAACAAAGTACTATTTCCGCTTTCTTTTATTTAAGGGTCCCTGCTTTTCAAAGACATCTACAAAATAGAAAATAGACGAATGGAATTAGTGGGTGTTGTTATAACTATCAATATTATAAATAAAAGTTTTTTTAATAGTAAATATTTGATACCTTGCCGCATGACTATTTCCCCTTCCATTGGGTCCTCTGATTCATTGTGTGGGCAATCCATTTCCAGATCGGCTTCAAAATCTAGCTCATCCTCTTCGTCTTGACACACAATTGCGATGTTGTTGCAGTTTCCCGAAGCAAATCTTCTACCTGATATCTTCGCAAATAATTTTTGCTGCTGCTTCAACCACTCGCAGCCTCTCATCTCGATCAGATTTACATATTTGCTGATACCCTGCATTAGACAGTATCTTCCCTCCTATATTCTTGAAACACACAATGGACTTTTTTTCTTATTCTTTGTGATCAGTATGTCGTCTCTATATCTCTCAATGAGGTTAAACTTTACAGTTCTCATATCAGATTGATAACTCCCTGTAACCTGTTTCATTAGCTCTTCCATGGAGAGTTGACACTCACCATCATGATTTTCAAGGTAATCGTATATACTTTGCATTGCTCTATCGATTGCCTCGGCAAATGGACCACGTTTCTTCTGTTCTTGGATCTTCGACCTCCCATAAATATAATTAAAACATTTGATGTGGTATTGAGCATCTGCTGCGATCAAATTGTGTCAAATCATTCACTGGTTCGATGTGCTGAATTATAGCCTGCCCATAATCATCATTGCGAGTTCTTGCTGCTTTCAGAATTGCACTTTTGAATCCCATGTGTCGCACTGTATACAGTATTGCGTTCGCTTGGTGGATTTTTCGCTTGTGTTGCAGTGAACTCTTCCGAAATGCACAGTCCACATATATAACAATTAGTTCGAAAATTAAACTGAGGAGTTTATGATTTTAAAAGTTGAGAAGTGAGCACTTTGTTCCTCAATCTTCTTCACATAAGCAGTAATCATCCGTTCATTTACGTATGCTTTTCTACACTTAACAATGCACATCTACTGAGGTTTCCCCCTTTAGGAAAACTGCCTTTTCATCCTTTCTTTCTGTACTTTCCTTGATTAACGCTGCAATACCTCGACTAACTTTCAATGACGGCCCCTCTTCTAAAGGAGAGTCACAAATAAAACACAGTGACATCGCGCAAAATCTCTTTAGATGTTCACTATATTCACGAAGACACAAACAGTGAAATACTAAACTATAAGTAAGCAGTTGCATATGGAAACTGAGAGGAATGTGTCCTGATAAGTTTGTGATGCGACGCATATTTCTAACAAAGACGAGACTGGTGGGGAAGGGTTTTTTTATTATTCCACAGAACGTGGACATCGGATGCGGGGGTGGACGATTGACCAACATTATTTCACACTTGCACCCCTTCAATCAAGGGGGAAAGTGCAGATGGGATCAATTAAAGCCTGTTTTAGTTATTGTATTTACATTATTTAAAAGTCAAATTAAGAAATTATTACTATTATTAATTTGTAATACAAATGAAGATTTTGGTCACAGATTTGCTCATTTTTATTTATTTTTTAGTTATGAAAGAATTTAGCATCATTAAGTGGGGAAAATTTGCGTAAAATGGTTGTTATTCATGTTTTATCGACGTACGGTGCTGCAATTCACGTTTTTCAGAATTTTTTGCTTTTTACACCCATTTTTGCGGCTCTCTCTTGGCTAAACGATAACTAACGGCTAAACGATTGATCAGAGAAAAAAACTTTTAGTACATAAAATGTAGGAAATTTTTTGCTCTTTAATTTATGCATGGATGATTTTTATGTAAAATGCATAATTTTGAAGTTATTTAGAAAAAACGAAAAAAAGCCACGTTTTTTTGAAAAAAAAAAAAAAAAAAAAAAAAAAAAAAAAAAAAAAAAAAAAAAACGTGTTTTCGGGGAGAAATTTTGTTGGATAATGCCAGATTCGTGTTCAGCGACTCATAAAACATAACGGGAATTAA
Organism: Maratus speculifer; assembly: GCA_964019185.1. NCBI lineage: Eukaryota > Metazoa > Arthropoda > Arachnida > Araneae > Salticidae > Maratus > Maratus speculifer. The sequence goes on from OZ025294.1 coordinate 282,831,480, forward strand.
AAATGAAAACTACACCAAAACATGCATTTATTTTTTACCAAATGCCTGGACAAAAAATGAATGTGGTTAGACTAAGGCTTCTATAATAGGAGCTGACGCAACCTCTTAGATTTGGAGCCCAAATTGGTGCCCAGTCGAAAAGCCAAGCTAATTTCCACCATTTTACAACCGACCTGTTCTCACACGGCGGATAAACTAAGCCTAACTAGGCCGGCTTACAGATTGGCGACTTTATCACTATTCGTGCGCCGCGCGCTAACAGTAAATGAAGAAATCTGCTTCTCGCTGATTTTTACCAGCTGAAAGAAAAAAAAAACAAAAAACAATTGCGAACGCGACAAGAGAGAAAGTGAAGTTCTTCCGTTAAATTAATTATGTATTGTACGTAAATATAAGGAAGTGCACCACTAATATTAATACTAAATATTCTTCAATTCTGTTTAGTTTTGAAATCTTTATTATTTTTTTAAACATATTTTTCCTCCTATCCTTTTTATACACTTTTCTTTCTTTCTTTTTTATATATTGCTAAAATGACAGCTTAACTAGAACTTCATTACACTTGTCTATTGAGAAATTTAAATTATTTATGGTGTTTTTTTTTTTTTTTTTTTTTTTTTTTTGTTAGATATACACTATTATTTTCTCTTCAGTTTTTATTTTATTTTTTTTTCAACCAAAATTTGCTGACTATTTCCTTTTTTCTTTCAATTAAGTTGAAAATTTTTAATAGAATAATTACTTACTTTGATAAATATGTAGAAATTAGTTATTTTTTTTCCATAGAAAATGATTTAATAACTCACATGTTTAAAAACGTTTTATTGATTTACATTTCATCATTATTTATATCAGTTAGACGTGTACGCAATTCAAATATGGGAGACACAGGTTGCCCATAAAAACATTGTTTAATATCCATTTGCCACCACATCTGATTTTATGCCCCTGCCACACACATACATAACCAAATTTGGTATGTAATTTTTGTGAAATGGATAATTTAAATGTGTTTTGACATATTAAAATTTTTAATCAATATTTTGCAAATTCAGAATAATATAAAATTAGATTTATCTTATATACATACAGACACAGGGTTTAGTCATCCAAAATTTATTTTTAAAATATCATGGAATTTCTCATATTTTACATTTAATTTCAAATTATTGTACACTACTTTTTATATATTCTCAGTCGAGGCAAGAGTGAAGAAATTTTTTTAACAGTATTCACAATGTTATTTTGTAGATAAAGAACAGTTGGTACGCGTATGCCAATGATTTTTTAAGACATTGTCCCCCACGCAAAAGATAATTATATTTAGTCATTGTCAATGAATATCCACTATATGCATTTTTTGGAAATTTCAACATTTTGACAAACCAAATTTTTGTATAAATAGACTGCTATATTGGTCTAAGCATTATTATATAAACTGTAGTCACAAATATATATTCGATATATGCTATGCGCATCAGCTAGAATATAAAAAAGAACTGCTATTTCTTTTTTCTTTAACGTAATCTTTCAACTTGGAACAAATAATTAGGTGGATATATTTACTTAGAAATTATATAAATTAGACAGTTTATCTTTCAAAACAAGTTTTTACAGCTTCATTAGAAAGAATGTTTTCTTGTTTTGGTTTGCTCAATTTAAGAGAATGCTTAACTTGTGTGAAAATAATGGATTTCTAATGTTAATCCCATTGAAGAATTTTTTTAATGGATATCTCATTTGATTTTTTTTTTTTAATTATTATTTTCCATTAAATTGCTTAGGTCAATCCGTATAAAAGCTGTTTTTTACATCTTCAGTTTTATTTCAGTGATTTTTTTTTTTTTTTTTTTTTTTTAGATAAGGATACGTTCACTATTGAAACCTATTTCAATAGTAAAAATATTCTAATAAAAAACCCCTGAAATAATATAAAAAATAAACTTTGTTCAACTTCAGAAAAAAAAAAAAAAAAAGATAGCGAACATTTTTAGAAAGTCAAAAGAACAATAACAAACAACATAAGGCAAATAAATAAGTTTTTATTTTTTAAAAATTACATAACTCACATTTTTTTTTTTTTTTTTTTTTTTTTTTTTACTGTAGACATTACATTATCTTTTTATAAATTTATTATCTTTTATTCAAACTAAAAATGTAAATGGATTTGGTACACATCAAAAGATGGAGCTGAACTGAAAAGAAAAAAAAAAAATTAGTCATCAACAAAATAGCAAATGCACTGTAATGTTTATTTACAATTAATATAAAGTAAGCATTTACATTATATGGAAGATACAAAGCAGCTTTTATATAAGATATTGTAAAAGGGCTTTTAATTACACCATCTTATTTTATTCTTCTGCTTATTAAATTCAGGGGTGATATTTATAAATTTTCTTGAAAAGGTTAATTTGGTGAAAAAGAAAAAAAAAGAGTTTCTGTTCATCTTGTGCTAAACTTACAAATATATAAGTAAATCTTCTTTTCACATGTATTTTTAAAATTAACTGAAGTACAAATTCATTGAAATGAATCACGCTTTTAGAACATTGCAGTAAATAAGTTTTAGAAAAAATGTCTCATAATTATTTTTAATGTTAATATTCAAACTTTAACTAAACATGAAAAATTATTTTATGTTAAGTACAACTTCTGAAATGTTTTTGGAGTTTGATGAATAATACTTTTTGAAACAGCAAATTCCTAACTCCTTATGGCTCAACAAATCAGATTTGAAAAATGTTTACTAAAATATTAGAATACATTATTTTAAAAATGTAAAAAGTAATTAAAAAACAATTAGAACTTTTAAATAAAAAACTATCGATGAAAGGATACTACTTAAAATCTGCAGTTAATAGAAAATTACACAATTATCATTGATTTCAATGAGTCATTTTGAAACATTGTTGTCAATTTTCTAAAACAAAACTCTAAAGTACAGAACTTACCTTTGTAAAACATCTTTTTTTTTTTTTTTTTTTTTTTTTTTTGCATATCGACAATTTTTAATTAAGGAAGTTCATATTAATAATGATGTGGAATTGCTCAAACAAATAATAAAATTTTGGCATGAATAACTAAAACAGTATTACCATTGAGGTATTAGAAGTCGAGGAAATATTAATAATAAATGCTGTGTTTATTTGGACAAACATCAATGCTTCACCACAGGGCTCGAAATCGAGAAATTCATAAACTGGGATACTATTTAAAAATTTTTTGAATTATACTATACAAAACAGCCTGCTATATGAAATTTTTAAAGTATAGAGAAGGTATTATATTAGGTACTTATTGGTTACCCAGGTACCAGTGTTGTCTGCCTAGCTGCAATGAACATAAATTTATTTTTAATCATACAAAAACAATTTAAAAAATACAACCAAGATTCTAAATAATAACTTTTAGAATATACAGAAAGCTATATAGTGTTTGGTGGTGGTGGTGGGGGGGGGGATTCGACTATGTAAATTTTGATGAGAGTTGCATTATTAAGCATATAAATTTGCATATATTTTAATATACATCATATTATTCTACATTGCTCGGTTATAGAACTGTGGAAAAAGTTCTATAATTATCAGGCTAATCATGTTTTGAAAGATTGGATTGATGTCAGACAAGGGCATCAAATTCAATGCTAAACAAACAACAACAAAGTATAAATAAAAAACAATAAATCTTATTTTAGCAGTAGTATAAATTGATTTGTTGTTGAAGATTAGATAGAGTGTTCATTCTAGGCTATTTTTGAAGGCCCTGCCTTTTCTCAAATTTGCAAATTGCACCCTGCCCTTTTTAAAAGTAGAAAAATGCACCACTGGTTTTACCCAGAGATTTTTAATAAATATTTATTCTATTCCGTAGTATTTCTAAATTTGTGTGTTCAAAAATTATAGAATTTTACATTTCTTTAAGAAAAAGAACATCAAACTATTCAATCATTGTTTAATTTAATTGAATTTTTAAATCATAAAATCATTCAAAATTAATATTTGATTTATCTTACTTAAAAATTATGTATTTTCCCGCTTTCTTTTTTCCCTTCTAAAGGCAATAACATATTTTTTCTTGCAAAAGTGCCCTTTTCTGCTGCAGTAGTGCCCATTTTAGTGAATAGCACCATGCCCTTTTTATTTCTAGAGTGAACACTATTAGATACAGTCAATTCTATATCACTATCAGTAGCAATAACAATTTGAATCAATATTTAAAACTGAAAAATCTAATTTCTCAGAATAAACATGTAATTATTTTTTTACCGCGTTATCAATTAAGATTAATTGATTATAAAAAGAAATTACCTGTATTTGATTGACTGGAAGAGACTCTGATGTTGAAGTACCTTTCCCCTTGGCAAAAATAGTAGGCACAGCATCACTTCAGCTTTTTCGAACCACTAGCATTATGTCCATCATACTGTGATTCTTCGAAGTGAGCCTTTAACAAAATATAATCATATCAATATTACATTGCATGCTAATTCTTTCCATTTTAAATGGATTTTAAAAAATTATAAATAAAAGAAAATTACAGAATATAGCCTCAGTTTAGCAAATTTATATCAGGAACTAACTTATAAAATGAAGATATATAAGTGTGAATATTGAATTTGACAAACCATCTTGTTTTAAAAAATTGTTGAACATTTTCTGTTAACTCTGTGAAATCTGCCAGTATATAATAATCTGTAAATGTCTATTATCTGTACGACACATTGGAATGTAAAAAATGAAAATTATCATAGTAATTATGATAGTAGCTCATAAGGTTAAATTTGATGTTTTTTTCCAGTTATCAATTTTCTAATGAATAAATATTTAAATATAAATGGGATATAAACAGGGGTGGTTAATTTTAAGAAATGCTTCCTTCGTTATAAGTTTAACGCAACGTACATTCATTATTTATCTAATTATTTTTCATCGTATAGGGTAGAGTGCCAATAATGGATGCTCCTAAGGCTTCTATAACTTAACTTCTTAACTTATACATTAAATTAAAAATATACTAGCATTTATTTCTTGGTCAAAAATGATTAACAATAAAAGTTTAAATGATTGTTTATGAAGAAAAATAGCAAAAATTATCAAAATGCCCAAATCGTATATTTTTATGGCAAGAGCAGACTATTTGAAAGCAGTTTTAAATTATTTCAAAACACTGTATATAATATAATATTTACATTAATAAGCATCTTTTATGCCAACATGAATGAAATAAACCATTACAGGTTACAAAATTATCGTTAATTTGCGTTTGATAACATGTGATGTTTCAAAATTGAGAAAGCAATATGATCATTTTTGATCCAGACATACTCAATTCAATATGAATACATCTATGTACTCATTTTAGAGCATTCCATTTTTTTCAGTAAAGTCCCCCCCCCCCCCCCCCCAAAAAAAAAAAGAGCTGACTTCATTCAATAAATTTATATATTCATTATTTTGTTGCCTATTTAAATAAAATTCACCATTTAAATAAAAAAAGTTACAAAAGTTGTTAAAAATCTATTATTTTCTATTGTAAACATTTATTCCCTTTTACAAAAATATTTCTGTAACATTAATGAAATTTACGGTAATAATGAAACTAATAGGTTTGCACATCAGTGGCCTTAAATGTCATAGTTCTGCAGTTTTTAAATTATTTTAGTTGGTGTTTAAAGCATCCAATCTGCAGTATCATTTTTTTCCATATTAGTAACATTAATTATTACAAGTATTTTTGGTGATCTAACTGTAAAAATAGTGGAAAATAAAGGAATCTATGCACCAATGCTTGAAAACTTTATTATATATATATATATATATATATATAATACCCTCTAAACCTTGTACTGCTTCAATAATTTTATAACAGCAATTCATTCATATTTATTATTTTAAATTATCTAAAATAATTAAAATACATATCTGGCAATAATTATGATAATTCAAACAGTGAATAATTCTCACAAATATTTGATTAATTATTCATATCCCAACTATCTACTTTATTTAAGGTAACTATTTTGTTTCATTTATATGTTTTTATTAAATCTTGGTTTTAAATAAAGTCAGTAAAACAATTGTATATATCTATTACTATTGGTGCGGAATATATTACTGGAATTTCAAGTGTTTTGATATATTTCTGTTATTTTGGAGTTAAATTTTGGTTCATACTGGAAAATGAAAACACGAGAATGATTAAATGTTGTTCATAAAATCATATGATATTGAAGAAAAAAAATATATAATAATTATCAATTTTAAAAAAAAACTTAAGACATTTCTTAATGTTGTCCATTATTACACTATTTCCAGATTCTAGTTACATGACAAACATAATGTAATCAGACTTTTATTCATTGAAATTTCATATACAGATGTTTCAGCTAAAACTGTTTTATATGTATTTTAAAAAAGTATTTGGAAAAAAATAATTTTATTACGCTAGAATAAATAAATTACAATGGAAAGTACTTTAATGCTCAATACTTTAAATATAAATTTGTTAGGAAGTATAAAATAGGTAAAATTTTTATTACAGAACTCTGCGGATTTGTAAACATTGGCGAAATCAGAAAAATACGTCGCCAAATAACAGTAAACAATTTTAAACAATAACGATCTATGTACATTCTTCTTCAGATAAATCGATTTATGGATGAGTAAATTTCGAATAAAAAATGTTGAATAACACATTCAAATATTAAAACCGATATTTTAATTAATAAACAGATAATAACACTCACCTCACAGATTCTGGCATTCTGAACAGGAACCCATCCGCTTGCTCCACAGTAGTTGATCCATTTTCTTTTCCTTTCTTCATTAGCAGAAAATCTGAAGAATTTATGACCTTTATGTCGGGAATTGTTTTTGAATAGTAACGGAACACTGGACCATGTTTACAGTTAAACTATAAAAAATAATAGCGGGAAAAAATCACGTCAAACGTCTGGCGTGCACAAAGCAATGGCGGACAACGCATACGAATATGACAGTGACAGAGCCTTTTAAGTATGGCAACCCAACCTCAACTCCCGCGCGGTAGTTTGGTGTTTGATGGTAAAGTGGGCACCAATAATTCGCAACAAAATGGAGTTGCGGCAGCCTCTATTATAGGAGTTCTAGGTTAGACAGTTTGTGAATAACAACATCTGCTAATTTCATACATTTATTAACAAAAATAAGTTTTAATTTATGTCATACAGTTGCTCTTTTTGATTTAAGAACACACACACTAAATAAAGTTTTGAAAATTTAATATTTAAGAACACACTTACATTAAATAAAGTTTTGAAAATTTAATATTAGATTTTTGATTAACTTTAGACATTAAACTGGCGATGACTCTGAACTGGTTAGCAAATCAGAAATTCTGACAGAGCATCCATTCATTATTGGATATTTCTTTTAGTTTATGGATAAATGTTTTTTTTTATTACTATTATTCAGATAGCTTATATTTTGTTTTAATTCTTTTGTGTATATGTTGCAGTTAATTTGATAAATTCGGTAATTAAAAATAACGGGGTCTTTTGATAAATTTGATAAATGTCGCATACGAATCCAATTTACAGGTTATTATGGATAATTACCAATAAAGCTTGACCAATATGATGAATTAAGCTCAGTAAGGAATATATCCTTTACAAAAATTTGTGCTATCAAAACTGTTTGAATTTAATAACAAAAATAATTGTTAAAAGGCTATAGCTATAATACTCAATCAAAAGAAGTGTTCTATTAATAAGACACAAAAGACTAAGCAGTTTAAAATAATTATTTTTATAATTACTGAATGAATTATGAAGGTAAAAATTTTAAACACTGAAATATTCAAAGAATAAATTATACACTTTTGAAATGCATACTTTTAGCAATGAATATTAAGAAAAAACGTAAACAAAATAAAAATCTGAAGATAAATGAGTTGAAATTTACTATATTTACCAACCTTAATTGGTAATTATTAATAATAATCGGTTAATTTGATAAATTCTCATAAATTTATCCTACTAACAGGTTTATTTGGATATCATTTGATTATCTTATACTATAATGGGAGCAAAAATTGTGTGTGTGTGTGTGTGGGGGGGTAAATTTTATCTGAAAAACGGCTCTAACGATTTTCGCAAAAATTTGGATTTTACCATTTTCGGGCACGAGAAGACCATTGGGCTAGGTCACATGTTCGAGAAAATTCGATTATTGGGTCGTTTTGGGTCATAATGGGTCAAGATCAAGCTATTTATATCTAGAGAACGGCTGGATCGATTTTAAGGAAATTTTCTATCCAATCGTTTTTTGGCACAACAAAACTATTAGGCTGGGTCACATGTTCGAAAAATTTCGATTATAGGGTCAATTTTGGGTCATTATGGGTCAAGCCATTTTTATCTAAAAAACGGCTCTAACGATTTTGACCAAATTTTATATTTTATCGTTTTGGATTACAAGAAGACCATTGGGTTAGGTAACATGTTCGAGAAAATTCGGTAAGTGGGTCATTTTTGGGGTCATTGTGGGTCATACTATTTTTATCTAGCGATTTTCTCACGCAATTTTGACTAAAAATTGCATTCTATGGTTTTCGGGCACGAGAAAAAAATTGGGCTAGGTTACATGTTCGAGAAAAAATTTCACTTGGTCATATTGGGTCATTAAGAGTCTGGGTCAAGCTATTTATATTTAAAGAACGGCGTGATGGATTATAACGAAATTTTGTATGTAACAGTTTTTTGACATGAGAAAACTAATGGGCTAAATCACATGTTTGAGAGATTTCGACTATGAGGGTCATTTGTGGGTCATGATGGGTCATAATGGGTCATGGTCAACCTATATCTAAAGAACAGGTGGATCGATTTTAACGAAATTTTGTATGCAACATTTTTTTGGCACGATAAAATCATTGGACTAGGTTACATGTTCGAAAAATTTCGATTAATGGGTCATTTTGGGTCATTAAGAGTCTGGGTCAAGCTATTTATATTTAAAGAACGGCGTGATGGATTATAACGAAATTTTGTATGTGACAGTTTTTCGACATGAGAAAACTAATGGGCTAAATCACATGTTTGAGAGGTTTCGATTATGAGGGTCATTTGTGGATCATGATGGGTCATAATGGGTCATAGTCAAACTATATCTAAAGAACAGGTGGATCGATTTTAATGAAATTTTGTATGCAACATTTTTTTGGCGCGATAAAATCATTGGACTAGGTTACATGTTCGAAAAATTTCGATTAATGGGTCATTTTGGATCATAAAGGGTCTGGGTCAAGCTATGTATAATTAAAGAACGGCAGGATCAATTTTAACGAAATTCTGTATGTAACAATTTTTAGAAACGAGAAAACTAATGGACTAAGTCACATATTCGAGAGCTTTCGATTATAAGGGTCATTTGTGGGTCTTAATGGGTCAAGGTCAAGCTATATCTAAAGAATGGGTGGGTCGATTTTAACGAAATTTTATATACAACATATTTTTGGCATGAGAAAATCATTGGAGTAGGTCACATGTTCGAGAAATTTCAATTAGTGGGCCACTTTTGGGTCATTCTAATTTTATCTAGACAATGTTTCGCGCAATTTTGATTAAATTTTGCATTTTATCATTTTCGGTCACAAGAAAATCATTGGGTTAGGACAGATTTTTGAGAAATTTTGATCAATGGGTCATTTTGGATTATTAGGGGTCAGGGTCAAACTATATCTAAAAAACGGCTCAATCGATTTTATCTAAATTTTGTATCTAATGTTTTTCGGCATGCTAAAACTAAAGAGCTAGGCCACACGTTCGAGAGATTTCGATTATAAGGGTCATTTGTTGGTCATAATGGGTCATGCTAATTTTATATAGAAAATGGTACTCACCATTTTGACTATGCTTTGTATTATATCGTTTTTGAGCAAGCGAAAACCATTTGGCTTGGACACATGCTCGCGAAAATTCTATTAGTGGGTCATTTTGGGTCTTAATGAGCTAGGGTCATTCTAATTATATATAACAACGACTCAATCAATTTTACCCTAAATTTTTAAACAAAACTTTTTTTGTCACGAGAAGACTATTGGGCTGAGTCGCATGTTAAACAAATTTATATTAGTGGGTCATTTCGCTTCATTGCTGAATGCTGCCAAGCTAATTTTACCTAAAAAATGGCTTAAAAGATTTTGATTCAATTTTATATTCTACTGTTTTTGATTACCTGAAGACGATTGAGCTATGTCACATGCTTGATCAAATTTGATTAGTGGCTCATTTTGGGTAATACAGGTCAGAGTCACGAGAATATGGCAAAAGCCAATAACTTGGTGATATTTGACAAAATATTGGCGACATATGGCCAAAAAATCGACTATAAAAATTACGAAAACCAAAACACGTATTTGGAGCCAAATGAAAAGAATGCCTCCAAATTTGGCTATATCTAGCAAAAAATATTGTCTTTCAGAATGTAAAGAATTTTTTTATACATTCTTAAGAGGATTCGAGATCCATGGTTAAACCAATCAGAGTCGAGCTAAAAAAGTGATTTAGATCGATGTCCTTTCGTTGTAAAATTTAAAATAAAATAAAATTTATAAATATGCGCATAAAAACATAATTTTCTTATTGATTGTTTTTCTAAATAATACTATTATAAACATGTTTTACAGTAATAATACAGAGTTAATGATACAGTGAAAATACTATATCGAGTTGAACACAAAGTTAATTTTGACCGAGCTAAGCTCGGTCTCCCCTGCTAGTTATTAATAATAACCGATTAATCAAATTTTCCGTAAAGTATACATATAAAACTTTAGCAGTGCTAATTTCAGTTATTTCATATATAAAGCATTTTCTTAAGACAAAATCGGTTTTTTTTTTTTTAAAGCTAAAACAAGATCTTTCTTCGATAATAATAAACTGCTTAGCAGAGTTGAAATCTACTATATTCAGCAACCTTGATTATTAATTATTGATAATAATCGGTTAATTTGGTAAATTCTTATAAATTTATCCTATAAACCGATTTATTTGGATATCATTTGGTTATTATTAATAATAACCTATTAATCAAGTTTACCGTAAAATATTGGTATAAAACATTAGCAGTGCTAATTTTAGTTATTTCATGTATAAAGCATTTTCTTAAGACAAAATTGGATTTTTTAAAATCAAAACAAGATCTTTCTACGATAATGAAGAAATCGAAATTAATATTGGTCTGCCAGTGAATTTATTTAAGTCCTCATGCCAGACATAGAAATTTCATCTCATTTTCCCTAATTCTTGAGTTAAGTACTTACAATTCTGAATGCACGTGTAATTTTTAAATAGAGAATATTTGTTTTTCTGAACATTACCTTTGGTAACCACGATGTGTGTTTAATACTTTACTTTCTATTTTAAGCGAAGTTTTCCATTAGAAATACGCAATACTTGTTTTACAAGAGGATGCTTCTTTAAATTGCTTAAGAATGAAATATTATAAAATTAACGTTATTTGAGGAAGCTTTTGCTTTAGTACCCTTAGGACATAGAATGTGTATTTCTGATTAAATACTGCTTTCCAAATGTTTTTTTCACACACCGTGCTTTTCCAGTTAAAGTCTGTAAATGAGGAATGTAAATATTTAAACAGAGGCAGGCAATAAAGCGAATTCATTCATTTGTGATGATAGACCGATGCCAAATTGAAAACTGTCTTAAGATGAATTAAATAACACTTCACGCATACTCCGCAAAAATTCATTTTAAACCTTGCTCTTTTGCTTGATCAAATATGCATGAGTAAAAATTATAAGCAGAAGATTCTTTTAAATTTACATTTACTTTATTAATTAACTTCCCTCCTTGCTTCTCAAATCAAATGATCGCTTAAAGAGAAGAATAGGGGAAGATAAAAAAAAAAAAAAATCAACAATTAAAAATACAATCTGAATGTTAAATATTAAAATAACTCCATGTTTCTCGAAAATTTTCTCCCTTCGCTGTTGTGTATTAAAAGGCGCCCACAGTATTAAAGTAAAAATGCAAACTGTTGGATCGCCTTTTGTCATCGAAAACTGACGCTCAAATTTATTTGCATAAATCTAGGCTTGATTAGTTCATTTGTTACTTTTGGTTATTAGCATTTTGTGGCATGAGTTGCAGGTGCGTCTCGTCGCATTTATTTGGTTGTATTTTTTACCCAGCCAACAAATTACTCGAAAGTCTTAATTAACTTACCATGTTATTAATCAAATATTTTTGAATTTTTAAGCACAACTTTGTTTACGGCGACAGAAGGTCATTAACTATTAATTTGTCGCCGTAACCAGCGAATATTTTCAATGGTGGCTGATCCGGGAGGATACCTGTGCTATTGGAATGGTGTATTTAGAGCTTTTTTTGTATTTTTCTGTTTCACTCTTTAGAGATAATTCTGCCTCTTTCCCCCTCTTCCTTCCTCGCCTTCCCTTTTAATAAGCAGATTTTTAAAAATATTTTTCCGGTGCATAGCGTGTTAAATTTCTGTGAATCCTTAATTAAAAGTGAAAGAAAATTTCCTATCATTCCGCTTGTTAATGAGAATAATATATATCTTGTTTATGCTTCAATTTCACTTGTTTTAACATCGTGCTTAATCAATTCATTTAGCATAAAACTGAACTCCCCATCCTTTTATTTGTGTTAATAAAATTAGAAACGCAACTTCATGAATCGTATTATTTTGCAAATTTGCTTTCTCTCAGATTTGCACCGAAAAGCACTGAAAAATCCCGGATTAGCAGCCTTTTCGTCAAAAACTGAACCGCTTCTTCTTCTTCTTTTAAATATGCAACAATGGTTTAACAATTGTATTAGAAAAGAAATTCCTAAACATTTCTCATTCATTGCGACTTAAATCGTATAAATTCTAAATCAAAAGTCATGCTCTTTTATGTAAAATTCTTTTGAAGATGGAAGATTTTAATGATATTACCTATTTATCTATTGAATTGAATTTACAAAAGCTAATAAGAAGCACTCTCTCTTTTCTATGTTTTTGGAATTACTGTCACATGCATTCTTCTCTGTTTTCTATTGTTTCTGCGTTTTATTACTTTTGCGTTATTGTTTTTGGAATAGCTTAAGTGAAATTAATGTGAAGTCGTCGAAAGATGGAGAGGCATATGGTTCGTAGGTTATTAATACAGTCGTCCCCGCATAAACGAATATTGACGGTTCCAGAAAAAATATTCGATTAAGCGGGGTATTTGATTAAACGGGGAGGCATATAAATGTAATATTTAAGGTGTAATAAAATGACAAAATTATTAAAAACAGTATATTTAATTACCAGAGTAAGAAAATCGTTAAAAACTTTAATAGAACACTGCAAACTTAATTAAAAACAAAATAATTCAAGTAAATACACAATAGTTCAATGTCAGTAAACACATGCAATTGGTTTACATTACATATAATGCAGATAGTGTGAATTGAGTCCAGATTTTGTTATTAGAATTTAATTTACGCAATTTATACAGGTTTAAAAAAAAGATGAAAGTGGCTTATGCGAAATTTTAGAGTAAAAATTGGACGAGTTACTTTTCGAATGGTATCATAATTACCATCTTGAGCCTCTAAGTGACAAGACAACACATTATTATTAAGGGGCTACTTCAGTCACACGAAAGGATTTGATCGTGAGTGTAGAGCTAATGCTAATCCTATAGAAGAAATTTATAAACATATCTCTATCACATTTGAATATTTTTAAATGATCTTTTTTGCAATGGATAGCTGAGATCAATCTGTTCAAAGGGCGGCGGCGTTTTTAGTTGCTTCGATTTTTATTGCTGATTTTTTTAAATGAGGCTATTTCAGTTTCGGAATCGGCTTTGAAAATGAAAGTGTCTCCATTAAAAATATCTGTAAAAATTGGAAAAAGTGAAAAAAATGTCCTTTGTTAAACAAAAGTAAACAAAATTCAAAATTGATCGAAATCATTGTGCAATTTATTTCACCATTTTTCAAATTCATACGAAAAAAAGAACAAGAAAAGGAGCTCAATCGACTAATCCACTGTACACCTACCAGACGAAAGATCTGGAAATTTGTTTTCTGTGTAAGAACCTAAAATGACAAAAAAGTGTGGAGGAAATTCCAATTGAAACGTGTTTTTCACACCCATTTTTTAAATTGCCTCACTCAGTTGTTATTCGATTAAGCGAGGACATTTCGTGAAAAGTATTCGGTTAAGCGGGGAAAAATAACATTAGCCCAATGGGATTTAATTCGGTTCCGGAGGATTTTATTCGAATAAGCGGGGTATTCGATTATCCGTTACCCGATTAAGTGGGGAGGACTGTAGAAAAATTCATCCGTTCACTTCCTTGCTTTATAAAAAGTCCTTTTTAGGTGCGTTCGTAATTATGTAAATAGCTAGCACCTATAGTAGTCGTTCAGTCTGTTCGTCTGTCCGCATATAACAACGCAAAAACTACCCAACCGAATCGTTTGCGAAAATTCTCTTTATTGAAGTTTGAGCAAAAAATTTTCTTTTTTTGTTTTATAGTCAAAGAGCCGTCAGCAAAAAACCTAAGGTGTCGAGGACAAGAAAAATAACTTTATTTTATGGAAGAGAAGGGAATCTAATGCTTCATGTCTGCCAGAAGTGAAGTGATGCATAAGCCAAAAATCAATGCTACTTGTGATTTATTCGTAGAATTATCATTTGTTTGCCGTACAATCATTTCATACTTTTTATTGTGCGGCAAACACAATGTTAAACCTGAGAGTAAACCACTAGGGCTATTAATTTTTGATTTATGCACCACTTCGCTTCTGGCAGACATGGATCATTAGATTCCCCTATAACAACTCTTCCATAAATTAAAGATTTTTTTTTTTTTGGCTTGATGCTTTAAGTTTTTGTGCTGTCGGCTCTGGACTATTATAAGCTCTTTTCAACAAAAAAGTTAATTTTTTAAGATTTTCTAGTCGTTGCTACATTTTAAGCGTTTCGATCAATATTTTCAAGAACTGTCATTCCAGATTCAATAAAATTTAATTCTTCGGTTAATTTTGCAACCGTCATAATCTTTCTTCCTTCCACTGGGTTCAAAATCTTCATCATTTCAGTACTTTTATTTCTTTAATTCGATAAGTTCGTTTATGGTAAATTCTGGATCAGGAGAATGTATGAATTCGACATCTTCTTCAGCATTCATCACTAACTTGAATTTTCTTTCATTTTCGACGATTTCCTCAATTAAGAGAGATACAGGATCACAATTATTAGATGTTTTTCTGATAGTCTAAGAACCGACCGCACACAACATTGTGTCATTGAACACACACACACACACACAAAAAAAAAAAAAAAAAATCCTTTATTTTATGGAAGAGTAGTAATAGAGGAATCGAATGATCCATGTCTGCCGGAAGTGAAGTGGTGCATAAGCCAAAAATTGAAACCACTAGTGGTTGATTCGTAGGTTTAACATTGTGTTTACCAGACAATCAAAAGTATGAAAATATGAAAAATTGGGTGCAGGAAAACACAATGCTAATCATACGAGTCAACCACAAGTGATATTAATTTTTGTCTTATGCACCAATTCTCTTCCGGCAGACATGGATCATTAGATTCCTCTATTACTACTCTTCCTTAACCCTTTCCGGCACACTACTCTTTAAAGTTGGAATTTAAAGAAAAAAAAATTAGGCAATCTATTTAGGCCTAGAAGAGTACACAGGTATTGTTTTGTAAAGATTGCACTAACCATTTTAATTATACAGCTGTTGCCGAAGTGGTAACCTCCCATAAGTAAAGCATTGATAAGCGCAGTGAGAAGAGCATTGCTGTGAAGCGCGTATTACAGTAAAACATTTTACCTATTATTTAAAAACAGTAGAATTTAATCTCTGTGGTGCTGCCATCTAGAACTCATAAGAAAGATTTAAAGTAGCCATTAGAGTAGTTTTTGAAATATTCCCGGAGTTTTTGTGTCTCTAAACAGGGGGAACTTTAAGTGTTGCCGACCCGACAACACTGCGCGTTAAGGGGTAAAAATAAAGGATTTTTTTTTCTTCTGCTCGATGACATAGGATTTTGTGCGGTAGGCTCTTGAACTATTAGTGCCTGCGAAAGAAAAGGACCACAGTCTTTTCCAAGCATCTTTCTTGTTTTTTGGCGAACTTTACCCTCATGAAATCTCTATGACATCGTCCACGTCTGAGATGCTAAATTTCTTCCAAAGTCTTCAAAAACGTTTAAGGTGCGTTATAATTAACGAACAATTTTCTTCCAGGCCAGAAAACGTAAAAGCGGTGTGACGTACATCGGGGTACTCTGTACTTATGTTTTTGGTCAGGTTACATTTTTTAAAAGCTTTTTGTTTACATTGAAAATAAGCGAAATCATTAAAGGAAATATCGAACTAACTTACTGAAAAATTCCCGTGCATAAATATTTCTGAAAATTTCCCAGATTTTTTTTTTTTTTCTTTTTTTTTTAATTCTCTCTTTCTTCCAAAAACCCCGGTTTATTCCCAAGAAAAAATTCCGGGTTTTCCCACAGGTTGCAACTCTACTTATAGCTGTGATATCTATGTTTTCAATAGAAAAATTGAAACAGCACCACAAGTTGGGTAACTGGGTCACTGCGACTTGTTGAGATGTCATCAGTATTGATGTGCCTTCAGAATGCCGGTTAGGTGTTCCGCATGAACTAAAATGTTTCGAAATCTATAGCTTTGGTATTTTCTATAAAGTTACTTTCACTTTCAAAACCGGTTCAGAAAGTTAAAATAACTTTATAGAAAAATCTGCGACCAAAATGAAAAAGGTAATCAAGGAGCGATCTTGAGAGGAACCTCAGCTATCCAATGCAAAGAAAAAAAAATATATTTAAAAATGTCGCAATGCGAAAGAGTTATTAGAAAAATGCCTCCCCATAGGATAGCATAGACTCGCTAGTGTCTTCGCGGATAAGGACAGGACCCTTAACCGATTTGCCGCCAAAAGAGAAAAAAATCCATCAAAAATTTTGTTGTTGATTACTTAATGAGAGAATGTTCTCTCCATATTAATCAAAATTCGACAAAAAAGAAAAAAAAATCTGCAAATTTACTGATTTTTAAATTATACATCAATATCTATATGTGCGAAATATTGCTGTAACAGAAGCTATTTTCTCTTAGTAGGTGCCACAATTTAAAATATTGACACATGACTTCGATGATAAGTATCACTTTGAGGCTGAAATTTAATTAGAAAGAATGTTAATACATATTTTCATACTATACGCCACATATCTATTTACATGTTATATAGATGTACTGTATTTTTTAATATTAGAAGAAATCCCACGGGAGAATACCAACACGCGTACTTTTTCACAACTGTAACTTCCCGCACCACACAGAAGAACTCCGCAGCGATGGGAGGGAGGGGGGGGGGGGTAGAAACAATCGCAAGTAATGACGGGAAATTTTTGGGAATGCTGGCTTAATGTTGCCAACTATTGTAATAAAGATTTAATATTTTCGTTACGCTATTTTATTTATAGTAATTACTTTTATAGTTTTGCTCAACTATGTTTTGAAAGAAGAAAATGAATCGGTAAGATATGTAACTGACATATCTAAATCTTTTAACACGTTGAGCACAAGTCAGTCACCGGTAACTGACACCGAAATTTCCCTTTAGGTTGCGTCAGTCACCGGTGACCTATACTGAATTTTTCATCTAGGTTGAGTCAGTCACCGGTGACTGACAGTCTAAAATATAATATAAAACTAAAAAAAATATATATTGTTTTAAATAATTACTGAAAAATTATTTAAAATTTACTTAACTTTTATTTATTACAGGATTATACTTTCTTAATAATTAACTAAAACCAATATAATTTTTTTAGTTTTATATCATATTTTACACTGTCGGTCAGCGGTGACTGACACGGCTTAAACGGAAAGTTCAGAGTCAGTCATCGTGGCACTCAACGTGTTACAGATGTATAAACGAAAACGAAATTGTACGCATATCATAACCGGAATAATTTAACATTAAACTGAATGTGACTGAATTCAGAGAGTAAAGTAAAACAATATATCAATATAAAAATATCGTCATTGAAAAACATTTATAAACGGTGCTTTTTTGTAGTAATCTTGAATAATTCTTAAATAATGAAAACGTCCAAATATTTCCTTTCCTGACATCCTTGCAGAAAAGTACACGAAAGGAAATACCTTTCCCTTTTTTGTTAAGTCCATTAGCACAGGTAAAAAGCAAAAGATAAAATTAATTGAATATCTAAGACTCTAAAAACAGAATTTTCGTTCATCGCACATTACACATTCTTTTAGTGAACAAAAGAAAATTAAAGCCTAAGTAATAACTAAAGAAAATATGAAACAAATACAGCAAAGCATCCGAATCAATGGCGTTTTCTGCTTTTAAAAAACAATACAGTTTCTTATTTATCAAGTTATTTTTTACACCGCGCAGATTCACCAAAAGAAATACCGTTCAGAAATTTTATTGTTTATTATTTAATGAGGGAAACGTTTTTTGGGGGAAAGAGTTCTTCATATAAAATCAAAAATACGACAGAAAATGTCTGCCAACTCATTGAACTTGAAATTATATGTGGGCTGTAACAATATCTATCCATCTGTGCGTAATTTTTCTACTCTCTTTTGTTTCGATAATCGTATTATTATTACTTTATCTGATATCTTGCAGTAATTTTTGCAAAAGAGAGTGAACAAAAAAAAAAGGGGGGGGGTAGCAAACTATTTCTTAATCATCTTCATCTTCATAATGAATCTGTATCATTTTTAAAAGGCAAGAAATTAATTATAATTTCGAATGCATTATAAACTAAATTACGGTCATTAGTTTGGGCAAATAATGGAGTAACAAAAAACTGGCTGCTTTTTATTTTAAAAAAAGCTCGTCTACAACATTTATCCTTTTTCCTGCCTCTTTAACGGCTGTCGATATGTTCGTGCGGTCACCTAATGGCCATTGGACATTTTTCAAGAAAACAGCGCGCGAAAAAAAAACGTCATAAAGATGCAGCATGTATCAAAAGTTCCTTAAAAATATCTTACCGGCTTCGCCACCTCCCCCACTAACGAATAAACGTTATTCGAAAACTTCTATATCCCCGTGACAAATATTGACATACGAACACTAATTATGCCAGTTTTAGAGAAAAATCTTTTTTTTTATGAGGCCATCGTCTATATTTCTATGTGTGTGTGTGTATATAGATAGATATATATATACACACGCACACATGTATACATCCAACACTAGCATTTTTACCAGCTCTGTGCCGACAGTAATGAATTATTGATTTAATGTTAATTATGGTCATTACTTTGCGTCTTTAAAAAGTGTTCTTATTCTTCTTCTTTCTCTTCTTTCTTCTTCTATGACAAAATCAATTTTAAGTTTTAAATGACTAAAAAAATCGATACGTTTATAATGAACCCCGTTTCCGTTCCAGTACGTTGATGATAAAAGGAAAAACAGTCTTAATGAAAGCCAGCTCCATTAGTGCTGTACGCTGGATAAACATAAGAATCAGGAGAAAAAGGGGCTAGGATACAGGAGGGGGGATGTTTCAAAAAGAAGGGAGGGGGGGGGGGGGTTGCTTTGGACAAATAATGTTCAAGATATTTTTTTAAACTCTCTTCCTTCATCATTCTTTCATTTCTTCTATCACTCTAATTTACACGGTTACTTTTCTAAAACAGGAAGTCCGACAAACTGGTGCCATTAATTTTCGCCGAAGTTATAAGAGCAGCGCATAGAAAAAAAAAAATATTTATGCGCCTGTATAGGTAAGTAAAACGAAAATAACGATAAAAATTAAATGAGCAAAAAATTTTGAAACGAAGATGATGTATAGTGAAATTTAGTGAACGGTTATCTGTGTGATGGAGCTCTAACAATTCGTCAGTTTTGAATTCGACCCCCCCCCCACCCCTGCTGTTTTTACTTTGCCATTTTTTGACGGTAAAAATGAAGTGTTTTAGATTTTTTTTTTTTTTTCTGAGTGTACAGTGTGATTAGCCGCTCGCGGTTTGTTTGTATAATTATGTCAATGAAAAAAAAAAAGATTAATTATGTTTTTTCTTAATTGTGTTATTATCGTAAGGTTTTTATTAGCATATTATAGAATTTTTGTATTTTTTAAGTACATATCCATTAAAAACCCTGAAACGTTTGTTTGGCACGGAATTTGAAGGGGAAAACTGCGCAGCCGAGGTCTCATTACATCTGATTGATTATGTGTACATAAAAATGATTTTTGAAACATAATGTTTGAAAAACATGCTGTGAACATTAATTCAATGAAGTGTAAAAACTTAACCACGAATTTTGAATAATGATAAATAATCAAAATTTACATTTTTTTTTTTTTTTTTTTTTTTTTTTTTTACAAAGTTAATTTACATGGACGCACATATATGCGTACTTTTATAACAAATTTGTAAAGCATTAGGTAAAAGCGGTGCAAAACCGCGTTAAAATAATATAAGTCATCACAATAATGAAGTCAAACCCATTTATCGTGTGTGTTATATGTATTTGAGCTGGGGTACATGCGTACAGTTCACATTAACATAGTTTTTGTCTCATAGCTTTTTTAATTTCAATAAACAAAAACTTCTTACTAAGTGTAATAAACAGTTTTTTTTCCACATGATATTTTTTCAATCACGTTTACAGTTCTCCGTATTTTTTTAAAATAATTTTATAAACATGGATTACACAGCACTTCAATTGAAATCTTTGATGAATTCGCTGAAGTTTGAATATTTAACTTGGTCATTTTTGAGCTTAAGACGCAGCCACACGCTCATTTTGCATTCCTTCTTCAGTATTCTAGGAAATATTTTATTCAGGATTGACCTGCGGTTTATTCATAATAGAATGAGGGGAATACACAAGAGATCAGAAGATAAGGAACTCAATCCTACTTGTGAAAAAGGTTCCTGTTTTTCAGGACATCAATCCCCTTCCCTTGAAAGTCATTAAAGATGAAAAAATCGCGTCGCCACAAGAAAGGATGCCGGTACTGATTACAGTAAGAAAGTTCGTGTGTTTGCAGCTTTAGAAGTAGAGCACGGAACGATAAAAGAACTTAAGGGCGTATTTCGATTCAAACTGCTTATTTTCCGATTTATTTTTGGCTTCATTTTTACTCTCATATACATCAAACTGGCAAATTGTCTTATTTATAAAGTACACAAGGTGCCGTGATTGTCAATTCTTTGAAAAATGCAGAAAATATTGCAAAAAAAGCAATCAAAAACAGCATTTTGAACAGATTTTCCCCTAGCGGGAGATCTGTAAACGAAAAAAGAGTCATACTGAGAAGATAATTGTTTATAAATCAAATTCTAATGAATTGAGCGTAAAAATACATCACACGGCACCTCGTACATCTCTTCAAAAATACCCTCAGCAAGTTTCATGTTTCTACTTTTAAAAATGTGTCTGAAATTGTATCGGAAAATTTCGAGCTGTTGAAGGTGGAAAAGCGTTTTTTCGAATACACCCTTAAAGAGAACATATTCTTCGTTCCTAGATGAGGTAAGTCATCATCATCTATTGGAAACGGAAAGGGACAGAATCCTTGAATTCAAATGTAGTTGTTTATAACCCAGAGAATCGCTACACGTTTACACCGAAATATGAGTTTTATTTAACGTTATACGTTACAGAACTTGTGAGAATAATGTTCTATTCGTAAGACAATAAGAATAGGACAAATGCTAATTTCTGTATCGACAATCATAAAGGGGTTCTCCGTTTCTAGATGACTTAAGTTTTCAACATCTACTGCAAACGGAGAGTTGCAGAATCCTAGAATTATGGTGTGGTAGTTTATAATAGCAGCGAATCGTTATACATTTAAACCGAAATCAGGATTCATACAGAGTTTGCTAAATGAAAAATAAGGACTCTGTAAGGACTTTGTAAGGGCTTCGTTAAAAGAAAAATAAGGACTTTCTAAAGTTAAAAAAGAACAGTATATATAATTACTTACATTAAATTTTAATCGTAATAGATTGAAATTTTACTTAAAACATAATTAAGTAACTATATAACAAAATATATAACATTAGTTGGCTAGCAACTGTTTTTTACATGGATGGGAACTGCAAAAAAGCAAAAAGACTGAAAATACGCGTGAACAAAAAATTGCACCATATTGTATTCACACGCGCGAATGAAAAATTGCACCACAAGTAAGGGGGTACTTTTTGTTTAATGAATAGGTGTTATCAGAAGTTACATTCACTATTCTCAGTGGAAAGATTTGGAACAATCAAAAAAAGATTGTGAAGCACGAAAATCTGTTTTTGGAGCAGCAAAAAGAATAATTTGGAAACAGGAAAGTTAGTTTTTGGGACAGAAAAATTCTATCCACCAGGCATTAACTTTCTTTTTTTGCCCCTTTGACGAAAAGTGCGTTTTAAAGCGATTTTTCGACAAAATTTGCCGGTTTTTCGCGATCTTTTGGCGAAAGTTGCCGGTTTTTCGCGATCTTTTGTCAAAAGTTACCGTTTTATCACGATTTTTTGATGAAAATTGTAGTTTATCGTGAATCTTTTGACAAAACTTGCCGTTTTATCGCCATTTTTGGAAGAAATTTGGCGTTTTTTCGCGATTTTTTGAGGAAATCTGCCTTTTTTTCGGGATTTTCGGAACAAAATTAGAAACTTTTTAGCGAATCTTTTGACGAAATTTGCGGGAAATTATTCGTTATTTCACGATTTTTTTAGTGAAATTTCCTTTTTTGCGATTCGTTGACGAAATGTACCGTTTTTTCGCGATCTTTTGACGAAATGTTATGTTTTTCCGCAATTTTTTAAAGAAAATTACCATTTTTTGGATAAAATTTACCTTTTTCGCGAATGTTTCGACAAAATTTTCCGTTTTATTACCAATTTTGGACAAAACTTGTCATTTTTTCGAAGAAATCAGACTTTTTTTGGGATTTTGTAACAAAATTAGCCATTTTTTCGCGAATTTTTTGACGAAATTATTCGTTATTTCGCAATTTTTTAACGAAATTTGCCTTTTTTGCGATTCTTTGATGAAATTTGCGAGTCCCGCGGGACGCGTAAGCTCAAATTTTTAGCGTCCCATCGCCGATTTTTTGTGTATTTTACGCGCTATAGCGCGTCCGCGGCATCCCTGTTACATATTCCTGAAATCCGCGGAAAAAAGCGGAATTTTTGGGGTGAAAAATCTAAAACTTATCAAAATAACAAAAAAAAAACGGAAATCCGCGGAATTTCTTAAAATAACAAAAAGCGGAAAATTCCCATCCCTGTTTTTAGCATCTATTTCTTTGGTCAGGGAGGAAATTTCTTCCTTTTTTCTTTTGCAGATTTTCTACAATTGTTCAATTTTATAAATAATTGAATATCTTTAGTTGATTCAGCTTTATCAACTAATTCATTGGCCTTATTTTCTAACTCCGATGCTTCTTTTTCAAGAAGCCATATTTTTTTCTTTATAAAACCTAAGTCATCTTCAATTATTTCCTGCAGAGGAAGACTGTTGCTGTTAACCATACTACACATATCCAGTGAAATAATAAGACTACGATCAAACACAGATCAGCGGATTATAGAACAGACTGGCGCAATTATTTGGTTAAATATCTTTTCTTTGTTATTCATTTCTCTATTTCAAAGAAAGGAAATTTTAGATTGTGAATGCTGATTGCGATTGGTGTTTGTGGATATGAGGTTTCTACGTCACAATCGGGAAACAAGCCAATCAATCAGAAATAAGAGAATTATAACAAAGAAACTTGATTTTTTTTTCCAGCTGCCATATTTGGCAGATTATGGGCATTTTAGGGGTGATTTTGGGTGAAATTGTTTTTTCGGAAATCGACGGTGCGAGGGTGTTTATCCGCGATCTTCAGACGAAATCGGCGATTTAACTGCGATATTTAGCAAAATCGGCGATTTATTGCGATCTTTTGTCGAAATCGGCGGTTTTTCCGTGATCTTTTGACGAAATCGGCGTTCTCCCGTGTTTATTTTTATGAAATCTGCGTTTTTTTCGACGATCTTCAGGCAAAATTTGCATTTTTATGCGATCTTTTCTCAAAAACGGCGTTTTACCCCCGCGATCTTTTGATGAAATCGGCGTATTTTCCGTGATCTTTTGATGGAATAGCCGTTTTTTTTCAATGATCTTTTGACAAAAGATTTTTAAGCGATCTTTTATCGAAAACGGCGTTTTTTTCCCGCGATCTTTTACCGAAATCGGCGTTATATCCACAATCTTTAGACGAAATCGACGTTTTCCCCGCGGTCTTCAGGCGAAATCAGCGTTTTATCTGCGTTATTTGGTGAAATTGCCGTTTTTTCCGTGATCCGCATAGAAAATTCGCGTTTTCCAGCGATCTTTTGACAAAGTTCGTTGATTAAAATATCGACGAAATCGTCATTTTTCACGAATTATTGACGAAAGGTGTGCTTTTTCGGCGATCCTTTCACGAAATTTGCATTTCTCCGCGATTGCTTTTTCCGCGCGCTAAACCGTACAAGTTATCAACTATGCGGAACTGATAAC
Source organism: Maratus speculifer (assembly GCA_964019185.1). Classification (NCBI taxonomy): domain Eukaryota; kingdom Metazoa; phylum Arthropoda; class Arachnida; order Araneae; family Salticidae; genus Maratus; species Maratus speculifer. The sequence goes on from OZ025294.1 coordinate 282,856,075, forward strand.
ACAATTTCAAATTTTCGGAAGAGGAGGCCTTAAATTTTCGGACGAGAATCGCCCCTGGAATGTTTGGCGATTTTTTAAAAACATTTTACGGATCGCGTTAATATTAAGCTCACGGTAAAAAATAAGGACTTTCAATAAAAAATAAGGACTTTAAGGATCCTTATTAAGGACTATCGAAATATAAGGAGTTTATAAGGACTTTTAAGGTCCGTGCGAACTCTGGAAATATCAGTTCCACTTAATGTTATGCGTTACAGACTTTGTGCGAATAACGTTCTATCCGTAAGAAAATAAGAACAGGACAAATGGTAATTTCTTCATCGACAATCATAAAGGGTCTCTCCGTTTCTAGATGAGGAGTAAGTCCTCCTCATCTACTGGAGACAAAGAGAGATAGAATCCTTGAACACAGATATGGTGGTTTATTACACCACCGAATCGCTACACATTTACACCGAAATATCAATTCTATTTAACATTATGCATTACAAACCTTGTGAGAATAACGTTTTATCCGTAAGACAATGAGAACACGACAAATGCTAATTTCTGCATCGACAACTATAAAGGGTGGCTACATTCCTAGATGAGCTACGTTATCATCATCTACTGCAGACGGAAAGGGTGTAAGTCCTTCTCATCTACTGCAGACGAAGAGAGACAAAGTCCTTGAACTCAGATGTGGTGGTTTATAACACTAGCGAATCGCTACACATTTACACCGAAATATCAGTTCTATTTAAAATCATGCCTTACAAACCCTGTGAGAATATCGTTTTATCTGTAAGACTATAAGAACAGTACAAATGCTGATTTCTGCATCGACAACTATAAAGGGTCTCTCCATTCCTAGATGAGGTAAATTATCTTATATTGCGAACGGAAAAGGACATAATACTCGAATTCGGGTGTGATGGTTTATAAACCGGCAAATCGCTACACGTTTACATGGAAATGTCAGTAATGTTTAACGTTATGCGTTACAGACCTTCTGAGAATAATGTTTTATTCGTAAGATAACAAGAACAGGACAAATGCTAATTTCTGTATCAACAATCATAAAGAGACTCTCAATTCCTAGATGAGGTAAGTCCTCATCATCTACTGCAAGCGGAGAGAGAGACAGAATCCTTGAATTCAGATGCGGTGGTTTATAACATCAGCGGACCGTTACATATTTGCACTGAAATATCAGTTTAATTTAACATTATGCGTTACAGACCTTCTTAGAATAACGTTTTATCCTGAAGACAATAAGAAAAGGACAAATGCCAATTTTTGCATAGACAAGCATAAAGGGTCTCTCCATTCCTAGATGAGGCAAGTTATCTTCTATTGCGAACGGAAAGGTACAGAATACTCGAATTCGGATGTGATGGTTTAGAAATCCGGCAAATCGCTACACGTTTACACCGAAATAATAATACTTTTTAACATTAGGTGTTACAGATCTTGAGAGAATAACATTCTATTTGTCAGACACTAAGAATCGGGCAAATCCTAATTTCTGCCTAGGCAATCATTGATTACAAGAGTGATATTTAACAATTCTGATTCTACTTCAATGTAATTTCATTTTTTATAACAAGCTCAGGAAGTCCAGATGTGTCTATATAAACTATCAGAAATAGCTTTCACGTGGTCTACAAGAAAGACTATTTAGTGAGAAATATCCATTGATCATATGCCAAGTCAATACTGATGTACATTTTTGTGGAAACGCACTGAAAAATTCTTACTTCAGTGATTGACAAAATTTTTGTTTCGGGCACAGAGATGATTGAACATTTGTGTGGAGATTAAGTGGACAACCTCATCATACGGTGAAGTCTTCACAATAAAACGGAATATTGGTTTTTACTTGCATATTGGTGCAGAGTGACACGTTATAAACAAAGTGTGGCTTATACATCTTGCTCAAATTATAAGTGCACTAAAATATATAAAGAATAAAAAATATATACAATGGTAATAACATTATTTTTTAAAGCTGAAAAATGAAAAAATATTACTATTTTTTGATGGTCAGATTTATAATGATACTGATTATAAGTTCGCGAAATAATATAATTTTAATTTTTTGAAAATGTAATAATCTTTATTTTAAAAGACACAGAATCATACAATTTGACTTGTTTGGAACAAGTTCTGATAATTATGCTGTGAGTGCAGCTGTCCGAGGATCATAAATAGTAATTATTTATGGTTTCTCAGATGTCTGTAATGCATGAATATTTTTAGCCGTTTACAGCATAAACAAAGTTCGCCATTGCACTCCATTAAATTTTTTCATTGTTCATATCATGTGATCGAAATGGTCAAAGGAATAATGTGATATTGTTGTTATTGAACTACATTTTCGTAGTTTTTGAATAATGGCAAGATGCATTAGGTTGTTGGAAAGGATATTCTTTCAACAAAAACACAATGTGAAAAAACTTTTGTTTCTAAAAAATGGGTACACACTATTAAGTTGATTTTCCTAGAATCCATAACTTGATAAGTCTTATCTTGAGCCAACACAGCACGACAAACCATGATTGATCCTCCATTATTTTAACGAGCTATTTTCTAATTCTTTACAAAACGTGCCTATAGAAATGTAAAATTTTAGATGGACGAAAGGCGGTTCAGTCTTCACCAGCCTAGAATTGTTCATTAACCATCAATTGGGGGGGGGGGGGTGTCTGAAGTACGGGGTAAGCCGATCAGTACTTTCTAGCTGTAGATAACAGTCTAGTTAATCATAAGCCTTAATACTTCTGCTATTCTCCTAGAAATATCTCCCTATTCAATGTGCCTATCAAATCGGTTCAGTTTGACTTCTGTTTTCCCCTCTAAGTCAGTTCTTGTGAGCGCTTCACGTTGGCGAACTCAGTACTCTGCCCTTCTAAGTATGCCAAAAAACGTTTCTGTGGTTCCTGAAGATTATTTATGTAATTTACAAGAATTTTCAGAAGAAGAGTCCTTTAACAATGCATCTGATATAGTTCATTGAACTTTCTGATTATGAAACGGACTCAGACATTGATGAAGACATTCTAAAACGTCCAGAAGCTTCCTAAACATTTTTCGTCTTCTTTTTCTAGTATTTATATAATTTCTTTCCTTAATTTATTTTTAATATGGTTCCTCATCAGATTAATAATATAAACTAGGAGATATATCTAAAAATTTCAAGCAGATTAGAAGGGAGAGCAGATTAGAAAGGTAGAATATATTTCATTTTGAAATATATTCTACCTTTATAAAAAAACTGACTAAAGGATTGCACCCTTATAAAAAAACTGACTAATAAGGTACGTTATATAGTTCCTATCAATTGGAGATACAGAGAACCTATCAATTGGATGCGTTTGAGAGCAAAAGAGGATTTAAAAATGAGTCAGAAAATAAGCAATTTGTTATTTGAATATTTCCCCAATTTTTCAATCAAAATCCCTACGAGAAATTCTATTTAAATTGCCCAATTTGACAACATTTTTTGAAATATATTTTGCCTTTATCAAAAAACTGGTCAATACATCACATTATACAGTTCCTAGATGAGAGAACCTGCCAATTGTATGTGTTTGAGAGCAAAATGAATTTAAAAATGAGTCAGAATATAAGCAGTTAGGATTTGAATACACACTTAATATGATTTTTCTTTCAATTCATATATAAATATATATATTTTATAAGTATTGTTCCTATTAAAAACTTGTCAGTATAAATGTTGTAGATATTTTTGAGAAGATGTACAGTAAATTTAATCAGATTTGATATCTTAAAAATTGATGAAGTTATGGATTTTTTTCTTCTTCCAACCGCCTTTTGACTTTTGTTTTTATTTTATTTATTTATTCATTTATTATTATTATTATTATTATTATTATTATTATTTTTTTTTTGCAATAAGAATTGCTCCTATTAAATCTCCAAGCAACTGGATGTTCGCCAGAACATTTATTCCTAGTTTAAGGTGATGTTATAATAGTCCAGATCTAATCCATTATGATTTATCTCATTTTGCCTTCATCATTCCGCTCCCATACTTAAGTATTCAAAGAAATAAATGAAAAAATATCGCACACTTCATTATAAAATAAGCTACAAGTAAGTATACAATAAAACTGGGACCATGTGAGCAGTTCAAATGAACATAGTTTTTTCTCATACCTGGGTTGATTCTGTCAAACAAAAAGTACTCAATATAGTAAACAGAACTTTTTTTTTTACACATGGCAATTTTTTAACCGTTTTTTATAGTTCTTACTTTTTTTAAAAGCTTTATAAATTCAAAAAATTGTTCACGTGCCACAACGGTGGGACAGTTGTGAACACAAGAGAAAATTATCCTTTAACATATTTTTTATTATCTTATTCATATGTTACCATAATCATTAGTTATACTATCTGTTAAATTCCCCATAAAGAAAAAAATAAATGCTAATTCCTATAGTTTCTGGGTGATAGATTTAAGCAAAAAGGATTATAAAATGAAAATAAGTAGTCTGGGTTGGAGGGATTTAGGGAATTGATAAAATATTGTTGTAATAAAATAAAAAAATAAAGAATTAAACTTGAAAAAAATAATTAAAGCATTTAATTATGAATAGGACAATTGCACCATAAATTATACTAAAAATGTGTACTAAAATAAATACAATTACTAAATGGTACACTTATAAAAAGAATAAATTTAAAATACAACTAAAAATTCATCAACGTTCATATTCGTTCATATTCATAACGTTCAATTCTCCGTTCATAAAATCTGGCACAATGTGCTATAATTATTTAAGCAGTTTACGCACTCTCATCTCAACTCAACTATGCTCGTGTCGCGTGGGGACGTATGTGTTTACATTTTGAAAGTTAAATTACATTTAACATCTTTTTTGGGGCTCCGTGGCTGAGTGGTTAAGACATCACGCCGCTGATCGTGAGGTTGTGGGCTCGAATCCCACTGGCTCCATTGCACACACTCTTTGTGTGGAGTTCCTGGTTGTACTTCTCTTGTGTTGTAATATTTCCTTGTGTGTTATCTAGTCCCTGTATATTGACGATGGCTTATAAGCAGGCTTCATGTCGAGCACACAAGTCAGATGTATGTTGTTCAATAAACAAATAAACAACATCTTTTGTATCCTGACGATTTTCGTAGAAACGAATGAAACGTTGACGAATTTTTAATTGTATTTTAAATATATTCCTTTTATAAGTGTACCATTTAGTAATTGTATTTATTTTAGTACATATTTTTAGTAAAGCATTTAAATTTTGCTTAGAAGTTTTTGTTGAAGAGGGGTTTTAAAGAAGGAAACATTTATATAATATTTATCGGAAATCTGCCGAAATACGAAAGATTCTCACCACTATATTTGCTTTATTTACCTTTAAATTAATGATTAAAAAATGTATTTTCTGATTATAAGCTCCCCCGAAATTTAATTTATTTTGCTTCTGAAAGAGGGCGTGAGGAGCTTACAATCGAGATTTACAGTATATATAGTTACCGGTTTAAAAATAATACATTCTTAAAATATTATTTCTCTATTCGAAGCATCAAATAACGTAGTTATTTTAGAAATTGAAGTAAACTAATCAGTGTTGAATTCAGACACTTTTCGCTGGGAGGGACGTCTGTGGCATCGGGGGGGGGGGGGGGAGGGAGGACATCACAGAGTTCCAGGGGAGGGGGAATTGCACGTTTCGACCACTGGAAATCCCAAATCTAAAATTTTCCGGGGGGGGGGCATTTCCAGGGGGGCCACCCCCTGGATTCAACACTGAAACTAATACTGCAATTTTGGAAAAAGTGAAATAGAAAAAATTGCAAAGTTGCTTAACGTAATACATTTTGCATGAACGATGCATAAAAATAGCATTGAAAACCGTTAAATAAAATAATATATAACACGTATTGCATTTTAGAAGGCATTAAATCAGAGGTCTGCACGGGCCCGGGCTTGGCTCGTGGCCCGTACCCGGCCCGGCGGAATCGTTTCGAATTTTTTAACGGGCCGGGCCGAGCCGGCAGATTTAGAATAGTTTTTCAGCGGGCCGGGCCGACAAACAACATTAACGGGCCGGGCCGACAAACAACATTAACGGGCCGGGCCGGGCCGGCAAAAAAATTGAACGGGCCAGACGGGCCTGGCCGATAAAAAAAAATTTCGGGCCTGCCGGCGCGTTCTGAAGATTTAAGCAGGAATGATAAAATATGAGCTATTTTCAACGAAAATGGTTTTAACAAGAATAAGTATGAATGTGGCCATACTAGTTTGACAGCATCAATATAGAAATGCACAGTGTATCGGCATCGGAGAATTACATTATGTGTAACCCGTTTTAATATTTTTTAGCTGACTCATGCCGGTCCGAGATCCCGCTTACATTATTTTTCTACATATAGACTGGCCGAACCGGTACTAGACTTAATTATTGGCAGAAAACATGATTTGTGAAATTATTAACCGCGATAAAGAACTTATGTTAGCTTAGTCTTCGGATATATACTTCTTGATGATTTTTAAATTAATTTCTCAATAATGCTAAAGTTTGACACATTTTCTGATTAATTTTAAATTGTAAAAGTATAAAAGTGATAAGCCTAACTATTGAAGGGATTTGGAATCGAATAGCGTTTTTCATTTATGGTAAATAAAATACTTGTATAACCTTGTTGAGATATACAGCTCATATTCAAAATATTAGAATAATTGAGAAAAAGTAATAAGAAAAAATTGTTTGTCATTTATTTATTTTTTATACTAAGTAAATGCAATTAAATTTCTTATAAATTAAATGTGGAATGTTTAGATAAGATTTTAACATTTATAAAATATAAAATACAGCACAATAAATTAGGTATACAGCTTCCTTAAACACACCAGAATATTAGAATAAAATTTAGATTGGTTCAAAATATTAGAATATTTTATTTTACGCAACAATATTACCTTATGAATATGAAGTAAATGGTAGTTAATATTTTGTAGCATCCCCTTTAGCTTTGATAACAGCGTACAATCGATCTTGCATACTATATACAAGGTGTTTACAAACATTTCTATCAATATTAGCCCAAATAGACTTTATACGTGCCACTAACTCAGTTTTACTTGAAGGAGGATTTTCTTGAAGTTTTTTCTTCATTATACACCATAAGTTTTCGTTGGGATTAAGATCTGGTGAATTTGGTGGCCAAGGAAGTACCTTAATGTTGCGTTGGCGGAACCAATTCTTAGTTGACACCGAGGTATGCGGGGACGCTAAATCTTGTTGAAAGATGAAATCATCTTCAAATAAATCTTCTGATGATGGAATCATGTAATATTCTAAAATTTCTTGATATATCAGAGAGTTAACCTTTTCGTAGACGATGCATAACTTTCCAGGTCCTTCTGCACTCATACAACCCCAAACCATGACACTAGCAGCAAATTTTACGGAACGTTTAAGGCATTCTTTATCAAATGCTTCTTGCTTCATTCTCCAAACTCGAATACCTTGATTACCATATGAAACACAAAACATACTTTCATCACTAAATAATATATTTTTCCAATCTTCATTGCTCCATAAACGTCTTGATTTACACCAATTCAATCTTATACGCTTTTGTCTTGCAGTCATGAGAGGTTTTGTTTTCGGTACACGAGATTCAAATTTAAATTTATGGAGACGTCTTAATGTTGTCGATGTAGAAACTTGAAATCCTTCTTCTTTCCATTTTCGGTGCAAGAATCGCACACTTTTAAAACGGTTTTTCTTAACTATACGCTTCAGTTTCCTGTCATCTCTAGCAGATGTTTTTGGTTTTCGGCCACCATTTCGGCGATTACATTGAAATTTTCCAATTTTTGAATATTGCGTTAGTATTTTACTAACGCTCGATTGCGAACAATGTAAATAATTCGCTATAAAACATTGATTTTTACCGTGCCGATACAAATCAACCATACGAAGTTTAGTAGATTCAGGAATATCACTCACACGGCCCATTTTAAGACGAAAAAGAAACAAACTGCAAAAAAGAATACTGATTTTAAATAAAATAGTCTGAATTTAATCAATGATGCCACCAGTTAAGAATTGGTAATAATTAAAGGAGAATTAATGTGAAATATTCTAATATTTTGAACCACTTGAATAAATATTCTAATATTTTGAGTTTTCAAAATAATTTTTTTTGCAATTAATCTTTTCAAAAATGATATTAAATTTAAGATAATAAGTAAGTTTAATCAACAATAAGTTCTTAATAAAAATATCGTTTGCATATTTTCATTAAAAGACATTAAATTACCAAACGATATTTTCAATTTCTAAAAAAAAGGTAATTATTCTAATATTTTGAATATGAGCTGTAATAGTTTGTCAAATGATTGCAGGTTTTTCTCCCTTCCCTTGCTATTACTTCCGGAAATTCTATTCAAAACGCTAATTATGACAGTATTTTATTTGTTTGCAGTATTCTTAAATTGCTTGTATCAAAAAATGGATAACGCCATTCGATTATATAGTTTCCTAATAAAGATATCTGCTAATCTTATGTGTTTCTGAGAAAAAAAAAATGAATTTAGAAATGTATCAGAAAGGAGCTTCTTTGAATTTAAGAATGAATTTGGATTTGAAATCTATAATAAAATGATATAGAAATATATTTATAAATCTTCTTTTATTAAACAGCTTCAAAATTAACGATGTTTTTAGCTTTCTTTCTTTTTTCTTTTATTCTAAGCCATATTAATTTTTTAATGAATCTTTATTCGAATGTTGAAAGCCTAAGAATCTAAATAATCATTAATGTTGTTAATGTGTATTTGCTGTAAAATATACTGTAAAATCATTCCATAGATATGTATGCAGTATTCTTTAAAGGAATCTTAGTTATATGATAAAAATCTGAATTTTTTAGAAATCGTAGAAATTGTAACGGGCCAAAACGGGCCGGGCCGAAATAACTTTCCTACGGGCCGGGCCGGGCCTGGAAATTGTTTGTATGACTGAAATGACTTCTATTTCAAGAAAATTATAGATATTGAAGCTGACATTATTTCTCACGAAGTTAACTGTAAGCAAAAGAATCATAGAATGATTATTGGGGAACTTATGAACAGTTCTTATCCGCCTCAACTAGATTGTTCACAAATTCCCCACATTCCCACGAGTGTTAAAATGACAAATCATTAACATTTCTCAATTTTAGAAGAATTTTTTTTATCAAAAATATTTATTAACATCCATAATATATCTTAAAACTTAAAAAAAAAATTAATAAATAAATAAAGTTATTCTCTTAACAAGTTGGAACTGAGATTTTATTTTTGAGATCAATAAACAGCATTTTGACTCCTGAGGTCAAACAAAATGGCAAAAAGCTTCAAATATTTTTACCGTATGCCTACAGGTATTACCCTCTTTGGTAATTTTTTTAAATAAAAAAAAATATAATAACTAGTGAAAAATGGCAATTTTCACAACTGCCCATTGTTCATATGTTTCCCAGTCTCCCCTACTTGAAAGTACGTTAATAAAATAATTATTTTTTAATCCCTAAAGAAGTAAGTGAAGACAAAAATCTAAAAATATTGTAAAATTACATATTCTAGTTCAAGAAAATCTTACAATTCAGACATCTTTAACTTTTGCACACTCCTCGCTATAGTTTAAAAAATGATGTTTAGCTATAGGAAAATAATTATGAGCTTTTTGATGAGACTACTTACATCGTCTCTAAGGAGGAAAAAACAATTAGCGCGCATGATCTTGAAAACTATACGAGATTTCAGAAAATAGTCAATTACAAAGTTGTAGGGAGTATCGATTTAATACAAAAAAGATCCTTGAATACATAGTCAGCTAAGAATATATAGCTAAGAATATATAGCTAAGAATAGAATGCATAAAATATTTATTATTTTGTTCGTACGTGGGTGGTTTAGCAATCATTGCTCTTAATGTGTGTAAAATATTTGTACTGCGATGGTTGGTGTGGAATATTGAAAACTAATGACTTAGATGCGTATATGCTCAATTTCAGAACCGTAAGCTGCTATATTACCATATTTTTGGAAGGAGGGGTGAAGTATTAAAGATTACTTTTGAGACTATTTTTGAGGAGTTTTTTAAAGGAAAGGGTGAAAGGTTAAAAGCTTATTTGGAGCTTGTGGAGCCAGATGTGTGACAGTGGATGAGACGTGAGGTAGATTTGCGACAGTGGATAAGACATGTGCTATATTTGTGACAGTGGATGGGACGTGGCTATATTACTCAGGGCTGCAACTAAGGAGGCGCTATGGGCGGCTCACCCCCCCCCCCCCCCCCCCCTGGAAAAAATTCCAAGATCACTAAATGAATTTCTGTTCCGAAAATTCAAATTAAATTCTATTCAAAAATCTAATTTAGTTTTGAAAACCTTTCACAATTTTTCAGAATTACTAAATTGTATCTAAAAGTTGTGTGTCAACACTTCCTCATCTTATTTGTTCATATGAAACTAACATGATGTTTAATTTTGCACCAGTTATACATTCAAAATTTTCATCATCATATGCTTTTTTTAACATAAAATAAAGTTATTACAAAAGTTTAATTAGAAACATAGTACTTACAATATGAATATGCGCTAATTTATATTTCTGCGTCAGAGAGAGAGAGAAAAAAATGAGCCCCCCTTTAAATTCTCTTGAACCCCCTACCCATTGTTCACTTCTAGTTACAGCGCTGATATTACTATGATAGCTAGTATGACAATAGTCTCATCCACTGTCACAAATCTAGCCCTATAAGCCCCAAACCAGTCTTTCACGCCCACCCTTACCCCTCTTTTACTTCTCCCACCAAAAAAAAAAAAAAAAAAAAAAAAAAAAAAATTAACATAGCAATTACAGTTCTGAAATTGAACATAAGACATTAGGCTTCGATATTCCACATCAACTATCGCAGTACAAATATTTTATAAATACTAAGGAGAATAATTGTTGAACCACCCACATATGTAACACTTTCGAACGACGACAAATGAGCAATACACGAGCATTTACATGCGTAAGGTATATATATTCTCGTACTAAATCGATACAATTATGAAATTTTGTAATTCACTATTTTCCCGTATTTCGTATAGTTTTCGAGATCGGTAAGCTAAATTTCAATTTTACCACTAGGGAGCGCTGTAAGCATTATCATTAATAAGCCTATAATTATTTTCCTCTATCGAGCCACATTTGTTATTACTTTATACACTATATTGCCATTGATTATGGGACACTTGCGATTTTAGACATTTTACTAAATATCTAGAACAATACATGAGGAATCATCTCAAAACTCTTAGTATATAAATATAATACTATACGTCATACATCTCCGTGAAGATTTTTTACCGAAACTCCATAGGGGACCGTCAACAAATTAAAAAAGAATGAATATCTTTTGAATAACCCTGTCAAAACTAATGTAGCAAAAGCGCTCAAACTCTAGATTATGATTGAATGCCTTATTGTAATACACTGTGTTCATTTTTATGCAAATAGCATGCATACTCGCAGAGCAATTAAGGGTTTTATAAAAATGGCCCCAAATTTTTCTAAGTTTTTCCCTTATAATTTTCAGAGTTCTTAATATAAAATAATATTTTTTTCAGAAAATATGACAAACAACATTGTACACAGTACCCTGTAATCAGAATTAAAAAATAATAAAAATTGTATGAAAAATGAGTAGGTTTACTAAATAATTTTTTACTGCGCATGCGCCAAAGATATCAAAATTTCATTTGCATATTATGTTAGCTAAATGTATAGAGCAACTTTTATAAAAGTCTCAAAATTATAGCTTGAAAATTCTGAAAGTAATCGTCTATAGAAAAAGGACAAAATCCGTTGTTTCGAAAATGAAGCAAAAAAATGAGGGATTTTATCCAAAAGTAGTCGTAACATCCCGTATTGTGTATTCTATATTGACACTAATCAATGAATATATGGATACAACCCCTCTTGTTTTTGCTTCATTTTGAGAATAACGGATTTTCAACTTATTCAATTGACGATTATTTTCAGAATTTTCAAGTTATGATTTTGTGACTTTCACAAAAGTTGCTCTATACATTTAGCTAACATAATATGCAAATGAAATTTTGATATCATTGACGCATGCGCAGTAAAAAATTATTTAGTAAACCAACTTATTTTGCATACAATTTTCCTTATTTTTTAATTCTGATTACAGGGTACTGTGTGCAATGTTGTTTTTCATATTTTCTGAAAAAAATATTATTTTATATTAAGAACTCTGAAAATTATAAGGAAAAAACTTGGAAAAATTTGGGACCATTTTTATAAAAACCTTAATTACTCTGCGAGTATGCATGCTATTTGCATAAAAATGAACACAGTGTATTACAATAAGATATTCAATCATAATCTAGAGTTTGAGCGCTTTTGCTACATTAGTTTTGACAGGGTTATTCAAAAGATATTCATTCTTTTTTAATTTGTTGGCGGTCCCCTATGAAGTTTCGGTAAAAAATCTTCAGAGAGATGTATGACGTATACTATTATATTTATACACTAAGAGTTTCGAGATGATTCCTCACGTATTTTTCTAGATATTTAGTAAAATGTCTAAAATCGCAAGTGTCCCATAATCAATGGCAATATAGTGTATAACTGCGTTCAAAAGTTAAGGCCGTAGTGTTAGAAATCTAAGAATTTTCTGAAATAGAACATTTAATTCCGCAGAATGTTTTTACTTTTGTTATAAAAACCGTATTTTTAGTAGAGCAAGAAGTTTTCTTTAGCTACATTTTTGCACTAATTGTTTTAGAAATTTTCGCAGTAAGAATAATTCAAATCGGTAGAAAAAAAAATTTTGTTCGTTTTTTAACAGAGAATATTCACGCTTTCAAATTTGAAGATTCTCTCACTTTAAAAAGCAAGATAAAAATAATGTACAGAAAAAAAAAAAAACTTTAATATTTACAATAGAAAATTTTGTAACGAAAATAAATAAACAAATAAATAAAGCATTTAGAAATGACAAGTGTAATTGAAGAGAACGAACACAGAGCATTCTTTCAAGAATATAGTACATTTATTATCAATGCTATTAACGGATTTTATAAACAACGAAAAAGGATCATCAACAAGTAAACAACAATAAAAAAACATCTGAAATAAAATTCAAAACATTTCCCAACAAACTCGAAGAACCGTAAACTAAAATTAATCCCATTAATTTGTCTTTTACTTACAGTAAATTACCGGGTTCTGTCTTTTAACTGAAATGCAATTATCAGGGCACAATCTGGGGCCCATTCAATCCGAGGGCCCCCCAAAACAAATTACTAATGTCCACATAGCACAGCGAATACCCAACCGTATCTGCAATTAAAGAAAAAGTCTTGGCACTGCCCGCTTTATTATGTACACGTATATAACGGCAAGGCGTTAAGTCAATTAGGCAGTCTAGGAAATAACGGAGGCGGGCAATTAACAAGTTTCATTTCACTTAAAAAGGAAGTTCAAAACAATCAAAGTGAAAAAGAAGAACGTTTGAAAAGGATGGGAGAGGAGGAGAAGAGAGGAGGGAGGAGGGGAGAAAAAAAAGAAACGAAAAGACGAGTAAAATGAAAAACTAGTAAGAGTTAAATTTCGCGTGGCGTTATTCAATGTTTAAGAGCGAGCGAAAGTTTGTTAAAGGATTGTAAAGGAAACCAGAAAAGAAATAAATAAGATTACTTTAAAAAGTTCGTGGCATATGCATTTGAGAATAAAGAAAGTTTCAGATATCGTTCAAAAAGAAAAAGAGCCTTGTTTATTGATTAATTGAATTATAGGGATTGAGCGAGTTAGATGCGATAATAACATATTAGTTCCTGGAAGAGAGAAAGGACTTGCAAAGAATGATGTGGGATAAAAAGGGGAAATACAATAGCTTTAACCAATGTAAGTGGATTAAAAAACTTCTAATGTCTTTAACGAATCATGTATTCATTCTATTATCTTTTTACCATACTTACTTCATATTGATTAAAAAGTCATCAAAATATCGGGAAGGGAGGGATAAAAAAAATAAAAAATAAATAGCTTGGCTTGCGTTTGTGTGTTTGCGCATAAAATTCAATTTTAAAATATCTAGAGAATAAAACAGATTTTTTTTCCTTTAATATGATAATGTCATAAATTGGAATTTTTTTTTTTTTTGATTAAATAGATAAAGAACATTATTGATAATTAAATGACATGTTTTGGCATTTCATATAACAATAACCAATAAACAAAAGAGAGATAATTTTTTAATAGCTTGATGGATGGTTATAATGGGATATTAATCTTTAAAATGTTACACGTAACATCAAAATACGTTAATAAATCTTTGACAGGTGTTCAAAACACTTAATAGCAAATATATATATTTTTTTCTTCAGAAGTTTTCATACCTGTTTTCTATGTATTAATTGATTCCCTTTAAAACTAAAAAACCATATAAATAAATGATCAAAATCAATTGACTTAATTCTTAATTAGTGTGACAAAAATTGATGCATAGTTACTTTGGACAATCTCCAGGACTGTATTTCGAATAATGACTCCGGTCGAATAATGAATAAAAAGCTACTCATAGGATGCGTATCTGTACTACATTTTATGTACGTACATGACTATTGTAATTAAAACCATCTATTTAGAAGAACTAGAGCTCTAATCGAAACAAAACTGCACATGGTTAAAATGGAATATTATCTTTAAAATATTACACTTAACATCAAAACACATTATTAGACTTTTCATGGATGTTCAACACTTAATAGCAAATACATTTTTTTTTCAGAAGTTTGAGGCTATACTTATATAACGTTACAAACATTTTGCTAATTTTGCACCCCATCCCCTTCTTACGATATCATTCGTTATTCTTCATCAAATATCCTTTCTCTTCATCCACCAGATGATATTGTTATCAATGTCTAAAAATTCTTTTGATTTTAGATTCTTCTTCTTTCTTTTTATACGTTTGCATGATTTACACACATGATTTTATGAAATACAACATGATTTTATGAAATTACACGAGGGGTGATCCAAAAAAAAAAAGTTTACAAGGCAAAGGAAAAAGGATTTATTAACAATAGAAACAAGATACAAATGGCAATCAAGAGACACATTTGGCCTTTACTTTTCCACATAGTCACCAAACCTGTCTAGGCATTTGTCAGAACGTTCGACCAACTTATTTATCCTGTCTTGGTAGTAATCAGGGCCCTGCTTATTGAGCCATTTCTCGGCAGCAGTTTTCTCTGCATCGTCTGAGGTGAACCGCGTTCCGGATAAGTTTCGCTTCAACGCCGGAAAAAGGAAATAGTCACTTGGATCCAAATCGGGGCTGTATGGGGGGTGATTCCAGACCTCCCACTTGAACCTTTGCAGCTATTCCTGAGTATGGCGAGCTGTATGGATCCTGGCTTTGTCATGCAGAAAAATGACTGTGAATTTGTCTGTGAATTTCGGATGCGGTCACATTCTTAGCCCATAAGAATCGAATTACGGCTCGCACCTCTATGCGAGAGCACTTTTCTAGCCGTCATGCCATTACTGTCGCTCTTAAGTGTCTGCGTACTGACGCTACTTACTCGTAGAACCGCTGTAGGACAAATAGCGCCATCTGTCAACCATCCTGGGTGGAAGTATTCGCTCCACAATTATTACGTTGCAAATGCTTCTGCTTGTAAACTTTTTTTTTGGATCAACCTACGTACAAAGCTATTGTTAAAACCGTTAAACATTTATAAATCCAGTTTATTTCAGAACTTGGAATACCACAATGATTGGTATTCCTTTTCTTCTGCGATATGCGCATATAATTAATTCGTTGTTAGAGAAATCAATACCATAATATGTAGAAAAGACATTTATCATTATTATAATGGTAATTATTATTATTATTTATTAATATTACCATTATTATTATTATTATTATTGAATATACATTTATTCATTGCATACTTTACGGATTCAAGTAGTCAATAAAATACCAATGCATGAAATAAATTTATATCAAATAACATCTAAAAAAGTTGCTATCATGTCAAAGTGTTTAATAATAGCTTGTTGCAACAAAATTTATTCAAAAGTAACATTGTCTTCTTGCACTTGTCCACTGCCCGAGAAGGTTAAAAGCAAAACTTATTAACAAAACACAGAACAGCATTCTTTGTCTTTCTTTATTGATAAATGCCTTTTCTACATATTATGCTATTAATTTCTATAACAAATAATTAAATACCCATATCGCAGAAGAATAGGAATGCCAAACATTGGGGTATTCCAAATTTTAAAACGAAATGAATTTATAAATGTTTAATGGCTTTAATAATAGCTTTGTAATTTTATAAAATTATATAGTAATAATAATAGACTGTTTGGATGTTTAAAAAAAAAAAAAAAAAAAAAGTTGAAAAAAGAAAAGTTGCACTGGAGATATCAAAAAGCCTTTTTTCTCGCGACATTTTGACAAAAATAGGATTTTTTCACGACCTTGCGACGAAAATAGCGTTTTTCCGCGATATTTCGACGCAAATAGCGTTTTTTTCGCGATATTTCGACGAAAATAGCGTTTTTTCCGCGATATTTCGACGAAAATTGCATTTTTATTCCACGATATTTCGACGAAAATTTCATTTTTTTTTTTTCGCGTTCCTTTGAAGATGTAAAAAATCGAAAAAGTGGAAAATGACAAAAAAGCGGAAAATCGCGGATCCGCGGAAGAATCTCATACCTAATATATGCACAGCTCCTTTCCATATCTGTATTCTATGTAGTAATTGATACCTATAGAACTGAAAATCTTTTCGCACACTTATTGTGAGCAGTCTTCCAGTCTGCTTGTTTGAAAAGAGATTTAAAAGCTATATTAATTTATAGGATACTATTTTTGTACTATAATTTATGTACAGGTCTATTATAATTAAAAGTCATCTTAAAGACAAAAGTGCTAATTTTCTAAACGAGACAAAATTGTGTATGTATGTATAGTTAATTGAAAGTTGAAGTAAAACACAGAGAAAAAAAATAGCGGTATTTGAGACCGCTAACAGCAATTACAGGTTAAACAAGAGAAAATAGAGATGCTTCAACACATGTAATCATAATATGCATTCTCAACTTAAATATGAATTACATCATAATGTGCTGTAGCGCTTGATTATTCATTGGAAATGCCGTCGCTGTCCGAATATTATTATTATAATTATTGTGAATGTTAAAAGCTCACAGTACCATAGAAACTATCCCTTTAATTTTGAATAATATTGTAATATATGTGATGTCATGATACTTAAAACTAAAAAATTAAATAAAATTTATACAAAAAATTGTAGAACGGCCTATTTTACTATTTTTTTTAAAATTTAACTTTTTAAAAATCTCTACTACTTTTATAAATATTAATATTTTGGCTTGGTTTTTTTTCCACATTCATTAGATTATACTACATAAAACTGTGTATGGATTTTTAGATGTATGGGATTTTACATTTAATGTTATTTTTTTCTCGTAATCGAAAAATGAATGAAATTCAACAAACTCTCAGTTTAAATATTAAAAAAAGAAAGAAAAAAAGCTTTAAACTTGAATATTAAACCCATATACAAAAAAATTAAATACTCCATGGAAAAAAAATATCGAACCTCTACCTAAACTAGCATAAAAGCTTTAGTGTTTATCGCACAAGCAAGTTATAAAAATATGAGAACACAACCCGTTTAAAATTTTCATTTGTATGAGTAATTGTGCTAGATCTATTAACAAAATTTACAATACCTCGCGATATAATTGTTGCATCGGTAAAAATGAGGCATCAAAATATTCTTACTAAAGAGGTTTCAGTTAATATTAAAAAAGGAAAATCGATATTTTGACCAATTTCTAGGTACTCGTGGGAGGATAATAGCTGGTAATTCCCTTTAATTTAGGTAAATGGGTTTTTTAAGCAGAATTTGCCGATTAACTACAAATTTTAGATGTAGGATCAGGGGCGTGCGAACAGAAAATGATTAGTTTTGGGTGATCATTGGTTAAGTTTAAAGGGAGGAGAGGAATAGGGGGAGGGGGAGGGGTAACCCGCCTTAATGCAGCTAAATGAGTTTTTCATGCAGAATTTAAGGATAGCTTCAAATTTTAAATATAGGTTTATTCTGGTAAGGCGCTTCCCTGTTTTGTTTTGGGATTCACTGGTTAAGTATACAGAAGGATCTGGGAACTACCCGTCTTAATATAGATAATGGATTTTTCAAGTAGAATTTAGCTATTTCTTTGAATTCATACTGATAAAATGCTTCTCTGGTTAGTTTTGGTGTTCTTTTGTTACGAATAAAGGGGGGGGGGGGCTATTATCTATCCCTTAAATTAGATAAATGGATTTTTATGCAGAATTATCTAATTTGCTTTACATTTTAGGTTCTTTCTGATTAGGCGAATCACTGAAGAGTTTTGCGAGTGTAATGGTTAAGTATAAAGGGGAAAACAGGGGATAGTCCCTCTTAAATGAAATAAATGGAGTTTTATGCATAATTACCCGATTTGCTTAGAATTTTGGATATAGGTTCATTATGATAAAATGTATCCCTGATGAGTTTTGGTGGTTCAATTATTATGTATAAAGGATGGAAATGGGGGAGCTAATCCCTCCTTTGACTTGTTTTTCGAGATGCCTTATTCCTTGAAAAAAATTAAGGCTGTAATATAAAATTTGTGTGAATAGTCTCTGAGCTCAATGCCATCAGTTTAACTAGGCAATATTCTTTTTATTTGAATTTCGGAATAAATAGGATAGTTTATTAGGATGTTGAAAATAGTACAAATGAAAAGGATAATGATTAGTATCAATTACTGAATAATACATTTAAAATTTGTTCTAGACAATTTGCCTAAGATTTTTTACTAAATGTTTGGCATTGCCCCAAGCTTTACATTTTTTTGTGTAAGTTTGTAAATGTTAATAAATATTGCAAATTATATAGTTAAAAAAAGAAAAAAAGGCCCGCATGAGAAAGAACCAATTATCTTTAATTAGGAAAAAATATCAAAAGCTAAATCCTGTTTTAAAAAGGGAGAATTTAATTTGTGTAAGACACTTCTGTAAGCCAGATACACTTCAATTAAGCATCAAGAGTATATACCGAGAATTTGAAATTCACAAAACTGCCGATTGTATGACCTCTCCAGTACTTTTTCTCACGAATCGGCAATTAAGGGTTTAAGGTACATACGCGACTTTTTAACAATAGCAGGTGGGATTGGATTTTAAAAGCGAAGATTCATATTAAATATTCAGCTCTTTAATAGCGGAGCTTTAGATTAGGGTCTCTCATTTACAATTGTAGGGAAAACGTCAAATTGCGCATTGCGAACTATGAATTTTTCATGAGATGAAAAGTCCAACTGATTAAATTCATTTTTACATTTTGTTTTGAACATTTTTTTTCATGTTCTTTAATGTCCTTTTTTTACTTTAAAGGGTAAGAGAGGAAAAAAAAGGATAAAAAGTTTTTAGAGTCGTTAGAATGATAAGACGTTCTCATCTTTTAGACTAATTGGGTCTAGTCGCTAGAGCGTGTCTGATTCGGATTAGTAACCTATTGTTTCTGGTGATCCTTGGAATAATTAAAGATATATTTAAAGAAAATGAGATTATAATAGTGAGTTTTTACTCTTGAATACAAAGGGATTTAGCAATACCATGGGTGGCAGCGTGCACGTTAAGCAATAAAAGAGGGTTAACTTTATTTACATTTATACGAAATCGGTACTCTAAAACCAAAATCCCTTCCCAATCACAGCTAAAGAAGTTACGCATGGAACATGTTTTATGCGGTCAGTTTTCATTTTTGGAAATTTATTGTATTTAAGATGTTATTACAAGTTTGTTTATAATCATCGTAAACACAATGCAAAATCTGATATAGAAATATTTGCAACTTAAATTTAGTAAAAGTCTCAGATTTACTTCGATTTCGTTTGAATGGAATCTAAGTCTAATAGAGTGTTTAAATATAAAGCTGTTTAAATGTTACTTTTATTTTTTGATATTTACTTGGTTTAACATATTTGTTGCAAAAATATAACAATAAATGTAAAACGAACTAAATGTAATATATTTAATCTCTGGCTTTTCTCGGGCTTAAACATTTACGAAAATATATTTTCCTTTTTTTCTTTTTTTTTTTCTTTTTTCTTTTCTTTTTTCAAATTTTAATGTGTTTTGCAAATTATGTTTTTGTTTAATGTGTAAATTTTTATTGTGTCTGATTGGAATTAGTAACCTATTGTTTCTTGTGATCCTTAGAATAATTAAAGATATATTTAAAGAAAATGAGATTACAATAGTGAGTTTTTAGTCTTGAATACAAAGGGGTTTAGCATTACCATGGGTGACAACGTGCACGTTAAGCAATAAAAGAGGGTAAATTATATTTACATTTATATGACATCGGTACTTCTAAAACCAAAATCCCTTCTCAAGCACAGCTAAAGAAGTTATGCACAGAACATGTTTTATGGAGTCAGTTTTCATTTTTGGAAATTTATTATATTTTAGATTGGGGGGGGGGGGGTCTTAAATTTTCTTTACACATCCATCGTAAACGCCAATATTTGCAACTTAAATTCGCAAAAAGCCTCAAATTTATTTCGATTTTGTTTGAAGGGAAACTAAGTTTTTAGAGTGTTTAAGTATAAAACTATTTGAATTCTTATTTTTTAATGCTCACTTAGTTTAACTTATTTATTACCAAAATACAACATTAAATTTAAAACTAACTAAATGAAATATCCTAATATCTGTCCCTTCTCTGGATTAAACAATGCAGGAAATATTTTTTTTTTTTTTTCATTTAATTTGTTCCGAAAATTACGTCTTAACATGACAAATTTTCTAGCGTCTGATTCAGATTAATAACTTATTGTTTCTGGCGATCCTTAGAATAATTAGAGATATACGAGAGAAAATCCGAAAATAAGTTTATTCTACCGTGGATAGAGGTGTGTATGAAAGACAAAACATATAATGAAATATTAAAGATAAGGCGTATCTTTACTTGTTTTGAATTTTTTTAAAAGCAATACTTTCGAAGTGGCTTCCAGGCAGGAGTAACCAAAGACTAATAAATTAATGAAGAATTCTTCAAAGACATCAACATTAGTCTTTTTTTATTGCTATTATTTCAATGGTTTAGGTGCTTAATTGGATGTTATATTTATATTTTATTTTCTTATTAATGAAGTGTTAATTTTGTTATGGAATATAAGCTGGAAACCAAAAACTGAGTTATTTAAATGAATTAAAATGCAAATGAATTTATCTTTCTTAATCGTTTGCGTGCAATAGAGATAGATTTAAAAAAAAATGCGCTCGAAAACCTTTAAAAATAAAAATAATAAAAAAGGGTAAGAAGGAAAAAATTAGGATACAATTTTCAAATAAACTCTGATACAGTTCTCAAAAAATTATGATACAGTTTTCAAAAAATTGCATTAGAAAGTACATGTTTCTCCGTTTTTAACCCGCGAGAACTCGCGCATGAGATTTTCTTATCGTACCCTTTTTAAGACTATTTTTCATTTTAATAAAATTTCAAAATGTGATTTCGATTACTTTACTTCGATTTACTTTCGATTACTTCGATTACTTTTTTTGAATAAAAGTACTAAGCCAAACAAAATATTTGATATTAAGTGACTGTAAAGTAAAAGAAAAGAATTGGGCACCGTGAGAGAAATTCTCATAGCGAGTTCTCCCGGGTTAACGTTGTAAAAATTAAGATGTTTAGAGGTTTAAAATGTTAAAAGTAATAGCTAAATATAATCGTCTGATGTTGTCACTGTCAAAATGATGTCCGCGTTGCGCATGGACACGTTTAACCTTTAAAATAGAGATAAATAAGTGATTTTATACAATTTACAGACGAAGCTATTGTGCTATTATTGACTTATTAATTTTGCTATAGTTTTTAAGGAAAAAGAAAAACTCTTAAAAAATATAAAAACATATGATGGAACGAAATTTTCGCCTTGTTTTTAACACAAAACATATAATATGAACTTTAAAATGTTCGGGTTTACTTTAAAAGCGATTAAAATAATCCAATAGAGATATTAATAGTTAATTTTACTTAAAAAATCTTAGTACTTTCAGGCCTTAATCAGGCTCTTCCTCAGAGAATATTTTTGTTTATTTATACAAATACATGATTTCGTTTTGAAAATGAACAAGACAATAACGTTGATTAGTGTTTATAGAATCATTGTTGCAAAAGCTGCAATAATCAGCTAGTAATGATGGCACATGCACATGATCCTTTATGTACCCCCACAGGAAAAAAAATCATGGTGTCAGATCGGGTAAGTGTCTCAACAGAACTTCTTTGCTAATCAACGCTTGGGAAGAACTGAGCTATTGACTTGAAAAGTGTTCACATTTGAACACGTATAAGCTTGCAAATAAAACTGTTTGGGTTGCTCTTTCATGTTATGTATTAATTATAATTTTAGGTTTCATAGTAATAAACACTACTAAGCGTTAAAATCCCGATATTCATTTAGAAGCACTCCGCATTTAAATAACTGTTAACAAACAATGTCATAAATTTAATTTTTAATTAAAAAAATGTACAAATACATTATCATCAAAAACAAAGACACCCAAGGAAAAAAACTTTCAGAATCAATCAATTATTTTTTATCTCGATTCATGCATTTTTTTTTTTTTTTTTTTTTACGAATGCTAAAATTTGAAAATTGGAATGCATAAAGAGACAAACCGTAGTCAGAATCACGTTTCAAAGTAAACTATATTTAAAAACAATATTATCTTCAATAATAAGAAAATACGAGTTGGATATTTAAATACATTAGCTCAAGTGAGGTAAAAATAACATCAGCCAATTAAAACTCGAGAAAATACCAGACAGATATTTAAGTACATTGACTCAAGTGCGGTAAAAATAGCATCAGCCAATCAAAATTTATTCGAACGAAAATCAAAAACAATAAAAACGTTTAGTTGTTATTCAAACCAAGAGAGTAATTATAATAAGGTAAAAAAACATAAAAGGAATTTTTCTTTTTAGCATAAAAAAAATTCTGCCAGCACGTGAAATATTTTCAACGTGACTAAAAACACATGATATCTTTATACCAAATATAGCTCTTTATGTTTCTGTAGATTAATATTAGAAACCCTATCAACGATATTTTCTATCCTTCTTCCAAATATAGCAGCATTAGTTTTATAGTAAAATAATATAGTAGAATTTCCATCGTTTTTCAAGGGATGCGGGGAAAAAACGATGAATGCGGATTTACTTCAAAATACGAAAAAACACAATGTTTATGCATTACTAACGCATGCAATGCATACAGTATGCTAATAAATGTTAATTTGTTGCTTACTAAACTGTGAAAGAAATAAACCAAAGTTATAGAATATTGATAATTATTTTTAAAAAATCAATAATTTTGTTTGGTTTTTCATTCTTTTCAAAAAATGAATTTTCAAGATATACATCTTTCTGATCATTTTCTGTAATTTCATATGCATATATAAAAGTTTATACAGTTTCAAAAGGCATAATTGCATCAGACAGAGTTGACACTGCTGGCTCAGCTTCACTGGCATCAACGTTATTCTCAGCTTCTTCGCCATTATTTTATTTTTGTGCATTATCGCACATTTCACTTATGTTTAGGATACCACATGTCGCACTATCTTGATCAATGAAAACATAATCGCATCTTCTGCTATATACAACCACACTTCATCTGCATTATTGTCAGTATCATCGACTCAAAAAGCACATGAGTTAATTTAAGATAAAAGAAGTAATTTCAGATAGTATGTCATATGGATTCGCATGACTTTCAATTTAATTTCGGTGAGAGAAAAAATTTACAATAGCGAATGCGGGAAAACGATTTTTTAAAGAACGATGCTTGCGGGTTTCGTTAACATTATTGAAGTATAATTTGTGTAGGGACCGCAGAAATGAAACGATCAGTGCGGGAAAACGATGGATGAGGGAACGATAGATCGGGATTTCGCTGTAATAAGTCATAAGCTTATTTTTTCAAATGCTATAAAATACGATGATTCCGCCATAGATAATGTTTCGGGGAAAATATATTGAGTTGTTAATTGAAAAATAAAACAGCAATTCAAAATGGTGTTATTTAATACACAAACTTAGAAATATTTCTTTCGAGTTGATACACTTTAGGTTTCACATTGAAAGTTTAAAGTTTTGGTACAGTGGCTAATTACTCTTTTATAAGTGTGCTCTAGTGAACGAAAAAGTTTTGATATTTTGTATGCAGAGATATTCTCACGTTTCTGCGACATGTCTAAGAAGGATTTCGTATGTAGGGAGGCGTTGACCCCCCCCCCCTCTCCCCCCAAAAAGTAAAATAAAATAAATAAAATTTTAATAAATAAAAAAATCAAAGTTTTTTTCTGATTTTAATAAAATTAATTCTTTTCTTAAAGTTTTTACTTATTATAAATTTTATATTTTGTTTTAGTTGCTAAACTGCAAAATGACGTCGAATCTGCTCCTTCATTGCATATCCTAAGTGAGTATTTACAATAAGGGAAAAAAAAAAAAAAAAAACATAAAAGAAATTTTTATTTTAGCATAAAAAATTTCTGCCAGCATGTAAAATATTTTCGACGTGACTAAAAATACATGATATCTTTGAACCAAAAGACCCCACTCTTTATGTTTCTGTAGATTAATATTAGAAACCCTATCAACGATATTTTCGCTCCTTCTTCCAAACATAGCGGTATCAGTTATGTAGTAAAATAATATAATAAGTCATAAGCTTAGTTTTTCAAATTCTATAAAATACAGTGATTCTGACATAGATAGTGTTTCAGGGAAACTATATAGAGTCGTTAATTAATCCTTTATCTGCTGACGGTACTTATAAATACCACAAAAACTACTTATTGTAAAATTATTTTAATGCGTCAATTAGTTGTAATACTGTTTAGAATGAGTTACAGATACATTACTTTATCTTGTTCCAAAAGCATTATTGGTTACAGAAAACAAAAATATTTTTAAAACGATGATTTCTTTTGCCTTTGTATCTTTTCAGCTTTCTTGGCGCGGGGGAAGGGGATTGGGATTTTTGAATTCGGAAATATTTCTATATTTATACTGTGAGACCATCATATTTGTACTTTTTGTAATTCTACAAAATACTAAGAAAATAATTTAAAATAAAAGATTTGAGTGGGGTTATAAATATTGCACAAAATCTCTGTAAATTCAAATTTAATCAATCCTTCTAAAATCCTTCAAAAATTTATTAAATGGTTATCTAAATCTTTTAATTTAGTTTAAACAACTTAAATAAAATGTTTTAGAATCCAAAATTTTCATGAATTCATAATTCGGTAGATAAAGGGTTAAAACGTAAGACAGTACTTCAAAATAGAGTACATTTAATACGAACATAGAAATATTTCTTTTCAGTTGGTCTACTTTTGATTTCACATTGAAACCGCAAAGTTTTGGTAAAGTGTCTAGTTACTCTTTTATGTGATTAAGTGTGCTCTAATGGATGAAATAATTTTGATATTTTGCATGGGGGGCAGAGGCATTCCTTGCGACATATGTCTAAAGCTGATATCAGATTCACTAACATTTCAAGAAACTTTTGAGTCAACACTTGATTTCCTCTAACTTTTCGCGAAATATCCTCACAACACTCAGTGTGATAACAAACAGCAATGTCCTCCAACTTTTTTCTGCAATTCCAAAAAAGTCTCCTCTAGACGAGACTTTTCAATCCAACATCGAACATTTCAACGAATCAGAGATAAGCGATTGATACGAATAGGCGATAAATATTATATTGGTTTTCCTCCTTTTTCAAAGACAATTGTAACCTTTTTCTCTGTTTGAACGAGAAAAAGTTGGGGGTTAAAATCGGCTGTAAAGTTTGTGAATCTGATAACAGCTTAAGGAGGATCTTGTATATAGCAAAGCCTTGAAATCGAAAGAAAAAGTTTTTTTTTTGTTTTTAATAAAATTAACTTTTTACTTAATTTTTTTATCGATTATAAATTGCATATATGTTTTAAATGCCATACTACAAAATGCTGTTAAAATCTGCTCCTTTATGACATACCCTAAGAGAGTATTTACAATAGGAAGAAGCACAAAATAAAACTTTATTTTAACACAGAAAATTTCTTTGGCGAAACTCGAAATATTTTCAACGTGACTAAAAACTCATGATATCGTTATATTTAAATATATTGCTTTTTATATTTTTTGTACATTAATAGTAGAAATTCTATCAACGATATTTTCGATCCTGCTTCAAAATAATATATTCTTTTATTATATAATAGATATTGCTATAAGTCATAAGTTTAGTTTTCCAAATACTATGAAATACAGTGATTCTGATATAGATGATGTTTCGGGGAAAATAATATTCATTAACATAAGACAGCAATTCAAAATAGAGTATATTTAATATGAGCATAGAATTATTTTTTCTGAGTTGATATACTTTGGTTTTCACATTGACACCGTAAAATTTTGGTAAAGTGTCTAGTTACTCTTGTAGACGAAAGACTCTAGTGGACGAAAGAATTTTGATATTTCATATATAGAGGCATTCTTATGTTTTGTGCGACATATGTCTAAGGAGGATCTCGTTTATAGCAAAGCCGAAAGAAAAAGTTTTTTCTTGTTTTTAATAAAATTAACTTTTTACTTAATTTTTTTTTATCGAATATAAATTGCATATGTGTTTTATCTGCTATACAGTAGACTCCCTCAAATATGCAACTCTAAAATCCGCAACTCTCTAAAATCCGCTTATAATTTATAGATGCAAACAATGAAATATTCAGTTCAGATGTAGGGACAAAATTTGACTATTTTATTTTTATATCAATTCCATATGTATTTTAATTTGTAATTTTCGTTAATATTACTGGATTTATGTGTTTTCAAGAAAGAAGAACAAATATATTTTGGAAAAAATTAAGATATTGCTGATATTATTGATAATATCAATCTTCTCACCAAATATATTTATGTATTAACTAAACTTTTTTGGATATTAAGTCTGTCTAAACCTGAAATAAAACTTCCTTATTTTATGATTTTGATGTGAACAAGTAATGTATCCTTGTAAAACAAATTTCATATGAAAAATGCATCTTATCTTTATAATAAATATTTAATCATACATTATCGATTATTAACTTGACCTTTGTTTTAACATTTTAATCATGCTAAAAATTATCTAAATTTTTATTATTGTAGTTTATTAATTATTTTAATATTTTATTATATTGTAAGCCTCCACAATAGTTTTGATGTCATTGTTAATTGCATTCAAATTACTGTTTAAAAAACATAAACAAAGCAATGACCAGAAATCCGCAAAACCTCTGGTCCCAAACTTTGAGGATTTGAGGGAGTCTACTGTACTACAAAATTCTGTAGAAATCTGCTCCTTTATGGCATATCCTAAGAGAGTATTTACAATAGAAATAAACGCAAAATAAAATTTTATTTTAGCACAGAAATTTTTTTTGCCAGAACGTGAAATATTGTCAACGTAACAAAAAACCCATAATATCTTTATACTCAAATATATTGCTTTTTATGTTTTTGTAGATTAATATTAGAAACCCTATATCAACGATATTTTCGATCCTGCTTCCAAATATTATATTCTACTATTATACATTAGATATTGCTATAAGTCATAAGTTTAGTTTTTCAAATGCTATAAAATGCAGTGATTCTGGCATAGATGATGTTTCGGGGAAAATAATATTCAGTCTAACTTAAAATGCAAAAATACATGTAACTGTATATATATTAGTTAAAAGATTCATAAATAAAAAAACATATAAAAACTTAAAAATACATTTAAAGTACTTTTAAAAAGTTCAGAACATTTTCAACCGTCGTTTACGCGGTCTTCATCAGTGAGAAAAACTCTAATTACAGTTGTTGCTGCTTGTTGTTTATGCATCTTTTAAGTAATATATATACAGTTACATGTATTTTTACGTTTTAAATTAGTAAACAAGGTGAATTCTGCATTGATTTTGATTTTGTTCTTAACTCTAATTGTAATATCGAGTCGTTAGTTAAAATATAAGACAGCAATTTAAAATAGTGTATATTTAATACGAACACATAATTATTTCTTCTTAGTTGATATACTTTGGGTTTTCACACTGACACCATAAAATTTTGGTAAAATGTCTAGTTACTCTTGTGTAAGTGTTGTTTAGTGGACGAAAGAATTTTGATATTTTACATGCAGAAGAAGCAATTTTCTGTTTCTGCGGCATATGTCTAAGGAGGATCTTGTATACAGAAAGGTTTTAAACACACACACACACACACACACACAAATAAATAAATAAATAAATAAACAAACAGTTTTCATTTTCACAAAACGGAAGGTAAACTGCAATTCTAGTTTTCTTTTCTTTTTTTTTTTTTTTTTTTTTTTTTTTTTTTTCTATACAAATTGTAAATCAAAAGAAAACAAATGCAATTCAATAAATTACATCGATCATTTGGAAAATGATATTTTCAAAAACTAAAATGTTAGATTTATAAATAAATTCCATATTTAAAATAATAATAATAATAAATATCCTTTTTATGATAATCAAAATATGGCTTATGTAATAACAGTCATATATTACGTACGGTATGTATTAAACATTAATGTTCCTGGACCGATCATAAGTAAATTTTAAATGAAATTTCAGTTTTACAATTATCAATAATGCAAATTTTTTAACTTCAAACTTCGCATATTTTCAATTTTTACACCATCGTATATGGAAAAAAATGTACTTTTAAGTGTAGTTTGTTGAAAACTGTATCTCATTTTGTTTTTGAGTCATTGCTTTTTTTTTTTTTTTTTTTTTTTTTGTCATCATGGCAATAGAAGTATTTTATTAATAAAAACTTCATTTTTAGGATGATCAAAACATGGCTAACATAATAACAGAGTCATAAATTACGAACGTCATGAATTAAACATGTGGATCAATCAGAAAACGGATAAAATGCGGTCATCACAAGGATTCAGGCATGTCTCCGATATCTCTAGAACTACAGCAACAACATTTTTCCAAATCGTTGATAACATTAAAATTTATGTCCATTCTCTTTATTTTGTTTTACAATCAGTCATTCAGAATAATTTTGCATCAAATATCAGGCTAATTTTGCTCCACCTTTACGAAGCTTTGATCCATTCTGCCATGATGGAATCTTGAAGAATTATTCCCAGTGAGATGCCAAACTCACACTAGTACTCAGTGACGCCAACTTATATGGGCCCCAACCCCCCCCCCCCCCCGAATAATTTTGAACACTAGCACGCCCAAATTTCATCTTTTTTTTTTTTTTTTTTTTTTTTTCTTTTTGGTTTATTTCAGTGTTTTTTTATGATTATTTTTCGCCCTAGAATAAAATTTACCTTATCAATGAAGCATGGGTTATAATTCTCCAACTGACACCCATAAATCCCAAATAACTGAAGTGGACATGTTTAACCTCTTCAGACCCTGAGTACCCAAATGGGTACATCAGTTTTGTCCCATTTTATTAATGATACTCAAATATAAATGAAATTTCGATATAAGAATAATATGTTTCAAATTCTAAGATTCGAGCTAATGAAAATAAAACAAAAATCTCGCTCTGAAGTCAAACGAGAGAAGAAATAATTCAGTAATAATTAAAAATACTGTAATAATCGCCAG
This sequence comes from Maratus speculifer, assembly GCA_964019185.1. Classification (NCBI taxonomy): domain Eukaryota; kingdom Metazoa; phylum Arthropoda; class Arachnida; order Araneae; family Salticidae; genus Maratus; species Maratus speculifer. Next base: position 282,885,895 of record OZ025294.1, read on the forward strand.
TAGCGAAGAGGTTAACTTTCTGCTATTTCAATTTGTAGTCATATTCATGATATAATGATATTACAATAAACGAGGTGAAACCCGTCGAAACTCGATAAAAGAAAATGTTTAAGAAGGAACTGCTTCATGGATTTATAATAAATCTACAAAATTAATTACTGTAAAAAATGCATCTTATATTTATCAGTCTACCTCTCAAATAAATGTTATAAAAAATACATCTTATATTGATCAGTCTAACTCTAAAACAAGTATTATTTTAAGCTAATATTGACAAAATACTATAAAACTCAACTGTCCATTTTTTAAATTAAACTTTAATCGCATATAAAATCAGTAAAATATAATAAAGATCATCTATTATGATGAATTCATCAATTGAGAAACATGTTTGGTATAAATGCGCATGAAAAAAAAAAAAATCCAAAATTGACAAATCATAGGATTTCATGCGAAATTAAAACCCGTCATCATTTTCATCTTCTCAAAATTTAAACAGACACTTCTCATATCTTTTTTCACTATGTTTAAAAAAAAATGGTATTTTAATTTGATCATTTTAAAATCACTTTAACTCAAAACTTGAAGTTATTTAACTGATGAATAAAAACGAAATAAAACCGAAATCACGGAATTTTATAACAGACTTTTTTTTTTTTTTTTTTTTTTTTTGCAAAGTATATGCATTTTAATTTCTATTTTTTTTTTAATCAATTTTAAGAGAAAATAGAGTGATTATGTTGCGACAATTACAAAATTGGTACTAAAATTTATAAAAAAAAAATTAATATCTCAAAAACAAATTGAAATACAGCTTTCAAACAAATTGTATTTAAAAGTACGTTTTTTCTCTATACGACGGTGCAAAAATCGAAAATATGCGATGTGTAGAAGTACAAAATTTGCAGTAACGAAAAATGCAAAACTGAAATTGCAGGGGAAAATATTGCCATTCCGAAAATGACGTATGCGTTACGCACAGATACGTTTGGCTTTTATAATATAGATATTAGTGTCTTGATAAAGAAAAACGCATAAAAATATAATTTAATAAAATTGCAACTTTATTAAAATATGATCGTTTAACTTCAAATTCTCATTTTTCACCATCTGCCCACCCTTCAAAAAAGAGCTAATTGGTCGTACCATTTTGACAAAATATTTTTTGAGCCCACCCAATATTTTTGAGCCAACCCAATACTTTTCAAAAGTTGGTGCCACTGCTGGTGCTGCTATCTATATTGTGAGACCAAAACTTTGCTGTTAACTCAAGTAATGCAACAGATTTAATCATTTTTCCCCCTTGGACCAAAGTTTGCCTGTTTGACTGTAATCCAGTGCCGTAGCTAGAAGTGAACGATAGGGAAGGGCTCAAGAGAATGTAGGGGCGCTCATAATTTTTTTTCGCTTTCTCTGACACAGAAAGATAAATTAGTGCATATTCACATTGTAAGGACTATGTTCCACATTCAACTGTTGTAATAACTTCATTTTATGCTAAGAAAAGTATATGATGATGAAAATTTTGAGTGTATAACTGGTGCAAAATTAAATATCATGTTAGTTTCATATGTTCAAATAGGATGAGGGAGTGTTCAAACACTTATTTTAGATACAATTTAGTATTTCTGCAAAACTGTGAAAGGGTCTCAAAACTAAATTAGATTTTTGAACAGAATTTCATTTGAATTTTCGGAACATTTAGTGACCTTGGAACTTTTTCCAGGGGGTGGGCTCAAAATATTTTAGGGGGGGGGGGGCTGAGTCACCCATAGCGCCTCCTTAGCTACGGCTTTGCTGTAATCAAATTAGTAATAATGTCGTATTGCAAAATAACTTGACATTTTGTATACTTTTTCCAAAGGTTTTCAACAAAATTTCCACAAATTCGATTATTCAGGTTATTCGCTTATCTGGGCAAAGGTATTCCCCACTATTCCAATTAATCTAAGATTCTAATACTGAAGTTTTAAATCGTATCAAAATATTTTGTGGGAATTTACTAAAATCAAATTCATTTGAAAATAACCAATATGTAATAATGTCGTATTGTAAAATAACTTGACATTTTGTATACTTTTTCCAAAGGTTTTCATCAAAATTTCCACAAATTCGATTATCTAGGTTATTCGCTTATCTGGGCAAAGGTATTCCCCACTATTCCAATTAATCTAAGATTCTAATATAGAAGTTTTAAATTTCATCAAAATATTTTGTGCGAATTTACTCAAATCAAATTCATTTGAAAATAACCAATTATCTAGATAAGCGGTGGTCAAATGTTTAACGAACCAAAAGTAAAAATAAATAATTTCTATCCGGATATATTGAAAATCCACGCATATTACCAATATCCTCAATGTATTAGAGATGCTAAAAATTTTTTTTGCTATACGGTTTTGCTTATAATTGCATAGTCGTATTCGTTTGAAATTACCATTCTAATTACAAAATATATATACAATTTACGCTAAATCTCAAACATTAAATGGACTCAGCTAATTAGATTTCACGCAACAGAACTAATAAATAAGACGAATTTAAAAAAATTACAACATTTTCCGAAAATGCATTATCAGTATTAAAATTATCAGGTTGGGAATTTGTTTTTTTGAGAGAGCACGTCTCCTGGAAGGGCATTAAAACCGGAGCAGTGTATAGCAACGGATCATCAATAAAATTAATTAAAACACGTTTAATTACGTCTGCAAAATCTGAATTGTTTTACTTAGAAAAATCTTTCAAATTTACTGCAAACACACAGAAAAAAAAATGTCATTAAATCTAGAATAAAAAAACGGGGAAGGATCAGAGGGAAAAAAAATAATCAATTTGCTTTGTTCTCGAATATTTAAAAGTAATTAAGTTTTGATTCCTTCCTATATTACTGATATCCAAATTTCAATACAGATTTAGTTTTGAATTTCGCTTTTTTATTGGATCATCAAATTTCACGGAGAAAATTTCAATAATTACAAAAAAACGAACATTTTATTACAAAAAAGACTATTAAATGTAAGAAGTTCAAATTAAATATCTATTTTATCTCTTTTTTTCGAATTTTTATTTTTGTTTTTAGTTTTAATGAGGTATAGAAAATGGGAAATAAGTTGGACATTATTGATTTTTTTTTTCAAGTTATATTTCTAGGGAAAAAATAATGCTAACATACAAAAGAGCTATGCTAATATTCTCAAAAACCAAAAACAAAACATTCAGGAAATAATAAAAAAAAATTCTCTCTTTGAAAATATCTTTGTATATGATAAATTAGATTGTTTGTAATGGTCCTTTCATTCCATCCACATTTTAAAGAAAGTGACACAGAATTCTGTAGAACTACTTTACCAATAACACTAAACTTACTGAAAAATCGTGTTAAAGGTCTGTACGGGCCCGGGTTGACAAAAAAATTTAACGGGCCATACGGGCCGGGACAATAAAAAAATTTAGTGGGCCTAACGACCCGATATAAGGATTTTAGCAGAAACGGTAACAGCTACTTTCAATGAATATGACTTTAACAAGAATAAGTATAAATGTGCATCAGGAGACGGTGCTAATTTGAAAACATCAATAGAAAAATGTAACTTGTCCAGTGTGGAGATCGGCATCGGACATTGTATCTAACTCGGGCTTAATATATATATTTTTTAGCAGATTCGTGTTTGGCCAAGATCAGGCTTGCATTGTTTTACTTCATAGTCGAGCCGGGCTGAAACTGGACTTAATTGTTCTCAAGGTGTGTAGGACAAACCATATGTTTGTAAAAGTATTAATTGCTATAATAGACTTTTGTTAAAGTAAATAATAATAATAATAAATAATTATAAAAGTAAACTCTGAAGCATTACGATCCATGAAGGATCTGCGCCGACTGTGCCTTTCTCTGTTTATTAGAATGTAAAATTATTATATATTAATTATATATATATATATATATATTAATTATTAATTATTATATATATATATATATATATAAAGAAAATAAAAAATAATACACAAAATAAATGTAAGTTAAATGCAATCAAGAAACAATACCATCATTTTCAGTAGATTTTCAGTACTTGGAAAGTGAAAGCATTTTATAAAAACATATATATATTCCAAATGTCAGGGCGGATATGACTTGGCATTCCATTATATTTCAATATGCGAATCCTTTGAAACTAAATGTACCGAACTGTAACTAATTCTGAGTTTGAGCCGTGAATTTGATGAGGTGATTGTTAGTCTACCGCTTTCCCTTCTATACGTATAATTGAACATATAATTGGGTATTTATCTTGTAATTGAGCCCTCAATACTATAAACAAGTGAGTAAAAGCGATCGCTGATCACACAGAGGGTTTCATTTAATATTTCTATTAAAAGAACTTATCTTTTAATTTATAAATCCAAATTGTTAATTTATAATTATTAAATTGTTGCATAGACGATATTAGCACCAATAAATTTAATTTTAATATAATTATACAAGTTATTTATTTTAATCAAATTAAAATGTTCAAATCAATTTAATTAAATAAAATCCAAAATTCTAAATTTTTTGAAAATTCGAAATAAAAAAATTAGTGGTGATATAAATAAAATTTTAAATTCCTGAAAAAAGGAAAAAAAATCTTTAAACGAAATTTAAAATGCTGAATCCTTAATAAATCGCAGTCGTTTTTAAAACAGAAAGAAAATTGAATTCCGAAAAATATTATGAATGTCAGAGATTTAAAAAAATACTAGTTGGATGTGCCAATCCCAAAACTTTCTTCTATCTCATACGTACATTTTAATATTTAAAAAAAATAGTTACTCATTTTAATGCTTTAATAATTTTAATTCAATACGATAGCAACTTTGATTTTCATCTTAAAATTTCTGCTTCAATAAATTAATCGGAGTAAAAACGAATTTCCCTTTCTGCACGAGCCGATGGACAATAGAATGATAGGCAGACTTTTTTTTTTTCAAATTCAGGGAGGACCTACTTGCCTTATCAAAAAATAATCAGATACAAAAAATTTTGTTCAGTTCTAGAACTAACTTAATACACTTTTATGGGGGGAATATTGAAAATGGCATAAAATAATCAGATACAAAAAATTTAGTTCAGTTCTAGAACTAACTTCATACACTTTTATGTGGTGCAATATTGAAAATGGCATAAAATTCGCTATTGCAGCGGCCCCTTCCGGCGGACTGTTTTCAGATTCAGGGCGATTTTACACAAAACACTTACTCAACACAACTCACAACTCACTTACACAAAACATTTCATTCAATTCGATACATAACTTCATGTACTTTTGGTCGGTACAATATTGAAAATGGCACAAAAATCGCGATTGCAGCGCCCCCTTCCGGCGGATTATTTTCAAATTCAGGGAGGACCAACTAGCTATAGTCACACACTTACACAAAAAATTTGGTGCAATTCGATGCATAACTTCATATACTTTTGGTGGTACAATATTGAAAATGCCACAAAAGTCGCATTGCAGCGCCCCCTTCCGGCGGATTATTTTCAAATTCAGGGAGGACCAACTAGCCATAGTCATACACTCGCACAAAAAATTTGGTTAAATTCGATGCGTAACTTCATGTACTTTTGGTCGGTACAATATTAAAAATGGCACAAAAATCGCGATTGCAGCGCCCCCTTCCGGCGGAATATTTCGAAACTGAAAGAGGACCTGCTTGCCACAGCCAAAAACATTCACAAAAAATTTGGTTCGATTCTATGCATAACTTCATATACTTTTTGATGGTAGAATGGTGACATACAGACAGACACACAGACACACACACAGACAGACATTTTGTAAAAACATGTTTTTTGGAATCTCTGACCTCTAAAACGTGTAAATCCGTCGAAAACCGGAAGTCGAAAAAAAAATGTCGATTACGATATTTTCTTCTATTGAAGATAGAAGAAAGTAATAATAATAAACCCTTAAATTGGCAAAATACGAAATTTTTTTTATTGAAATCCATCTTAATTTGAAAATTTGAACTTGCAGGAGCGGGAATCGAATTAAGAATATCCTTTCTAATTGTTAACAAGGTGTAAGGAATGGAAGATTTTTAAAAACAGAAAAATAGTTTTATTTAAAAGTTGACATATTTCAGCTCATCACCGAATCAATTTCAAAACAAATAAAAAGGATATTCCAAATTTGCACGGTCTATAATGCATTTAAACTGAAACGCCATCATTCAGTTTTTCAAGTGATACGCGTTTGTTATATGTGGAGTTTTTACGTGTTAAAAACTTTTACAAAATTTATAACATTCGAAAAACTGTGGCACGAGTCGTTCAATGGTTTCAAAAATAAAAATCCAAGTAAAAAAAAAAAATAATAATAATAATAATGTGCGTCACGTGAAAAATTGAATGACGGCATTTCGTTTCAATGCATCAGAGACTGTGCAACTTTGGAATATCATTTTTATTTGTTTTTTATTTGTTTTGAAAATGACTCGGCGATGAGTTGAAACATCTCAACAATTAAATAAAATTATTTTTATCTTTTTAAAATCTTCCTTACACCTTTTTAAAAATTATGAAAAATCAAGATGTTATTTTGTTACACATCTAAAAGTAGCTAAGAATTCGCAACTATGGGAACCAATATAACAAATATAAATAATGACTGCAATTTTTTTTTTTCAAATTAACAGTATTCCAGAATAGGGTTATTATTTCAAAACAGATTAATATAAAAATTCGCCCCAATTTAGCGTACTAAAAAATCTATTTACATACACACATATATAGTGGCGCCAACTTTTCAAAGATATTGGGTGGGCTCAAAATGATTTTAGAAAAATAAAACATTTTTTTTCTTTTAGTTTGTATGCGTGCATAGAGAGAGGGGGGAGGATGCGAATGACAAAAGATGATAATTTAAAATTATTTTTTTTTCTAAGCAAGTTTTTAAATTATTATAATTTTATTATATTTTATAAATAAGTTTATTAAATTATACTGTCGCAAGTTCTTTCTTATAAATACATTAATATTTATTATAAATAACGTAAAAATTGCTAACTATTGGAAGTGCGAAAACTAAATTTCAAGAAAAACATACATTTTAGCGATCTAAGTGTTTTCAAAAGCATCAAAACAGACAGCAATATTTATTTTCGTAAGAAATTTTACTATACTTCCGCTGAAGGGGTTATCAGTGCTCATGTAATTCTATCTGATGTCCTTACCATTTTCCATTCAAAATTACTTTTGAGGACATTAATAAAACCAAATTTCATTTCGGCGATTAAATAAACAAAGAAATAAATTACGTATTAAACAAATTGAAATTGGGTGGGCGTAAAGATCAAATTATTGGGTGGAACCAAGCCCTATGGGCCAATATAAGTTGGCGCCAGAGCTGAAGAGCCATTAGAACTGGCATTAAAATAAAGCTTGTTCGAAAGGGAAACCGAATATTGCTACTTAGCGGAACAGGTAGAGCGCGCCGGAGTCGTAGGTCCCTATCTGGCTGGAATGGATTTGAACCGATCACGAAAAATGCCACCGGAAAAAATTAAGAGCTAATTTCAATAAGCTAAGACATCGATCAGCGGGTTCGGAAAAAAAACAGTGGCGTTTTAATAAATCGGACGATCGTGGCAGCTTCAATTGTCGTAATAGTTCTCATACATCAGTCATAATTTTGAAAAATTCTGCAAAACCAGCATCAGCACATCTTATCATAAATTTTTTACCATCGTATTTTAAAACTTTAAAAATCCACACATCATTTGTGATTTTTCTTTTCTTTCTTTCTTTTTTCTTTCTTTCTTTCTTTCTTTTTTTTTTTTTTTTTTTTTTTTTTTTAAATATATAATGTTACGGAATAAATTTTCGTTCCTCTTAAAAATATTTGGCTATGCTAATGTGACAAATCAACAGTACACGTCAATGTGATAAATAAATAATTATTTTTTCCCTTAAAATGAAATTACATTTAACACAACATACTATACATATAAAATTTTACACATTCTCTATTCATATCATAAAAACTCTGTTTAAATACTAAGAAAAAAAGGCGTTTACATATCACATTTAAAAATACATAAATGTCAAAAATTAGTAAAAAATGCAGGTGATATAGCATACAAAAACACACACTAGAGTAACCTTTTTCATCATTTTAACGACCCGCATGCACATGTGCCTACATTAGAAAGATAATGCCGTCGTTATCAGTTTCAACCCTATCTGATCGGAACTGCGCGAACAAATGAATCTCTTGTACAAAATATTACCACATCCATACATAAAAGATGAAAAAGCATCTGCAGAAACGCGGGCCGCCGTTAAAAATAATAAAACCTTCGGCTCTTATCGCGGAGAGAGATCGGAATCACGGCGCGAACTAAAATCCAAAAATGTCCAACATCGAGAGATTAACTGAAAAATATCTGTTACACCGACACCCTTGGAACGATTAAACACAACTCCCGGGAATAACCTGGATACCCCCACCCATTTTAATATCCCCTTTCCCGATAGGCCATCACAGTCAAAAAGAGGTGTGGATTTTATACTTTTTTTTTTTTTTTTTTAATCAGTTGTCTCATCGGACTGATAAAATAGATAGTATTCCTATCTTGAAATATGGCAACGTCAGCCGCTAATTGCTGGCCTTTAGCAGGGCTATTAAGCAGTAACAGAATACACATATTGAATATGTGCACCCCCCCCCCCCCCCTTCAGTACTCTTATCTTGGCACTTTAATCGTCATTATTTCTAGTTTTGCTGGAAAAATTGATGTATTAGTGCATATATACTTTTCAGGTTTGAGTACCTGTTTCTGAAAGTTTCTGAAAAACGATTGCTTTTACGAGAGAGTTCAGGTGCTAATTAATTTCAAACAAAGGATGAGGTTTGATGGAAGCGGTGGGCATGTATTTTTCTACATTTTTGTTGCGATAGCGGTTTACAATGAAGTCGAGAGAAAAAGAAAAAAAAAAGTCTATGATGATTTTTATCAATATAATACTGGATCAGTTTGTAATGGCTTGTTAACGTTTCAGACAAAGAAAAATGAGTCCATTTTCGCGAGAGTTTCAATTACTTAAAGGGGTGATGGTTATATGACAGAATGCATGTTATGTTTGCTGTAACATATCATGATGATGGATGGTCAAAGTATATGCTGCAAAAAAAAAAAAAAAAAAAAAAAAAATAGCAGAGAACCAGCAAATTATTTTACAAACTATTGGTATCTTTGGTTATAAGAAATCCTTATTAATGATTAATAACAGACAATTGAGAGAGACAAAAAAAAAAAAGGGAATAATATGGGGGGAAATAATAGATTTCACGCGATAATCTTGACCAGAAGTCAATTGGAAATATTGCAAAAAAATTAGAAAAAAAAAAAGGCTTAAACTTTTTGAATGAAGTCCTTGAAGACCTTTCATATGTTTTTAACTACACTCTAATCTAATGAGTAAAAAATAAATATTTAATTAAAAACAATTGCTTTTACACTGTAAAAAAAAGTCTGTAATATTACAAAAGTAAATTAGCAGAAATCTGTATGTTTACTAAAATTTTATCTGTTTACTGTGCAGAAAAGTATGTAAATCTACAAAATTCGTTTTTGTAAAGCTACAGATTTCTGCAGCTTTACAAAAAAAAAAAAAAAAAAAAAAAAAAAAAGAATTAGAGTAATTTCACTAAAATTTTGTTTGTAACCTAAGTTGCAGATACTTAAACAATTCTTGGCATCCCAGTTTCCTAAAGAAGTCTTAGTAACCTTCCAGATTTTTTGATTTTCTGTGCAAATCTGCATGTGTTACACGAATTTTTGCTGTTGCCGTTGCATAAAAAATTCGAAAAAAAAAAAATATGGAAAAAAATTAATAGATTTCACGAGATCAACTTGATCAGAAGTCATTTGTAAAGTACTATAAAAAAAATTAAAAGTTAAAAAAAAAGTTTAAAAAAAAAAAAGGCTTCAAGTTCTTGAAAGAAGTTCTTAAATTCCTTTCATATATTTTAAACTACACTATATTCTAATGAGTAAAATACATATATTTAATTAAAAACGATTACTACAAGAGAGTTCAGTTCTAATTAATTTCAAATAAAGGATGACGTTTGAGGGAGCGGTGGGCACGTATTTTTTACATTTGAGAGAGAAAAAATAATCAATGCTCATTTATCATAATGTAATCAATTTCTTTTGAGCGCCCCCCCCCCCTCCCCTGTAAATGAAGCATCAATCGTACATACTTTATATGGAATATTATACGTGCTTCGGTGGCCCTAAACAAGCTTTATCAATCACATGAAAATCCGAGTATATTTACAGGAGTTAGGGAACAATAATATACTGTGTTTTTCCTTCACAATAGCATAAGTGTATTTTAGAGAAAGGAAAATAGACTTTTCTATATGCAACTATTTTTAAAAAGCTATAAATTCCTTTATATAAATCCGCTGAACTATGCAAAATGCAAGTTTTCATACTTTGTTTGAAATTGAATATTCAATACAAAGAAAAACAAAAATCTGTTTAATTTTATCTATAAATAAAAGAAAAAAAAAACGTACCAAATTTGACGTTTCCAACTACTGAAAAATAACGTCAAACAATAGAAATGTTTAAATGAAAAATCATGAGATTCCATTTTTTATCGAGGATGAGTCCATTTAGTTTGAGGCCAACCAGTAGCCGAAAGATTCTGCTTTCGAAGCTGGTAGACGGGGAGGGGGGTTAGGTTTACCCAATTTCTCCCGTTGGCCTAATCGTTCGGATTTTTCCGTGATTTTCTTCGAATCTTGGATTTTCCTTATGTAAATACGGATTAGGTTCCCTTAGAAAGACCCCCGCGGAGGGTACTCCTCCTCTAGGGCCTATATCTCTCGTGTTGATAATTGGCCATCAGAAACACAACAACCATTTAGTTTGATGAGAAAATAGAAACCTTGCCAAATTTGATATTAATTTTTGACAACTGAAAAATAACGTCAAACAATAGAAGAGTTCACATGAAAGATTATGAAATTTCTTTTTGTATCGAGCATGTATCTAATCGGATCTAAAAAGAGAAAAATCTTATCAAATTTGTATTTAATTTTTAACAACTGAAAAATAATATCAAACAATAGAAGGGTTTGGATGAAAAATCATGAGATTCTATATTTTATAGAGGATAGGTTTGTGACACACGTAAATGCAATCTGAAGAATTCTTGTGGATTTTCCTGTAGACCACTTAATTTTTTTTTTACATATACAGAATGATTCAAAAAGGATTGTAATATCTTAAACTAACCTCTTCTAATTATAAAAGATTGTATAAATCAAGTACAGCTGTTAGATTGAATCTGTTTCCAAGGGATTGTACACACATTAAAGTACAAAATTTATTCTTTTATAGCGCTCTTTTTTATTTTTCATATAATATGCTTGGGAAAATGTTGTTTGCGTCTAAAAAGGACCAAGATGCATTCTTTTACGACCAAAACTTATTGAATTATCATATTATGAATTTTATGAATTTTCTAGGACTAAAGGTGCGTTTTAAGAGGCAAGTAGTGTTGCCAATTGTCCTGCGTGAATCGGCACTCCAAATACTCTGAACACCAATATTTTAAAGTAATTTTCTTCCACTTATCTAATGGCAGAATTACCTGTGATTTAAAATAACGAAATAAACTGTAAGAAAGTAGTGGTGTCCAGAACATCTGGAGTCCTGATTTAAGTAGGACACCTGGCAACACTCGTGCTAGATATAAATGAATAAAATTGTTGCAAAACCACTTGAATGAAAATTAACATCAATATATATATATATAATAAATTTTCTTTTATTTATTTACAACAGATGGTAGCATTATAAGTGGTTTTTTGTGTATTTGAAATAGCAGTAATTGTTTATTTTCAGTTAAAAATTAAAACAGTATTATTGATAATTGGTCTAAATAGTAATAACTTTATCAGTAACAATTATTGATTTTAATTGTAGCATTAGGGGTATAATATAATGTATGATCTACTATTTTTTTTATTATAGTAATCATTGTAATTATTTTAATTTTATCATCTATCGTTGTTGTGCTAGCTATAACCTTTAACCTTATACTGCGTCGCATGTTGATTTTTAATGTGACATAGCATGTGCTTGATCTAGTTCACTTGCTTTATTGCTTTTTCAAGGGATATGTTTAATGTATTTTATTATAGTTATTATTCAATATTGTTATTTAAATTAAATTCCTCTTTTTCCTATTTTGAAATGGTAAATAAAATCCAACCAGTCGGGTTCATTATAGGTTGAATTTCATAGCTTATAGCACGACCTATAACAGAAACTGGTTGGATGTTCTGCTTTTGTATTTAAAAACAAGTTGGAAATTGCACGTGAAGCGTAGCAAATGAGGTGCGTTCGTACGATAACAAAGTTTTAAAATATTTAGATTTTGGTGATATAGTAGAGCGTGCTTCAGATACAGTATAGTAGTCGAAATCTTTGTGTTTCTATAAATATGCAGGAAGTAATTTTTATTGCACCTCAGCAACGTATATCTTATTCATAAAATGTGAAACAGTTGAATATAATTAAAACATGCCCCAAACAATGTTTCCCCATATAGCATTATGTAGTGGAATACTTTTGTGTAGCCCTGTAATTTAATAATAAAAATTCTTTGCATCACAGATTGTACAAAATGCATATTTTAGTATATACTTCATAGATTCATGCCAATTCTATTATGTTCGAATGAGTGTAACATCATTAAAATGCATTTGAAAAATTTTCCCATTGACCGTAATGTAATGCAATACTTTTGATTGTCCCTGCAAATGATCTATGCATCCGACTTTCATAACATTTGAAATGACTCGACAAAATTACGCAATAATTATATGTTTTGAATTTCAAACGATTAAAATGCATTTGAAACTTTTTTCCCCATTGACCGTAATGTAACGGAATTCTTTTGATTGTGCCTGTAATTGATCTATACATCCGATTGTTATAACATTTGAAATGACTCGATAAAATTACACAATAATTATATGTTTTAAACTTCAAACGATTAAAATGCATTTGAAATTTTTTTCCCATTGACCGTAATGTAACGGAATCCTTTTGATTGTTCCTGTAAATGATCTATGCATCCGACTTTCATAACATTTGAAATGACTCGACAAAATTATGTTATAATTATGTATTTTAAATTTAAAACGATTCGGTTGGGTAGTTTTTGCGTTATTATATGCGGACAGACAGACGGACTGAGCGACAACAATAGGTGCTACGTATTTACATATTTACGAACGCACCTAAAAACTATGCACCCCTGATGAGTAGTTCAATAAAAAAACTTTCTTCTGTCTATTTATCCATATCCTTTTCATAATTTTGGTAATCTACTTTCTGTATAACTTCAAACGATTTTAATAGGATTTCATTTTTCATATTAATTATACATAAAGACATTATAAATACTAGTTTCAATGAATTATTGTTATGGTAAAATCTTAATTACTTTGATTTTATTTGTAATACACATATATAAATAAGGAATCCTTATAAAAATTCATCCATATTAAATTATACATATTTTTAATAAATCAATTATATATTACATTTAACAACGTTTATCATTAAATAAATAATTTAAATTTTACTTATATATCTATTGAGAGCATACGCTTAAAACATTTTCAAGTAGTTATATAATGCATTTAGTTAATTTATAATCATAACAGCCTACTTTTTGCTACATTATTTTAGGGGTAACTATAGTGTCTGGTATGTTTTTTCCCTTTTCTATAGATTTTAATAATATTCTGATTTATTTTTAATGTTTTTCTCCATTTTATTTTGGTTTTATATGCGTTGGTAGCCCCAATTCTTATGATTTTGCTTTTTCATGGCTAAAATGGATGAAACCATTAACTTTATTTGTAGTTCCAAAGTATTTGTGGGCCTGAATATTCTACTTTGGTTTTTCAAATTTTGATTACATTCATTCTAATTCATCTTTTCCATGTTTCAATGTGGTAATTTGTATTAAATTTAATGGTTTATATATTGTTTTACAATTAATGGTTATATATACATTACATATACAGTCGAGTCCCTATAACGAAACTCCATACATCGAATTTCTCAATATAACGAATTTTTAGTAGGAACGGTCCCCTTTTCGCATGATTACATTAAAAGCAGTCTCTATATAGCGAAATATCTATCTCCATATAACGATTTTTTTCATAAATTGTTCGAAATCATATGGAATCAATTTCCCATCACTTATTTTTGATTTATCGTCAATGCTGAGGTTTATATATATATATATATATATATTACTTCTCTCCTTGTTCTTTAAATTCAATGAATTCATCCCACATTTCACACACCTTTCCACATCCTTCTCAAAACAGAGTCAATTGGATTGATACACATGTAAGAGGGGAATCAATGAGAGGCACATAAGAGAGGCCTTCAAATGGAGGAAAATGTTAACTACAATTTTTCATTCCTTGCTAAAATTTGAGCATTCTTTTTTTTTTTTTTTTTTTTTTTTTTTTTTTTTTTTTTTTTTTTTTTTTTTGAGAACGTAACAGTTTTAAAATCAAAACAACAAAAAATTACAGATTTCTTCGTCTGTAATTAATGCAAGTCTTCCTTATTTGGTTTTCATTAAGCTTTCAAATAAATGTCTGTTCTCTTTTTTGAAACAGCTTAAATAATTAAGAAATAAAATGTTAGTTTAATATTTACTTTTAAACATTTCAAATTCTTAATTCAAAAGATCAAAAATAATATTTGTTCAATTTTCACACATTAAATACGATTTTTAACATCATTCTCTATACATCGAATTTCTCTATACAACGAATCTTTTACTCGAACGGTGAATTTCGTTACATAGAGACTCGACTGTATATAAATTTTATAAAATTAAGTCTTTGCCAAAATGGGCTTTTTATTTTGTTATGGTGTTCCATATAGTCAGTAGAGTGCATAATGAGTCAATTTTTTTTTTTTAGCTCGTCCCATTACAGAAACTGACTGGATATTTGCTTATATTTGTAACCTATGTACCCTGATGAGTGGTTTACTATAAAAGCTTTTCTATTGTTTTTTCATGCATCTGATTTTTATACATTTGGTAATCCACTTTGCATAACACTTCAAACTTCAAATGATTTTTTTTTTAATAGGAATTAATTCATTTGTGTCATGCTCATTATACATACAGACAGTATACATATTGTTTTCACTGAATTTTTGTTTTGGTAGTATTTGTGCTGCTTTGGATTTATTTATAAAAGTATTTATATATAAATTTTATCTTTATAAAACAGTTTAGTATTTTTCTAGTTAATGTTTATTAAAAACTGAGAAAAAAGTTCTTTTAAAACTTAAGATATCTTGTCCAGCTAAAAACAAGCTGAGTTTAAATTTGATTAACTTTTTCCGCCAGTTATAATTAATTTGAAAAGAAAAATGTTTAAAAGAAATACTTAGGATTTATATTTTCATTCTTTTACCAAAATAATTACCAAAATAATAATTCTTTTACCAAACACACACATAAATGAATGCTAAGCCATAAATTATACAGATGCAAAACAAATCAATAAAAAAAGCAATTTATAAAACTAATTTCATACAAATTGAGATAATAAGTTGTAAATAAAAATATATCTATTTCTTCGATTATACGTTTTTAGTGTCAGATATTTAGAACGATCTAGTATTAAATCACTTAAATATGAATTTACAATTTTAAAGAAAATCTTAATTTTATAAAATGGCTTAATATTTTTCTAGTTAATGATTATAAAAAACTTAGAAAAAGAGTTATTTTAAAAACTTAAGATATCTTGCCCGATTAAAAAAATCTCATAACGTTATTTGATATATGTAATTTCTTTTTGTAATTACAATTAAATTGAAAAGAAAATCTTCAAAAGAAATACTTAGAATTTATAATCTTATTCATTTTCCAAAATAATTGAACATATACATAACTGAATATTATGCCGTATATTATACAGATACAAAATAAATAAAAGAAAGTTATTTTATAAAAACCTATTCATACAAATAATACCCAGTTCTTCTTAAACGCGTTTTTAGTGCCAAATATTTTAAACGACCTGGTATAAATAACTAAATATTAATTCATACTTTGAAAGAAAAACTTATTTTTATTAATTGGTTTAATATTTTTTTTAGTTAATGAATATTAAAAATTTAGAGAAACAGATATTTTAAAAACTTGAGATATTTTGTCCAGTATAAAACACTCATGCGTTAAATTTGATTAATTTCTTTTCGCCATTATAATTAATTAAAAAAGAAAAATCTTTAAAAAAAGTTCGGATTTGTATTATCAATCATTTGCCTAAATAACTGAGCACACACATAACTGAATATTAAGGATCCTGTCGCCGTTGGGCGAAGACACTCGCGAACTAATGCTAAATGTAAGCAGGGTTGGCTTTTTACCGGTACAAACCTGGGGAACAAGTGGTAAAAACCGAACAATATACAATAAACTCTCAGTCATTAAACTGTATTTTAATACTATTTATAAAAATTCTATTTTCCTGAAATTGGAGTATTTATATATTATATGTATACATTATAACACAAAGGGAAATAAAGAATTAGCCAGTTCTCTAAAGCTGCTGATGCACTTTAATTTTAGAGATTTTTTATATTTTCTATTCCAAATCTATATAACAGATGTTTACTGCTTCACAAAGCAAGTTTACATTTCAGTTGTACTCTTTTCCACTTGCATTCATTTCCAAAGAGCTTCTTTACACAAAAAGAAGTAAACGGCAAAATTTGGTGGAAAGCGTTAAAATAATAAAGAAATAAATCCCGAGTTCCTACATTTAATTGGTTAGTCTCTACTCCTTGTAATTTTTCAACCAAACAGCTATTTTGTTTTAAAATTTTTCATATATGCATAGTAAATTAAGAAATAGACTTGTTGTACAGAAGTATTTTGTAATACAATGCTAAGATGCTCCGAGAACATATATTGGTAAATATACTAATATTTGTACAGACTGCATCACGAGATAGTTAATATTTGAAGCGTATGGTTCTTATCTAAATGATTAGGAATTTTAAGTGCAGAAAATATGAACTTATAATTTTTTTTTTTTTTTTTTTTTTTTTTTTTTTTTGTTTTGTTTAGTTTAAATAAAAATTAGTAATCTAATCTCTTTTAAGATAAATATTGTAATGTGCGTTCTCATAATAGTTATAATCTTTAGGCTTAGTAATGATAAATGGTCAATAATATCTTTAAATTTTTGAATTCTTGTAGGGGGAAAACATAGATGAAAGTTTTCAGGGCTTTTTATGCTCATTAAAACATACTACTTTCATATAGTATTCTTTTACTCACTCAGAAAACACACTCAAAAATTTCTATCTAATTGGAAACTAAATTTATGAATACTGATATGAAATTATAGTATTTAATACCCAGAAAAATTTTACCCTTAAGAAAATGAAAACTTGATAGATAAATTTTCATAAAAATGACAAAAACAGTCAAATAAGTTTTTTCATTGATGGTAAAAACCATGGTAAAAACATGTTTTTCCAAAGAAGGTAAATATCGTTCAATCCTAAATGTAAGGTTAGGTTGCTTGCAAATACCTTGTTTTGCATTTCGACTTTTTTATTTTTATTTTTTTTTTTTTTCATTGTATAGCTGAGGTGTATTTTTATATTGCAAACAACGCCTTTTTTCTTTTTTGGTTTTGGTTGCAAATATTTTTTATAATGATACTTTCATTTTAGGAATCCGTTTCAAAACTATCCAATTAAAAAAAAAAAAAAAAGAAAAACTTAAAATTGTCGAAAGGCTTAACCAGATATTATTAAATAATCTCCCCCCCCCCCCCCTATTAGGTTTAGTATTAGCTCGCGAGTGTTTTCACCTGACGGTGACAGGAATCTTAAGCAATATATTATACAAATACAAAACAGATCAAATAAAAAAAACATAAAAAGGTATCTCATACAAATTAGGGGAATAAGTTGTAAAAGAAAACATTCATTTCTTCTTAACCGTGTTTTAATACCTGATATTTTGAACTACCTGGTGTAAAATCTCATAAATATAAATTTACACTTTTTAAGAGAATCTTACTTTTATAAAATTACTTAATATTTTTCCAGTTAATGATTATTAAAAACTTAGATAAAGAGATTTTTAAAAACTTATCTTGCCCAGCTAAAACATTTATATGTTAAATTCGATTAATTTATTTTCGGAATTATAATTAATTTTTAAAAGAAATATCTTTAAAAGAAATATCAAGGATATATAAATAATTCTTAGTCATTTCCCGAAATAATTGAACACATAACTGAATATTAAGCCTTACATTATACAAATACAAATCAGATCAATTAAAAAAAAGCAATTTATAAAAACCTATTTCATACAAATTAGGAGAATAAGTTGTAAATAAAAATACCTATTTCTTCTTTCCGTTTAATACCACTCATTAGCTGCATTAGTTTTTTTTTCTTTTTCATTTAAAAAAAAAGAATCCATGACCTATGCCTTAAAAAATACTAATCCGAGCAATTGCTTTAGAAGTATAATCGGCTTTCGACTTCAATCTCTTCAAAATTCCGGTTCAAATTGCCCAAGCCTTTTAATTAGATAGAGCAGTTTTATTACATTGCCTATCAAAGAAACTATATTAAATTTTATGTCCAAAACAATAAATGCATTAGATTTGTTTTTTAATCTGGCGTCGTCTTTCTTTTACTCGATTTGAACTTGGAGCATGTTATTCGAATGTTAATTATCTTTGATTATCCTTTTCTTCTTGCCTCTATATGGTTTATCAATCAGAAAGACAGTCCGCTTCGATAAACTTTTGGCAAAAAATGACGCATTCTAGTAAAAAATAAAATAAATAAAAAAAGTGAACTCATCGTAGCATTCTAGCGCGCTAATTTCATCGAATTTCGAAATAATAAACTACCTTGATTTAGCTCATCTTTTAGGAAGGAAAGAGAAATGTATTTTTTTTTTCTTTCTTCCCCTTTGCTTGCTTGTTATCTCCGTGTCCTTTTCTATTTTGCAATGAAACTCTTCAATTAGGGAAGAAACCGAATTAGTCTTCAGGCACTCTTCCATCCCTCAAGACACGAGTCTTTTTAAATTAAAATAAATTAATGATCCTCATATCGTGCTAAAAATCTAATTCAGATTCTCCTTTTTTAAACAAAAAAAATACCGGAACAAAACATGAACAATGAATAAAAAATTAAAAAAAGAAGAAGAAAAGAAGAAGAAATATGCGACTGAATCAATCTACGTTTAATTTTCACCGGTCTCGTGTTAATAATTGGAAATTAAATGAAAGCAAAACAAGAAACAATGTTCGCATTTGGTGGGGAGGGGGGTGGCGGTGATAGCGGTATTTATATGCATCTAGATGAGTGGTGAATTTTTCACATTGGTAATCAATGAAATCGAATGTTTTTCCTGATGAGGAAATTTCCCTTTTTTGTTCTAAGAATCAATATTTCTTTTCAGTACCTTATTTGCACTTAATTACGATAAGATGTTATACAAAATGACATAAAATACTGCTATTAAGAGGAGAAGGAGAAGGATTATAATAAATAAAAGTTCGATAATAGAATCCTTCAGAGAGTTGTAAAAAAAAGGACAGGTAGCCGCTGGGTATTTTTTTTTCTTGACCGGTGCCTTTGCATAATGTGTCTTGTCAAGTGTCACTCGAAGATGACACAATAGGATGTACACTTAATTGCTGTTTTAAGCTTTTCTCGATGCATTATGCTTGTCGAATAAAGAATACCTTCTCACGACTGAGATGTATCTTTTGTAGGTTAATCGGATAGAAGTTTGAGTATATTTTCTTTACTTTATGGTGATAATGAGTATTGTCGTAATTGTTCTTGCATAATTAAACAATGACGCGATGCAAAAATAACAGGCTCACTCAAATATTTCACAACAAAGAGGAAAATAAATGCTGTTTCATATTTTAGCATAAAAAATTGCTATATTAGGACCCAGTAATCGTATAAAATTTCAAAATGATTCGATAAAAGTTTGATAATAGAACCCTTGAGAGACTAATAAAAAAAGGACAGGTAGCCGCAGCGTATTTTTTTATTGACCGGTACTTTTGCATAATGTGTCTTGTCAAGTGTCACTCGAAGTTGACACAATAGGATGTACACTTAATTGCTGTTTTAAGCTTTTCTGGATGCATTGCTTGTCGAATAAAGAACATCTTCTCACGACTGAGAGGTGTCTTTATAATTGTAGGTTAATCGGATAGAAGTTTGAGTATATTTTCTTTACGTTATGGTGATAATGAGTATTGTCGTAACTGTTCTCGCATAGTTAAACAATGACGTGACGTAGAAATAACAGGCTCGCTTAAATATTTCTTAACAAAGAGGGAAAATTAATACTACTAAACAAATTTTAGCATCAAAAATATACGGCCGCTACATTAGGACCCAAGAATAGTATAAAATTTTAAAATGAATAGATAAAAGTTTAATAATAAAACCTTTCAGAGAGTAGTAAAAAAAAATAGGTAGCCGCAAGCTATTTTTTTCTTGACCGTTGCCTTTGTGTAATGTGTGATGTGTCTTATCAAGTGTCACTCGACGATGACACAGTAAGGATGTAGACTTAATTGTATTTTTAAGCTTTTCTCGATGCCTTACTTGTCGAATATAAAGAATACTTTCTCACGATTGAGAAGTGTCTTTTGTAGGTTAATCGGATAGAAGTTTGAGTTTGTTTTTTACTTTATGGTGATAATGAGTATTGTCTTAATTGTTCTCGCATAATTAAACAATGACACGACGTAGAAATAACAGGTTTACTCCAATGTTTCCAAAATGGGAAAATAAATGCTATTAAACATATTTCAGCATCAAAAACACAAGGCCACTATACTAGGATCGAGGAATAGTATAAAATTTCAAAATGGGTAGATAAAAGTTTAATAATAGAACCCATCAGAGAGTAGTAAAAAAAAAGGACAGGTAGCCGCTGGCTATTTTTATGTCTTGACCGTTGCCTTTGTATAAAGTGTCTTGTCAAGTGTCACTCGAAGATGACACAATAGGATGCACACTTAATTGCTGTTTTAATCTTTTCTCGATGCATTACTTGTCAAATAAAGAATACCTTCCCACAATTGAGAGGTATCTTTTGTAGGTTAATCGGATATAAATTTGAGTATATTTTCTTTACTTTACGGTGACAAAGAGTATCGTAGTAATTGTTCTCGCGTGTTTAAACAAAAACAAGACACAAAAATAACAGGTTTACATACAGTACTTCACAGCAAAGAAGAAGAATAAATGTTAAGATTTTTTGTAACATATTTTAGCAGAAAAAAAATATGAGGTAATAAAAATATAAAGAGCCAGAAGCCATATAAAAATTCAAAAAATACATTTTTTGAAAATGAATGGCAGTATTATTTTGGAATCGTTGAAATGTCGCGGAAACGGTTGCGGCGAAAGAAAGAGAACTTTGTTGCAAACAAAATGCCAAAGGGGATGAAAGTGAAATCATTATAGCACAAGATGAAAATTACAGGATCAATCTGCAACTATGTATCACATTTTTATAATTTATATTTTTAATAATATCCATTTGATATCATTTTGTTTTACTAAAACGCTTACCAGGCAGGTGTACGTTATACGTGTAAATTTGCATCTAAATTATTAATCAAAATTATTAATGCATTTCATATCTCTGAATGAAAAAAAGATTACATAGCTCAATCAAAACTCGATAAATGTAGTGTTATATACAGAATCAGTTTAAAAGCACTCCAATTATGTATGGTTTGTCATGCAAGGTCATTCCCACCCTTGTAACAAAGTCTACAAAATCGCAATGTAATATGCAATTTAACTCTATAAATTAAAACAAAAAAACTTTGCAAAATTTAGGACTTTTTTTTTTTTTTAATATATATATATATGTAAAAATATTGATTTCTCTACAAGTATACAAGCTATCCACACAAAAATGAACACAGCTTATTACAATAAGTCATTTAATAGTAATCTACAGTTTGAATGCTTTTGCTACATTAGTTTTGACAGGATTGTACAAAATATATTCTTTCTTTTTCAACTTGTTGACGGACCCCCTATAAAGTTTCGGGCAAAAATCTTTACGGTAATATATGATCTGTACTATCATTCTTACACACTTGGAGTTTCAAGAAAATTATTTACTTATTTTTCTAGATATTTAACAAAATGTCTAAAATCGCAAGGAGCCGGTCATCTTTGGCCATATAGTATGTATGCACATCCCCTAATTGTTATAACAACTGTTACAATATATTACATTTTTCAGTTTTTAGTTTTAGTACAATTAATCGAATATTATTGGCAGTGGACGCGAATTGTCCAACTTTGTTTTTATATTTGATGATGTAAAAATTGTACTTATGTAATATTTAAAAGTAATGTAAGAGAGACTAAAAAGAAAAAATAATAATGATAGTAAAAATTGACATTTGGCATTGTTCAAATGTCGCCTACACATTTCTGACAAGAAACATCCGCAGCGGAAGAAATAGAAATTTGTTGGAAACAAAATGCCACAGGGGATAAAGAGAAATCCTTTCACTACAAAATGAAAATTAAAGGATCAGTCTGCAACTATGTATCACATTTTTACCATTTATAATTTTAATAATATCCATTTGATATCATTTTGTTTTAGAAAAAAACAATAACGCTTACCAGGCAGGTGTGCGTTATACGTGTAAATTTGCATCTATAAATCATAAATCAAATTATTAACGCATTTCATATCTCTGAATGAAAAAAAATTACATAGCTCAATCAAAACTCGATAAATATAGTGTTATGTACAGAATCAGTTTTCAAGCACTCCAATTATATATGATTTGTCATGCAAGGTCATTCCCACTAAAACTTGCAACAAAGTCTACAAAATCGGAATGTAACACGCAATTTTTCGATTGAATTTTATCCAACCTGCAATTTAAGTCCGGTAATATAGATTACGATGAAAAGCCCGATATCATTCCAAACTTATTTATTCAATATGAAGAGAGAGACTATGTTTACGTGTGAGTTCTGATTATATCGGTTGGTATGCAGTGGTATTTTTAATATATTCCATTTCAGAACGCTATAATTTACTCTTATACTTTCTATAAGAAAATGCAACATTAATGACGATTTAAGTAGTGGAAGGATGTTTTTAAAAATACGTCTAGTTCCTTAGTGGAATACCAATCTGACAAATCGAGCATCATCGTTTTCAAATTATTTTTATTTTTTAAATTTTTTTCTTAATAATAAGCATAATTGCGGCAGCTGTTAGACTGATGCAAAAGTTCGGTCATATTTTACGAAATAGGAAATTTATCTGGTATTAAAATTTTACTAGTTTTAAAATTAGGATTTAAAATGTGACAGAACTTCTGAATCAACGCAATATATTATAACTCTTTTCAAAAAGCTTTAAGTTTTTCAGATCATTATATGTACAGATACATCATTAATGTACAGATTACAGATGCAATCTAATGATTTCATTTAAATTTTGCTAGTTTAAAAATTAGGTTTTAAAATATGACAGAACTTCTGAATTAACTCAATGTATTATAAATCTTTTCAAAAGCCTTAAGTTTGCAGATCATTACAATCTGCAGATTAAGCTAATGATTTCATTAAACTTGAAATTTGTCTGTAAAATTTCGTTTTTGATTTTTAGATAATTGTCTTTAATTATCTAAGCCAAATCTCAAAAAACTTTTACATCAATGGATTAACCCTTTCAGGAGCAAAGAACTTTCTGTTGCGAATATTTTGAAATAATTGCACTGTAAATTGAAATGTCTGAAAATCAGACACTTAAATGTTTGGAATGTAATGTTCAGTTTTCAAAAACATTAAAGTGTCTTTTTCCAGACACTTTTTGCTGCTGAATTTCTGACACTTCAGACATTTAAACAGCAGTCTTTTTTTCCCGTAGCATGTTTGACTACGTTGAATCCTTGACAATATCTAACCATAAAGCGGAGCTGCATTTGTTGAAGAAATAGAGTTTGATTAAAGCATAGGCAAACTGAGTTATGGTTCTGCCCCCACCATCCCCAAACAGCCTAATTTTAGGGGTTCCCAAATTTGGTATTGAAAATTTCTATAAAAATTACAATTGACTTTTCTTTTAGTTTATTATTATTATTACTAATTTATTTTATATCCACTTTTTATTAAATACATAAACATGCGAAATTTCGCAATTAAAATTATATTTGTATAATTAAAGTGCAATATATAAATACATAAAATAATAATTACTAAGTAAACTTTTATCTAATTAATATATAAATACATAAAAAAATAATTACTAAGCAAACATTTATTCTAATTAAAAATCAAAAATCCTAGACATGAAAAAAAAATCATATTAAAAATTATTGTAAAAATGATGAAACAATTGCACTGTAAATTTTAATGTCTGGAGACGTTTGAAAAATATCGTATTACAACAAGGTTTCAGAGGTACAGTCGGCTCTCGTTAATTCGAACTCATCGGGATCGCAAGGAATGTTCGAATTATCCGAAGTTCGAATTATGGGGAAAATGAAATGAAAACATGCTTAATATGGTATTATTACAAAGGAATTAATGTTATTGTGTTTTTTAAATTTATTTCGTATGTTATCATTAGAATATGACTTAATATTAAATTAGAATGTATAAATACATAAACCAATTAAAGGATTAGAAACAAGCACAATGGAAGAAAAATTTAAAAGCGTCACTGATGAACAAACGGGGCCCTAAGAAAAGGATATCAACTGCATTGAATTATATGTATACTCATTTGGAACAATTTTCACAAAAAACAAAGAAAGAAAGTTATTCAAATGATCTGAAATCCGTGAGAAAGAAAAGAAAAATGAAAAATCGGAATTCTCGTTAGTTCGAATTAAACGAAGTCAAGAGAAAATGAGCTCGAATTAATGAAAATTTTTAGCGTTATTCTGGCATTGAAAATTTTGGGACTTCATTTTTAGTTCGAATTAAGCGAAGATTCGAATTATCCGATTTCGAATTAACGAGAGTCGACTGTATTACAATTTTATAACATTTTTTTTCTAATTAATCCCACATGATTCGTTCCGAAAAGTAACCAATATTTCAAGTTTAAACAGTGAAATATATGTATAAAATAAAGGAATCGCCAATGGTGCAAAGAAAATTAAGCAAAATTTTATTATTATTGTTATTACTAAATGTCAAAACATAAATGAATCAATAATAAGAAAGACTTAGCCATTTACTATCACTTACAAGGAAGAAAACTACATTAACAATACAAGAAAGTAAATAACTTTTTTTATTCAAAGAAATTTACTTTAGAATAGCCTAGACTTATAGCCTTAGACTTAGCTATTTACTATCACTTACAAGAAAGAAAACACCATTAACAATACAAGAAAGTAAATAACCCTTTTTTTTTTCAAAAGAAATTTACTTTAGAATTCACAAAGAAAAAAAAACTAAGATATTTTGGATTTGTAATGTAATCTCAAATACTCCAATGACTTAAGGCGACAGTGAACCCTCAAAACTAATTTTTTTAATTTTCAATGAATTTTTTAAAAAAAATTTCTGGAAATAATCATAATATATATATATATCTCTTATTTCACAATTTTTTAAAAAATATATATTCAATAGTTTTTGAGATATAGATTTTTCATATTTTAAATTAACAAAAAATGGTAATATTTCAAAATGCCCCATGCGAAATTTTTTATGCCCAATTTTCCACTGTAGCCTTAAGAGACTACTTCAGTTAAGCGAAAACACCAATTCGCTAACGTTAATCCAATGGGAGAAATTTTTAAAGACATCTCGTTTGCAGCAAAATTTATTTATTTATATTAGGAAAATGTTACTCAAATTAGCTGACAAAATTCACCACGAACCTCAAATATCGAGTTAAATCTATACATTTATAAAACAGTTTGTCCTGATTGACTAATAATTAATGCACAGTCCAAACTACTTACTAAACATAGAAACATGTCAATTGAGGAAAATATGATGTAAGCGTGCACTAAGAAGGTATTTTTGAAAATTATCCCTCTAGGGGCAAAAAAGGGGGTCGAAAAATTTTGAACATCTTCCTATATCTCAGCAGTCGTTTAAGGTAACAGCATGAAATTTCAGAAATCATTCCAACTAAAAAAATAATTAAACATTATTTCAGTGATTTTAGAAATTGCCACCCTGCGGGGTATTAAAAGGGGGTGGGGCGTCGAACAATTCAGAACATTTGGCTTATCTCAGCAGTCGTTTTAAGTAGAAGCGTGAAACGGCAGAAAATAAATCTATTAAAAATATAATTAAAGACGTGTTTCAGCGATTTTAAAATTTCCACCTCCAAGGGGGTTAAAGTGGGGGTATAAAATTCCAAATTTTTTTTTGGACCCGCTATGTTGCATATCATCGAAAAGTCCTCGAACCGTTCTTTCATATTATGAACTTTTCTTCCCAAACCGAATTTGTCCTCCCCTGGGCGGCAGTTTTCGAATTTTTTTTTGAAATTGTAGCATTTTATCATTACAGATCGGATTTTTTTACGGGGCGCTAATTTCAAAGAGAGGGAAAGGTTTTAAACCGGGAAGATGTGATAAATGGAACTTTGGAAGTGCGAGGGAGCGGGGGGGGGGGGGGGAGATTTTCAAAATTTGGCCAACACCTTTCATGTTATATATCACAGGAAAGAGCTGAGTTCTTTGAAATCATATCGTCCCACCAGTAGCCGAGAGGTTCTGACCTCTTATCTGATAGACGGCAGGTGCTGGGTTCGAACCCAATCGCGGCCGTCGCCTAACCGTTCGGAGTTTTCGTGGTTTTCTTCGAATTTGGCGTAAATACGGGTTAGGTTCTCAAAGATCCCCACGAAGGGCACTCCTCCAGGGCCTATATCTCTAGAGTAGATAATCGGCTGACAGAAAATAAATCAAACCAAACCTTTCAAATCATACTCCTCCAGCGCCTCTGAGATATTTCGCTAGATCTCAGAGCAGCAGATATAAGTAGAAGCGGGAAATTCAAGATAACGCACCTACTAAAAAAATAGTTAATCTTAGGTGTTTCAGTCATTTTAGAGCTATTTCTCCTATTATGTCTTCAACATCGACTTAGAGCAAGATAATGTGCATTATACGAATAAGACAACAATTATGGATGTTTGTTTAAATATTATAGGCTTTTTTTTTAAAAAATCTTTACTAGATGTACTTCGTTTGATTCAAGATTTTTTTTTAGAGAAACTGACCAGCGAAGCGGGCGAAAAATGCTAGAATAATATAAACTGTCATAATTTCAAATTGAACAAATACAATTTTCATTTTAATTTGCAGAGAAATGGAATATATCCCTGTTTTAACTAAGTCACATATGTATAATAAAAGTTTAATATTTTTCAAAAAAAAAAAAAAAAAAGGGCTTTGAAGGTAGGTACATATTTTAATACTTTGTCATTTTGTTGCCATTTTATTTTTACATTTCAATAAAAAATGTTACAAACAAACAGAAAAGAATTTAAAAAGCCTCATATTTTGACAATGTTTATAAACAACAGCAAAACTTATTTATTTACAATAGGGAAATGTTACCCAAATTAGCACAATGAAGAAATGAAAATGATAAAACAAAATTCAACCGCGTACCTCAATTATCGAGTTAGATATAATACAAACTGTTATAATTTCAAATTAAACAAATATTTTCATTTTAAATTGCAAGGAAAGCGGAATATATTTGGAACGGCCTAAAATTAAACTCTACTGATAATTAAATAATGATTTTTCAGTAATTACGCAATGCCATTTGCGTAACAAGATTAATGAGTTTGTAATCCATTTTGACACATCTATTGACTTTTGCACCGCAAAATTAGTTTATAAATGGCTCCAACTAATGAAATGAAAATTTTAAAGTTGAATTAAATAATATAATTAATCATATTCGGCTTTCAAAAGATCCAACTAGTCAAAATTCTATTAAAAGTTATTTCATGTTATTAAAAATTGAAATAGCTTTTCGATCTCATTAATTTCCGAAAACAAAGGTTGGCTAAATTAGAAATAAAGATATTTTAACTGATTTGGAAAATTTTGAATTTTTCAGTCGGAAGTTTATTAAGTATAAACGTTATTATAAAAGAAGAGATAAGCTGTTCCGATAATGCATTAGCGAAGGATTCGATACATTTAAAAAAAATGGAAAATAGCAATAAATCACACGGCTCCGATATCTAAAATTGGGAATATTGTAGTAAAATTAATATTTTAACGAGACGGAGCTAAACAATTCGTGATGTCAATTTTTAACATTTTCCAATATAGATGAAAAGTGTCTAAATTCGGTTTGTGATACTGTTTTAATACTTTGGATGCAGTTGGTTATCATTTTCTACAATTTATATTAAACAAGAAATGAGCCATAGCAACCGTTTCATAAAGTCAATTTTTTCTCTTTGTAAAAAACAAATCTCACGGCTGTCATCACGAATGAAAGTGTCTAGAAAATGACGTCATTTTTGTTCAATCTTTGTAGATTTCCTCACTATGAATGAAAATGTAAGTTTACATTTTAAAATAATGCCAACCTTTAAAAATTTTAAAAGCGTGGGGGAGGGTGGTGATCAGTACATTTAACCAAGGCCATGCAAAGCGTTTATTTTCAATTACATAAAGTTTAATTTGGATTTGGGTTTTTCTTAATTGTTCGGTTTGCTGTCTGTGTCATAAGTGAATAGATCGACTGGATAACAGTATTTTTAGCTACTTTTATTCCAATTCCTTTGGAGTAAAGATTTCAAAAGATAGTAAAATCAATTCTAATTTAATCGATAAACAAATTATTGTAAGCAATAATTCTTGAGAAAATGAGTTTTTTTTTTCTTAAGTTACAAGTATTATATAGATTTTATTGGAAGCTTTGTATTGCAATACATTTTATTTATGTTATTATATACTTGGACAGATATTCCAAATTTTGAAGAAAAATAAATCTCTTTGATAAATAGTAATTCCAGTTACAAGCTAGTTTTGTCGCGTGATGATAAGTTTTTCCATTTCCTTACACTGCCGAAGGGGAATAAATAAAGTTGCTTCAAAACGTCCACTTTGACAGTATTTTCTGAAATGTTCTGCGTTTATCAAAAAAAAGGGGGAAACACCGTTATTTTATATAATTTCGGAATACTAAGAATGTCAATTTCATGCGTTTATTAAAAAAAAATCAATTCAAAAATACTTCGGAAAGTAAATGCTTTGTAATTGAGAACAGCCTTGAACGGCTAAGAATTTATAAAGAAATTTACAAAACGACAATGGAAAATAATAGAAAATAAGCAGTTGTAAAAAACGCCTCGTGCAAAATTAAAATTTTGTCCCTTCAATAATTTGGTGACAACGCCTCGATTTTATCCTTGACGTCTTATTATTGTGTTATTTGTAACATACATTTAATTGTTCTTAAATTTGACAATCGGCACTATATTTTCACTTGGTTCCATCAACAGGTGTGAGATTGTTATTTAAATATGTTGCATAACCCAAATATCTTTCAGAAACTTCGGACAACTAGTCCAAGGCAAAACTATAGGCGTGCCAAAACAGCAAATTACTATAAAAATTTTAATGTATTCAACTTCCTATTTCTATTAATCACTAACGATATCGAGTAAATTAATACGGACAAATAAATTAAAACGGAAGCTGAATTATTTAGAAGGAAGATAATCTAGTCAAAGTGCATTACAGCCCTGCATAGTCAAAAACAGAAATTTTTGCCTAATCTAATTGCAGTAATGCTTTATTCAGTGTTGAATTCAGACACTTTGCTCTTGGGGGAGGGGTATTATAGAATTCAGGGAGATAAATTGCATTTTTTGAACATAAAAAACACAAAATCTCAATTTTTCCGGGGGAGACATTTTATTTCTCAGGCGAGGGGAGGGGGGAATGTCCACCTCCGTGCCACCTCTTGAATTCAACTCTGCTTTGATTAAATAAGACGCAGTTTTCAATTAAAAAATGGTGATAGAAATAATCAAGGATTCTGAGAATTTTATGTATCCCTTATAAGGGACGCTTGTCGCTAAAGTTTTAAAGTACATATAATTTTAAATTACTTAAATAATACCAATATGAATTCAAGTTTTTTATGTTCATTTTTACTACTAGCTTGTTTCTTTTAAATACGAGGGGGATTCGGAAAATAAATTTCCTTTGTCGACTGTGGTCAGAGTTGTGTGTGGTCAGAATTGTGTATAAAAGTTAAAAAAAAAAAAAAAAGAATGAGACATTAAAGATAAGAGATGTCTTTACTTTTTTATGAACATTAAAATTCACTTCTAAAATTTAAAGATTTGAAAATAAACTTGTACAAACTTCAATCTTTATTATTATTATTATTATTATTATTATTATTATTTTGAAAATTTTTTATAATTTCGGTCAAGAATGGACCTTGTGGTATCCACAATTTTTTTTTTTTTTTTTTTTAAGTCCGGGATCTTTTAGCTTTTCTTCTCTTATTGTAACTCTCTAGCAGAAGCCAGGTTCAAATATCCCGAATAGTCCCACGTACCGAATAATCAAGTCAGGTTGGGAGGAGGGGGAATCGAAAATTGAAACCGATCAAATTTAAAAGGTAAATTGATTAAGTCATATGCACCAAAAAGCGGATAACGGAGAGTTCGGTGCTCTGAAATTACCGAAGCTGCGTCGAGCTTATTATTAGTAAACTGTTAGTTGACCATTTGCACTTGATAAATTCGAATCTAAATCTGGGAAACTTTCGTCATCTGAATCTGAAATGTCAAATTGATTAGAATCTCATTTTCCAAATGGTTGATATAATTTCTTAAATTACTTATTTTTGTTTAATTTTTAATTTTTAATTATTTTTATTTATTTATTATTTTTTTAAGAAAAAAATTGTCTCTCAACGAGTAATATGTGTATGGGACACTAAAAAATTTCTTGCATCATAATGAAGACATGAGCTGTTTATTTATTTACTCTTATTTATTAAGTAAACCTTTTTATTAACAGCGTTGTAAACACTGTTAAAACAACAGTCTGGCGCTGTTAATTCATTTTTGTGATTTTTGAACAAGTACTTTTTTGTTGAAAGTCTTTTAATTAATTTAACCTCATAAAAATATTAAAACTATACATTTAAAAATACCAAATAATACAAACACAATTTAATTACATTATTCATTCAGCTAAAAATCAGATTAAAAATCAAATTTAAACAGACTTAATTACACATCAGATCAAATTGCTTTACTTTAAAAAATGTTCTTTTAAAATAACTAGTATTTTAAATTATCTAACAAAATATGAGCATGTTATCGTTAAAAAAAGTATATAATTACATTAATACCTGGTTAACATTTTCCTGAGCAAATTTCTGAGAAAAAAAAAGTTAAGACTATACATATTTAAAATAACGGTCAATATGCGAGCAATTTTATAAAAATGCTTAAAATTAATTCAAGACTCCAAGAAGATTAAAATAATTATGCATACACGGTTCACAATTAAGGTAATTACAGATTCATTTTTAGAAAAATAAAAGCAAAAATAATTTTGATTAGACAAGCGTTTTTGCAATAAACCCTGAAGCACGTGTATATAAATAATGAATAAAGGGGAATTTTTAATCCTTTATGCCTTAAGCTTTTGAGAAATAAGATAAAAATTTGTAAAGTAATTCCTTTAAAAGACGACAGAGCTAGTTATTATTATTTTTTATTTTTTTTTTGCAAGCAAATTAGTCTAATAAAATTTCACATATTAAATGTTAATGTGTTTATAAATTTCATTAAAGAACATGATCTATATGAAAGCTTACGATTCATTTTTTGAGGTTACAATTAATTTAAAAATTTAAATGTTTAACAAAATAATTGCTTTAATTTCTTTGTGAAGGCTTCTTTGATATATTTATATGTACTAAAGTAAAATTTGTTGTTTTAAATTAATGTATAAATGTTTAAGGTTCAAAATGTGCTCATAAATTTCATTAAAGAAGGTTCTCCAAGTTTGTGATCCATTTTTAAGGTTTCAATTAACATTAAAATGTAAAGCTATAAGCAAATACTTCATTTATTTATATTTTTTGGAGAAGGTAGGGAGGGGGGTTGCATATTTTTAATATGCTTTAATTTAAAACACCATTAACAGACCTTTTAATTAATGAATGGTTTAAAATATAAGGAGAGCTTGTTTATAGATGTATTAAACTTGTAGCTAATAAAAATTTTCCTGTCTAACTAAATTTATTTTTATGTTATTTTTTCATCTCTTAATAATCTTTCATGTATTAATTTATTTGCTTTCTAAATTTTAGTATCGCAAATCTTCACTATTCTGTTTTGAAAAATAGGATTGTTGGTGAAAATCTACCTCCATAATGGGGTGCATTGTCTTTAATGGAGCAAAAATTGATCAAAAACAACCGTAAAAGTTTAAAAAAAATGTTTAGTTTATCCCTTTGCCTCTCTAATTATAACTGATAATAATTTCAAACAGTTTGGACAGAAAAAAAGTAACGATTAACTAACATGATGCAAATATGTCTATGTATACACTATCTACCAAAAAGTATTTGTACACTTTCAGTTTTTGACATTTTATCAAATATTTAAAAATATACTGGTCGGATTCTTCTGGAACTTCAGAAATATAAAGATTATGTTTCACTTTATATTTATTTACATTCATTTGTTAAGCGGGTAATTAGGGGGCCGGCAAAAAAACAAAGAATAATAGAAATATTTGGGATCGCCCTGTACATGAAAATGCACGAAACGACTTATCGCTTTAGAATACAAATATATGAATACAGTAGAATATGTACACTAATTTTTGTGAGAATAGCATGTATATTTATGGCGATAGTGCGATTTTTTTGAAAAATTCAAAAAATTCTGGTATGTTTTTTGTTTATATCATGCTGGGTTTTTGACCAAATTTAACGCAAATTTCAGAAAAATTGGCGAAATGCAGTAGAAAACATGTAGCGCAATTGGAATATAAATATATTAAATATTTTATGAAATATGAGTAGTTTTATGAAATAATTTTTATCTGCGCATGCGCGAACGATAAAAACAATTCTTTTACATCATTTAATAGTCAATTCTATGGAGTAACTTATAAAAAAAATCCAATGAAATATCGTGAAAATTCAAAAAGATATCATTATTATAAGTAAGCTGTTTTTACATTGCTCTCTAAAAACGGCTGAATGATAAGGGATTCTCCACAAATTGACATTTTTTATTGACTGACTTTTAGGAAAATATTAGTATTTAATGTATACAATATCTAATACAATATTTCTGTTAATAAGTATCTTGACATCTGTGATGGAAAAGAATAAAAGCCCTTTTCCTTTTCTATCACAGGTGTCAAGATACTTATTAGCAGCAATATTGTATTCATTAAATAGTACTAATTTTTTCCTAAAAGTCAGTTAATAAAAAATGTCAATTTGTGGAGAATCCCATATCATTCAGCCGTTTTTAGAGAGCAATGTAAAAACAGCCTACTTATATTAATGATATCTTTTTGAATTTTCACGATATTTGATTGGATTTTTTTTTATAAGTTACTCCATAGAATTGACTATTAAATGATGTAAAAGAATTGTTTTTATCGTTCGCGCATGCGCAGATAAAAATTATTTCATAAAACTACTCATATTTCATAAAGTATTAAATATATTTATATTCCAATTGCGCTATATTTTTTTTAATAGATTTTGCCAATTTTTCTGAAATTTGCGTTAAATTTGGTCAAAAACCCTCTATGTTATAAACAAAAAACATACCAGAATTTTTTGAATTTTTCAAAAAAATCGCTCTATCGCCATAAATATACATGCTATTCTCACAAAAATTAGTGTACATATTCTACTGTATTCATATATTTGTATTCTAAAGCGATAAGTCGTTTCGTGCATTTTCATGTACAGGGCGATCCCAAATATTTCTATTATTCTTTGTTTTTTTGCCGGCCCCCTAATTACCCGCTTAATAAATGAATGTAAATAAATATAAAGTGAAACATAATCTTTATATTTCTGAAGTTCCAGAAGAATCCGACCAGTATATTTTTAAATATTTGACAAAATGTCAAAAACTGAAAGTGTACAAATACTTTTTGGTAGATAGTGTATTCTTCAAAGTGTTTTTACCATCAAATATAAATATTTTTCCTTTTTAAACATTTCAAAAAGTTTTCACGGTCGGAACTTGGAAAAAAGAAAAGAAAGAAAGAAAAATACAACATGACTCAATGGAAAAGAAAAAAAAAAAAATCGCACACTTTATAATTCTAAATCCGCTCGAAATACGAAAAAGCATACAGCCATTTAAAACTCCTATATTTTACTTTAAAACGATTCATTCGGTTTTAAAAAAATATAAATATTGCGATTCTCTCTATAAGATGTCCGTTTTTAAAGAGTTCTGTTAAAAAGTATAACTACTTACAAAATCCTGTTAAAGATATAAAGTCAGATAAATTTTAGGTTTATTGAAGGTTATTTAGCATGGGCTTGAGGAATGCTGGGCCGTTTAGCTAGTTAATATATAAATTTATAATTAAAAAATAAATGTATTGTTGTACGTATGTAGCAAATCTTATTGTTGTTGACCTCAGCGAACTTATTTTTAGATTTGAATATGAAGCTTTTCATATGCATTAATGAAAGAGAATACAGTTAAATTACTAAATAAGATAAACAAAATTAATTAAAAAAAGGTTTATTTAAAACGAAAAATGACGGTTCAAGGATGAGAATGTATTGAAAAAAGAAAAGAAAAAGAATGAGAATAGAAACTTTGGGGACATCGACTAAAAATAAAATCAGGCCCAAAGTAAGAAGCGTGTTACATATAAACAAATAAACAATTAAAATAGAAACAAAAAACATGTCGACAAGACGCAAATCTTTGTTTAATAAAACTTATACATTAAAAAAAAAATGTATTATTATTTTTTTATGTTTAATTATTGACTTTAACTTTTTTTTTACTTGGTTATTTTATTTCCTTGAAACTCAATTCAATTCGTCCACGACACATTCAAAATTGATAGCTTTTTTGCAAAAGAAGAAACATTTTTATCTAAATAACTATTGTTATTGTCACGAAAATGTTACCATAAACGTTTTCCTTGTAAATGCATCAAAATTTATGTTGCAATAAAAAGACAGTTTTTCTTGAAAGGTCACGGGGGAAAAAATAATAATAAAATAAAGCACTAAATAGAACAAATTTTTGAAAATAAATTACAATATATTTAAAGAAAAAACAATTTCTCTAAAATATTTTAAGTAATCGTGCCAGTGACGGATATAAAAACAAACCATTGCGGCAGTGCATCCCCCTAACGTCATAAATAATAAACGTCCACTTTTCATGGGCGACATTCAATACAGTATCAGCAAATTTATGGGTTTTAAAAACTCGCATGTTTTTCTAAAAACGCACTTCTTCAAGCAAGCCACGAGCAGATAAGTAAAATGCTTTGTTTTTTAAAGACCATATTTCATCGGGCCGGAGAAAACATTTTAAAACCCACTAATGGAGTCAACTTATAATAAAATATACAGATACACACGCATAACTATGAAAATAAATATGGGGAAAAAAACAAGCCATTTCTTATCGATTTATGGAGGCTAGGGGGAGGGAGGTTTGCAGAAAATGGTACGCATAAATTTTGAGAGTGTGCTTTCAAAAACATTTTAGAAAGTGAATTTATTTTGATCTCCTGATAAAAGCTAAATAGTGGCTATAAAATGCGTTCCATTATACGAGAAGTACTACACGATGGGTGGCTTGGCAGTTTATCAAATAAAATTTAAACTTATAAATTTGCTGGAATATATGGATGGGTTTTTGAAGGGAAGATGATTTCGAAACCATAAGTTCAAAATGAATTGATGAATAAGACGCTTTTTTTTTAAATAGACTATCGCAAGCAGAAGTGGTATTCTTCCAGACTTAGAAAAGGGAGATTTTTCGTGTGGCTAAGCATACATTGTTAGCGTCTTTATTCATAATAATTTGTGAAGGGGGAGGGTTAGAAAAAAAAGTACTAAGCAATGTAAAATATGGAGATACTTTGAAACAAGTTAAAAGTATAAACATGAAAAGTATAAAACAACATTAAGATATACAAAATCGGAAATCAATTTGGGATGAATAAAACGAATTTTTTAATAGAATATTGCAAGCAGAACTGGTATCCTTCCATACTTAGAAAATGGATTATTTTCGTGCGTTTAAGTATACTTTATTTGCGTCTTTATTCGTAAAAATTTGGAAAGGGGGGGGGGGGGGTTAGGAAAAAAACACTAAGCAATGTAAAATATGGAGATACTTTGAAACAAGTTAAAAGTATAAACATTTCACAAAACAACATTAAGATATACAAAATCGGAAATCAATTTATTTGTGATGAAAAAAAAATTTTTTAACAGAATATCGCAAGCAGAAGTGGTATACTACCAGACTTAGAAAAAGGAGGTTTTTTTTTTTTTTTCTTTTTTTTGGGGGGGGGGGGGGCGTTTTAACATATTTTGATAGCATCTTTATTCGTAATAATTTGGAGGAAAGGGGGGTAGGGGTTAGGAAAAAAACACATAAGCAGTGTAAAATATGTGTGATACTTTGAAACCAGTTAAAAGTACAAACATTTCACACAAAAAAACAAAAAAAAAACATTAAGATATACAAAATTGGGAATCAATTAATTTGAGATGAATAAGATGAATTTTTTAATAGACTATCACAAGCAGAAGTGGTATCCTTCCAGACTTAGAAAAGGAAGTTTTTCTTGTGTTTAAGCATACTTTGTTAGCGTCTTTATTTGTAATATTTTTTTTTTTTGGGGGGGGGGGGAGAAAGGGAGGAAAAATTACATTTTAAAATATGTATTTCACTTTGAAATCAGTTAAAAGTACACGCACTTCACAAAACAACATTAAGATATACAAAATCAGAAATCAATTGATTAATTTGTAAGAATACATGTAAAGAGTTAATCAGATTGACTGACAAGACTGGAGATAATCAATGGTGCTCTACTGCAGGTTAAATTATTGTTTGAAAAAACTAATGTTCACAAAATTTTAATTCATAAGTGAAGTATTTGACAGTAAGCGTAAATAGATATACTGTATAATGATCTGTAACTTTGAGTCGATATATAAATATATATACAGTGTGAAAACCCAAAATCAACACACTGTTTATATTTTAACAATTATTACCAACATGTACAGTTTTTAATTTAAACTTGGTGTTCTTAAATATGGTCTTTGGACTCTAATTGTTTTTATTATTGTATCTCATTACTGTTTTCATTTAATTATCTTGTTTTTATCATCTTGTTGCTAGTCACTTTTTATCAATAAATTTATCTTCTCATTTTAACTTTATCTCGGCGCAGAATGCTCCAAAAGGGACCTTGCGCCATAAAATCCTATACAACCAAACAACCAACTCAAAATAAATTTTCGTCCCAAGGCAAACGAATCGGGTTTTTATTTTTATTTATTTATTTATTTGTTTTTAAATCAATTTTACAAGTTTTCTAAGATCTAATTATTTTTGTATATAAGCTAATTAAAAGTTCTTTTAAGAAATTTTGTTCGCAACGAATATATATCTATTTCAAGGAAGTAACTGAACTAGAAGTATTGATAAAGTAACATTGAAAATCTTAAATCTCTTGTCGCAGCGGTAATTAAATTACAGCTTAAAGCTTAAAAATAGGTACAAGCTTTAAATAACAGGCGCGCTTCTCCCATTTCTTCCTTCACAATCAACAGCTAGACACCAAACATCCCATTAAAAGCCATACCAGCATTTAATTACATTCCCTATCAAGTTAGAAACTTGGGAGTTTATCGAATTATCAACGGGGTACTTTAAACCGCGATTTTCGGAAAATATGATTTTCATCAACGTACTTTCAGGTAATCCGGGATTAATTCCTGGAGAGCTGCTCCGGTTACTGTCTGGAAGAGAATGTCTACAATTTTTTCTTTGTTGTGAAGAAAATCTCTGATTCGAAGAGGAGGTCCAGATTTCTCCTTCTTGGCAACTGCTTCTGAAGCCTGTTCCTGTAAATATAAGAAAAAAAAAATATACTAAAAAAAGATGGAAGGTAGAAAGTAAAACAAGGTTTATTCTTTTATTAGAAACAAATAATTCGATACTGGCGACTAATAAATAGTTGAACAAGAGAATACCGGCAAGTAAATTATTTATGTTCATGGGTAAATCGTTTGTTATTCAATAAAGTATCATTAATCAGCCAGGTATTAGTAAAACACGTGATGCTATGTGCATGGGAAAAAGAATGATTAAAAAAAAAGCAAAAAACAAATTAATAGGAAAATGAATTCATTTTATTTCTCGAGGAGGAAAAACAAATTCACGTTCGCA
Source organism: Maratus speculifer (assembly GCA_964019185.1). Taxonomy (NCBI): domain Eukaryota; kingdom Metazoa; phylum Arthropoda; class Arachnida; order Araneae; family Salticidae; genus Maratus; species Maratus speculifer. The sequence continues at coordinate 282,924,494 of OZ025294.1, forward strand.
GTCTATACTATTAAAAGGTTTCAGGGTTTCGCTCTGCATGTCTGCGGTGGCTAGGAAAATCTACCGCAGGTATCAATCTGAATGTTTTGAGATGGTCCTAATGCACTGTTCAGACTTCTCACTTTTTGATAATTAGCAGAGATATCAATTAAAAATTCATCAAAAAAGCATCCTTTTTTTTTTTTTTTTTTTTTTGATTAGCGTATGTTTGTTTGGAGCTTATCGAAGTCGATAACCAGAGAGAAGGCCGAAAAGTGAAAGATCGGTTTTTCTTTTCTTTTCTTTTTTTTAAATGTGCAACGGGCGAACTATTAGAAATACGGGAAAACAAGGGACATAGTCTTAAGTTGTGTAGTTTTACGTTTTAAATGATGAAATACGCTCCAAAAACTGTTATTATTAACACTTTTTTTAAAAAGTTTGTTTTTGCCCCCTTTTTTCTCCTTCCTATCGCAATTAATGATACTGATTAAAAAATATATACTCTGTTAAAGGTAAGACTTTCTCCTTTTCGATTATGCGATTTATTTTAGAAAATACGAATTTTAATCTTTTTGCAAAAACAAGCGACTTCGCGATTCTCGGAGACATTTCTTTTTTAGCTCACAGGACTATCAAAGCCTGAGAACTTATGTGCCCGTCCGTTCTGTATGTGCGTAACGCGATAACTCATGATAAAAATATCCGATGCACTTGAAATTTTGGATATATGTATATTCTGATAAGACGCTTTTCCTTTTTTGGAATTCATTCAATATATATTACAGGGGGAACGGGGACTAATGCCCTCCTTTTAATTGATATAAATGGGTTTTTCATGCAGAATTATCAGTTTTTGTTCAAAATTTAAATACAGGGTCATTCTGATGAGGCGCATCTGTGACAGGTGTTCATGGGATAAGTATAAAGAGGGGGACAGGGGCTAATCCCCCACCTTTTATTTCGATAAATGGATTCTTTATTCAGATTTATCAGACTTCAAAGGCGAATCTCTGAATAGTTTTGGAAGTTTAATGGTTAAGGTTTCTGTCCTCGGCCGAGGAAACGCTCGCGAGCTAATGCTATTTCTATGGGGGAAGCATTTTTCTAATAACTCTTGCGCATTTTGACTTTTTTTTTTTTTTTTTTTTTTTGAAATGGATAGCTGAGGTCTGTCTCAAGATCGCTCCTTGACTACTTTTTCGATTTTGGTCCCAGGTATTTTTTTTAAAAGTTACTTTCACTTCTAAAACCGGTTTTGGAAAAGTAAGTTAGGAGAAAATATTTTTTTTACTGCCAATTGTGAGAACAGTGGGAAGTTCGTTTGGAAAGATTTTCTTTTAAACATATAGATTCATTCAACACTGATTTCAGGTATACATAAGATATATCAGGTTATATATAAGATTATTATCTCAGATCCAGGTTATGCTGATTTTCGTTTAGAAATGTAAAATCAAAACAGATCGGAGCGTGCTTAGTATGCTACCCAAGGCAATTCAGCGTTTAACTCTAGATTTATTTTTATAAATTTTAATTTGAAAATTACGCTACCAAAGGCAGTGGGATCCCAGCATTAAGATTATTTAGAAAGATTTTCATTTAAATATATTAATTCCTTTAACATTGATTTTAGGTATATTTAAGGTGATTGTCAAGGTCAGCTAATGAAACAATAAATTAAATAAAATTCATTCAAGGAAAAAGAAATGTCAGGTGTTATTTTTTATCCTAATCAAAATTTTTTCTTTAAAATTTGAAAATGCAATTTAGACTAGTGAGATTTTATGTTTATATATATATAATTAAAATTATGGGTACTTTATTGTGGGCATTTTAGAGTGAGTAGTTAGTGTGTATTTGTTTCTTTTCGTCTTCTTCTTTATCCCTTTTCTTTAATTTTAATTTTTAAAGTTTCAAAATTAATTAAATGAACACATTGTACTTTAAAAAATGCATTTAGACTGTATTTTCAAACAGTCCGAACAGTTTGAAAATACAGTCATTACTGTATTTTCAAACAATAGGTATACAATTATAAAATAAGTTGAAAATTTACTCTTAATAAAATGAAAATTTCAAAATATAGCTCAATATTAAGAAAAATTTTGTGACAGTGTATTATCTTAAAACAATTTTTAAATGCTCTCTAATTCGTTTCCATAACGATTCCTTTTTTTAAAAAGGAGAAAAAAAATGTGCAAAATTACATATTAAGATTATCTTTTTATTAGATATGATAAAATATTAAACTATAGTTTTTAATTTGTTATTTTTAGCGCTTCTAGAAACTCTTATTTTTTAAGTTAAGCAATAATGTTCTGATGGATTCACATTATAAATTTTATTGGTCGGAATAACTTTTCACTTGTTTGATTAAGACCTGAAAAAGAAAAAAAAATGTGCATGGGAAAACTAGAAAATTTTAATCTGGAGACATACGATATATATTTATTTATTTAGAAATAATTAATATGTTTTACACAATTAATTAAATTACAAACTGTATATAGTATTTTTTTCTTCTGTAACAAAAATAGATAGATTAAAAATAAATAAAAAATAAATAAATAAAAATAGTGTGATCTTGTGTTTTTCGCACGGAAGTTCGGTTCAAGACGTCCACTTTGGCACTATTTTTTGTAAAAACCTATTTTGTTTGGGAAAAAAAAAAAAAAAAAAAAAAAAAAAAAAAAAACAGGAAAATGAGTGCGATTAGATAGTTTCTGAACAACAACAATTGCTAGTTTCAAGCATTTATGTAAATAAATAAACTAAAACATACGCCATAAAGTTGTCCTTTCTGACTTAAGAACACCCTTAAGGGAGACCCGTAAGAAAAAACCCAAAATTTTTATTATTGATTTTAAAGTAATGAATTTTGGTGTACTATTTAAGGATCTTTTTGTAAGGAATAATTGGCAAAAAATTCACTTTTTATTAAAAAGTATATTTTTTATGGGGATTTTTATGATTTTTTTTTTTTTTTTTTTTTTTTTTTTTTTTTTTTTGTCGAAAAATACATTTTTTAAAATTACAACTCCTCATTCAATTTTTGCTATTTTGGTATTACTAAAATTTCTTAAATAGTGTTATAGTATATGGAAAAGAACTAGGGAGAGATATTTTTAATTTTCTATTTTAATCGGCTAAAAAAAAAAAAAAAAAAAAAAAAAAAAAAATACGCATGGTAAATTTCCTTAAATTCGTTATAATTTTCATGTTTACCAATTTATGTAAAATTTTCAGAAATAGTTTAAAAAAAATATCTCTCCTTACTTTTGTTGCAAATTTTTTTAAGATTCTAAAAACATAAACACTTTGTTTCTAAATAATTTTACCAATGAGCCTTAGTACTTTGAACTTAGGCAAAATGTGAAAAAAAGTCATTTTCAGGAAAACACATTTTAAATGGCCGCTAATCCTTTAAACTCTATAGTGAGCACAATTAAAAAAGCCCATTTACTACTTGTTCCAAGTGTCCCAGAGTTCTGAAATTTTGCATGGGTATCCGCAAATATGTATTTTATCGTTTTCCGAGATATTTTTTTTTGAACTTTTGATGATTTTTAGTCGAAAATGGGGTACGGGTCTCCCTTAAACAGATAACTTCATTAAATAGGGATTTCGCTAAAGGGGAGTTCCACTGCACACTTCTAAAACTAACAGTTTAAGAATTAGCTATTATCATGGAAACACTAAGAAGGGACATCCTGTATAATTTTAATAATTTATGAATAAAATGCAAACAGAAGAAGTCATTTAAATTGTTTTTAAACGTACTGCACCTCCTTCACTCTTTTCTGTGACGCACTCTGTTACGCTTGGTTGATGAACAAGAGAATTTACATGTTTCTTTTGTCGTATGATTATACTACTCGGATTGTCTTGTTTTAAAATAATTTAGTACAAAAACAAATATCTTTCAAAATATGTTAAAGGATCATAAAGCCATTCGCCAAAGCCATTATAAGTTCACTAATCTGTACTTTTAGATCAAATAATGGAGAAAACGGACAGTAAAAAATATAAAAGATAAAACGTCGTCGAAAACAGCAAACGGTTCTAGCTACCACCAATTATGCCAAATTATTTATTCACACCAGAAAAAAAATAACCAATTTTCTTTTAGTTTATTTATGGAATCAAAAATTACTTAAAATTTACTGGTGAGAATTCGGAATGCCCAAATAAAAAAATCAGCCAAATGCGGCAATACTGGGAACCATGTGTATACGCAGTGTACATTTTCGTCGCTCGTTATGCACGTAATCTTAACCATGTATGTGTTACAGGCCAAACTGGTCTATCCTAACGCCCATCGGATAAACTAGTTTTTCCTAGGCCAAACTAGTCTATCCTAACGCCCATCGGATAAACTAGTTTTTCCTAGGCGAAACTAGTCTATCCAAATGCCCATCGGTTGGCCGAACGGTCATTAGGATAAACTATTATTTATTGGTCTGAACTAATTTATACTAGGACGATCTAGTTTATCCTAGGTCAATTGAATTTGGCGGGTTTTTATTGATCCAAAATACCGCTTCGGCGCCAATCTTCTGGTTTAGCCTAGTCCAATGTAGTTTATCCTAGGCCAATTCAATTTGACGTGCTGTAATTGATGCCAACCACTGTTTGGCACGCTCACAAAAAAAAAAAAAAAAAAAAAAAAAAAACAAGTAAGAAAAATCATGCGTTAAGCATAGATTATGAAGCACTTTCCAACACTTAATGAAATCTTTAACAAAACTTTGTTATTTAGTGAAATATACCCAAATATTTATTCCAGTACATTAGAACAGCCCTGTATTTCATATGTCAGTTCATATAATGGGAAAATTTAGCTTAGCAAGAAAATACCCAGTAGCTTGAAATTTCTTTTTCAGCAATTCATACTATTAGATGGAAAGAAACTTGAATACTTTTGTTCAGCCCTGTAGTTTACATTGTACCTTTATTTACCAGCATTAGGCTAATATTTATTTTAAACTAAAACACTTTTAACACAACAGAAATCACATTCTCATAAATCATCATTCATAGGCGTCCATGTACCGAATTCTTCGCGTGGCCCTGTATATCCCTTTATCTATATTCTGCAAACATTTCTCAGTAAATTGAATGCAGCTCAGCGTAAAAATGCATAGCTTATTTAAGAACCACGTTTAAATAATTTACGCTCATATTCAGTAACGTTGGTGAGCTCTTTTGGGTAGCCCTGTATATCAACTATAACATTTATACACACCATATAATGTGCACATATTTAGCGAAATATAAACGCGAATATCATAATTAAAATGCATTTCATCCCTCCATCAGCCATCATCGGACACATATACGGTACTTCGGAAAGAATATACTATTTGAAATCTTTTATATGACCCTGTAAATGCTACGTACTTCATATTATGCAAGACAGTAGCGTATAATTTATATTAAGCTTCAGTGACATATATCAATTTTATTATACATGAAAAAGCTTAATATATTTAAAATATGTCACACACAATCTCCCCTTTTACCATTATCTAATGGAATTCTTTTGTGTGGCCCTGTATATGAGTAATAGATACATTTTCACCTTATATTTTATAGAATGCATATTTTAATATGTTTGACAGGGTATAACATCTTTAAAATTTCTTTGAAACAATTTTTCCCCATAGGCCGTAATGTAATAGGAAACTTTTGGTTCACCCTGTAGATAAACTAATCATGGTAGAAACTTCATTTTCGATAGGACTTGTGCTAGGGTAAACGTCAATAACGTCCTAAAATTTCATGGCAATCCGAGTATATTAAGGATTTTCCCCCTTGGGCCGTAATGTAATGGAAAATTTTTGATTCATCCTGCACATAAACTAATCATAATAGAAACTTCATTTTCAATAGGGTTCGTGCTAGGGTAAACGTCAATAACGTCCTAAAATTTCATGGCAATCCGAGTATATTAACGATTTTTCCCCATAGGCCGTAATGTAATGGGAAACTTTTGATTCTCTCTGTAGATAAACTAATCATGGTAGATACTTCATTTTCAATAGGGTTCGTGCTAGGGTAAACCTCAATAACGTATAAAAATTTCATAGCAATCCAAGTATATTTAAGGGAGTTAGAGCGCGGACAGACGGACAGACGGCCATCCGGCCAGACGGACAGACAAACCGAATGCATAAGCACTTTTCAACTTTGTTGGAAAGTGCTAAAAAGGAATTATTTTAAATTCAATTTTAATTTTGCAAAAATTAATCAAGTTTAAGCTCAAATTCAAAATATTTCAAACGAATCCGATCAGCTCAAACACATCTATTGAAATAAGCGAAGTTCATTTGAAATTCATTCTTTTATTTATTTTACTTTCTTCTGTCTTTACAATAAGTGTTTGATTCGTGAAAAATTTTTAATCCCGGTTTTTGACGCATTTACACGTTTTAGGGTTCAGAGATTCCAAAAAACCATTTTTTACAAATTGTGAGTCAATGACGCTGTCTGACTGTCTGTGACATAAATTTTGTAAGTGCTGTATCTGAAGAACTAATGCACGAAATTTGACGCGGCATCCTTTTTCTTAAATATTTAACATCGTGTTTTATTATTTTCTAAAAGTTTCAAATAGTGGTAATATTTATTTAGCAGCTAAAACGTTAAAAAACACTGAGCTTTTTTAAAAAAAATTCTAGCATTGCCTTACGCTACCCCCCCTCCCCCCCCCCGCCCTCCAACCCTCATCCTAAATTTCAAGTGTCATGCTTTATTTAAGCTTTTTCTTATTTTTAAATGGGGTCGGATATTTAGTTTTTTTATATCAACAATTTCGCGTGACAAGATGTGTGCGAAAACTAATATCTGTTACAAATTAAAAATATTTTCATAAAACCGAAAGTTTTTATCCCCCCCCCCCTCAAAAAAAAAAAAAATCTGTTCTTTCTTAATTCTTAATATTTAACGTGAGAACTCCCAAAATTAATCAGGTAAACGCATTATCAAAAGGAACCTACGTCCAAAATTTGAAACAAATCGGTAAATTCTCCGTGAAAAACCTATATACACAAATTAAGGCGGTTTCCCCTCATTCCTCCTTTCTTTATACGTAAACAATGAGCACCCACAACTAATCATGGAGGTGCCTTATCAAAATTATCTTATACCTAAAATTTTAATAAAATCTGATACTTTTGCATAAAAAACTGACTTAACTAAATTAAGGAAGACAGGGGGTGCGGATTACCCTTTTGTTACCCTCCTCTTATTGTTATCAAATGAACTCCTGAAACATAATCAGGGAAGTTCATTATGAGGATACATCTAAGTCCAAAATTTGAAGCAAATTGGATATTTTTATCAGGAATTATCGCATTACATACATACGTACATGGTTACATACACACACACAGAATCTGCGAGCACATTAGCTCTCAGGCTTTGATAGTCTGTGAGCTAAAAACGCATCAAATTGCATCGACGTAGGATAAATTATATCAAAACTAGAAACTTGCCGCCGTGGCGGTTTTAGATTCAATAAAATCACGCCAAATTTAATTGGCCTAAGACAATCTAGATCGGCCTAGGATGAATTAGTTCAAACCAATGAATAGCAGGCTAAACTAGTTTAACCTAAGGACTGTTCGGCCAAACTAGTTTGGCCTAGGAAAATCTGGTCTATCCGATGGGCGTTCGGATAGACTAGTTTGACCTAGGAAAAACTAGTTTATCCGATGGGCGTTCAGATAGACTAGTTTGGCCTAGTAAAAACTAGTTTATCCGATAGGCGTTAGGATAGACTAGTTTGCCCTAAAATCGGGTTTGGCCTGTAACATATGCATCATACATAGGCATACTTAAGGCTTCTATAATAGGAGTTCTATTATAGGAGTTCTAGGCATACTCAAAGGGGTTTGACTGTGCATTTAGCAGTACACACTTAAGTTGCTTGAATCCCATCCATATTTGTATAGATCAAACGCGTATTATCGCCATAAATAATTTCTTATGGTTTTCGTATGGTGCCGTAACCTTTTAACTTCTGAGATTTTTTTCCCCTATAATGATGCTTAATACTAGCAACAAATGAAGATTTAATAATTAGTTAAAATTAAAAGTTAGTTACAACTGTCATTTTCATTCATTTTATGTACAATTTGATTTCACTCAAGGATTAATTAATTTCGTTCCAAGAATTATATAATTATTTTTCAATAAAATGGTTGGTTCAGATTTGCGAAATAATTTACGGGTTGTGTGATAAGGACAAGACAAGTACAACAATACAAATAACATTTAGAGAAAGAATGACCACATACTTGATGAAAATATTTTACAAAGGAAATTTTTCTTATACAAATCATGGAAATGATTGATTTTATGGTGTAAGCTGGTATTTACTAAAAGGTTTAGTTAATATAAAAATCTAATTTTAAAGTCTTAATAAGTCAGCTGTTATCCTGGTCTCCAGCACGGTTTTTTACCCAAGTAACGTGAGTTTTGACTACGGATATTTCAACAGTATGTTGTAATACAGTCGTCCCCGCATAAACGAATATCGACGGTTCCAGAAAAAATATTCGATTAAGCGGGGTATTTGATTAAACGGGGAGGCATATAAATGTAATATTTAAGGTGCAATAAAATGACATAATTATTAAATATAGTATATTTAGTTACCAGAGTAAGAAAATCGTTAAAAACTTTAATAGAATAATACAAACTGAAATAAAAACAAAATGACGTGTAAATACGCAATAGTTCAATGACAGTAAACACATGCATTTTGTTTACATTGCATTTAATGCAGATCATGTGAATTGGATCCAAATTTTGTCATTAAAATTTAATTTACGTAATTTATACAGGTTTAAAAAAAAAAATAGATGAAAACGGTTTATGTGAAATTTTAGAGTAAAAAATGAACGAGATTTTTTTTCGAATGGTATCATAATTACCATCTTGAACCTCTAAATGACAACACATTATTATTGAAGGGTTACTTCGCTCGTTAATGCTAATGCTATAAATTTATAAAGATATCTCTTTTGCATTTCAATATTTTTAAATGATCTTTTTTGCAATGGATAGCTAAGATCGATCTGTACAAAAGGCGTCGTCGTTTTTAACTTTTTCCATTTTTATCGCGGATATTTTTAATGAGGATGATTTCTGTTTCGGGACCGGTTTTGAAAATGAAAGTGTCGCCATTAAAAATAATTGTAAAAAAATCGAAAAAGTGAAAAAGAAGTCTTTTGGCAAACGAAAATAAACAAAATACAAAATTGATCGAAATTCCTGTCCAATTTATGTCACCATTTTTGAAATTAATTCGAAAAAATGAACAAAGAAGGGAACTCCCTTGACCAGTACTTATACACCTGCCAGGCGAAATCCATGCTGGGAGTTCTGGAAATTTGTTTTCTGTGTAACAACCGAAAATGACAAAAAGTGTGGAGGAAATTCCAATTGAAACATGGTTTTCACGCCCATTTTTCAAATTGTCTCACTCATTTGTTATTCGATTAAGCGAGGATATTTCGTGAAAAGTATTCGGTTAAGCGGGAAAAAATAACGTTTGCCCAATGGGATTAAATCAGTTCCGGAGGATTTTATTCGAATAAGCGGGGTATTCGATTATCCGTTACCCGATTAAGTGGGGAGGACGGTATTTGTAAGGTTATTTATTTATTTTTTTATATTAGTTCCAAGGGCGGAGCCAGAATTTGCCCGATGGGGGGGCACTGTATCCCCGACAAGGGGGCCAAGTTCATAATATATATTAAAGGTCAACGCGCTGGACTAGGGTCTAAAAAACTGCGTGGACAAAAATTTCAGGGCCGAGCCCGACCCACTTCCTGAAAAATAAATTAATGGTCCGATCGGCGAGAAAATTTAAAAAATCGACCTGGTTATACGGTCTAGCAAGTACAATATATATACACACATATATATTAGGCCGGCCAAAAATGAATAAATAAAAGTTAAAATCTTGGCCCGACCCGACTCTATATTTCTACAAAACATGAAATTTTAATTCGATAGTTATTATAGTGATTATAGTTATAAACTGTTTTCCACAAAGAGTTCTAATTAAAAAAACTCATTTTTTAGAAGTGCTCTAGTCTGCAATATTTATTTATTTTTTAATGAATATCTATTTGCATGTAAATGGTTTAGTTATTGTTAATCCTTATTTCGTGTATTGGAGACTTTAAAATCAGAAAAAAATGCCACACATAAAATCTTCTACGACAGAATTCCATAGGAACGAAAAAAAAAATGCGTTATAGTTTATTAAAAAAAGATACTTTAACTTTCGGAACCGGCTTTGAAACTGAAAGTGCTTTTTATATTACTATATTTTACTCTTTAATATTTGCAACCAAAATCGAAAAAGTAAAAAATAGTCATATTGAAGATTGAGCTCAGTTATCCCATTCAAAAAACGCTTAAAAATATTAAAATAAAACGAGAAATTCGAAAACAACCTGCCCATTGGTTTAACATTATGGAGCAGGTATTTTGAAGTGAGTGAAAAGTCCTCCTAAGACAGCAATGCGTCATAGGCAGGTTCTATTTCACAGATTTTTCTGTATTTAAATTTTATTTTTAAAATCTACTATTCTTTATAAAGAATGCCTTAAACGTTCCGTAAAATTTGCTGCTAGTGTCATGGTTTGGGGTTGTATGAGTGCAGAAGGACCTGGAAAGTTATGCATCGTCTACGAAATGGTTAACTCTCTGATATATCAAGAAATTTTAGAATATTACATGATTCCATCATCAGAAGATTTATTTGAAGATGATTTCATCTTTCAACAAGATTTAGCGTCCCCGCATACCTCGGTGTCAACTAAGAATTGGTTCCGCCAACGCAACATTAAGGTACTTCCTTGGCCAACAAATTCACCAGATCTTAATCCCATCGAAAACTTATGGTGTATAATGAAGAAAAAACTTCAAGAAAATCCTCCTTCAAGTAAAACTGAGTTAGTGGCACGTATAAAGTCTATTTGGGCTAATATTGATAGAAATGTTTGTAAACACCTTGTATATAGTATGCAAGATCGACTGTACGCTGTTATGAAAGCTAAAGGGGATGCTACAAAATATTAACTACCATTTACTTCATATTCATAAGGTAATATTGTTGCGTAAAATAAAATATTCTAATATTTTGAACCAATCTAAATTTTATTCTAATATTCTGGTGTGTTTAAGGAAGCTGTATACCTAATTTATTGTGCTGTATTTTATATTTTATAAATGTTAAAATCTTATCTAAACATTCCAGATTTAATTTATAAGAAATTTAATTGCATTTACTTAGTATAAAAAATAAATAAATGACAAATAATTTTTTCTTATTACTTTTTCTCAATTATTCTAATATTTTGAATAAGAGCTGTACTGTACAGTGTATGTATATAATTTTTATGTACAATTTTGTACCAATTTTGCAGAAAATAAAATTTTAATAAAAAAAAAAATACTTCTAAACACGCTATTTTCAATATGCTAAAATGTGCATTACCACAATTGCCAGTTCAGAACCTGGAAAAAAATGTGAAGGGAAGTTGCCTAAAAACATTGCCCTATGCGTTTATAAAGTTTCCCAATTATCCGGATTTTTCATTAACTGGATTATCCTCGATACCGACCGGTCCGGATAATCGGCGTTCTACTGTGTGTATTACTGAATGGAAAAATACAAATGAAAAACTTACATAATTAAGACAAATTAAATTAAAGTACGAATTCTGCGTATAAAGCAGTTTTAAAATTAAAACACTCGGGTAAAAATATCAAATCACATATAAACACAAAAAAATAAGAAATCATTTGGATTTACTCGTATGAAAGTCTTGAAACTTTTTATATACAGTAGAAAAATATTAAAATTCGTACTTTCGTTAAAAGAAGGAACTCATAAAATATTTATAATTAGTAGAAATAATAATTTTAATGCAAAATTTGCAAAGTCGTAGACTCTATTTTTTCATTGTCAAAGTTTTTCTTTAAAAGTTCAATTGTAGAATTGTTTTTACGATTTCTGATTAATTATAAAATTTTGTTTAAAAAAAAAACAAAAAAAAAACAAAAAAAAAAAACAGAAGAATTAAAAAAAAAAACCTTATTTCCATATTTAAAAATAAAAATACTAAATCAGGAAAATAATTAACTCCTATTATCTGTGGTCAATGGACAATTGTCGATAATGGAGCACTGCATCTAGGTAACTCTGAAACATCCTTCCAGTCTATCACAACAGGCGTTTTTCTTGTAATTCCCATAGCAACAATAAAAAATATAAATATTATTTTCTCAACCAATCAGCAAGAATACGTTTGCTGATGCTAAACAACGTACTCATCAACATCTTTATCATTCCATTACTCGAAAAGTTTGTTTTATATTAAGTTTCAGAACAGAATTTGAAAACTAGTCAAAACAGACAGGCATGCATTTCCTTTTACTGAATCGCAGCTGTTCTCTGCGGCTTAAACATGGTAAATTCAAATCTAAATAAGAATAAATGTATAAAGAAACAACATACTTCGATATCCTTTTCCATTCTATCTGAACACGTTCAACAACGACGTTACTGTACTAAATATTAATTTATTTTATTTGAATTCAATGTATTTGCATGGCGTGAAATTAATTAGTTGAACTACAGTTTTTGAAATGCGTAACTTATGACTTTATAAATATCACGTTTTATTTTTTTGATAATTTTAATCAAAGCAGATTTTTTTAGATATAGCTGCAATAAAAACAATGTCAAAAACATCTTCAATTTCCATTTTGTTTTAGAATGTATATCGATCGAATGAAGAAAGCGTGATATTCCAAATTTTGATTTAAATCTGAAACAAAGAGCTTAAATACAATATTCCGAAGAGAAATATAAATGAAGTGAAAACTTGTGAAATAGTTGGGAATCTTAAAGTGCATTATTTTCATAACAGCGAAAAGCGACCTGCAATTAAAAATATATCGTTGATCAGAACCGCGAGTTATGCAGAAAGTCTGTGGTCAGCGTGGGCCAAAATTTCTCACCGAGTCCGTCTCAACAATGCTGAAATATCCCTGTGATTTGAAGAGGTTTTCTATTATTTTAAGCAATTTCTTTCTTCTGACTGGAGATTTTTTGAAAATTTTGATCTTCGGTTTCTGATTTTTGCGTATTTTTAGATAAAATGAATTTATAAATTACTTTTCTAAATACGAAAAAGTACTAAGCAGCACAGCTGCCAGAACATGCGTGTAATTTGGTAAACATGCTGCTTTAGGTGCGAGTATTTTAGGTAATTGGAGTTTTTTACTGTATTTTTAAAGGGGGGGGGGGAGTAGAAATGGAAAAGTTAAAGTGCAATTTTTTTGTTGTTTTTACGGATTATAATCAAGGGAAAAAGAAGTTGAATCCACGAATTATTTTTCGAGCATATAGAGTCCTCCACAGATTGGGTTATACCCGACTTAAACTAGTTAATTCTATATCCATTTCAACCTGAACCAGTTTTTAAAAATTAGATGACCCGAACTTAACAAACTCCGACCTAAAACCAACAGTGTTCGATCCGAACCCAATCCCATCTCGAAATGAAAAACAAACTTCCATCTTGTAAAGCAATAATAGAAAAGTAGCCTACAATAATACCACTAGTATAAATTATATTTTTTATGTAGAAAAATCAATATATCTGTATATGCACTTATTGACACCCGGATAATATAATTTTACATTTAAAAATATGTTTCGGGAATACTTTTGAGAAATCAGGTAGAATCGAGCCTATATACTAAAATAGTTAAAATCAATCCGACTCGAAAAATAGAAGTCAATCCGAAAAAATATTAACTTTAGCCAGATCTGACTCAAACTGCCTGTCGAGTTGGGTTTAGTTTCCCGAGGTGAATGCAGAACTCTACCAGAACCTCGAGCCCGACATCGTCACATTTTGACCTGAACGCCTGAACCCAAAATATTTCAACATCAACCAGACGACAACCGTATCTGATGAAAAAATATTTCCATATTGTAATGCAGTTATGTAAAAAATTGTATCTTCAGTATCAGTTTTAACTTTTAAGTTAAAAATCAGTATAGATAAACTCATTAATATTCATATACATATAGTTTTTCATCGTAAAATAAATTTTGTAAATTCTTATGAGAGTTGGATTCATCTCGAATCAAGAACCATTAAGTGCCAACATCCAACCCGAACCTGAAACTATTAAAGTTAACCAAACTGGAATCCGACTCAGAACGACAAAAGATTGGGCTCAACCCGATCCGGTTCAGACTGCGAGTCGGGTCAGATTCAGTTTGCACGACCCGATGCAGTATTCTATTTGTCATCCAAGACAACCCCGACAACGTAATTTTCGTTTGCGTTCTCTTAACCGAATCGAAATCTTTTTTTGTTGAAATATAAGCACGTACAGAGTCATTCGTGTATCATCCTGTGTAGTAATCCATGTAGATTTTCAATTAAAAAAATTATGATTTAAAAAAAAAAAAAAAAAAAAAAAAAGGGTTTATTTGAACTCAAATTTTAGTCAGAAACCGACTCATATCCAAAAGAATTAGTTTAGAAGATCCAACTTTGAAAAAAAAAAAAAAAAAAAAAAAAACTCCATATTTCGATTTAACTTGACCGGGCTGAAATTCAAACGTCAAAATATTTTCCCCGACGACATTGAATTTTGGCCCCGATGGGGGGGCCAGGTATGCCCGACGGGGGGGCATATGCCCCCCCGCCCCCCCCCCCTCTGGCGCCGCCCTTGATTAGTTCGTTTAGTGTCTTTATTAGCTAACTGACTGTCTGAATCCACGCACACATAATTATTTTTCATAATGTCAATTTATAGAGCAAGTTAATAATTTTTTCAACATAGTTATTGACTCTACTTGTAATATGGAATGATTTAGATGCAATACTGTGGTAGTCAAAGATGAATGTGTTGTTATATTTTAAGATATGTGTACGCAGAGCGCATGCGTAAACGGATAAAGAAACATTTATTTTCAGGGCAACTTACCTTTTTAATCGAATTTTTCTCGTCATCAGCTTGCCAACGAGTTTTTCTAGGTGCTGCTTTAGTCTTAGTTTTGTCTTTTTCTGAAGGAGATTTTGGCCGAGGTTTTTGTCGTTTGGACTTCGAATCGTTAGAACGGCTCCTGCTTCTGTCTCTACGTTTAGACTTGGATTTCTTCATAGTTCTGAGAAAAAATATATAATAATATTAATAAAAATATGTTTTAATTTCAAATACAGTGAAACTTCCATTTTACGAAGTCTAATCCTTACGCTTAAACACTTCGTTAAGAGCAAAATTTGTTAAATAGAAATCAATTAAAATTCATGAAATTTGTATAATAAAATACACATGCATAAAATGAAAAGTACACATACATTGGAAATATTGGGGAAAAAATAATCCGGGCAATAACTTTTTTTTTATGCAATGTAAGCATATAAGAAAAATTCAATTAGAATAATGTAAAACACACAAAATAAAAATAAATAAACAGCTTTCTCAACTAAAAAAAATTCATTAATATTACTCTGTACTTTATGTCTCTGTACTTATACATTACTTTTTATAAGAATTACACTGTTCATAAAAATGTTCACATTTTCGTAAGTATCCGAACATTTTCGTGAAACTGGAATCTCCTTCTTATTGTATTGAAAATTTTTAGCATTTTTTCTTTTGAATGAAAATGATTAAATACATAAATAATTTCCTTTTCATACAATCCACTGAAACAAATTTATACATCTATCACAACAACAACCTCTCATTTGAAAATTGTACACGCACGAAAGTGGAATAAACTTCATTATATAAAATATATTCTACGTAATATGAAGATTAATTTACATATCATTTACGCGTTAATGGTATTAAAAATCGAGGTTCAGCAGAAATATTCTTTAAGCAGAAAACTTTGTTAAATAAGAACTTCGTAAATGGAAATTCCACTGTAAATGATTCTTTTTACACATACTTACATTTTTCATGTATTTGCATGTTAAAAATTATACATCAGGTGATTGTATGTCAATTAATATAAATATCAGTGTTCAAATTAATCGGGACAAGCTGAATAAACTTTTGATTCTAAGCAATTCTTGAAATTTCTTAAAAGTATTGTGTATTTTCGTTGTACTTGACCATGTCTATCCCAATGAAAATTCCATCTCGACAATATTTAGGAACAAACAATACTGTTAAAAAAAAAAAAAATAAAAATAAAAAACGGACGATTTTATGGAAATTGTACTGGTAGTCTGGACACCAATACAATTTACTTTTTTTTTTTTTTTTACGAAAAGAATTCCGTAAATTCCAGAAATTTTTCCGTTTTTTTCGGAACTTATTTTCCTACGTTTCTTTGAACTATTCCTTTTTTTTCCAGATATTTTCATAATATCTACAGTTTTCAATAAAAAAAATACTAACAAACTTTGATTGAAGCCTTACACTAGACAACCTACAGCAGAAACATTATGCTAAATTTTCAATGAATGCATTGAATATTGGTGAAATGCGAGTATTTATCAGAAAACATATTTAACTGCACATAAGATAACATTTTTTTTCTTTCATAACTTAATATCCAACATTATAGGCTAAAATTATATAAAATTTCCAGCAAATATCATCAGAATGAAAAATGTATATCAGTGATATAATCAGCGAAATTTCATTACTTTTAAAAATACTTTCTTATGAAATTTGTTGTTGGCCCTCTAAATGCACAAAAGATTGAATTTTACCAGCAAAGCATAGGTTGAAAAAATTCAAAGTTCCAAGAAAATAAGTTAGAATCATTATCGAAGATGGAGAAAAATTAATCTGGTACCTCTTAAGAAATTCGGAAAGAAAAAAGACTAAATTCGAAGGTTGGTTAACGTCGGAATGTCCCAATTAATTTGCACATTGCTGCATTAAAAATAAGAGTGTCTATAGATTTTATTATAAAAAGCAAATATAAAAAACCCTCCAATCTTTAAAAAGGTAAATCAATAATATTAAATACAAATATTTGAAGGGAACATTGATAATCAATGTGGATCAGGGCTTTCGAAAAAATTTCACTTTGACTGCCGGGTAGGTCAAATTACTAGAAAAAGAGACGAGAAGTGGCTTCATAGATCATATCTATATTTAATTTGGATAAATAAATTCAAAAGTCAGGCTTAAAAACATATTTTTTTGTATGGTTCGTAAAAAATAATAATTACACGTTTCTAGAAATTACGGTGTCATGATATATTAACATTACACTTCAAATGGAAAAAAAAAAAAAAAAAAAAAAAAAAAAAAAAAAAAAAGATTGTTAGACAATTTAAAAAAATCATTGAACTTTTTATTTATTTTATTTTTTTATTATGTTAGGGCTTCAAATTAAGATTTGAACGAAGTTATAAAGTTTAAAGTTTAAAAATAATTTTCAAGGCTGCACCTTTCAGCAAAAAAATCCTAAAGACTCGATTATTGGAAATGTCGTGATTCTTGAATATTTCATCAACAATTATCTTTTTTGAAATGCTAAATATATTTTTCATTTAAAGTAAATATACATAAAGCACTAATTCATAAAAAAAAGTGATTAAGCCAGTTTGTTTTACTTTTTAAAAATGATGTTGTTACAGTAAATGAACTCATGTCTTTTCATATCAATTACGAATTTTTCGTTAATTACCCAATCTAATTTTTGAATATGAATTTGAAAATAACGCTAAACAAGCTGGAAAATAATAATAATAATAATAAAACTTCACATGTTAAACTCTGTTGGATTTACAGCAATACTGAAAAATAAATCAGACATTAATTTCACATTTTCTGTTTTCCTTCAACATATTTTAAAACTTTGTTTGACAATTAAAAAAACATCCGTGATTTACTCCACCACTAAAAACGCAAAACAAATTGATGAATCACACTTTCATGGCAGTGGAATACTGTTTCACAACTTCGATGTTAAAAAACATAATCACATTAAAAATTAATTTTCCTAATTGTGATTTGAACACCAATTTGAAGTGATTAATTAGTTCAAAAACTTTGGCTCTTTTCTGCGTGCATTTCGTTTTGCGCTGTATATAACTTCCAATGCGAATATTTTATTTTTACTTTTTTGTTTTTTCTTAAATGAACTACAACCGATACTTAAATCCTTGATATGTCTGTCGCTTTTAGAGGGCGGGTACTTTTGTTCGAAATATTATCAATAAATGTTTCACTTCTGTTAACCTGTTTTTGATCCCAGCATATGTTTTTAACCGAAGAGCCTATTAAAAGTACATTTGACAATCGCAGTATAATTGTTATTTACGGTGTGTATCTTTTTTAGGTAAGCCAATTCAAGTATTGATTTTGCGTTTCTGTATACATCGCTACAGAACACTCGCTTTTGTTTTTCCATTTGTCTTCCATTTTAATATCACTTGGAAAGCTTTTGTGCCTTGGAAAACTTTTCAGAAGCAACAGCTGTATGCACCACGATAAAACTGATGAGACATCGCAATTTTTTAAATCAATTTCTAACGTATACGCCTACGTACTCACAATCGAATAGTATAGCAAATGTTTGCCTATCAAAAGTACGTGGCTTATAAAAATTGAATATTTCAGTCGGCGCTCTGCTCTGCTCTAGAACTTAATTGCGAGTAAATTGAAATGAAATTGTTGATATTTTTGCTCGAACTGTTATTAACTTTTCTTTTTTTTTTTCAGAATCCCCCAACTATTTTGGTGGAACTAATAATGATAGGTTGTTCTGTATATTGATTATAAAAATATATTAAAGCATGGGATTTGAAGTTTGCTAATTAGTAACGATTCTCCAACTGTTAACATTTATTTTTGGTGGCCAATAAAACTTTACTTTGTTCGATGTAATTGTTTGATAGTACTTTTTGAATGAAAATTGCAGAATGAAAACGGGCGCTCTTTTCGAAAATATGTATTTAGTAAGTAGAATATTTGATTTATTACTATTACCTTAAAGTAAAATATGAGAAATCGAACATCTGTTTGAGATAATAAATGGACTTCAGTTCAGAAATATATATATATATAGAAAATTATAGAAATAGATAATTTAGGGATATATTTCACAAGATTTGAGTTTAAGGAAAAAAACATGTATTTTTTCAATTATTTACTTAATAAAAATGGCGGTTCAAGCATTTCTAAAGGGTTTAAAAATTAACTATTTTATCCGGTAAAAATGACTTTTTTTTTCAAAAATTATTTATTTTAATTAAAAAAATTTAAGTTCGTCAAAGTGAAGTCATTTTTAATTCGTCAATTCCGAAATTAGAAAAATCTTAAAAGAATCAATCAATATAATTTTGATAAATAATGTTTTGCATAAAAATCATGTAATCTGCAAAACGTAATTTTCCCAGTTACCCAATTTTCCTACATTATAAATGTTTACTCAATTACGATTTTGTTATTATTTATTTATTTTTTATTATATTATTAAGTTTATAACGTCATTTTTACTTTACCAGCTCCGTTATTAGAAACTAAAAAATCCCTGTCGGCTTGGCCTATAGGCGGAGGTAGATTTCGAAGAATGCTCATTTTAACAAAATAATAATAATAATAATAATAATAGAGTGCGATTAGAGAAACATCCCAGAAACTTCATTTGGCCGCTTATGAAAAATTCTTAATTTCATTTTTCTGTAAGAACTGGTTTTATAAGAATCATCTTAAGCGAAATTCAGCTCAAATGCCCATTTTGACAACATATTTTGAAATATATTCGGAATTTATTAAAAAATCAATCAAAACAGCACATTATATAGTTCCTAAATAACAAAAAATTATCTATTGAATGCGTTTGAGAGCAAAATTGAATTTAAAACTGAGTCATAAAATAACCGATTTGTAGCATCCTTAATTCTTTAATCATGATCGCTTCGGAAAATTTTGTGCGAAATGCCCACTTTGACAGCATTTTAAAAAATATATTCTATCTTTATCAAAAAAATGGCCAATGCGTCACATTATATACACTGGTGTCTAAAAGTTAAGCATAATTGGTAATTAAGTAAGTAATGAAAGAAATATAAATCAAAATGTGGTGAAACTCCAGGTATGTAAATAAAATAGTACGCGTCATATATTTTCGCGAAGAGTTTTCCCCGAAATCGAACAGGGGACCATCAACAAATTGAAAAAGACTGAAGATCTTTTGGATAACCCTGTCAAAACTAATGTAGCAAAAGCGTTCAAACTGCACATTATGATTAAGTGGCTTATTGTAATGTACTGTGTTTATTTTTATAAGGATAGTATTCATACTCGTACAGAAATTAAGGTTTTTATAAAAACAGTCCTAAGTTTTTTGCTTAGAATTTGCAGAGTTCTTAATATAAAATAATGTTCTTTTCTGAAAATATGACAAACCTCATTGTACACAATACCCTGTCATCAGAATTTAAAAATAATAAAAATTGTATGAAAAATGAGTAGGTTTAGTAAATAATTTTTCATTGCGCATGCGTCAACGATATCAAAATTTCATTTGCATATTGTGTTAGCTAAATGTATAGAGCAACTTCTGTAAAAGTTTCAAAAACATAGCTTGAAAACTCTGAAAATTATCGTCTATAGAATCACCTCAAAATCCGTTATTCCTAAAAGGAAGCAAAATATCAGGGGTTTTATCCAAGTATAGTTGTACGTGCAATATTGTCTAGGCACGAAACAATGGAATATGGATACAGCCCCTCATCTTTTTGCTTCATTAGGGAATAAAATATTTTGATCTCATTCTATCAACGATAATTTTCAGAATTTTTAATCTATGTTTTTGAGATTTTCACAAAAGTTGCTCTACACATTTAACTAGCATAACATGCTAATGAAATTTTAATAGCGTTCAGGCATGCGCATTAAAAAATTATTTAGTAAACCTGCTCATTTGTCATGCAATTTTTATTATTTTTAAATTCTGATGACAGGGTATTGTGTACCATGATGTTTGACATATTTTCAGAAAAGCACATTATTTTATATTAAGAACTCTGCAAATTATAAGCAAAAAACTTAGGACTGTTTTTAAAAAAACATTAATTTCTCTACGAGTATACATGCTATCCTTATAAAAATAAACACAGTACATTACAATAAGCCACTTAATCATAATGTGCAGTTTGAACGCTTTTCCTACATTAGTTTTGACAGGGTTATCCAGAAGATCTTCGTTCTTTTTCAATTTGTTGACGATCCCCTGTTCGATTTCGGGGAAAACGCTTCGCGAAAATATTTGACGCGTACTATTTTGTTAACACACCGGGAGTTTCACCACATTTCGATTTATATTTCTTTCATTACTTACTTAATTACCAATTATGCTTAACTTTTGGATACCAGTGAAGTTCCTAAATAGGAGGATCTATAAATTGGATGCATTTGAGAGCAAAAATGGATTTAAAAACGAGTCAGAAAAAATGCAATTTCTTATTTGAATACTTCTTAAATTTTCGTCACGATGGCTTCGGGAAATTCTGTTTAAAATACCCTTTTTGGTAGCCTTTTTTGAAATATATTCTGTCTTTATCAAAAAACTGGCCAATGCGTCACTTTATACAGTTTCTAAATAAGAGGATCAACTATTTGGATACGTTTTAAATCAAAAATGAATTTAAAAATGAGTCAGAATTTTAAGCAGTTTAGATTTGAGGTTTTTTCTCCAACTCCTATTTTTGTTTAATTTATTTTTGCAATACGAATTGGTCCTATGAAAAACATCTATACTAATAAAATCCGTGCGCCTCTGTCTGTCTGTCTGTCTGCTTGAAGCCGATTACAGTTCGCAACGCGGGCGAGTTGGAAGTCGCGAGAGGTGTCTTTAGATAAAAAATTCCGGGAAAGTCATTTCGGGCATTTTCGAGACCATGGGACCAAAATTAAAAAAATTATGAATTAAAAACTGGTCGGGAATCGGAACGGAAAACGTCTTATTTCCCAAACAGGTCTCAAACGGAGCTCTGAGGCAGAACACTGCGCTACCTTGCGGTGAAGAACAGGAACTTTTCCCCTTTGGCTAAAAGAAGAAGCAGCCGAAAACCTATTTTTCTCCCGTCAATTTGTCAAAGAATGTATAAGAGAAAAAGAAGTAATTGGTAAAAAATATTAAACACTGTTTAATTAATATAATAAGTACAACTATTTAAGCACAGCAAGATATGTTCACTAAGAGGTAATAGTGTTGCTAATTAATATTTTGAGGATCTCAGATGTAACTGGCTATTCATATATTTATTCTGTATGTGAGTATTAATCGTTGTAGCTCATTTTCATACTTTTTCTTTTTGGTAGCATACACGAATATTGTGTAACCTAAGATTTACGCGATTAATACTAATTTCTGTTAGTAAAAACGGAAAACGAGCTGCCAAAATTATTTGTTAGTTATGTTCTTTGTGATATTAATGAAATTACTTATTTTTTTTAATAGCAGTCTTTTGCAGTTTTTAATAAACAAACTTTTTTTTGCGCGTTTTTTCTTAAACCATCATGCAGACAGTTTTTAAAGTAGAAAAAACTGATTACATATTCAGAATCTGCGTAAAAGTCTGCTTCTGATGATCCAAAAAATACGAGAAAATGTATTATGGACGCGCAGCGCCAACCGTGCAAAACTAAATATTTTTAACGGGACAATGGCGACCATGGCGCGTAGCGTCGGTGGGCCGGCTTCGCACGATGGGTCCGTACCGCCCACTGTGCGAAATCACATATTTTAACGGGATAATGGGCGCATAACAACCATAGCTCTTTAATTTACTTTTTTTGTGCTGAGGATTCGAACACCAAGACTTGTTTATTAAATGAATTTTTTTGTTTATTATATAATGCTTAATATCGAGGTTCGTTTGGAAAAAGTGGCCCAGCTAGCGGGCGTAGCTCGCTAGTCTATACTAATAAAATCCGTGCGCCTCTGTCTGTCTGCTTGAAGCCGATTACAGTTCGCAACGCGGGCGAGTTGGCAGTCGCGAGAGGTGTCTTTCGATTGGAAATATTCCGGGGAAGTCATTTCGGGCATTTTCGAGACCGTGGGACCAAAATTAAAAAAGTTATGAATTAAAAACCCCTTGGGAATCGGAACGAAAAATGTCCCAAATACCAAACGGCGCTCAAACGGAGCTCCGAGGCAGAACACTGCGCTACCTTGCGGTGAAGAACCTGAACTTTTCCCCTTTGGCTAAAAGAAGAAACAGCCGAAAATCGCTTTTTCTACCGGCGCTAATTGCGTTTTTTTTTTTTTTTTTTTTGCTCGTTTTTTCTTAAATCATCATGCAGACAGTTTTTAAAGTAGAAAAAAACTGATTACATATTCAGAATCTGCGTAAAAATCTGCTTCTGATGAACTTAAAAATACGGAAAAATGTCTTAAGGGCGCGTAGTGCCCACCGTGCAAAACCAAATATTTTTAACGGGACTATGGGCGCGAAGCGACCATAGTTCCGATCCACAATCTTTTTTTTTTTTTTTTCAAGTGCACGTGGCCCACAGTGCGAAATCACATATTTTTAACGGGACCATGGCTCTTTAATTTGCTTTTTTTGTGCTTGAGGATTCGAACACCAAGACTTGCTTATTAAATGAATTTTTTTGCTTATTATATACTGCTTAATATCGAGGTTCGTTTGGAAAAAGTGGCCCAGCTAGCGGGCGTAGCTCGCTAGTCTATACTAATAAAATCCGTGCGCCTCTGTCTGTCTGTCTGCTTGAAGCCGATTACAGTTCGCAACGCGGGCGAGTTGGAAGTCGCGAGAGGTGTCTTTCGATTCGAAAAATTCCGGGAAAGTCATTTCGGGCATTTTCGAGAACGTGGGACCAAAATTAAAAAAGTTATGAATTAAAAACCGGTCGGGAATCGGAACGGAAAACGTCTAATTTCCCAAACGGAGCTCAAACGGAGCTCTGAGGCAGAACACTGCGCCACCTTGTGGTGAACGACCTGAACTTTTCCCCTTTGGCTAAAAGAAGAAGCAGCCGAAAACCTCTTTTTTCTCCCGAGAAAACGACTTTAGTTTCGGTTCTTTGAAAAAGAACTAATTGGTAAAAAATGTTAAACACGGTTTATTTTCATACTTTTTTTTTTTTTTTTTTTTTTTTTTGATAGCATACACGAATATTGTGTAACCTAAGATTTACGCGATTAATACTAGTTTTTGTTAGTACAAACGGAAAACGAGCTGCCAAAATTATTTGTTAGTTATGTTGTTGCTGATATTAATGAAATTACTTATTTTTTTTAATAGCAGTCTTTTGCAGTTTTGCAGTGCGAAATCACATATTTTTAACGGGATAATGGGCGCATAACAACCATAGCTCTTTAATTTACTTTTTTTGTGCTTGAGGATTCGAAATCCAAGACTTCCTTATTAAATGAATTTTTTTGCTTATTATATACTGCTTAATATCGAGGTTCGTTTGGAAAAAGTGGCCCAGATAGCGGGCGTAGCTCGCTAGTGTCAATATAAAAGTTGTAGTAGAGGTCTGCACGGGCCGGAATTTCCAGGCCCGGGCTCGGCCTAGCCCGTAGGAAACTTTTTTCGGCCCGACCCGGCCCGTTGTAAAACTCAAAAGTTCGGCCCGGGCCAGAGCCGGTCCGTTTAAATTTTTATATTTTAGGTCCGGCTCGGCCCGTACAGAAATCAGTGAAAACAGGCCCGGCCCGGTCCGTTTTGGCCCGTTACAATTTCTACTTCTACAACTTCTAAAAAATTCAGATTTTTTTTCATATAATTAAGATTTCTTTAAAGAATACTTCATACATATCTATAAAATGATTTTACAGTATATTTTACAGGAAATACATATTAGCAACATTAGTGATTACTAAGATTCTTAGGCTTTCAATAATCAAATAAAGATTCATCAAAAATTAATATCACTTAGAAAAGAAAAAAGAAAGAAAATTAAAAACATCTTAACTTTTGAAGCTGTTTAATGAAAGAAGATTTATAAAAATATTTCTATATCATTTTATTAAAGATTTTAAATCCAAATTCATTCGTTAACTCACATATGTGCTTTTCTGATAGATTTCTAAATTCATTTTTTTCTCAGAAACGCACAGCAGGTATCTTTATTCAGAAACTATATAATCAAGTGGCATTATCCGTTTTTTGATACAAGCAATTTAAGAATACTGAAAGGAAATAAATTACTGTTATAGTTAGCATTTTCAATAGAATTTCTGGAAGCGATAGCATGGGAAGGGAAAAAAACCTGCAACCATTTGAGAAACTATTGTAACTGAAAAAATTTATGGAAGTATTTTTTTCATCAAAAATGAAAAATGCTATTCGATTCCAAATGCCTTCAATAGTCAGGCTAATCACTTTTATATTTTTACAATTAAAAATTAATCTGAAAATGTGTCAAACTTTCACGTTATTGAGAAATTAATTTAAAAACCATCAAACTTTCGCGTATTGAGAAATTAATTTAAAAACCATCAAGGAGTATATATCCAAAGATTAATCTAACATAAGTTCTTTATCGCTGTTAATAATTTTACAAATCATGTTGTCTGCCCTACAGATCTTGAGAACAATTAAGCCTTGTTCCGGTCCGGCAAGTCTATGTGTAGAAAAATAATGCAAGCTTGATCTCGGCCCGGTATGAGTCAGCTAAAAAAATATTAAAACGGGTTACACAGGAAAAACGGGTTTAACTGTCCGATGTACAAGCACACTGTACACGTTACATTTTTATATTGATGCTGTCAAACTAGTATGGCTCGTGACGCACATTTATATTTATTCTCGTTAAAACCATTTGCGTTGAAAATAGATCATATTTTATCGTTTCTGCTTAAAGCTTCAGAACGGGCCGACTGGCCCAAAAAATTTTTTATTGGCCCGGCCCGGCCCGTATGGCCCGTTCAATTTTTTTTGCCGGCCCGGCCCGTTGAGAAAACTATTCTGATTCTGCCGGCCCGGCCCGCGGGCCGGGACGGGTACGGGCACTGGGCCAAGCCCGGGCCCGTACAGACCTCTAAGTTGTAGATATTATTGAGAAGATGTAAAATAAATTTAATTAGATTTGATAGCTTAAAAATTGACGGAGTTATGGATTTTTTTCTTTTTTCACCCCCTTTTTTCTTTTCGTTTTTGATTTTTTTTTCATCGGTAAAAGTTGGTCCTATCAAAAACTTGTAAGTACAAAAGTTTTAGATACTTTTGAGAACATTTATAAAAAAATTAGTTAGACTTAATATCTTGAGAATTGACGAAGTTATGAATTTTTTTCTCCGAAAAGCCCTGTTTTTTTCGCTCCTTGAGCCCATTTCTAAATTTATTAAAAATCTGTCTTGCATAAACTTTTGGCCCAATTTAAGAAGTAATATAAACTTTAAACCGATTCGATATGCATTTTAATTAAGAAGTCATGGTGTTTTTTCGATTTTTACCAAAACCCTCCCTATTTTCACCCCCTTGGACCGATTTTGTCCATTAACGAACTTAGCCGAGATTTTATACCCCTTGATTTTACGTATCAGTTTGGAAGAGATTGGAGCAAAACTATAGAAGTTATCGTGTCCATAAGAAAGTGATATATATATATATATATATATATATATATATATATATATATATATATATAGAACCATTAGATAATACTACAAATCAACATCAATTACTGTAAAAAATTTTTGTTAATGCCAAACCATATCACACAGAGGAGCTGTCATAATTAGAAATAAAATTGAAAATGTGGTATTTAGCTCGTTATCAAGGGCAATACTAAATAGCCACATTAATTGCGATTAATTTCTGAGTGGAAATCAGGATAGACCTAAAAATGATTTATAGATAGATAGATAGATAGATAGACAGATATATAAACTTTTTTACTGAAGGTAGTTTTGGGGTCTAGGGGTTATGATCGGCGTAGATCTGCAAAAATTTTTCAGAAATTCCAACATTGGTGCGATCGCAATAGGTAGTATTTCATACGAAATCTACCTAAAAATGTTAAAAGAACAATAAATACTTTGGGCAAATAACATTTTCCATAAAGCATGACGTAATCTACAAAATGGAATTTTCGACATTTCTGTTTAATATACATTGTAAATATGATCTCGTACTCGAAATTTAATATTAAATAAAATGAATGTTATACATCTTTTTTTTCTAAATGTACAATAATATCGGATTTATTTTTCTTTCAAGAAATCGAAAGATCGTACGCAATTTAAATGCAACACATCGGATTGCTACGCAGGTAGTAAATTAATAAATTACGTACTTGTACTAATGATAGTTTATTTTGTTGTTTAAATTTCTCAACTGAATTCGAAAGTGTTAAGCAGAAAGGTGCGTAGTTATGATAACATGGCAAAAGAAAAGAAAAAAAAATGTTGATGGTTAAATGATAAGTTGGTTACTTCGCTAAAAGAAATTAAGGCTGTATTTAATCCAAACTGCTTATTTTCTGATTTATTTTTCAATTAATTTTTGCTTTCAAACGCATCAAACTGGCAAATTCTCTTATTTAGAAAGTACACGATGTGCCGTCTTGTCGATTTTTTGATAAATGCTGAAAATATTGCAAAAAAAAAAAGGCTGCCAATATTGGCGTTTTGAATCGAGTTTTCCAAAGCGGGAGATCTGGGAACGAAAAAATTGGTGATACTGAGAAAGTAATTGTTTATAAATCAAATTCTGATGAATTCAACGAAAATTGAAATCATACAGCACCTTACACATCTGTTCAAACATCTCTTCAGTAAGTTCCATGTTTCTTTTTTTAAAAATGAGTCTGAAAATGTATCGGAAAATTTCGAGCTGTTGAGGGTGGAAAAATATTTTTTCGAATACGAATTATATATAAAAGAAAAAGTTCATCACGTACCTGAAAATTATCACAGAAACAGAAATAGTAGTAAATATAAACTCATAAAACTCTTTTTAGTTTTAAGGGAGAAAAAGAATCCTTGTTATTCTTCTACTCAACACGTGCTCAGCCAACACCCCCTATAGTTATTATAGGGGGATTATAGGGGGTGTTGGCTCAGCTCAAACGAAAGCTAAGAACTTGAACAAAAGATACAAAGTTGGTGATTGTAGTAGTGTGGAGGCGTTACCTGTATTGGAATGCAACCACTGAGAAAGAGGAAAACTAGCTCAAAAAGTTGACAACGAGCTTCAAAGGTAGAAACGGAGAAAAGAAAAAAAAAAAAAAAATAGATTAAGGGGGATTTTTAAACATAAGCTGATCGCTCATTTTTCGAAATTCGAAAGCACTTATTTACTAGATGGGTATAGTAAAAAAAATAATAACTCATTATTATATTACATAGCTAAGTGGAAAAAAAAAAAAGGATTTGCCTTTAGAAATGTCAGTTAATATTTTATTTATTTCCTATTACATGATGTTGCAACATTAAGCAAAAATTTCAACATCAAATGCATTACTTCATAAGAAATTTGAATTAAAAATCCAGAACATGAAAAACAAAGTTTCCGCGATTTTTAATTATATTTTTGAAAAATTCTAATTACTAAACAAAAGAACTAAATATATGAATGAGATATTAGTATTAATTTCAAGGTGGCAATACTTACAAAAATTATAGATAAACACAAAATATTTGCCAGACAGGACATTTTGAATTAAGCTTTAAAAACTACCCACACTGCAATCTTTTTTTTAGCGATTAAAAATATAGTTGCTACGTTTACCCCGTTAATTGTGCATTTTTTAAGGCCTTTCGTACAGTGTATGTTCAAATATGTTCCAGTCCCGTATGACATTTTCTTCATTTTTCTACCATATCTTAATTTTGAGTATCAACAATTTGTTCATTTTTTAGTTTGCTTTCAATTTTCCCCTTTTTCTGAAAAAAAAAAAATATATATATATATATATACATATATATATATATATATACAGGGTGAGCAAAAAGTCCGTAAAAACTTTAAAAATTCATAAAAACCGAAAAAATAACCGAAATGAAAAACGGTTTGCAGGGTTAACATCCATAGGTCACGGGGATTTTTTTAAGACAGAAATAAAAAATAATTCAAAAAACAGCCGACAGATGGCGCTGGTACTTGCGATTTCCGCGGAAATATGCAAATGAACCGGTTATAAGAGCTTGCGCTCCTAATCCACAACTAGTTCACCGTTGTGAGCCGTGAACTTGATCAAGGATGCTCACTGTGAAGGACAAAGCTTTGTTGGTGAAGTTATTTTACATGAACAAGGAATCAGCGACTATTGCTTTGCGTAAATTCCGATTTCAAAAGGATTTGAGGACGGGAAAGGGGCCTTTAACAGCGGCAGGCCTCATAAAGCTTGTTCGGCGGTTTGAGGAAACATTCTGTTCTTTATTTGGGTATCTTTTCTTTGATTTGGATACGTCAGCGCCACCTATTGGCTGTTTTTTGAATTATTTTTCTTTCATGTCTTAAAAAAATCCCCGTAACCTATAGATACTAACCCTGCAAACCGTTTTACATTTCGGTTATTTTTTCGGTTTTTATGAATTTTTAAAGTTTTTACGGACTTTTTACTCACCCTGTATATTACATGCGCAATAAATGTAAAAATGTCTTGTTTCTTATTAGGATGACAAAATTTTTAGGAGAGTTGTGCAATACTATTTGCTGCGTATTTGTGAATTCTTTGAATAGTATTAGATCATTTGAACGGGACATTATTATAGATTATAAGTATCTACATTATAAAATTTTTAATTTAGCATATTTGTGTCTTAAGTTTTAATATTTTATTTGATTTTTTATCTCCTTTTATGGTTAACTAGAATCATGTATTTTTTATGGGATTTTTTTTACTAAACTCTTACACTAATTTTTTCTAAATTTTTACACTAATTTAATATTAAAATTTTCGGGATCATCAATCATCATCGAATTGTAAGATGTTTTGATTTATTTTTGTTCTTAGGTACAATTCAATTAATTCTTCATTATTAGTGGTGAAATTTTTTATGCGATTTTTTACTAAACTTTCACGCTATTATTTATACTAAAATTTTCGGGATCATCAATAACCATCATCGAAATGTATAAGATGCTTTGATATATTTTTGTTCTTAGGTACAGCTCAATTAATTCTTCATTAACAATGGTGAAAATTTCATGAAAATTAAATTTACATACAAAGTTTCACTAAAAATATGAACAAGAACGTTAATAAAAATTCCATGTTAGATTTTTGAAATAGCATATAATGTGTTACCTTTGCCCTACAGCATGCGTTTCACACAAAATAAAAAGTTTTCGAACGTTGAAAACACTAGACACACGCAAAGCAAAGCAAATTTACAAAATCGAATTTTACATTGTATTTTCAGCAAAAGCAATTCAGAGAAAATGGACAAATAATGTTTTAAAAATTATAGTTTGATAAAAAAATTTTTGTCATAGAAAGATAAAAATTTTCCGATAGTAAATAAATAAATGCAAAATGAATAAGCAACGGAACTAAACAACTATGTAAAAAACATATGAATATATTTTTATTTTGAATGAGCGGTTGAAAAGTGGATATCGATAAATAAACTAGGCACTTTTCTAAAAAAAAATTTTGTATCGACTGCTACACGCGTTCAGGTGTCTGTATGGACGCTGGCAAAGCGAAATCCAGGGAAGGGTAAGCTTTCGAAAAGACACACCTAATGTTCCCAAATACATACAAAATATTAATATGTGAAGCAGTCAATAATTTAAAACACTTCCTATGAATCATAAAAATTATATTTTTAATGAAGCTCCAGCCCATCTGATGAATACAAAATAAATAAATAAATTTTTCATTTTGTAGAAAGCTACT
The DNA here is from genome assembly GCA_964019185.1 of Maratus speculifer. Taxonomy (NCBI): domain Eukaryota; kingdom Metazoa; phylum Arthropoda; class Arachnida; order Araneae; family Salticidae; genus Maratus; species Maratus speculifer. The sequence goes on from OZ025294.1 coordinate 282,955,331, forward strand.
AGAAACTTATTTCTGCATTTTTAATTATTTTTAATATGCCACATTTCATCATCATCATCATCATCATTATTATTTTCGATTGACATGTTTAAAAGTTTTATTGCACGTGGTTTTGATGAAAAAATTTTAAAAAATAAATCTACAAACTAAGTTTCATTAAAAATATAAACAAGAACGTTAATAAAAATTCCATGTTAGGTTTTTGAAATAGCATAAATTGTGTTAACTTTGGCCTACGGTATTCATTTCACACAAAAAATAATAAGTTTTATTCGAACGTTGAAAACACTAGACACGCAAAGCAAAGCAAATTTGCAAAATCGAATTTTACATTGTACTTTCAGCAAAAGCAAATCAGAGAAAATGGACAAATAATGTTTTAAAAATTATAGTTTGATAAAGATTTTTTTTTTTTTTTTTTTTTTTTTTTTTTTTTTGTCATAGAAAGATACAAATTTTCCAATAATAAATAAATAAATGCAAAACGAATAAGCGACAGAACTAATCAACTAGTATGTAAAAGACACATGAATATATATATTTTTTGAATGAGCAATTGAAAAGTGAATATTAATAAATAAATTAGGCACTTTTTTAAAGAAATGTTTCATAAATTTTGTATCTACTGTATACGCGCGCTCACGTGTCTCTATGGGCATCGACAAAACAAAATCCAGGGAAGGGCAAGTTTTCAAAAAGAGGTACCTAAAAAGACGTACCCAACCAAGAGAACTTGTTTTGATGTGCAGCATTTACTCGTGTATAAACGCGCATTTTTTTTTGAAAAAATTAAGGCAAAACTCGTAGGTGCGCATTATACACGGGATATTTTTTACTGCTTGAAGTAATCGCACGATATACATATGGATTTAAAAATGTATTCAAAGAAGACTTTAAAAATAGGAAAATCTTTCTTAATAAAAGCATTTTGCATCTTTATTTCACTCCTTGAACTTTTTGACTCCTTGAAGAAAAACGCTAGATTTAAACACTAATAAGCAATTATCATTACCGTCACTCATTATTATAATGCGTCATGCACTCCCTACCCAAAGTCTAAAAATGTAATTTCGCCTTGTTTTCTGTTTGTTTTGACTTTCTTTACTTAAATTCCTTTGGACATTCATTTACTTGCATATCAAACTTATGGTGCGTGTTATATACGAGATTTTAAAAAATCGCCATTTTTTTTTCTAATGTAAAGGGCTCGTGGTATACACGAGTAAATACAATACTTGAAATAAGGAAATAAACTAAAGCAAGGTTCCCAGTCGGTCCGTTTTTTTTTTTTTTTTTTTTTTTTTTTTTTTTTTTTTTCTTTTAACACCACTCTATTTTTCTAAGAGATCCTTTTTATAAATTTCGTAGAAAATTAGACAAAGCAGCGTTTCCCATGTTATTGCAGCAGTAACCTACATGAATTTTCCTGTAAAATAATACTGGTTTTGAAAAAAAAAAAAAGAACCATAGGGAGCAAAAGTAAGAATTTTTCATCAGAACCTTCGTGCAATAAAACTTTTAAACATGTCAATCAATCAAAAAAAAAAAAAAAAAAAAAAAAAAAAATGTTACAAATAAAGAATAATTAAAAATCCAAAAACAAGTTTCTCGTGGCTTTCTACAAAATAAAGAATTTAAACAATTTTTCTTTTTGTATTCGTCAGATGAGCTCAGCTCTCTTTTGAAAACATAATTTTAATATAAGTTTAAACAAGTATATGTAAAAGGAAGGCAGAACTAAATATTAACTTTCACGGCTGGGGGTCGGGGGCAATTAACGAAAAATCTTCAGTTCTTTTGTTTATCCGAATTCCGAATTTAATTATTTTATGTATTGTTTAGTTTTATTATTATTTTTTTATATAAATATTTAAGGAAGAAAAATAATTGTTTTTTTTTCTTTCTCTTCAAGGGAAAAAAAAAGAAAACAGAGTTCTGAAAGAGAAAAAAGAAAATTTAGTTTATTGAATTTCAAAATCCATCGAGGGGAAAAAATCCCCTCTTGCCCTCAACCCCCTTGCCTGCTCCATTGCTTGCGTATCTGAGAGAATTGAGTGCAGTTACTCAAGATTTTATTTGAAAGTACAGTAGAACTCCGCTAATTAAGACCCCGTTAATCCGGATCTCCGGATAATCCGGATCGGTTTGGTCAATTTTTTTTTCAAGTTTGAAAAACGATTTCGCTAATTTTCATAACATTAATTTGTTTCAAAGTCGTATTCTGAATAAAAAATACTTTTTTCTGAAATCTTTTCGGAAGAATAATTAAACTTTCGTATTTAAACTCTTATTTAAACAACACAATTAACAAACTTCTTATGCTCAAGTGAATGTGTGAGCATACGGCTCGCAAAAGGTATAGAAAACTTGCCAAGCAAAAAATCAGAAATTTTTTATTACAAACTAATTTTATTGTTTACTGTCTGTAAATAATCAGTAAGTTAAACATAAAGGTAATTTTCTGTAAGTATGTTTTATTTTATTTCATTTTTTCAAATTCTTTAATCCATTCTTTAATTACTTTTTTTTAATCCGGATTTTTGATAATTCGGATTGGGTCTGGTCCCAATTAATCCGAATTATCGGGGTTTTACTGTACTATCAAATAAAATCTCTATTTTGCAAGTTATCGTAGATAATGATGGTTCGTATAATAAAGACATAAGAAAAGGAAAGGGAAGAAAAACCCAACAATTATAAAAAGTAAAGTGTATACTGGCCGAGTATCAAAAACTGCATCAATGTATTTAACAAGTGGGTAAATGTGATCGTACATAGAGGGTTTCGTTCAATATTTCTTTCACAACAACTTATCTTTTATTTAATTGATAAAACCAAATTGTTAATTTATAATTTTTAAATTCTTACATATATGGTAGCAACAATAAATTTAACGATAACAGAAAGCCATTTATTTTAAACAAATTAAAAACATTGAAATCAAAATAGTTAAATAAAATCCAAAATTCCAAATTTTTTGATAATCCGAAAAAATAGGGCGCAAATATATGTAAAATTTTAAATTTCTAAATAAATATATATATATTTGATGAAATTTAAATTTCTGAATCTTTAATAAATCGCAATAGTTTTTAAAACAGAAAGAAAATTGAATTAAAAAATAGATTATGAATGACAGTGATAAATAAACACAAATTGGCAATAATACGAAATTCCTTTTAATTAATTCCATCTTAATATGAATATTTCAACTTTCCAGACCGGGGCTCGAACTAAAAACCTTCTGTTTACTAGTGAGATGCTTTACCTACAAGCTATGATGTGTGCACATAAAATTTTGAAATTAAGGTTCTCTTTCAAATTTAAATCGCAAAAATAAACGGATGAAACTAAAAAAAAAAATAACTAAAATAATAAATTTTTACAAAATTTTATGATTTGCCATGCACCGCGAAGGTATTCAGCTGTAAAAATACACAATTTGAACTCTCTGACTTATACAGTTTTTTTTTTTTTTTTTTTTTTTTTTTTTTTGTACGGAATCTGTGACGGACAGACAGACAGAGAACAGAAACGAATACGATTTCGCCAGATAAACGAAACCCTAAAAATAAAGTGTTTTAACTGTAAAGATAAAAACATAAAGATAAAATACAAACAACAATTATGCAGACGTTTGTACATAGTTTGAGACTAATTTTGTCACTCTTTTACAATACTAAACTTTAGCATTAATAGAAATTTAAAAAGAAAGAAATGAAAGGAAAAAGAATGAGAAAACCTCAAACAAACAAAAAAGGGTAAAATGTGTACTGGCCGAGAAATTACATGGGGGTATTGCAAAGTTTCAATTATATGCGAATATTTTTGTATTCTATTTGCACCACTATTTAAAAAAAAAAAAAAAAAAAAAAAAAAAAAACATTTAGTAACATATTTATCTTGCAAATGTTCTCAAATTTTATGTAAAACATTTCTGATTTTTTTTAAAAATGGTGCGAGGAAGTATTAAAAAACGTTCTTCTGTAATTGAAACTTGTAACATCTCCACGTAAAACAATCTCAATGAATTTAAAATTAAAGTGTTTAAAACGCACAGGCAAAAACTCATATAAAAAATATCATCATCACCAACAACAAAAATCAAACAGATATTAAGTAGATGTCGGTACAAATGTATTTGAATTATATTTTGTTGTTCTTTTACAATACTAAACTTTAGCATTAGTAGGAAAAAAAAAAAAAAAAAAAGGAGAGAGAATAAAAATAAATACACAAAAAAGTAAAATGTACACTGGCCTAATATTTAAAATAGTCTCTATGAATTTAAAAATAAAGCTCTTAAAATGTACATACGACAGTAAATAAACCAAATAGTAACTAAACAGATGTCTGTATATATGCCCTTAACTTATATTTTTGAGACTAATTTTGTAACACTTTTACAGTACTCACTCTCAAAAAAACTTCCGTCTTTTCACAGAAAATGCACTGGCAGCACTGCTGCCAGAAATTGTCTGTATATTGACGATTTTCTGTTTATTTTTTTCTCTGTCAAAAGAGGAAAAATATCCGTCACTTGAAAAAAATCAATGCGGAAGAGGCGGGGATCGAACCAAGGACCCCAGGATTACCAGACCAACGCTAATCCACAGCGCTACGGCTGCTCATGATGATTGTGCGTTAAATAGAACTCTTCATTTCATATGGTGTGGGTTGGTGTATTTCGTTAAAAAGCTTTTAATTATGCAGTTAATCTCGGAAAGATTTCATCTTTAATGAAACTGTGGCTGGGTTTTTTTTACGTTTAGTATTAATATAGTATAAAAATGTGAATTTTAAATATATTACGTAGAATGTTAGAGAAAAAACATGGATGTTCTATTTGTGAGAATTTTTGAACGAATAAAGAAAGTAATTGTTATTTATTTTTAAATTCGAAAACATTTTTGTCTTTTAAAACTAAATTAGACATTTTAATCAATAGAATATTTTTGTTTTTCATTTTAAAAATAAATTCGAACTTATTACTAACAGACCCAATGCGCATGCGTGCTGGATAGAAACGGAAACTTTTCCTCATTTTTCGACGCTCGGAATGAACTCACAGAACAAATACGTTTTCTGGGAGAACAGAAATTATTTGTGAAAAAATAACGATAACTTAGTGTATATTGACGAATTTTTCTGACAGTGCTAAATTTTAGCATTAGTAGAAATTTAATAATAATAATAAAAAAAAAAAAGAAACCCGGAACACAAAAAATGTAAAATACAGGGTGTTTATAAAGTTCCAAACCCATTTTGATTTTTAATAACTCATAAAATAATAAAGATAAATTAAAATTAATAACATAAATGGTTAGATAGACTCAAAAAAGTTTCATGACCCTTGTCAATGAACTTCCACGTGTGCCTCCTTCGTCGCACGGAGAATGTCAAGCCGATAGTCAATTTCACCGTAGGTAGCGGCAAGCATGTCGGCATCCACAGAGGCTATTGCGGTTGTAATTCTGGCTTTTAAGTCATCAATGTTCGACACTCTCCTCCTGTAAACATTGTCCTTTACAAATCCGCAAAGGAAAAAGTCCAGCGGCGTTATATCAGGTGATCTGGATAGCCAAGGAATTGACCTCCTCGCCCAATTCATCTTACAACAATTACAGCCGCAATAGCCTATGTGGATGCCGACATGCTTGCAGCTACCTGGCGTGAAATTGATATCGACTTGATATTTTCCATGCGACGAAGGGGGCACACGTGGAAGTTCATTGACAAGGGTCATGAAACTTTTTGAGTCTATCTAACCATTTATGTTATTAATTTAATCTATCTTTATTATTTTATGAGTTATTAAACATCAAAATGGGTCCTGGACTTTATTAACACCCTGTATGTTGGTAAAACATTTAAAATATTATCTATGAATTAAAAGAAAAGTACTTAAAATGTACAACCAAAATGTCATTAAAAACAATAACAATAGTTATGTAAATGTATGTACATGAAATTGAATTACACTCTGTGGCTAACTTTGTTGCATTTTCACAGTACTAAGCTTTTGCTTTAGTAGAAAAAAGAAAAAAAAAGAGAAAAAAGAAAAAGAAAGAGATCCCTCCCTCACACACACACACAAAAAGAAAATATGTACTGGACGGGTATAATAATAAATATAGTAATAATAATAAAATAGTCTCTAGGAATTTAAAAATACAGAGTTTTCCCATCTTATGTACAGACAAAATGTCTTTATAAAAAAATCAGCAATTAAGCATATGTAGTACTGGAGTTATAGTTTGTGATTAATTTTTTGTATTTTTACAATACTAAATGAAAAGAAAAGAAGAAAGAAAAGAAAGTAAAACCCATTCACACGAAAGAAAGATAAAATACGTACTGACCGAGTTGTTAAAATAATGTCTATGAATGTAAAATGTTTAAATTGTACAGACAAAGTACCATTAAAAAACAATCAGAAATTAAGCAAACGTTTGTACATATGTACTTGGATTACATTTTCTGACTAATTTTGTTAAACTTTTACAATACTGAACGTCAACATTAGTAGAAATTGGGAAAATGAATAAATAAATAAAGAAAAAACAGAAAGAAAAAAAAAATAAAGTGTGTACTGGCCGAGTATTTAAAATGATCTCTATTTCAAAATAAAATGCTTCAAATAAAAAGACAAAATATCATACAAAAAAAAAAAAAAAAAAAAAAAGCTAACACTAATGAAATTTTCATGTTATGTTTTTAAAACAGTAATAAACTGGGTCAACTTTGTACTACAGCACGAATTTCATACAAAATTAAAAGTTTTATCCGTAATTTAAAGATATTCGTCACGCAAGCAAAATTTACGAAGACAAATTTTAAACTATACTTTCAGCAAATACAATTGAAAGAAAATGGACAACTAATGTCAGAAAAATTATAGTTTGATGAAAATGTTTTTGTCAGGGAAAGAAAAAAAAACTTCTGTCAAAAACATGGAAATAAAAATAAAAGAATAACTACATAAAAAACATAAACATATCATTATCTAGAATGAAAGAATTGAAAGTCGAATATCGATATATAAGTTTGGTGAATTTCTAAAGAAGGATTTCGTAAACGTTTCAAAATGAAATATATTTGTAATCGATACATTCATATGTTTGTAAAGAAATGCATGTTTAAAATACTTCTGTTCACATTCGAAAATAAATAAATAAATAATGCTTATGTTGCAATCGGCCGTAAATATCGACGGTTGTACAAGAATTAAATTGAGATATAACTGTAGATATTTACTTTTATTCAATATTCAAAAATATTTCAAATATAACCTTGATTATTTCCCAGTTGTCCACTCTCATTCACGCCCACTCTCAAAAATCATACTCTAACATTTTATGTTCATTTATTAGATGTAACTAAATTTTATCCAAATGCTTATATATACTTTAATTCATATTTTTGATAAAACTGTGCAATGGCTTAACACAAGTTAGAAGGGTCAAAGTTTTTTAGTATTCCGGAAATTTATACTTTTCAGCTAATAATCCCATTAACTCCTAAAGCACTCGAACTACTTCGATGAAAATCTTTTTTGGTGGTAGAGTATAAATGTAAAATCACATGTCACAGACATTTTTTTTATTAACTGATTTTTAAAAAAAGTCTGAAAAATGGAAAATTTTTGAAAATTTGCCATTGTTCTAAAACAAAAAGTTTTAGACTCAAAAGTTTCAAGTTTTTTAAGTAAAAGTCTAAAAAGATTTATTCCTGCTGGCCGGCCCGGCAGAATTAGAACAGTTTTTTCAACGGGTCAGGCTGGGTCAACAAACAGTATAAACGGTCCAGGCCGATCCGACAATAAAATTGAATGGGCCATACGGGCCAGGCCAATAAAAAAAATTATCTTTAAAGATACGGACGGTATGGACATACATAATGACATGGGCTGCATACTTTATGCAACATTGGCTTTTAAAGCCTAGAAACTAGATAACAACTTTTAGTGATATATTTGTGTATAATGCAATGACCAGTAGCAGTACAAAAGCAATAAACATCGAATTGGTAAAAATAAATTAATTTAACACGAATTAACTCATTAACGACCAAATTAATTTCCGTATTAAAATCAAAATTTTAGATTTCCCAACACTTTTAACATCAGAAGAGCATTTTTTATGTTATTTTATCAAAGAATTTGTCTTGTGAAAAAGAGTTTACATTTATCTTCATATTTACTGGTGTAAAAGAAGCTTTCTTACCACTAAGACTATTGATCCAACAATATGCCATAATGAGATAAATACTATGGGATTCACGACTAGTTTGTATTGAGTGGATCTCCTAATACAACTCTCGTGTATTTAAAAGTTATTTAACATCAGAGTGGCCTTGAGCGGTCATTTTGACTGCTACCATATGAATATAATTTTGTTCAAATCAAACATTTGATTATTAAAAAAATAGTTTAAAAGATACAAAGAAGAGAAACGTTAAATAAAAAAATTTAAACTATTTTAAATCAAAATTCTGGAGTGAAATATCTTTATAAAACTTGACTAAAATTTCTGGTCTTTTTAGTGTTTAAACCTATGTTGTGCGGACCAAGGCGGTGTTGCAAATTTGCGACATACTTTCGAAGTACGCTTAGCACAAGGCCAAGTTTAAACTTGAAACAAGAGTTTTATTTTAGCTACATTGTAAAAACATTCTTATTGCATTGAATTTAGTTTTATGAAATGCTAAATGAAGTTTAAATATGCTCCATTTTTATGGTCAGTACTAAATTAAGTACATAAAAAAGTAAAAGAAAAGAAAATAGATTAAAATAAGATTAAATAAGAGTTATACAGAATATCAATATCCGATATTTATTAGGCTTCATATCCCTTAGAAACTTTATTATACAGACTTTCATACTTTTCTAGTATGTGCAGCTATATCCAACTCAACGTTGTATACATATTTGCAAATACTTTTAATTTTTTAATAAATATTTTTTTAATGATACAATACAGTTAATAATCCATATATTTTATAATTCATAATACATATGCACAGAGCCCTCTGAGCGCAAGTAATACTCGCACTTGACCATTTACTTTTTTCTTCCAATAATTTATTTATTTTTTATAAGTTTATGACTTTTCCTATATTTTATTAAATTATTTCTATCATGCTTGAATTCTGGAGATACAAACACAATCAATAAACTAGTATGTTGTGGCCATCACAAAACTTTCTTCTATCCTGTTTTGAGTCTATCCTGTTTCTTCCACCTGTTGTGAGATTTATACCAAAATGTAATCAGCGTCTAATTATGTTATATATTATAGTGTACCAGAATCTGAAATTTCATGAAGTTCTCTGCATTAGTTCTTGAGATATAGCTATCGCAAAAAAACGTGCAAGATGTAGCATGGCAGAGCCACCTATTGGGCAATTCACACAAAACCCTAATCAGCGTCTATGTATCTCAAGGTCTCCCGGAATCTGAAGTTTGGTTAAATTCTGTGAATTAGTTCTTGAGATATAGCTATCGTGAAAATCATGAAAAACGTAGCATAGCAGCGCCACCTGTTGTGAGGTTTATACCAAAATGTAATCAGCGTCTAATTATGTTATATATTCTAGTGTAACAGAATCTGAAATTTGATGAAGTTCTCTGCATTAGTTCTTGAGATATAGCTATCGCAAAAATCATGCAAAATGTAGCATAGCAGCGCCACCTATAGGGCAGTTCACATGAAAACCTTATTAGCGGCTATGTATCTGAAGGTATCGCGGAATCTGAAGTTTGGTGAAATTCTGTGCATTAGTTTTTGAGATATAGTTATCATGAAAATCATGAAAAACGTGGCATAGCAGCGCCACCTGCTGGCCAATTTACACCAAAACATATTCAGCGTCTATGTATATCAAGGTCTCACAGAATCTGAAGTTTGGTGAAATTCTGTGCTTTAGTTCTTGAGATATAGCAATCTTGAAAATCATGAAAAACGTAGTATAGCAGCGCCACCTGCAGGCCAATTTTCACCAAAAACCAATAGGAACTAATTCATATCAAGGTCTAACTGAATATAAAATTTTATTAAATTTCGAGCTTTAGTTCTTGAGATAGAGCGCCCACAAATTATTTGTCACATACAGACAGACAGACACACAGACAGACAGACAGACAGCAGACAGACAGACAGACAGACAGACGGACAGACTCACAGACAGACATTTTCTAAAAATAGTCAAAACGTGTTCAGGACCTCCTAAAACGTATAAATCCGTCGAAAACCGGAAGTCGAAAATTTTCATGAATCCAATACTTTCTTCTTGTAAAGATAGAAGAAAGTAAAAATTATACAACTAAATGGAATCACACTTAAAATTCAGACAATTTGAATAAAAGACAAAATAAAATCGGGCGGGCCAGGGAATAAGAAAAGAGGGGGGGGGGCATTCATCAATGGATGGAAAACATCCACTTTCTAGGATTTTCATTTTTAAGGTTTCCCGCATGCAACAACTCCCGAAACATGTCACAGTTTTTAAAAATTAAATATAGGCAGAGTGGTGGGTGGGGGCACAGGAACGTTCGGGGGATCACTCTGGCAAAAAGGAACAAACAGTTTGAACAAAGTAAAAAGGTGCTTTGTAATTATTTTCAGATGAACACGCCAGGTTCAACTTCCTCGAAATGTTTTTCGGTAACTACGTGGAGACGGAAGAGAAACAACGAAAGTGTTTTAAACAAAACTGTAAAACGCGGCGTATGCAAATAATAAAATACCCGGTACAGGACTTTTTAATGAGTTATAATTTATTTTTACTGGAAAGGCGCTTGCGGTCGATAGATGGTCGGCTATAAAATACTTTTTTATTGCATTTTTTAGTGTTCTTCGACAGATGTGTTAAAAGTTTCTGGGGGGACACGCCTGTTTTAACAATTGTAAATGTACAGAGGGGGTTATTAAAAGTGATAATTACGGCCAAAACAATATGCAAGAAATTTCTTTTTCTCTTTCTCTCTCTTCTTTTTTTTCTTTTGCCCGAAACGCCAAGCATAATTACAGAGATAGATCTTATAAATATGTATAAAAGTAAATGTTGTTGACATTGTTTTGTTTAAGGGGATGTATTGATAGATATAGAAACAAATATATGAGGTATATACACTGGCTAGAAGGATAGGAGAAGGTGATTTCTCACCTTCCCCACACCTCTGAATTTTAAAATTAATTTCACTTTCTCTGATATGAAAAAAAAAAAAAAAAAAAAAAATTCCAAGCGACTTGGATATTGAAAAGAAAAAAAAATCACAGAACTCGCAATAACTAAAGAGTTTCCGTCAGGGATACATAGTCTCCTGTACTACCAGTAGAATAATATTTTTAGGCATGGGAACGTCCATTGTAATTTCTGTGATCATTCAAGCCATCTTTCTTAAATACTTCCATTTATTTTATTATAAAATATAATTAAAATAAACAAGTTGGAAATTGCACGTGAAGCGTAGCAAATGAGGTGCGTTCGTACGATAACGAAGTTTTAAAAATATTACTTTCATATATAAATCTCATAAAATTGTAAATAGTGAATTACAATTAAAACGCTCATCAAACAATGTTCTCCCTATACCATTATGTAATGGAATACTTTTGTGTGACCTTGTAAATCAATAACAAATGTTCTTTTCACCACAAAGTATGTAAGATGTATATTATAATATGTACTTTATAGTTGCATATAAATTTTATTAAGTTCGCATGAGTGTAACACGATTAAAATGCATTTGAAACATTTTTTCCCATTGACCGTAATGTAACGGAATATTTTTGATTGTCCCTGTAATTGATCTATGCATCCGATTTTCATAAAATTTGAAATAACTCGATAAAATTATGTGATAATTATGTATTTTAAATTTCAAACGTATAGAATATATTTGAAACTTTTTCCCCATTGACCATAATGTAATTGAATACTTTTGATTGCCCCTGTAATTGATCTATGCACACGATTATCAAAAAAATTTAAATAACTCGACAGAATTATGTAATAAATGCGTATTTTAAATTTCAAACGATTAAAATGCATTTGAAACTTTTTTCCCCATTGACCGTAATGTAACGGAATCCTTTTGATTGTCCCTGTAATTGATCTATGCGTCCGAGTTTCATAAAATTTGAAATGACTCGACAAAATTATGTAATAATTAAGTATTTTAAATTTCAAACGATTTGGTTGGGTAGTTTTTGCGTTGTTATATGCGGACAGACAGACGGACAGACAGACGGACGGACTGAACGACCACTATAGGTGCTACGTATTATATAATTACGAACGCACTTAAAAAGTGAAATACTACAAGACCCCACTCATTTAAAATCTATCTAATTTGATACGAAAAGCACTTTGCTTATCTACGTAATAAATCAAGATTTTGTGACCACAGTGCCACAAGATTAACAAAATTTTGATTTAACATTATAGACAAGTAAAATGATTTTGATTACAAATTAAATATATGATATGCGACTGGAACAGAATAGTGTTTAATTGGTTATACAGGGAGACTTCCACTTACCGAAATCTCATCATTACGTTTAAACATTTCGTTACGAAAAAAATTTATTAAACAGAAATCAACTAAAAATTATGAAATTTGTATAATAAAGCATACACACATACAATGAAGAATACACATAAAATGGAAATATTTGAAAAATGTATTTTAATTCGAGCAGTAACTTTTTTATATAGTGCAGTCATATAAGAAAAGTTAATTATAATAATATCTTAAAAAAGTATAATAAAGAGAGGTAGGCAAAAACTGAAGCGTAGTATACCTTTTTTCTTTTTTTTCTAAATATTCCAAAAACTTAACTTGAAAAATGTCTGTAATGTTACTCTGAACAAGTTTCTTATAAAAAGTACATTTTTCATAAAAAATTCATACAATCAAAGGTATGAAAATATGGAGGACCGAGAAGAGAAATACCAGTAGCGGCTCGTCAGGGGTGCTGCATGAAATTTTTCATACCACTAAAATTATATAGAATTTTCAGTTTTCTTAATCAAAAAAATTTGTCGAATAAATAATAGAAAACATTCTGTAAAATTTTTAACGGTGAGAAAAATCAGATGCAGCACTGCCTGACGAGCCGCTACTGAGAAAAACACATGAGTAATCTTCGAGTATCCATTGGTGGTATTAAGGGTGTTCTTAACTGCTCCGCTCAACAAGCGCAAAACGTTTTGACACATTTACAAATTCATTTTTTAACAGAAAGATATAAAATTGGAATGCCTGACTATGGAAACGATTTCGAATCGAACTCAATATTCCATTTTATGATAATTAAATTATCTATCCAGTTATAAGCTATTTCGATCACCTGATCACCCGTTTTTCTCCTGCTTTTCGACCGGTTTTTCTGCTTTCGTCGGGAAATGTACTCAAAAGTGTCAACTTTGAAGGCTTGTTAGGAAAAATATAGCGTGTTAAAAAAAAAAAAAAAAAAAAAAAAAAAAAAAAAAAAAAAAAAAAAAAAACAGAAAATTGAGTGCAATTAGATAGTTTCTGAATAATAATATCTGCTATTTTCATGCGTTTCCGATAAAAAATAAATTAAAGCATGTGTCACAAATTTGTTCTTTTTGATTTAAGAACACCCTTAAGATTAGCTTATGCACCACTTCACTTTCGGCGGACATGGATCATTAGATTCCCCTATTTCTACTCTTCAATAAAATAAGGGTTTTTTTTTTTTTCTTGTGCTTGATGACTTAGGTTTTTGTGCTGTCGGCTCTTGGACTATTATATTCTGCCTCAAAAGAAAGAAAAAAAGAAAAAAGAATGCTGGATTATGGATACCGTAAATTATGGATACATTTGTCACAAAATTTTGCCCCTTACATGGATCTTGTTCCATCGGATTCCATGTTAGATATGTAACTAGCTATAAAGGTAATAAAAATATAATAATTTTAAAGATAACAAAAATAAAAAATAAATTAATCACCATTAAACTTTTATTATCCTTGTTAAAGCCGATGGAATTTTGTTTTTTCACTATGCACCACCATCATTTTGCTTCAATCGATTGCAGTAGCTTTTTAAACATCACCATCATTATTGTTATTCTTTTTAAATATTTTAAAAATTAAACACTATGCCAGATAATTTATAAAAGATTTCATCAAAATTTTTTAATCGGGACACGCCTGTTTTAATCATTGTAATTTCGGTTATTAAAAGTAATATACTGTCAAAATATATTCTAGATTTATTTTCTTTTTTTTTTTAAACGTCAAACTTAATTATAGAGACAGTCTTATATATGCATAAAATTTTATTACATTAGATTTTATTACATTTCTATGCCATATGATGACACATTAACAGATAATAGATGTGTATAATTATAAAACAAATAAAGATACGCATAACCTAAGGTAAAAATAAACATTATCATTACTCGATTTTTATATGACCTTTCAGAGTCGATGGCCTTTACATCAGGCACAGCCATTAGCTTACGTAGCTAAATATTACAATCATAGAATAAAATATTACCATCATTATCGTAATTATTGTTTTAAAATTTAAAAATAAAACATTAAGATATATCATAGACGAAACGATTACATTAAACTGCTATCGGACAAGAATATAGAAAGTATCTAGCATAGCGCAACACACACACACACCAAAGAAAAGAAAAACAAGTTGGAAATTGCACGTGAACGTAACAAATGAGGTGCGTTCGTACGATAACGAAGTTTTAAAAATATTCAGATCTTGCTGATATAGTAGAGCGTACTCCGGATACAGTATAGTAGTCGAAATCTTTACGTTTCTGCAAATATGCAGGAAGTAATTTTTATTACACCTCAGCAATATACCAGGTTGTCCCTAAAGTTCTGCACCATACAAGTGTCGAAATAAAAAGCAATGGTATCAGAAACACAAAGTATTTTATTCAGCAAAATACAGGCCATTGTGATTCAGGACAGCTAGCCATCGTTGTGCCAAAAGTTCAATTTGGTGATGATACCATGAGGCAGGTTTCGAATCGAAAAACTGTTGACAAGCGTGTTTCACCTCGTCATAGTCATTGAATTGTTTACCACAGAGGAAGTGCGTCATGGAACGAAACAAACCGTAGTCGGATGGGGCAACATCAGGGCTATAAGCAGGATGCGGAAGAACCTCCATGCAATCGAGTTCCGCGAGTTTCGCTTGCACTTTTCTGGAGCGATGAGCTGGTGCGTTGTCATGTTGCAGCAATACTCTCTTTCTGTTTGTCAGAGCGGGGTATTTCTGCACAAGTACAGCGTGAACACGCTCCAGTTGTTCGGCATAGAGGTCCCCTGTGACGGCACGGCCCTCAGGAACCAATTCGAAGTGAAGAATGCCATGGATATTCCACCAAACACACAGCATGACCTTTTTGCCGAATCTGTCTTGTTTCGCCTGGGCCTGGGTATCTTGACCTCGTTTTGCCCACTGTTTGCGATTGTCTGGATTGCGGAGAAACACCCACTTCTCATCCCCAGTAACGATGCGTTTCCAGAACCGATCATCCCTTGGGTTTTTCAAAAGTTCTTGACAGAGTTTCACTCTGTTCTCGGCCTGCAGTTGTGTCAGCTCATGTGGACTTTGTCTCGGTCGCTTATTACTGAAGTCCTGTTCAAAGAGCCTCCGGTGCACTGTATTTTTGGATACCCCTAACCTGTGGGCTATCACACGTGTGCTGGTTTGAGGTTCGGCCATGACAGCAGCTGCTACAGCGGTCCCAATATCCAATTTTGGCCGTCCACTTCGAGGCTGCTCTTCCAGGCTCAAATCGCCAGACGAAAAACGTTTGAACCACCGGGATGCTGTCGATCGATTGATCGTATCAGGTCCTTCAACTGCACAGATTTCCTCGCTAGCCGCTTTCGCACTTAGGCCTTTTTTTCCATAGAAAACGAAGCACGGCACGTGTCGCGGTTTTTGAATCACACATCTTTCACGATTTCACACTACTACTACGGACGCTATTCTTCTCAATGAGCATACACACTATTCTATTACCTCTACCTGTTCACCTGGCGGCACTTTTTAGCGCATGCGCATCTTACTCTGTCGTCCGATCCACGTCGAAATCTGCATACCATTGATGGTGCAGAACTTTAGGGACAACCTGGTATATCTTATTCATAAAATGTGAAATAGTTGAATAAAATTAAAACACGTACCAAACCATGTTTCCCCGTATAGCATTATATAGTGGAATACTTTTGTGTGGCCCTGTAATTTAATAATAAAAATTCTTTGCATCACAGATTGTACAGAATGCATATTTTAGTATATATTTCATAGATTCATGCCAATTCTATTATGTTCGAATGAGTGTAACATCATTAAAATGCATTTGAAACTTTTTCCCCATTGACCGTAATGTAATGGAATCCTTTTGATTGTCCCTGTAATTGATCTATGCATCCGATTTTCATAACATTTGAAATGACTCGACAAAATTACGCAATAATTATATGTTTTAAATTTCAAACGATTAAAATGCATTTAAAACTTTTTTCCCTATTGACCGTAATGTAACGGAATCCTTTTGAATGTCCCTGTAATTGATCTATCCATCCGATTTTCATAAAATTTGAAATGACTCGACAAAATTATGTTATAATTATGTATTTTAAATTTCAAACGATTCGGTTGGGTAGTTTTTGCGTTGTTATGTGCGGACAGACGGACAGACAGACAGACAGACGGACGGACTGAGCGACAACAATAGGTGCTACGTATTTACATAATTACGAACGCACCTAAAAAAGAGAGAGAGACGAAAAAGAATTGATAGCCAATTTGCCTAGCATGTTTTGAATTTTAATATTTTTCAATGATTTTTTTTTTCCATAGCGTAGCTAGGGCAATCTACAATCGGGTTAGATTTTACTTTTTCGATTTTAGTTATATATTTTTTTATTTCTTGTAAACTATTTTTACTTTCGAAACCTGTTATAAAATTTAAAATAGTCTAGTTGAAAAAAAAAAAAAAAGAAAAAAAAAAGAAAAAAAGAAAAAAAAGAAAGAAAGAAAAAAAGAAGAAAAAAAGCAAAGAAAAGTAAAAGAAAAAAACTAACCAAAATCAAAAAAGTAAACACTAACTAGGTTGTAGATCGTCTTTAGCTATCCTATGCAAATAAAATAAATAAATAAAATAAAATATTAAAATCAAAGCGAGAAAAAATAAATAAATAAATAAAGCCCCCATAGACTTAATATTAGCGTTTTCCGGTGATTAAGGTAGGCTCTTATTATTATTATTATTATTATTTTTGGTCAAAATTTTATGATTTGTTGTGCGACATAAGATGTTCAGCTAAAGATGTTCAGCTATAAGTATGCAAATTATGTGACAGACAGGCAGATACATACAGGGAAGAGGAACGAGACGAATAGAGTTTTGCCAGATGAGTGAAATCATAAAGAGCAAGGTTCTTAAAATAGATAATTATTTTTATCTATTTTAAGAACCTTGCATAAAACGCAGGTAATCGTTCATTGCCAATACGGTAATGACCCCACCAAGCGAAGACACTCACGAGCTAATGCTAAACCTATAGGGCGGTTATTTGCTAATTTCTCGTTTGATTTTTTAAATGATTGCGCTTCTATTGGATAGCAGAGATGCATCTTTGTGCATTGCCCCCTATTTTTTTACTTTTGGATTTTGGTTGCGGATATTTTTTATAAGGATACTTTCCTTTTCGGAACCGGTTTTAAAAGTGAAAGTAACTTTATGAAAAATATCTGCAATCAAAATCGAAAAAGTAAAAAAGGGGTGATTTAGAAATCGACTTCAGCTATCCAGCGCAAAAATAAATAAATAAATAAATAAATAAATAAAATAAGAGAGAGAGAGAGAGGGAGGGGGGGAGATAATACATATATATTTAAAAATGTCGAAATGCAAGTGAGATATTAGCATGAAAATCCCTGTAGATTTAGCATAGCTCGCGAGCGCTTCGCCTGACGGGGTCAGGAGCCTAAGTCTATCAAAGTTGATGATACAAATTTGTATGCCCTAAGTTGATATGCTGCCACCACCAGTATAGACGTGCGATATCGGACACGATGTAAGAAGGTTCGGAATAGGATACTTAAAATATTATTCGATGGAAGATTTATTGTCGAAATATTTACATTAAAACATACCATTTGCATTTGGAAGGATAGATATTACAGATTCTGCCAAACATTAAAATACACTTTAAAATTTGATCGACGCACTTAGGTTATTTCACTATAAAAATACTATTCTCGTCTCTATGAACCATATACAGTCAAGTTTATCCGACGAGATAACCACACAGGTTTCTTGAACATATACGCAGTTACGTATACTTCACTAGAAAAATGCTCCGTGCGTATAGCACAAATAGTACTTTCTTTAGCTACACGTTTCACGCGCCCAACATTGAACTGACCTCTCTTTTACTTTCTTATTCAGACTTCTTCCAGGCTCTAGCATTTTCAACAGTAAAATCAAAGAGAACGCATGCGTCTCTTTCGACCCACTTGTTTATTGTCAAGTCAGCACAGGAAATTATCTTTTGTTCAAAGATATCATTTTAATAAATGACGTAATTTTCACTATTAAATGCATTCCTAATGTAATAATTTAAACATGATAAAAGTTTTTTTTTTTTTTTTTTTTTTTTTTTTTAAAGATTCACGGGCAAGTATATTATTTAATTTTAAAATGTTAGAGAATTGATATTTTTAAATATATTCTAATATTTCCCATTAAAATTTTTTCATGGCTAATAATTTAATTATTCTAGACGCTTTAACTATGACGGCTATTTCACATTCGGGCATTTCATTCTCTTTACAGTGTGGAACATTTTATATATAACGCAATTAAAAGCGTTTCGTGTGTAAAAATTTATTATTTTTAAGTTTTAGTGCTTTCTTAACAGTTATGCGTAAATTTTTTGAAGTAATTTTCCCCATTTATCTTTAAACATGTGAGCATTTAATTGCTTATTTTAAAATTTTCTTTTCGTTTATATTGATTTCACTCTTCAATTTAAACTTGAAGATGGCGTCAAAAACAAATCTAAGTTTTATTTTTTCAAATTTTCCTGAATAACGTAATTTAATCGCAATATTGTTTTAATATGGATTGAAATAAAAGGTAATTTCAATTTAAAAATAACGAAAAACAAGATATCTAATAATCTCTATAGTTCCCATAGTAATCCTTGTTCTTTCCCCTTTTTCAACAAAAATGGAATATTTTGTTACCAACATTGATGAAACGTCATTAAAATTAGAAAAAAAAAATAAAATAAATAAAAAAAAGAAGAAGAAGAAGAAAAAGAAATATTTTGAAGACTAATCTAAAATTAAAATTTTAATATCAGTTTTGATATTTGTAGATTAATACGGAAAAATTATGCTAATTTTGCAGCCAAACTTTTTATATTTTAGGAGAAATATAGCCATGAAACATAATTAATCATTTCATAAATTCGTTTTATTCGGATTTTATATATGTAAGGTAAGATATACATGAGGGAAGAAAAACGAGATATGTTTTTATATTGCAACAAAATTGTGGCATGAAATTCATTACAGAGGAGAGGACTTCTTGAAAATATAAAAGTGAATGAGGCACATTATGATTAGAAAGAAAATAGTCTTATTTTCTTCAAGCAGGAGAAAATGTGCTACCACTTTGAGAATAGATGCAAGAAAGTCTTGCTCCTATTCTCAAAGTGTAAAGGTTTTAACCAACTTTCATATTTAGAAATTAGAAATTATTTTGAGAACTCTGTCACAATGTAATTTTGTTATAAGGAGTCCCTACTGTCTCTTCCTTCACATTAGCAGTGGGCCCAACTTTTGAAAAATATTGGGTTGGCTCAAAAACATTGGGTGGGTTCAAAGATATTTTGGTAAAATGTTACAACCAGTTTGTTTTTTCTTTGAAGGGCAGACAGCTGGTGGAAGATGAGGCTTTTAAGTCAAGCTATCATGTTTTAAGGGTGTATTTCGATTCAAACTGCTTATTTTCCGATTTATTTTTGAATTCCCTTTTGCTCTCAAACGCATCAAACTCACAGATTCTCTTATTTAGAAAGTACACAAGGTGCCGTGATTGTCGATTCTTTGATAAGTGCACAAAATATTAAAAAAAAAAAAAAAAAAAAAAAAAAAAAAAAAAAAAAAAAAAAGCAATCAAAAACTGCAATTTGAACCGATTTTTCCGAAGTGGAAGATCTGGAAACGAAAAAAAGGTCTTTCTGAGAAGTTAATTGCTTATAAATCAAATTTCATCAATTGAGCGTAAAAAGACATCACACGGCACTTTATACCTCACTTCAAAAAATCCCCTCAGCAAATTTCATGTTTCTACTTTAAAAAATGTGTCTGAAATTGTATCGGAAATTTTCTAGCTGCCGAAGGTGGAAAAGAGTTTTTTCGAATACACCCTTAAGGTAGTTGCAATTTTTTAAAAATTATATTCGCATGCGTTTTTTCTTATAAAAACACTAATAAAAACACTAATTTATAACACTAATATTAATAAACACCAATATTATCATGTGATGAACATAACTACAAATTAAAACAGCAAAAGGTTAAACATATATACATTTCAATCATTTTGGATTTATGGATGCCAATCAGAGAATTAAAACGGTCACTAGCAAAATAAACTTTGTTGTAGGGAAAAAATAACTAGAACAGTGAAAACTGGAAAAGCTATAATCCAAAATTATTGGGTTGGCTCAGGCCCCACGGGCCCATATAAGTTGGCGCCACTGCGCATTAGGTGAAACAGAGTCTTGCTCCTCTTCTCAAAGTGCAAACTTTGTAACTTTATTTCAGATTTATAAATTAGAGACTATTTTGAGAACTCTGTCATAAGGTAATTTTATTGCAATGAATTAATGCCGCCTCTTCGTTCACATTAAGTGCAAGAGAGACTTACTCATGTTCTCAAAGTGCAATTTTTTTTAAAACTTTCTTCCATATTTAAAAGTTAGAGACTTTTTTAAGAATTCTGACATCAATTTTGTTAAAATGAATTCCTACCCTACCGTCTCTTCACATTATAATTGAGTTCGGCTCCATATCGATCTATTAGTAATGTTTGATTCATTTAAGACCATTATAAAGGAGGTGGGCTAAAAGGGCTATTTTTCGCCCATCATATACCCGAAAAAAAAAAAAACGTTTCGAATTCCGATAAGTGTTCAGTGGCTTTGCATAATTAAAGATATGTATTTTTGTTTAGTATAAGCTTTACATGATAAATCAAATAGTAAGTCATGGAATTATAGCCCCAAAATAGAGTGTTTTGGCTTTTTTCGACATTTTTGTCGTTTTTTGCGTCTTTGAGTTAATTTTTTTTATGAAGCGCTCGATGAACCCAATTAATTTTGACATGCAATGATACTACTCCTTATAAGCTTTCATAGGAGCATTATTTTATTTGGGTTCAGGGAGCGCTTCTACCTTTTAAAGAAAAAAAATGTATCATCCGGGAGAATCAAATTCACTGTTATCGGAGCACGTTCAGAATTGTTTTTTTGTACTCAAAAAATATTTACCCTGTTGAGAAATCAATGTTGTTTTCTGAAACTATTTTGTAAATGTTTATTAAAAAAATTACTAATAAGTAATGTTTGGATGTCAGTGTCATTGAGTTGTAAAGCCTGGCAGAAAAATTTTCGTATCTGTTCTAACAAAAAAATTATATCGATACTTAGATGTTCGAAAAACTGCGATCTATGAGTGGTTCTATGTAGTGCTCTAAATGTATTATAGTATGTACTTCGTGATCTTCAGGCTCGAAATACTCATATTTTTTCTTGTGATGTAAAAATAAGAGATTATGCGTCAACAATTACTGCCGACGAGACCACAAATAAGAAACCTGTTATACATTAATGAATATCTCATTGTAAGTACTGTAACACTTGTTGTATAATATGTAAAGGTAAGAACTGCCTCGTTATTGCAGCAAAAGATGTTGAAATTCGAGCCTTTATAGGAACTAGAATCTATATTTTGTTGGGAAAACGATGCTGTAAAATTCATATTTCCTGATCGGTCTTCAGTAAATTGGCTCTGCAAGATTTACTCTCTGTATGTGAGAATACATCGATGTATGAAATATATATCGAAAGTATTTAAAACAATATCAGAAATGTACAAAGCAGAAGACCTTGATTTTGATACACTGGACACTTTGCCTAAATTGATTATTATACTCTTATGGGTATATATATGTAATATTTTAGACATATATCTTTAAACTAGTAAAGTTCAAAATACGTTCCTGAAAAAAAGAGATAATTTCGTACTTGCTTTGGAGTGTTATTTGTAAAACTTAGAACTGGTCTCTCTAATGGTGTTCTGTCCACATTATTCAATATAAGAAAAATAATAATATCTTCTTCAAATATGCAAAACAGACATTGATTAAGAATTTTGTCTTACAACACCTTGGAATGGAACACATCACCAGAACACAGGTTATTGAAAAATATACGAGGCCTTTAGCAGGGACATTATTTATTCCGCATGTCGACAATACTGTAATGATTATTTTTGATAGCACGTACGTTTATATCCAGAAAAGTGCGAACCAATCCTTTCAGAGAAATTCATTCTGGTTATACAAAGGAAGATCTTTCGTTAAGTGTATGGTATTCTTCACTACTTCAAATTACACTGGTGTCCAAAATTTAAGCATAATTGGTAATTAAGTAATTATTTTTAAGTAATGAAAGAAATATGAATCGGAATGTGCTGAAACTCCAGGTGTGTAAACAAAATAGTACGCGTCACATATTTTCGCGAAAAGTTTTCCCCGAAATCGAACAGGGGACCGTCAACAAATTGAAAAAGAACGAAGATCTTTTGGATAACCCTGTCAAAACTAATGTAGCAAAAGCGTTCAAACTGCACATTATGATTAATTGGCTTATTGTAATGTACTGTGTTAATTTTTACAAGGATAGCATGTATACTCGTAGAGAAATTAAGGTTTTTATAAAAACAGTCCTAAGTTTTTTTCTTATAATTTGCAGAGTTCTTAATATAAAATAATGTGCTTTTCTGAAAATATGTCAAACATCATGGTACACAATACCCTGTCATCAGAATTTAAAAATAATAAAAATTGCATGACAAATGAGCAGGTTTACTAAATAATTTTTTAATGCGCATGCCTGAACGCTATTAAAATTTCATTAGCATGTTATGCTAGTTAAATGTGTAGAGCAACTTTTGTGAAAATCTCAAAAACATAGATTAAAAATTCTGAAAATTATCGTTGATAGAATGAGATCAAAATATTTTATTCCCTAATGAAGCAAAAAGATGAGGGGCTGTATCCATATTCCATTGTTTCGTGCCTAGACAATATTGCACGTACAACTATACTTGGATAAAACCCCTGATATTTTGCTTCCTTTTAGGAATAACGGATTTTGAGGTGATTCTATAGACGATAATTTTCAGAGTTTTCAAGCTATGTTTTTGAAACTTTTACAGAAGTTGCTCTATACATTTAGCTAACACAATATGCAAATGAAATTTTGATATCGTTGACGCATGCGCAATGAAAAATTATTTACTAAACATACTCATTTTTCATACAATTTTTATTATTTTTAAATTCTGATGACAGGGTATTGTGTACAATGATGTTTGTCATATTTTCAGAAAAGAACATTATTTTATAATAAGAACTCTGCAAATTATAAGCAAAAAATTTGGAAAAAATTAGGACTGTTTTTATAAAAACCTTAATTTCTCTACGAGTATACATGCTATCCTTGTAAAAATTAACACAGTACATTACAATAAGCCAATTAATCATAATGTGCTGTTTGAACGCTTTTGCTACATTAGTTTTGACAGGGTTATCCAAAAGATCTTCGTTCTTTTTCAATTTGTTGACGGTCCCCTGTTCGATTTCGGGGAAAATGTTCGCGAAAATATGTGACGCATACTATTTTGTTTACACACCTGGAGTTTCAGCACATTCCGATTCATATTTCTTTCATTACTTAAAAATAATTACTTAATTACCAATTATGCTTAAATTTTGGACACCAGTGTATATTGTGGATGTCTTCGGTCCTTATTTCGCGGATTCAAAGAATAATTACGCTAACATACTTACACATACATTAAAAAAAGATTGGCATAATATCAGAGAGTTGCTGAAGATAAAGGATGCTGAGAGAACTGATAGGTTTTTACGGGATTGTTTGGAACTTCTATTAGAAATGAATATCGAACATGACATGCGAAGATTACTAAATAGCAGCAACAGTTTTCAACAGAGGATGCTAAGGGACACTTCTCGTGACCAAAGTTTGATTGTTCGACACAAAAGTGTAAAAAACTATATCTATAATACTTGGATTAAAAAAAAAAAAAAACAGCGAAGCAGTATCACACAATGGCACTGTCAATGCAAAGTAGGCGCAAGTGTCTAGAGTACTAGACGCATGTTGCTTCCGTACTATGGTTTCTGGTTTACTTGTGCCATAACTCAACCAAAACTTAAAAAACAAGTATTGAATATGCTCATATACTACAAGACGCGGCCAATGGTTGGTCCAGTAGTGATTCTGGTGAAGCAACCAAGGAGGAAAATAATCTGAAACATATTGCCAAAAGTGTCTGAAACTGTATGATTATATCTTCTGTTATTGATTACGTCCGATATTTCATGTATTGAAATAAAAGTCTTAATAAGCTCCATTCATTGTAATTTTGCATTTAGTGTTGTATTTACTATTGATTTTTTGGATCAAAACTAATGACAATAGTGTTTATGCTCATTAATATACATCATATTTACTTAATTATATATTTTATTTTCCGATCGATTATTAAACTTTCATCCAAGATATTATTATTTTCTTATTTGTTATTGAGTATACTAATGAAAAAAATGTATGTCACATCTAGGTGTTGATGGGCGAAAAATGGCCCTTATTAGCCCACCTCCTTTAACCCAAATATTAACAAAATTTAGTGTTTGTTTTTATACTAAAAAAAAAAAAAAATCTATTAAAATTTCAAAACATTTCTCTATAATATCATTATGAAAACATGTATTCCATTTATATATTTTAGAAAAAAGAAGTATTTTTTTTTATTTATTTATAACAAGAAAGATTGTGAAATTTACATGTTCGTCAGTTTTTTGCGGCACTTTAAGCTAGATTTGTTGTTTTAATCGGAACAGTTTTGTTAATTTTTCAAACATCAGTGCAAAAAGCTTGCACTAGAATTTACTATTACTTGAAATGTTAAAAACTTACAAAATTTATCCTTTTTTAATAGAAAAGACCTTTTTTCCTCATTTTGATTTACTTATAAAACACAAAACTGTACAAACATATTTTTTTACAGTTAAAAACCGTTTTCTCAATAATTGATGAATAAATTAATTCACTTTTAATCAAAACACTTTTTATTTATTTATTTATTTATTTTTTATACACAACATGATTTTCAAAATGATTGATTCGTATCATGTACATGCATTTTCTGTAAAAAGAAAATTGAACTTTTATTTTAGTTTTCTAATTTACCGACTAAAAAAAAAGTCGATCATTTAGCGACAAAATTCTTCTCATCTTATAAAACGTGTTCCTTAAATTTATATTTACTATTATTAAAACGACATTATTTGAATAAAAATTTTAACGAAGAGAAAAAAAAAAGTAAATAAATAAAAAGGAAGAAATACCCGATATTAAACACGATCCATAAATGCATGATGTCTTAAAATAACTACTTGACGAGGCTCTCTAATTTATAAGGGATTATTTTTAAGGAAAAAAAAGGGATGAAAATTGCCTGTTTTTCCCCTCTGCTGCAACAACAGCGCCTAAGGACAACAGGTGTTACCGACCCTTGACTGTTAACCGCATTATGCATAAATTTCAAACCCTTTTTGCTTATTTTTATACCACAGAGGTTTTGTTGTATTATTTATCGTTTCTCATTTATTGAAGAACTTTAAAAGGTCATTTTTAAGTTTGAGATTACATAATTATAGTTTTCAAAGAATTTTTAGCATATTATTTATGCTCTTGTTTTATAATTTATTATGGAGTATCTATTTGGCCTCAAGTCGCGCAGAGGGGGAAAAAAAGAATGTCGTAAACTTAATGGACCTCTATGTTATTAAGAATATCGTGGAATTTATTCACTTAGCATCATTATAACAATTACTGATCGTAACCTGAGATTTTGCTGGTAGTATTAAAAGTCGACGTACGTACATATTTTCGTCTATGTATAATCGTCCTGAATAATAATAATAATAAAAAACATGTAACTGCGTATTGTCATCAAATTAATGTAATTCAATGCTCATTCGGTATATGTTTACGAAAACTCTTGAATATTCCATTATAATCTGAATGAAAAACGGGTAATCCGTCTTAATTAAATGTATCTCTAAAAATTTGTTGACAGTTCGTTTTTTTTGTATAATTTCCAAGTGTTTCTTAATATTTTTATTTTAACATTTGATCGCATTTCTCGCTTATATGGGGAAGAGTAAGCATACATGAAGAATTGTTTTTGCCTGCTACCACTAAAAGTTTTCTTCTTTTTCTTATTTCATCCCACGTGTAGCTGAAATACCCGCCCGCAAATGTTATTCTAAGGAAGAATTTTTTAAAGATATCCCGTTTGCATTTCAATATTTTGAAATAATTTTTTCTCTATGGAATAGATAATGTCGGTCACTACAAAGCCCGTTTTTAGCACTTTCCAATAAAGTTGAAAAGTGCTTATGCATTTGGTTTATCTAGCCGTCTGTCCGTCTGTCAGTTTGGCCGTATGGTCGTCTGCCCGCGCTCTAACTCTCACAAATATACTTGGATTGTCATGAAATTTTTGGACTTTAATGACATTTACCCGAGCACGAACCCTATTGAAAATGAAGTTTCTGCCATGATTACTTTATTTATAGGGACAGTCAAAAGTTTTCCATTACATTACGGCCTATGGAGGAAAAATCCTTTCAAATGAATTTTAAAGATGTTATACCCTGTCAAACATCTTCAAATTTATATGCATCAACAAAGTGCACTAAAATATGCATTTTTTAAAGTATGCAGAGAAAAGAATAGTTATTATTCATTTACAGGGCTACACAAAAGAATTCCAATACATAATAATAAAGGGGGGAATTGTTTGCGACATATTTTAATTATGGTAAACGATTTCATTTATAATCAATTTGATATACGTCGCTGAGGCTTAATGAGTTATTTCATGCATAATACGAAGTACATGGCATTTACAGGAACACACAAAAGATTTCAAATAGTATATTGAATCCGAAGATTTGTATATTATGGATGATGGATGGATGAAATGCATTTTTAACACTTTCCAGCAAAGTTGAAATTGTTTATGCATTCGGTTTGTCTGTTCGTCTGGTCGTTTGTCCATCTATTCGCCTGTCTGTCTGTTCGTCTGTTTCAGGCCGTCTGGCCGCGCTCTAACTCTAGTAAATATACTCGGATCGCCATGAAACTTTTAAAGAGAATTAAAGAGAATTTATTTTTAAACTAAACTTTAGCAAAAAATTTTCGAGTATCAAAGGTGCTATGTATTTTACAGGGCTAAACAAAAGTATTCAAGTATATGTTTCTATCTATTAGTATAAACTGATGAAAGGAAGATTTAAACCAGTTAGGCGTTTCCTTGCTAAACTAAATTTTACTATTATATAGCCTATATATTAACCGAACGATCAAATACAGAGCTTTTCAAATGTATTAGAATATATATTTGGATATGGTCAATAATACGTTATTTCCCTGGATAACGAAATTTTGTTAAAGATTTCAAGAAGTGTTGGAAAGTGCTTCATAATCTATGCTTAAACGCATGATTTTTCTTAATTTTTTACTTTTTTGTTTGCAGGGTTTTTAATTACGATATTCTCACTTCCGAAGCCGGTTTTAAAATTGAATGCATTCCAGAAGTCCCTTAAGAGGCAACTTCACTTACTCAAAAATATCTGCTCGCTAATTTTAATCCTATAGGAGTCCTTTTTAGGTGCGTTCGTAATTATGCAAATACGTAGCACCTATTGTTGTCGTTCAGTCCGTCCGTCTGTCGGTCCGTCAGTCTGTCCGCATATAACAACGCAAAAACTACCCAACCGAATCATTTGAAATTTAAAATACATAATTATTACATAATTTTGTCGAGTCATTTCAAGTTTTATGAAAATCGGATGCATATCTCAATTACAGGGACAATCAACAGTATTCCGTTATATTACAATCAATGTGGAAAACGTTTCAAATGCATTCTAATCGTTTCAAATTTAAAATACATAATTATTACCTAATTTTGTCGAGTTATTTCAAATTTTATCAAAATCGGATGCGTAGTTCAATTACAGGGGCAATCAAAAGTATTCCGTTACATTACGGTCAATGGCGGAAAATGTTTCAAATACATTTTAATTGTATTACACCCATTCTAACATAATAAAATGCATATGTATCTATAAAGTACATATTATACATACATTTTGCACAATCTGTGGTGCAAAGAACATTTGTTATTGATTTACAAGGCCACACAAAAGTATTCTGTTACATAATGGTATAGGGAGAACATTATTTGGTGCGCATTTTAATTGTAATTAACTATTTACAATTTTATGAGATTGATATATGAGAGTGATATTTTAAAACTTTGTTATCATACGAACGCACCTCATTTGCTACGCTTTACGTGCAATTTCCAACTTGTTTTTAATATTTTGGTTTAATTTAAAGAGAAAATATCATAATAATAAAAAAGAAATCATGTAAAAAATTGAAAATGTAAAAAAACAGTCTTTGTAGATAGAAAATACACTATAAAAGCTAAAAAAAAAATTTAAAACCATACAAATGTTTACGCGATACTAAAAAAAAAAGAAGAAAAAATATTTTATAGAATTAACATTAGAGTGTGGATTTTGTGAATGCTTTTTAATATGATTGTAGGATTGTAGATTACGTTTTATCACATTAAAAAAAAAAACCTGTTTTAATTTAACCGACACGTTTTAATGACAAGATATATATGTTGGTGCGGAATCTAAATGTATAATATATATAAATTATTTGTAAAAAATAAAAAAAAATAAAAAAATGTAACAATTTTTCCCCTTGAAACAAATACTATGTACATTCGAAATAAAACGCTGTTTTCTTACAGGGAAGCCACTTTTGCTGCTGCTCGCAACTAGCTTCGAGACCTGGTGCATTTCGTATTCATGTAAATAAAAGTTACACTTGCGTGAATTTGTTTAAAATAATTCAAAGAAAGTGTGATTTTGTTTAAAAATTATATTGACAATGGAAAATTATATGGAACAATTTTTCCACCTTAAGTCAAACACCCACGTGTTTACTTGTAATATTGACAACATTTCGTACAATGATTTTAGATATAGAAAACCCATGCTTTTCACAGTGAATTTTAATAATCGAATATGAATAAATCTCTCCAAAAGAGCAGAAATGTAGCCTATCTATCTATGGTTTTTTAAGTTCCATTTTGCATGTAAACGAAAATTTTGGTTGCCAGAGGAGAATTTATACATTCAAAAATATATTAGCCTGTAAAAAGTGATTTCCCTGTGCAGGCGATTTCTTTTAGACCAAAACAAACTATGTTAAAAAAAAAAGTGCGAATAGCTTTTGTAGCTGACTTTCAATTAATGATTACCCTTCTCATTCATATGGCGGCTTCATAGGAGGGCAGATAATTATTGCCTTATAAAGTTAAAAAAAAAAAAAAAAAAAAAAGAAAAACATTTCAGCATTCGTTTATGGAGCTCTGATTTGTAAACAGATAATAACTACCATGCAACGCAATGATAATATTATTTTATAATGGGTTCTCACTTGTAACAAAAAAGATTTTTTGCGAATAATGAAAAACAATGAAAAATAATTTATGCACGAGAGGGTTAAGTATAACAATATGAGACATTACGGACTTTGAATTAAGCTTCAATTGATAAAATGTATCACCAATAAGTAGAGATGTGAAAGAAACATTAATAATCAATATTTAAGTTTATTTTAGTTTGAAAAAAGTGATAAATATAACCTTTCACAACATTTCTTCTATTTACATTTACAAACTTCAGAATTCCCCCCCCCCCTGTATAATAAACTATTATCCATTGTGTTTCACCACATTAGAAAAGTTCAAATTTTAAAATTAAAAATCCAAGGGAGCATAGATCCTAGAATTTCATTACGAAATAATCGAAATTATAGTTAGAGAAATTTCGCAAATCTTATTTAAATGTTTGAGAAAATCAAATTAATAAATTAGAAACGAAAATTGTCTTTTTCTAAATTTTCCCGAGGCTTCGATATTTATAAATTAGCTGAAACGACAAAATACTTAATGAATCCCCAGCATCCTAATTCTTTAGTGTGATGGGAAACTAATTATTGTATGCTGGGCCACACAGACATAGTGTAATTGAATTCACGTGCAATACGAGTACCTATTTCTAAATTATGATTCTTTTTTTTTCAATATGAATTTTTAAATAGAATTCCCTCTTTCCCTTACATGATTTTCAGGCTTAATGAAATTAAGCGGGTGGGCTTTATAATCGATATTTTTGCTGACTTGTATTAGCTGAAAGGATAGGGTGAAATTTGAGTTTGCCGATGTTTTACTCTTAGGTCAGTTATACCTCGGGCATTTTGGGGGATTGTGACATTTACATTCTTGCTCTGTCCCTCTCACATACAAAAGTAATGTAAATGTAACTTGTAAATATCCATAAAAGATGATTCGCCACACTACTATTTTTATGAAGCCTTTTAGATATTATAGTAGAATCTATTATAATTCAATAATGTGGATTGGAATAATCCAGATATGAGAAAAATTTGGATAAAAGAAAGAGATTCATTTTTTATATATATATATAAAAAAAAGAGTTATAAATGTGCCTATTTGACATATAAAAACGTCTTTTTTTTAAACTACATTTACACATTATCTTAGCAACGACAATTTGAAATACATAAATTTATTTTTATTTTATTTTTAGGTGTCAGAGATTCCAAAAATATGTTTTTACAAAATGTCTGTCTGTGACTCTGTCTGTGCGTATTTTGACACACAAGAATTCTTTTTTTTTTTTTTTTTTTTTTTTTTTTTGTTCTCTGGAACAATTTTTCCACTTTAAGTCAAACATCCACGCATCCACGCCAGTTTTGACCACAGATTTTGAGGGCGCTCTATCTCAAGAACTAATGAACGGAATTTAATAAAACTTTAGATTCAGTTAGTACCTAATCTAAATTGGTGCTGACTAATTTTTGGTATAAATCGCACCATAGGTGGCGCTACTATGCAGCCTTTTTCGCAATTTTTGTTACAATTATATCTTAAAAATTAAAGCACAAATTTTCATAAAACTTCAGATTCCATAAGTATTTGATATAATTTGGTTCTGATTACTTTTTGGTGTATATTGCCCAATAAATGGCGCTGCTACCACTACATTATTCATGATTATCGCCATAGCTCAATCTAAAAAATGCACGAATTTTCACGGAACTTCAGATTTAATTAGTCCTTGGTATAAATTAATAGTTTTGAACTTTTGCTGTAAATCATCAGACAGGTGGCGCAATGCTTCATTTTTCACTATTTCCACAATAGCTTTAACTCAAGAACTTATGCGCGAATTTTCATCAAAATTGTGATTCCATCATTCCTTGATATAAACTGGTCCTGATTAATTTTTCGAGTAAACCGTCCAACAAAAGACACTGCTATGCAGAATTTTTACGATTTCTGCAATAGCTCTGCGCGAATTTTCACCAAACTTCAGATTTAGTTAAAAGTACACATAAGAAGTTGCAGATTAGATTTTGGTGTAAATCACCTAATCGGCGACGCTGATACGCTATATTTTTCAGGAAATATTAACATGTATGAGATAGAAGAAAGTTTGGGGATTGCCACATCCGACTAGTTTAAATATTGTAATTATTATTATCATTACTATTATTATATTATTTTGTTCTCCGCTCGATTCGCTTACAAACTGCTGCCTCACACCAATTCGCATCTTAATTACAGCAGAAAGAGTTGATTCGCTATGCTATTCTACAAATCGCAAGGCAACCTTTATAAAAAAATGAATTAAAAATGTATAAAATTCAGTGTTCACTTTAAAAAGTTTATATAAGGGGCCGTCCATAAATGATGTCACGCGTTTTTTTTTTCCATATTTCTGACCCCCCCCCCCCTTTGTCACGAAGTGTCACTTTATATTACGTAAACATACATTTGCAGTTCAGAAACAAAGCACTATTATGCTTTAGATCACATTTAAAATTTTATTTTTAAACTTTAACTATGTGTTTTAATGACATTTGTGAGCTGAACAATAAAAATGATTCGTATTTTCCATGAAATAAGGTTTGCAAAAATAATAATAATTAACATACCATAGTAATAAAATATTAATTAGAAAGAGCAACTGAAAACTGTAGCATTTTGGAATTACAAATATAATTTAACCTATTTGGCTTTAAATCTTATCTTTATGAACACAAAATATTTTAATTAAAAATTAACTTCATCTTTTTTATAATTTAATCTACTGAATTTTAATGCTTTAACCAAAATGTGTGATGTCCCATTTCTTCTTACCCCCTCCCAACCCCTTCTCACAAACTGTCACAGTTTCATGAACCTCTCTCCGTCCCTCCAAGCTTGACATCATATATGGACGGCCCCAATCATTGATTAAAGTAAAGTTTTAAATTCATTCTATTCACTAATATTCATTTTAAGTTCGTTTCATTCTTTCAGGTTGTAATAATAACTTTAGGTTTCAGGAAAAGATGAAAGCTATTTTTTGTAATTAAAGCTATAAACTTTATGACTCTATAACGTTCGGTAAGAACGAATGGTTTAACAAGGAACACCCAAGTGGGAATTCAATTGCTCACCATAAAACTTCAGACGTAACAATGGCAAGGTTGTAAAAAAAAACCAGACTGTCTACAATTTTGACATTACGCGCAGAACCTAACAATAACAGAATTTACAGCCGAGAAACGCCCACAGGAGGGAGAATTGGATAGGAGTCCGATGATTTTATGCAACCCGTGGGAAGAAAAAAAAGGGGTTTTTTTTAGTGGCCGAAAGGGATGAACTCCCTACTGGTCAAGCCGGCCAATAAGAAGCGCGATGCAGTGGCCCCCCAATCAAAGAGATAGCAGAAGACCAATGAAAAGAAAAAAAAGGTTTTGGGGAGGAAACAAACAAACAAAAAAAAAGAAATGGAGTTCTCTCCAAAAATAGAATCTAAGATTAATACAGTTCTTGGTCCCAGCTATGTAGGTAGTAAATAGAAAAGTTTTGTAAGCGAAAATCATCTCCGGAACGGGGAAGCCCATGATTTGACAAGCATCCAAGTTTTTTTGACATATGATCAAATTTGCGAAAAGAAAAAATGAATGTCTGAAAATTACTGGAACTTACAACATCAACATAATGAATTTCAGGCAACTCCAGATGGCAGTGCGTGACGATATGGCAGACTATTATTTTTTATGAACAGTTACGCTCAACATAGTGAACAATGTGCATTATTCTCATAGACTATTCTTTATATGAATATTTGCTCAGCTTAGAAAATTTCACGTGTCTGCAAAGGTGCGAGATGACAGTGCAGACTATATTTTTATACGAACAGCTACGCTCAACATAGTGAACAACGTGCAACTATTTTTATATGAACATTTGCTCAGCTTAGTAAATTTCCACGTGTCTCCAAAGGTGCGAGAAAATAGTGCAGACTATATTTTTGATGAACAGTTGTGTGCCTCCTAAGGAATTACATGATTTCCCAAAAGATGCGGTGCGAATGAAAGCCAACGGATCAGTTGCTATGGATTACTACAACGAATGGATGACAAGGCTTCATATAAAATGGTGAGCAATTTAATCTTCTTTTGTGGTGTTACCGCATTTCAGAATTACCTTTTAGCTCATTATATAAATATAAATAAAGAAAAATTTCTTTAATTTTAAAATTAAATTTTTAATTTAAAATTTAAATAAAAAAAAGAAAAAAAGAGAATTATAAGGAGAACATAGGCTATGCCTTTCGTTAGTTGTGCTGTGAGTCTTTTGTGTTTTTGTATAAGTTTATAATAATATATGATAACAAAAAAAAAAAAAAAAAAAAAAAGAAAGTAAACATGATCAAAATAATTGATAAATTAGAATAATATTATTTATAGTGCTTATACTTACAAATCGATAATTTAGGATGATACGATGTCCAGATGTTTCCCTATGAAAATTATATGCTTAAGCAATAATACTTTTATTGTGTTATGATACATATAATTGTTGTTTGAAATAAATATTTGTGTATGTATATATGTATTCTTGTTTTCTTTCATGTTTTCTCTTCCTAAATTCTTTTAGGTAAATTACTTGTTTCAAAATCTCAAATATTAAATTTAATTTTATTTTATGATAATCATTTTGATACTCTCCGTATCTCTTAAAATTCCTATTTTGCAAAATTTAAACGTTTAAAAGGTTCGAGTCTGAGCTTTTGCGATTTTCATTTATTTAAATTATTGATAGATTTAAAAGTAAAAAAAAAAAAAATTATTATATTTCGAGAGTACAGTACATAATAATTTACAGTGTTAAAAAAGTTAAAAAAAAAATTATTAAAGAAAAACAATTAAACATCAATCTGTTAGAGATTTTCAAATAGATAAATAAATATGACAGGAAGAAAGGGAAGACAGGCTTCTCCCGAAAGGGAATCATTCACTATTGGAGTGGATACGCTGATAAATTCATTACAAAATTTTGAGGATAAACCGGATCAAAACATAACACATTTTTTTTAAGAATTTGAGGAGTTAGCCGTAGCGGCACAATTTCCCGACGACATAAAATTGGTGTTGGCGAAATCAAAATTCAAAGGGCAAGCGAGAGAAGTTATGAGAAACACAAATGAATTGCATAAAGCACAAGACTATAAAACGTTTAAACAAAATGCGATAAAACAATTTCAAAAAGCAAGATCTTTTGCTGATGCTCAGTTGCAATTTATAAATGCCAAACAAACAACTAATCAAACTATTGAGGAATTCACAAAAAAATTCAATATCTTGCTTTATCAGGACATGAACAAAAGAATGGAGCCAAAGAATTATTAGAAATTATTAAATTAACAAAATATCTTGAGGCGCTAAGACCGGACATTTCTTTCGAATTAAAAAAATACCCACCTACAAATTTCGAAGATGCGGTAAAAAAAGCTAAAAACATCGAAAGTGCATTAAACAGTAAATGTGCAGGTGAAATAAATAATTTGACGGGAACAAGCGAAAATAAATTATTTGAGGCACTTATTAGCATGTCACAAGACCAAAAATCAGAGATACAACAGCTGAAAGAACAAATTAAAAGTTTACAAATTGACAAAAACGAAAGCGAACAAAACAAAGCGGAAATAAATCATATAACACAAAATTTTTGTCATATATGCAACAAGTCCAATCACCAGACACAAAATTGTTATTTTAATCAAAAAAGTCCGAATTTTTTTCAACCCAGGGGAGCACAAAACAATGTTAGGCCAAGATTTCACAAGAATTACTATCAAAATAACAATTATAGAAGCTTTACAAGATTTCCACAAAACTATGCACAACATTTTCAAGCGCCA
Organism: Maratus speculifer; assembly: GCA_964019185.1. Taxonomy (NCBI): domain Eukaryota; kingdom Metazoa; phylum Arthropoda; class Arachnida; order Araneae; family Salticidae; genus Maratus; species Maratus speculifer. The sequence continues at coordinate 282,991,123 of OZ025294.1, forward strand.
CAAACATTCGATTTTGCAAGGTCTCATAACAATCAAATTAGATTTAATGATATGCACAATCAGATGCCAAATTGGCAAAATTTGCACCAATCACCGATAGGACCTAATCAAATGTATCATGGAAATTATAATATGCAAAACATGGTTCCAATGCAAAATTTTGACCCAACACAGGGAAACAATACACAAATCGCATATACAGGGCAGCATCACAATTTCGCAGATACGCAAAATAGCCAAAATCTTTTGCCGCAAAATAATGAGAGAAACAGGGAACATCAGCCCACAATTACCTTTCCAAGTGAAAACAGAGACAGAAGGGGTAGGCAAAATCATAATAGGAACAGAGGACAAAGCAATTTAAACCGGTAAAGGAACTTACAAAATTGAGAGAAATACAAGCCCGTAGGTCCCGCATCATTGAAAAAAAAACAGGGTTATAACATAAAACATAAAGCAAACAAGGAACTAAAAATAATTAAACAAAAACAAACAAAAAACACAGAGATAAGAAGAAATGAGAACGAAAAAAAGATGGTTAAAGAAAAATTAATTGCAAGTTGTAATTCGGGTAAAAACAATGAATTACCAATATGGAATTTAAAAATAAAGAAAGATATAATTATACCCAGCCTTATTGATAGTGGGGCGAGTATAAGTTTAATATCCCCAGGGGTCTTCGAGAAAATAAAACAGACAAATATAAAAATTAGATATTTAGCCAACGCTATAAAAATCACAACTTTATCAAACAAATCGATTCCTTTTAAACACTGTGTAAAATTTAAGTTTAGATTTAACAACACTTTCTTAAATGGCACATTTTATGTAACTAAAGAAGAATTTGATCGTAATTACAAAATTATTTTAGGATACGATTTTTTAAAAAGTAATAAAATAATTATGGATTTTGAAAATAATACTTTTAAACTCAATAACTCAATTATACAATTAAATTCTAACGAAGATCAAATTACTGAGGTAAATGAAATTAAGTCGATACAACAAAATGACGAGTTTCAAATAATACCAAAACAAATTCACTCTTATCAGTATAATAAGATTCTGAAAATTAATACACGAGTATTTGTAGAAAAAAGCATTACTTTGAGACCCAGAGAATCGAAGTTAGTGAACTTAATTTTTGACGGCAAACTAAAAAACGGACAACAATTTTTTTTCCAACCTAAATATAACAACAGGAAATTAGTAATCCAAAATTCAGTTCATGAAAATAAGGAAAACGAAAATAATTTATTCACAATATTAGTACAAAATAAATCTAAACAATACTTGAGACTTCACAAAGATCAGGAAATGGGAAAAATTACCACTGATTTTTTTATAAAAAAACAAAATAAATCAAATACTGATAATATTTACGAAGTAAATAACTTAAATATCACACAAATTAGAGAATTAAGAAAGAAAGAACTTTCAGAGAATGATTTTAAAGTTGATCACTTAACACCAAAGGTACAAAAGGAAGTACTGACAATTTTAATAAGACACGCTACTGCTTTCAGCAAATCATATAAAACGCTAGGAGAAACAGATGTAATAAAACCGAACTTTAAACTAATGCACGACTTTCCAATACAAACGAAACCCTTTAAGTTAGCACATGACGTAAAGAAATTCGCGGAGAAAGAAATTCAGGATTTATTGGATGCAGGTATTATAGAGCCCACGAATTCAAGTTATGCTTTCCCAGTAATTTTCGTAAAGAAAAATTCTACGTCAAAAACAAATGATAAGAATTTAATTAAATTTAGGATGGCTATAGACTTTAGAGCTCTTAATGATATATTAGAAAGTGACCCATACCCAGTACCTAATACAAAGGAAATTTTACAAAACATGGCAGGAAAAAAATTATACACTGTCTTAGATTTGCATTCTGCATTCTTTCAAATAAAATTAAATGAGCAGGACAAGCATAAGTTAGCATTTATCACTGAAGATAATCATTTTCAAATAACAAGGATGCCTTTTGGGACAAAAATTTCAACGAATCAATTCGCTCGTTTAATCGATATAGTTTTAGGAGACTTAAAAAAAAATACAATATTCAATACTTTATTGATGACATAATAATCGGTTCAAATGATGTACAACAAATGCACATAATACTAGAAGCAGTATTAGAACAATTAGAAAAATTTAATCTTACAATTGAACCGACTAAACTAAAATTATACATGCCGGAAATAGATTTTTTGGGATACAAAATTAGTGAAAAAGGATATGCGCCCTCACAAAAAAATATCCAGAAAATAACAAACTTCGCAGTACCCACATCTCAAAAAACAGTTAGAGCATTTATTGGATTATGCACATATTTTAAAGCAACTATACATAATTATGCGGAGATAATAGCACCACTGACGGACCTCACTAAAGCTAATACAAAATTCAAATGGAATGACAAAGCACAAGAATCATTTGAAAAAATACAAAAAATTATAATGGAACAACCTACTATTCACCCCCCAGATTTTAGTAAAGAATTCTATATAATTACAGATGGATCGAAAATCGCAACATCGGGTATATTAGCACAAAAACAAGGAGAAAAAATAATCCCAATTGAATTTACGGGAAGAAAATTAAAAGACTCAGAAAAGAAATATCCAAGCATGCAGATTGAACTTTTGGCAATCTATGAAACCATAACATATTTTAGAAACATTCTATTAGGACGAAAATTTTTTCTGCTAACAGATTCAAAGGCACTAACGTACCATTTACAGTTAGAAAAGCAGCCTGAAATTGTAGCAAGATGGTTACTAAAATTACAGGATTATGATTTTGAAGTATCGCATATTGCAGGTATCCATAATCCCGCTGATTTCTGTAGTAGATCGGTAAATGCTCTATCAATAGCAGATAATTTGGACAAACATCTTTTCATGGTAAATAAAAAGCTAAATGCAGACAATATAAAAAAAGAACAATTAAATGACCCAAAATTAAAAGAAATTATTGAGGCCTGACAACGACAAAAAAAAAAAATAAAAAAAATAAATAAAGAAAGAAATATGAAAAGTATACTTTAAATAAAGATGGGATATTAATTCTAAAAAAATCACGTAATTCAAATAATGCGGAATTATATATCGCACCGCAGAGCTTAAAAGAAGACATTCTAAACAGTGCACATGTCCCACATTTTGCTTTCTTAAAAACTTATGGTATTATAAAAGAAAGATTTTTCTGGTACAGAATGTATCAAGAGATAAAACAATTCTGTACAAAATGCGTAACATGCAACACATTTAAACAACATAGAACGATAAAAATTCCTTTTTAAACAATGGATAAAAATTATCTCCCAGGACAACGTCTGGTATGCGATTTAATTGGACCTTTAATTCCATCTTTAAATAGGAATAAATTTGTACTAACAGTCATAGACACTGCAACACGCTATTTGCAAGCTTTTCCACTAAAATCGACGGACACTAGGGTCATAATCAATGCTCTCAATGGTTACTTTAGCGCATTCGGATTAGCAAGATATTTTTCCACTGATAATGGATCTTATTTCAAATTGAAGGATTTTAAAGATTACATGAAAAATTTAAATATCGAACTAATCCCCTCATCAATTTATCACCCTCAAAGCCAATCGATTTCGGAAAGGATTAATAGGGATTTAAAAGCTTCAATAGCAGCTATGTGTAATAAAACGTATGAATGGGATACGAAACTTCAATATTTTATTTTGATGCATAACTCAACTGTACATAGAATAACAAAATTCTCTCCAAGCATGTTATTTTTTGGAAGAGAAATAAAAACGCCTTTCACAAACTTTGAAGTACATGACATGTCTTCTTATAGCAAATACGTTCAAAATAAATTAAAACATATGCACGAAATAAGAAAAGAGGTTATCAAAAATCAGGAAATAGCAGATAGGGAATTAAATAAAAATTCAAAAGCAAAACACAAGCAGTTACAATTAGGCGATGAAGTATACTTAAAACTGCTCATAAAACCTAAAGCGTTACATCAGAAATTTTCAGGCCCATATTATGTTGAGAGAATTTTCAGGAATGACAACTATCTCATTAAAAACAAGAATAGACCAGATTTAAAGCCTATTAGAATTCATATTTCTAAATTATTTGCGCCCAATGTGGCAAGCAAAACTAAAACAAATAATCATTCGTTAGAGAACACAAGTACGTAAATAAATAATTAAATAATAAATAAATACATAAATAAATAAAAATAAATAAATAAAACAAATAAATAAATAAAAATGTATAATTCAAATGATTCATTAAAACTGATTCACATGTCTACTGAAACTGTCAAAGTTTTCTAAAATGAATAAAAATAAATAAATAAATAAATAAATAAATAATGATCATAATTCATTGAACATATTAGCTTAAATTATAAACTTTTACAATTAAATACTAATGACTTCTAAAAATGTTCGACTTTCATGTACAAAAAGAAATATCTCTAATACAAAACTAAACGTTAAATTTTTTCCTCATGGTCTCACATGATTAATAAATATAGAATTCAAAAAAAAAAAAAAAAAAAAAAAAAGGTAAAAATAAAACTGGATAATTCATGGCTGATTAATTTTTTTATTAATATTCAGCGTAAAAATGGATTTTAAAACACTATGAACAATAATAACAGTTAAAGAAATAAATAAAACAGAATAAAATAAAATATTTATTACAACATAGAGATATGAAAAAAGGGTTATATTATAATCTCATCGGAAATATATATTTCGTACTGCCCGGGATGCAAAATTTTTATTGCTGGTCGATAGTTTGCATTGTACAAAAGATATTTTTTTCTTGAGATTATATGTAAATGAGATTGTCCACAGTAAATATATTAGTCATAAAGATTTTATATAAATAATCATATCTCATTAATTAATATAGCAATAAAATTAGATTAGAACAAAATTTGAAATACATAAAGAAACTATTAATTACAAACTCTAGAATACTCATATGCTAGAAATAAATAAATAAATAAATAAATAAATAAATAAATAAAATAAATAAATAAAAAATAAAAATAAAAAAAAATTTAATTCATTTTTCACAACTCTCATTCGATGAAGAAAGTAACAATATGTATAAAAGCGGTTACATAACAACCAGACACAATAATCTATTAAATATATTAATAAAGCTAAAAAAAAAAAAAATAAAATAAAAAAAAAATAAATAAATAGACAGTCAATTAAAAAGAATTCAAATGAGAGAACGTTTCAGTGACAAAAATTTAATATACGACATAGATAAATGTATGTAAAAAAAAAAAAAAAAAAAAAAAAAAAGGAAAGCAGAAGTGAATTAGGATGAAGATTTTTTTCTCTCAAATATTGTTGATGAAAATAACAAAAACACTTTTTATGATTCAAAAAAAAAAAAAAAAAAAAAAAAAAAAAGAGAGAGAGAGAGAGAGAGAGAGACGTTTCGGAGAGCAAATATGAGAGCAAAATTTCTCTTATTTCAGAGATTAGTAAACTTTCAAAATTTTGCTAGTTGGGGAAGTTTGTTTTTGTTGACAGGCATAAGTGTGTGCGGAAGATAGAACAGGTCAAGTAAAATACACACCCATTTCTGGAATATTATAATACAGATGTATATATATATACATAAAAAAAAAAGTTGGAAATATATAGCTATTGCTATAACGAAGACGTTTATGTATATATTTGGATATTATTTTTTTCAATAACACCACATTGGAAAGATTATATTTCTCAGCCATAAATAATCATGTATATAATTTTAGAATTTTGTATTCCTTTGATATATTTGTGTATATATATTTTAGTTTGTCTTGTATAGGATATTTTTTTTTCTTAATCAGAGGGGAGATAGCATGTAGTGACGAATCGTCACAACATTGCTAAATTAAATATGTACATATAAAGAATGATTAAGCACAACTAAAGCGAAAATACATAAATATTCGTATATAAAAAAAAAAAGAAAAAAAGAATCATTGATTAAAGTAAAGTTTTAAATTCATTCTATTCACTAATATTCATTTTAAGTTCGTTTCATTCTTTCAGGTTGTAATAATAACTTTAGGTTTCAGGAAAAGATGAAAGCTATTTTTTGTAATTAAAGCTATAAACTTTATGACTCTATAACGTTCGGTAAGAACGAATGGTTTAACAAGGAACACCCAAGTGGGAATTCAATTGCTCACCATAAAACTTCAGACGTAACAATGGCAAGGTTGTAAAAAAAAAACCAGACTGTCTACAATTTTGACATTACGCGCAGAACCTAACAATAACAGAATTTACAGCCGAGAAACGCCCACAGGAGGGAGAATTGGATAGGAGTCCGATGATTTTATGCAACCCGTGGGAAGAAAAAAGATTCATGCCACTTTCGCCGAATTCTCCTTCCTCTCTGAACCCTCTTACCACCTACTGTTTCTTGATGGTTCCTACTAATGAATGGCGCGTGACTTCCTTTAAAAGACGAAAAGTTTTAAGCCTAAAAAAAGGGGACTGATAAAAATTAAATATAAAAATGATAAAAAATAAATGCATTTACGACCGTCGTTATTTTTCAATGACTATTTTATTTATTGCACACATCTATTATTTGCTTCCTGAGTTTTAGATAATTTGAAAACATTAATACTTATTTTGGATTTGATTTATAAATGATGATTATATAATAATTTATTAATTAAAAAAAAACCAGAGTATATATATAATTAGCTAGGATAACTGCTGTGTTGCGCATCTCCTTGTGTACTATCATTGAGATTTATACTATGTGGTTTCTGATACCTCTTTATAGGAAATTCCATTATAAGTTTGCAATATTATTATCTAATAATTTCATATAATGATACAATGTCATAAAATATAAAGATATAATATAATGATTTATGACTAACATTAAATGTATATTGGTTTTGATTGTATTCCTTTTTTCATTTCTCCCTTCATTTTTTCATGCGTTTAAATGATGCATATTGTATTATATACATATGTATATTTGTGTGTGTGTCGGCGGAGGGGGGGGGGGGGGCAATCTCGAAAATACTCTTTCGCTGAACATCTATTTTAGCCCAGTTTAAAAAACAATTTCGATTAATACTTTTTAAATAAAGATTTTCTTTCAACGAAATTAATATAAAAAAGTAATTCTGCATAAAAACCCATTCATCTAATTGAGGACGGATGGGAGGGGGGGGGGTAATCGTCCCTTCCTAAAACTATTCAAGTCAGGCAAACGTCTTTTCAGTATGAACGTATATCCAAAAATTGAACCAAAACAGTTAATTCAGCATAAAAAACTCATTTACCTAAATTATGAGCCCCCCCCCCCCCCGATCCCCCTCTGTAACTTAACCAATAAATCCCCAAAATCAACAATAAATCCCCAAAATCAATTTCTTGTCACTTTTTTCCGGTAACTTTTTTCCTTGTCACTTTTTTTCCTGCCACTTTTTTCCGCTTTTGTAGTTTATGTCACTTTTTTCCGATAACTTTTTTTCCTAGATTCAAGGAAATCACACGGCACCTCATACATGTATTCAAAAATCCCTTTTGGCAAGTTTCATATTTCTACTTTTAAAAATATGTCTGAAATTGTATCAGAAAATTTCGAGCTCTTGAAGGTGGAAAAGCATTTTTTCGAATACACCCTTAAGAGCGAGTATTACTCGCGCTCAGAGTGCTCCGTACAATAAATATACGTATTGTTATTTTATACGTATATCGTATATTTTATACGTATTATTATTAAAATGTAATTTTCACTATTAAATGGCAGGGCTCGTACGGATCCTGGAATTTTATGATCAGAAAATTCTACTACACCAGTATTTTCTTATTGAAAATTTCTGATTAAACTAAGCGAAATTTCAGTGTTTGAACAAAATTTATTTTTTCATTGAAAAAAAAAAAAAACTGGTACATCACCTGGAAAATAACGGTACCAGTATGAACCCTGAATGAGTTTTACGTGCGAAAATTTAATTACAATTTTTATTTTTCCACTTTTTAATTGTCTGAGCGAAGCGAAGTCTTTATACTCAGAGATACGTAACGATATTAAAAGTCAAAAAAATTCTTTCGTCAAGCAAATCTCAAAAAGTACTTGTCGGATTTTGATTCTGTTTGTACCAATAGGTACCTATGAAAGTAATCTGGTGAATGCACTACATACGAAAAATTAGTTCCAAATAGTTTAAAAGTTATATTAAAAAAACTGATAAAAAAGCACAATTTATTTGCATACGTCACAGAAACTTGGTGTGTGTCATTTTCCACCGGCTGGATATTTTTGTAGACAACCGAATCAGAGTGCATGGAGTAAATAGTTATCTTGACGAAGCGGAGACTAATACACATAGTACGTAACGATATTAAAAGTCAAGCATAACTCTTTCGTTAAGCAAATCTGGAAAAATACATATCGGGTTGCGATTCTGATTGTACCAAACGGTATCTATGAGAATAACCTACTGAATGCACCTACTTTCAAAAATTAGTTCCAAATAGTTTTAAAACTATTTTTAAAAAACTGATAAAAAGCCCAATTCATTTGCTTACGTCACAGAAATATTGTGTGCATCACTTTTTACCGGTTGTATATTTTCGTTAGATTCCCAAATTTAAGCACATGGAGCAAGGAAAATACGCAAACAATTTTTAAGTGCAATTAATTATATTTAAACTTAAGAAACAAACTGAAAAATAATTTTGTTCTTGTTGTTAATTTAAAAGAAAAAAGTCTTAATTCTTAGTAACTTAGTATTAGTATTTGAGATTTTGCGATAATTTTTATAATAGCACTTAATAGCCGCCATTAGCATCTTTTATATTTCGCACCTTCGCACATGCAAATTGGAAACAATTATGTCGTATTTAAATAAAATATGTGCTGAAATAAAATATTGGTACTTCTTCGTTACCTCGTGATCAATTTCGCCAAATTGTACATATTCACATATTTTTTATCCTTCTATAGTAAAAAAAACTAGCCTTAAAAGGAATGACTCCTGGAATGATGCTGATGTGGAAGATTTCCGGAACTAACGAATCCGGGTAGTCCACTCCTTCCATGAGTCGAATAGACCAATCAGGAAAGGGCTCAGTCTATGCGTCGCCGTATGGGTTACCATAAAGAGAGGAAAGGTTACCATCGCCAACAACCGCCAAGTTTGTCGCCAAATTGGCGATATATCGCCAAATTTGGCGACCAAAATTAGTTGTCAAAAGTGACGCCAACTTGGCGATAACTGTAATATTTCGCCAAATTTTCAATTTCTTTACAACACCAGTCGTTTGATACATCATTTGAGAGGTTTGCAACTGCTTATTCATATAATGGATGTCTTGTGTGTTATCCCTCATTCTGCTCCCCAGGGGGGACATATTTTTAATTTCTTTACAACACCAGTCGTGTTACACAAGATTTGAAAGATCTGCAACTGCTTATTCATATTATGGATGTCTTGTGTGTCACCCCCACACTCTGCTCTCCCCAGAGGGGGGTCACATTTTTAATTTCTTTACACCACCAGTTGTGTGACACATCATTTGAAAGGTCTGCAACTGCTTATTCATATTATGGATGTGTTGTGTGTCATCCCCCACTCTGCCCCCCAGGTGGGCACATTTTTAATTTCTTTACAACACCAATTGTGTGACACATCATCTGAGAGGTCTGCAACTGCTTATTCATATTATGGATATCTTGTGTGTAACCCCCCCCTCTGCCCTCAGAGGGGGCGCATTTTGTAATTTCTTTACAACACCAATTGTGTGACACATCATTTGAAAGGTCTGCAACTGTTCATTCATTTTATGGGTGTCTTGTGTGTCACCCCCACTCTGCACCCCTGGGGGGCACATTTTTAATTTCTTTACAACACCAGTCGTGTGACATATCATTTGAGAGGTCTGCGGCTGCTTATTCATATTATGGATGTCTTTTGTGTTGCCTCCCACTCTGCCCCCAAGGGGGGCACATTTTTAATTTCTTTACAACACCAGTCGTGTGACACATCATTTGGAAGGTCTGCAACTGCTTATTCATACCATGGGGTATTGCCGAGCGCAGCAATCAGGGGTACCCAATAATTTGGAATCGCGAAGCGATTACGCGGGGGGTTGGCGAGCATAGCGAGCAGGGGGGGGGGCGTAGCCCCCCTAGTTGTAAATAACGAAAGAAGAAATAAATTAGTGAAATATTGATAAAAATACAAATAAAAAATCACTTGATGACATTTTAAACACTTGTTTACATTGTTTAATGAGACATTCACGATCATTCATGATTGCCATTTTATCTTATTGTTTGACGATAATTTTTTGGTCTACAGGATAATCAAATAATATCAAAAAAGGAACCATAGTTGAAGCGAAGAATAAACAGTTATAAGTAATAAACATAATAAAAAATATAATAAAAAATATGAATATCACAATAAATCGTAAATCGTAAAACACTTATAGCAATATTCAAAAACTGTGTTTTCATCAATTTGGCGGGAAAAAAATCGCGCTAACATGTAGCTTATATTTTTATTCATAAATATGACATCTGTGCCATATTTACGAGTAAAAATAAGCATAAACGATCATCAGGTTTGAAATATCAATTTCTGAAGTCCAAACTGGACCATGATTTATAAAAACGCCAAGGTAAAGATATTATTTGAAAAGTATCATGAAATTAGAGCAGAGATATCATATACGCGTCGGGTTTGGCGCAAATTTCGCGAAAATCATTTTTGAATGAATTTCGATTATTTTAAAAAGCAAGTAACAATTAAAAAAAGCACGATTAAATTTAGGTTATATAAATATAGAAAAAATAAGCAATTTATTAATAAACAAACAACAATAGTCAGATCACCATGCAATGTAAATAATGATATTTTGGCGCTAATTATATGGAAAAGTTCCATTTCCTGTTCTAAATTTTTTGGCGAGCTTTTTTTTTTTTTTTTTTTTTTTTTTTTTTGTAATACTTGGTTATTTCGTAGACCAATTGCGCCAAACTACACAAATTGCCAAACTGTTTGTCAAATTACATAAATTGACCTAATTTGTATTTTAAATAACAGAAGAATAAATACATTTTAAAATGCAATAAGAAATACACATTAAAAGTTGAATTAAAAATCACTTTATGACGTAACAAGCACGCGTATCATAATTAATGACAAGTGAAAGTAACATTTACAATCATTCAGTATTGACATGTAACCTTGTAGTTTGGCGATAGTTTTTTGATCTACAAAATAACCAAGAAGTACCTTTTTTTGCCATTATCGATGTGGTTGTGATCTTCAGCCGCGAGGTTGCTTTTTTCTGCACTTTCCAACAAAGCTGAAAAATATTTATGCATTCCGCTTGTCTATCCGTCTGTCCACACTCAAACATCCGTAAATATACACCGATTTATATGCAATTGGAAACCTTATTTAGGGTCTCCTAGGCATGTTTGATATTGTATATGAAGTATGTGGGATTAATAGTTTATTTACAGGGGCACCCAAAAGATTTTCATTACAGTATGGTCTATTGGGGGAAATCATTTGCAGAGTATTTTAATGAAATTACGCTATTTCAAATTTACGAAACTTATATAAACCACTGAATTTCATTACGATTAAGTTATAACAGGATATTTATAGTAGTTTTAATCCAATTACAAGGACACACAAAAGAAATCGGTTATGATACTGTTTTTGAGCAATAATTTCTGAAAATGCGTTTCCAATTTCGACGTGCGCTTTTAAATTTAACTGTTTTTTTTAGGTGTGACCCTAATTAATATAAAATATTTAGTAACTATAGTCGCCGTCTGATCCGCTCGTCTGTACCTCCACATATAACAGCACAAAAACCATCCTACGGAATCGTTTGAAATTTTAAATATCTATTTGTTGCCGAATTTTGTTGAGTCGTTGCAAATTTTAATAAAATCGGATAAATTCAAATACAGGGACAATCAAAATTATTCCGTTACATTACGGCAGATGGGATGAAATAGTTCCAAGCTCTTTTTTAATGATGTTAAACCCATCGAAACATAATGAAATCGATATGCATTTATGAAGAGCACTAGAATACATATTTTGTAGAACATGCCACGCAAAAAATATTTATTATTCATTTACATGTCACAACAAAATAATTCCATTATAAAATAGTATGAGGGGTGGGACATTTACTTTTCAGCTTTACTAATCTAGGAATTTTATCATAGAATCATTTTCTCAATTTAGCCCTAGCAGGCCTTTTAAATAATAACTCTTTTCCGATAAAACGGCGTAATCGAGTTCACATTGGCGTATTTGAGCCAGCATGTTATGCTGAAAAAAATATGTTCAGATTTGTAAATCACTTGTGATGACACTTTGACGGCTCAAAGCTTATGCAGACGATATATTCAGATCTCGTTCATATCTTATGCTATTGGCATTGCCAACAGTGGAATAATCGTAAAAAATAGAGAATATACGCTCTAAGCAGAGAGTATATGCTCAAGTTATAGAATATATCCTAGAATGTATGTACTGCGGCTTTTTGAGAAAGAGGGCGAGGGAGATAAGGTGATTCTTAAAAAATCCAGAAAGTATGCGGCGTAAACCTCTGTAAACTCTCCACTACATTCATGATTGCCGATTCGTTTTATTTTATGTATGCTAAAGCGAAATACAGCTCAATTTCATGGGAATGGGTTTAAAACGAAAACAAATCAGCGTATGTAGTGGCCAGCATGCATGACCCATTTAAATCAGATTGAGCATATCTGGAACACACTCGAAACGACAGATTGTATTCCTTTGTTGGCGTTTTCGGGATTTTTATGTATCTTTTTTTAAGTGAGAATACCCCAATTTTTTATCGAAAACCTCATCGCATACATTGAAAACAGATGTAGATATTATATTATTATATATATTAATTATTTTGTTCTACCTATTTAAGGACACTACACACCATATAAAAAAATCCCTCATTCTACTCAACCATCATGATTTGCGCCACTTTTAGGTACTAAAATTGATGTGTATATTCTTGACGTCATTTCAAAGAGTTCAAATTCCGATACAAGGTATTTTGATAGCTGTATTCTTCAAATTTTATACTTATGCGTGACTGTTTTGTATAGTTTGATTTCCCATTTTTTAACCGTGTAAAGGAATTTGTATGTAATACTTTGCAAATGTACCATTCACCTTGCTCTTTTTTATCATTTCAATTTGTGACAATATATAATCAATTAAAGATAGAGTCTCTTTTTACTTTTAGCATATTATTTTAAAAACTCTGTTCTAAGCAATATCGCTCAGACTAATCCCTCTGAGGGAAGTCCTAGTATCATATATATTATAAAGCAGAAGTTCTGAAACTTCCAAACGAGTGTTTTAAAAAACTACCCGATGGATTTTTTTGCCGATTGTATCATTCGATAGGAAATTTTTTTCTGAAGGTTTATGATTCAAATTTACAGGAATAACTCTGATTTTTCGTAGTAAATTTCGTTTTTTTCGGTTATTTTTGACAAAAGGGTTGCCAGTAGCTGTTTTTGGCGAAAATTATAATTGCTAAAAGAATTAAAATGGCTATATCTATTAGAAATATTACAAATATCTTGCAAATAATAGCAGAAAATAACTACTGATAATATTAATAATAATAAAGAAAGATCGCTTAAATGAGGCGTAATATTATAAAAATATATCTTGAAAATGAAAAAAATATTTGTAATGCTTAAAAAATAAATTAACGTGAAATATAACAATTGGTTCAACTTTTGGCGACTTATCGCTGGTGTTAGAATAAAAACATGAATTTCAGAAATTGATGAAATGAATTTTGAATGATAGTTATTTCCCTTTTTATTATTTTCTTTCTCTTTTTTATCAAATTTCCGTATAATATAACTTACAGCAGGGAAAAGCAGATCTAATTGTAAAAGACACTAAGTTGTGAGTTACTATTCGTTTCTATACCATTTTCATCTTGCTTTTGTCGCCGAAAAATGTGTTTTTAAGCCGAAAATGCACTACTGACTTAATGCCTGACTTAGGTTCTTAATGGTCGTAATAATGTTGTTTTTTTTTCAAGTGAAGATAATTTTTAGAGTATATTTTAATATTCAATCGTAAATTATATAGATATGAGTAGAACTCTTTTATTTCTTTTTGCAAATGTTTTCATTGTTAATTTAATTTTTCTTGCGCCATTTCGTCAATTTCACTTACAGGAAAAAAGGAAAGATTATCCTATCGATTAAAAATCTACCCCCAAATTCCGAGATTAAATGTCAATAATGGATTATCGTAAATGTCACATTCACTTGACATTAAGCATTAATTATGTCATCAAGTGATTTTTAATTCGACATTTTATTTCTACTTTTATATATGTTCTGCTAATTTGTTTTTCGTTATTTAAATGAAAATTTATGCTAATCTATATAATCTGGCTATTAGTTTGGCGATTTGTATAATTTGGCGAAATTGGTCGACGGTATAACCAAGTAGTACTGAAGGAAATATTTTGCAATTCAAAGTAAATTTATGCAGTTATGCGTTATTACTATAGATAAATTCACCATTTTGAAATGAAAAATTCCCGCTGAATAAAATTTACAAGTCTTTTTTAATTGACCATTTCCTCTTCATTATTTCTTCAATCAAACTTTCGCTTTCTCTTTCGCACAGGCTAACAAAAATGTATTTTAAATATTTTATTAGATAAAACGTAAATAACATTTTTCTATTTTTAAAAAAAATATTTTTAAAATCTAATTCTACCATTATGTGTCTTACAGGACAAAATAGCAGAATTACTTTTAAAAATGGTTTTATCTGTTAATTGTATGTTATTTGTTTATTTGGGCGGTTGAAGTTACTTTTGTCATCAAACAATGCGATTTTATACCAAGAAGGCATAAGCCGGAGCGATGTTCACAATTACTAAATTCTCCCACTCTCTTTTAAATGTGCGAGAGCATTTTTAGGATATTTTTTTTTTTGTTTAATTGTAAATATATAAATAGCAGTTATAACAAAAAAAAATAAAAGCGTATAATGTTTAAATTTTAGTATAAATGTCTTCCTCATCCAAACTGTAAAATAATTTAATTGCAACTTTTTGAAGTTTTGGCACAGATGTCATATACGCACCACATTCGCACGATTGCAACAAAATGGCGATTTTATGCCACACATGGTAAACCGACTATGGTTGTTTATTTATTAATAAACTATTTATTAACTTTTATTTTGTTTTTTAAAATAATATAAATCATTTTGCTCTATAGTTATTAATTAAACTTTTTTATTTTTTTTTCAAATAATACAAAATAATTAAAAAATATTCATGAAATTGGTAATTAAAAACCAAGTTCTCCAAATTGGCACCAGAAAAAAATTGCGCCAATGTGGTGCATACATGAGATCTGTGTCAAAGTTTTTTCTTATACATAAGTAGGAAAAATGCAGTATAAATACCGATTAAAATATTTTCCAAATGGAAATTTTGTCACGGATTTGGTCATATACTCATCGAGGTATCTCACTGGCGCCAAAATGGCATTATTTGCCTCATATGGTAACCCAGCTATAGTTGTTTATCTGATGATAAGTTGTTTATTTACTTTCATTTTTTTTTCTTTTTTGAAATGATATTTGTTGTTTTGTTCTACAGTTACTTTTTATTTATCGTTAATTGCTGTTTAAAATGATAGAAAATAATAAAATATACATAAATTTCTTTGGTATTCTAAAACGAGGATTTTGCCACATTGTAGTTGCAAGATAATCGTGCTAAACCTATTGCGTATATGATGTCTGTGTAGGAATCTTTTGTGAAATATGAAAAGTGTAAATTGGCTACTACTTGATTATCACGTCAACCAATTTCACCAAATCGTTCGCCAAATTATACAAATTTACATAATTTTATCTTAAATAACTAAAAAGAAAATGCTTAAATACGAAAGAGCAAATAATTTTGTTTTCATTTTTCAGGAGGAAATTTTGCAATAATAAAGTAATTGTTGTAGTGAGAATTTTAATGTTTTTTATTGTTGGCAATTTGTTGTAACGAAAAATGATTATTTTTTTTCCTGCTATTGTTTTGTAAGAGCTGGTTTTGTGAAAGCCATGTTAAGATGGTATTCGAATTTTTGAACCCTTCCCAATTACCATAGTCTAAGATCCGGTAATACAAATATAAACCCTCATTTGTTATTTAATCGAGATACACACCAAATAAAAGCTTATTTTATTCCCAATCCAACCGTACTAGGTTGCCTGCTCTCAAGTGGTGCCAACCATGGGGTTGCCAGGTTTAAACAGGTAAGTAACTGGAGTTAATATACCCTCATTTGTTATTTAATTGAGTTACACATCAAATAAAAGCTAATTTTATTCCCAATCCAACCGTATTAGGTTGCCTACTCTCAAGTGGTGCCAACCATGGGGTTGCCAGGTTTAAACAGGTAAGTAATTGGAGTTAATATACCCTCATTTGTTATTTAATCGAGTTATACATCAAATAAAAGCTTATTTTATTTCCAATCCAACCGTACTAGGTTGCCTGTTCTCAAGTGGTGACAACCATGGGGTTGCCAGGTTTAAAAAGGTAAGTAACTGGAGTTAATATACCCTCATTTATTATTTAATAGAGTTACACATCAAATAAAAGCTTATTTTATTCCCAATCCAAATGTACTAGGTTGCCTGCTCTCAAGTGGTGCCAACCATGGGGTTGCCAGGTTTAAACAGGTAAGTAACAGGAGTTAATATACCCTCATAAGTTATTTAATCGAGTTACACATCAGATAAAAACTTATTTTATTCCCAATCCAACCGTACTAGGTTGCCTGCTTTCAAGTGGTGTCATCCTTGGGGTTGCCAGGTTTAAACAGGTAAGTAACCGTAGTTAATATATCCTCATTTGTTATTTAATCGAGTTAAACATCAAATAAAAGCTTATTTTATTCCCAATCCAACCATACTAGGTTGCCTGCTCCCAAGTGGTGCCAACCATGGGGTTGCCAGGTTTAAACAGGTAAGTAACAGGAGTTAATATACCCTCATAAGTTATTTAATCGAGTTACACGTCAAATAAAAGCTTATTTTATTCCCAATCCAACCGTACTAGGTTGCCTGCTCTCAAGTGGTGTCATCCTTGGGGTTGCCAGGTTTAAACAGGTAAGTAACCGTAGTTAATATACCCTCATAAGTTATTTAATCGAGATACACATCAAATAAAAGCTTATTTTATTCCCAATCCAACGGTACTAGGTTGCTTGCTCTCAAGTGGTGCCAACCATGGGGTTGCCAATTTCAAACTGGTAAGTAACCTGGGTTAATATACCCTCATAAGTTTTTTAATCGAATTACACATCAAACAAAAGCTTATTTTATTCCCAATCCAACCGTATTAGGTTGCCTGCTCTCCAATGTTGCCAACCATGAGGTTGCCAGGTTTAAACAAGTAAGTAACCGCTGTTAATATGCCCTCATAATTTATTTAATCGGGTTACACATCAAATAAAAGCTTATTTTATTCCCAATCCAACCGTACTAGATTGTCTTATCAAAAAGTGTTCTGAATCCATGGTTGACTAGATTTAAATTTTCAATTTTCTGCGCGGCTGTTGAGAGTGACAGAGAAGTGTTGCGCGCAATTCCATTTGGCAGACAGTTTTAATAATCCAAAACAAGAAAATTTTTATAACAGTTGGAGAACGCTGTTTTTCTTACCATACTGTCGCAGATCATGCCGTGAAACGTGAAGAAGTCTACGTATGTCAACATGAAGAGGCAGATATGCGGATAATGTTCCATATATCAAAAACGCCACCTAGTTCGAAAATATTGGTCAAAGTAAATGATACTGATGTCTTTGTAATTTTACTGGACACTATCCACAAAATTCCGCAAACTCAAATTTAGTCGGCAGGTCCATCAACAAAGAAAAGCAGTAAGAAAGATCTTGATTATATTAACTGTACTGAGCTTGCAATGAAATTAGGTCATATTTTATCCCTAAGTCTGCCGGCTTTCCATGCATTTACTGGTTGTGGTTATACAGCGGCTTTTTATAATAAAGGGAAAATCAAGCCTTTTAAAATATTTTTAAGACGAACAGATTTCCAGGAAATATTCGCATAATTGACAGATCCAGACGATACACCCCTAGAAGATAAAATTCAACCTGTTAAGGAATTCACTGCTCTTCTTTATGATAATATCAATGACGCCAGATATCAGCCGTTCCAAAAAACATATTCAATGAACAAAGACAAAGAGCATTTCATTAGGAATATTAACGGCATCGACTCCAATATGATGTAACCGTGCTGGATCTCATTGAAAGAGAAAATTTTGCGCACAATATATGTTTATTTTATGTGGCTTCATGCAACCGATGCATGTTGCGTTAAAGCCAATCCTGAAGATTGTGGATGGTTATTGGATGGTAATTTGAAATCTAAGTGGTTTAAAGAGGACCCGACATCCTTACAAGTTAACGACATATTAAGTGAATCGAAAATCATTGAAAACGATGAAGATTCTTAATTAGATTGTGATATTGGCACTTCTGACGACTCTGAATCGGAATAAGTGTTTTATATAAAAATTTTGTATTTTACTATTGATAAATTTATGTATTAACAAAAAAATATTTACATTATTATGTGATATTTTATTTGATCTTTACCAGTATTTAATCCGTGCTTAAAATCTCGGAAAAAACCCCTTTTGAAAAGCCACATTTTCAACGGAAAACTTATTTCATAATTATGTTTTGCTATATTGTCATATTTTCATAATTATGTATATAAATGAATTTATGAGTGAATAAAAAAATTGAAATCTTTCTTAATATTTACCCAATCGGAGTAATCTTTAAAAAGCACTCGCTGCATCTTTGTCTGTCAAATGGAATCGCGCGCGCAACGCTTCTCTGTCACTCTCAATAGTCGCGCAGAAAATTGAACATCTTAAATCTAGGCAACCATGGATTCAGCAAACTTTTTGATAAAACAACCTAATACGGTTGGATTGGGAATAAAATAAGCTTTTATTTGATGTGTAACTCGATTAAATAACAAATGAGGGTATATTAACTCCAGTTGCTTACCTGTTTAAACCTGGCAACCCCAAGGTTTGCACCACTTGAGCACAGGCAACCTAGTACGGTTGGATTGGGAATAAAATAAGCTTTTATTTGATGTGTAACTCCATTAAATAACAAATGAGGGTATATTAACTCCAGTTACTTACCTGTTTAAACCTGGCAACCCCAAGGTTTGCACCACTTGAGCGCAGCCAACCTAGTACGGTTGGATTAAGAATAAAATAAGCTTTTATTTGATGTGTAATTCGATTAAATAACAAATGAGGGTATATTAACTCCAGTTACTTACCTATTTAAACCTAGCAACCCCATGGTTGGCACCACTTGAAAGCAGGCAACCTAGTACGGTTGGATTGGGAATAAAATAAGCTTTTATTTGATGTGTAACTCGATTAAATAACAAATGAGGGTATATATTTGTATTACCGGATCTCGTACTACCACCCCCTGGGGCCGATTTTGCTCATTTGCAATTCCCACTGAGATATTAACCATCTCAATGAATTTGAAGATGATTCTTGCATAATTGTGCCTTTTATCGCGCGGACAAAATTTAATATATATATAAACTTTTTAGGTGGGAGTAGCTTTGGGTTCCTGGCTTCACATAATGGAAAGTTGTGAAGAAATTTTTCAGAAGTTGTACCATGGTAACGACTGTAATAATTAATATTTCTTCAGATAAGGGAAAATTTTAAATCCTGTTGCCATAATGGTCTCATTTCGCTTCCAAATGTGCACTATTAGTAATAAACTAAAATAGTTACGTCTAAATAGCTGGTTTTTGCGCAACGTTTAAGATAATTTAATATGAGAATGGTGTCTAAATCGTTTTCAACAATGAGCAAGGTGCTGCTGGAGGTCCAAATTATTTAAAATACAAATTTAAATTCACCAGTTCGTTTCATCCACGGTTGATTTTGAAATATTGACCAGCGCAGCGGGCATAGCCTGCTAGTTTACTTATAAATATATTATTCCATTTAAAAGTACTTGGAAATATCAGTGTTAGAATTTTTTAAATACTAATTGGTTTATTATTAAAAGATTTTCATGCATAATAAATTAATTATTTTAGGCATTTTTCATATGACAACATTTTTAATATTTTGGTGTTTTATATTAAATGTGGTGCACGCGTAATAATTTAATTATTTTAAGATATTCTTAATTTTTTAATATTCATGTCTAAATACAATTTATATGAATTAATTTTCCGTATTATCTGATTTTAACAATCGATCATTATAATATTATTTTAAAGTTTTATTTGTGTTTTTAATAGTCATGTGTAAATACATATTTTAACTTCAAACGAAATTTAATTCTTTGTGCTGTTTAACAAACTGGCATCAACATAAAAATTAATTTTTCTAAATATATATATATTTCATTTTATTTATTTATTTAAATTTTTCTAATGTTTCGGTTTGGTTTATTGATAAATTTTATAGGTGAATATTGTCTACTTTTAATGGTCTTATATATATATATATATATATATATATATATATTAATTAAAATGATGAAAATGTGAAAATAATAATAAATAAATAAATAATAAAAAAGAATAAAAAAATCGATCAGAAAAGTAGTAAAATTAAAAGAATAATAAGCGCACTTTACACACCGTTTGCTTGAGATGCGTAAATATATATATATATATATATATATATATATATATATATATATATATATAATACCATTAAAAGTAGACAAGATTCACCAATGGATTTTATCAATAAAACAATAAACCAAAACGAAGAATTAGAATTGAATTGAATTATAATAAAATAAAAAATAGTGTAACGAGTAAATCTGAAAAAATAAATAAATAAAATGAATGCAAATAGAATTTGTAGCTCCAAAAGCAGAATCATCAGGCCCCAAATGCTCTGGAACTACAAATGAAGTGTGCGGTTTCATCCAAGTATTAGCCATGAAATAGCAAAATAATACGTATTTGGGGCTACCAACACACAAAAACCAAATTATTAAACAAGGAACAAAGATATTTTACAAAAAGGAGTTGAAAGTAAGTAAAAATAATAGTTATCCATAACAAACAAAAAAGATAAAGCTGAATGGAAATATAATTGAACCAGAGAAAATAATTAATAATCGATATTAACATAAAATTAAATTAATAAAATAATTAAAATTTGAATTAAGAGATAACATTCATATTAACATATAACTTAAAATACCATTTTGTTTACTTTAATCAGTAACATTTATTGTGACTTTACATGGTAAAAACTCATTATCTTAATATAGGATAATAAAAATTAAAAAATAAAATAAAATAAAATAAAAATTAAAAAAAAATTAAATAAAAAAATAAAAAAATAAAAATAAGTAAAAATTTAAAAAAATAAATAAAATAATAATAATAATAATAATAATAGTAATAATAGTAATGATATTATTAATAATAATAATACCAAAAATTATATCAATAACATTAAAATAAATTTGATAATATATATATATATAGTTTTGTTCTTAAAAACTTTAATGGACCTTTTCTGACCGACTTTAACATTAAAAATTTCTTTATATATAGTTCTCCGATTTAAAAATTGTAAGTATGCGTGATAAAGACATTAATTTAGCAAAGACGATTGTTAATAATTTTGTTTTAATTATCTGAAAATTATACTAATTTCTAACTTGTATTTTAGACGAAGCATATAAAATACAAGCATTAAAATTAAAAACATTAGTACTTATATAAAATAACACATATTTAAACAATATTATTGTTATTTAGTAAAATCTAGATCCTAAAAAAAAAAGACTTTTTTTTTTTTTTTTTTTTTTTTTTTTTTTTTTGAAAAAGCACAAAGAAAATTGGTTTTACCCAAATAAGTAAACAGTACAGAAAATTTAAACATTTTATAATTGTTAAACTTGATGAAAATAATATAAAAATATAAGAAACAGAAAAAGTAGCACATGTACTTTGTTACTCTTGAAGGTGTAATCTCTTCTTCGTATTTAATTATTATTATTATTACCATTTAATTTTGAATAAGTAAATTAATTATGCCTGAAAACTAAGAATTTCGAAAATAATTTGTACAAATAAGTAGTTTGACATAGATTTCATTCAATACAACATTTTTTAAGGTTGAACTAATCATTGATTATAAGGTTAATGTATTTCTTTCTGGGAAAAGGGCACTGAAAGTGAATTAAGAAATAACTGCAGTAAACTTTTCACAAACTCAGGAACAATTAAGTTTTAAATTCCACATATGATAAAGAAGTAAAATGCATTTTTTCTTTACATATAAACAGAGGTAACTTAATAATTAATATTTAATTTTACAAGGATTACATGTATTGGATTCAAGTGCTATATTTTAAGAGATTTCCTTTAGCTAAATGTCTTTGGATTGGATTTTATTTTGTTTACCAGCTGATTTTTAAACTCTATTTGTCGGCTTTCTTTTGAGGTTGTTTCATTGTTGTGAGAAAATTTTCCGATTTTAAGAATTTCATTATATTTTAATATAATTCTTGCCTTGAAGAATTTATATCGGACACAACGCAAATAAGTCTTATTTTTTATTTTTTTATCTTTGAGAAATAAATTACCATCATAAACAGCACAAACGTTTTTTCCTTAAAGAATTCCTAAATCAATCTTCCATTTCTAAGATAAAGAATGAACAAAAGTTTAAAAATTACAACGAATGTTGTGACCCTTTTATCGGGCAGATGATACAATACATAAACAGTACTAAGCTTCCCTCTTAATGACCAGGGATCAAGAACTGAGCGTTGGCAATATGCAACTCCAGTATGACTCCTTGTATTTTCCCCTCCTAAACGTTTTCGGGTTTAAAGTAACAAACTATTTAGGCATTTTTCTAACGGAAGCACTTAATTGATAGGATGACAGAATGATTGACATTCGGCGAAAGTGGAATCCAGGAAGAAAAAAAAGGGTTTTTTTTTAGTGGCCGAAAGGGATGAACTCCCTACTGGTCAAGCCGGCCAATAAGAAGTGCGATGCAATGGCCCCCCAATCAAAGAGATAGCAGAAGACCAATGAAAAAAAAAAGGTTTTGGGGAGGAAACAAACAAACAAAAAAAAGAAATGGAGTTCTCTCCAAAAAAAGAATCTAAGATTAATACAGTTCTTGGTCCCAGCTATGTAGGTAGTAAATAGAAAAGTTTTGTAAGCGAAAATGATCTCCGGAACGGGGAAGCCCATGATTTGACAAGCATCCAAGTTTCTTTGACATATGATCAAATTTGCAAAAAGAAAAAATGAATGTCTGAAAATTACTGGAACTTACAACATCAACATAATGAATTTCAGGCAACTCCAAATGGCAGTGCGTGACGATATGGCAGACTATTATTTTTTATGAACAGTTACGCTCAACATAGTGAACAATGTGCATCATTCTCATAGACTATTCTTTATATGAATATTTGTTCAGCTTAAAAAATTTCACGTGTCTGCAAAGGTGCGAGATGACAGTGCAGACTATATTTTTATACGAACAGCTACGCTCAACATAGTGAACAACGTGCAACTATTTTTATATGAACATTTGCTCAGCTTAGTAAATTTCCACGTGTCTCCAAAGGTGCGAGAAAATAGTGCAGACTATATTTTTGATGAACAGTTGTGTGCCTCCTAAGGAATTACATGATTTCCCAAAAGATGCGGTGCGAATGAAAGCCAACGGATCAGTTGCTATGGATTACTACAACGAATGGATGACAAGGCTTCATATAAAATGGTGAGCAATTTAATTTTCTTCTGTGGTGTTACCGCATTTCATAATTACCTTTTAGCTCATTATATAAATATAAATAAAGAAAAATTTCTTTAATATTAAAATTAAATTTTTAATTTAAAATTTAAATAAAAAAAAGAAAAAAAGAGAATTATAAGGAGAACATAGGCTATGCCTTTCGTTAGTTGTGCTGTGAGTCTTTTGTGTTTTTGTATAAGTTTATAATAATATATGATAACAAAACAAAAAAAAAAAAAAAAAAAAAAAAAAGAAAGAAAGAAAGTAAACATGATCAAAATAATTGATAAATTAGAATAATATTATTTATAGTGCTTATACTTACAAATCGATAATTTAGGATGATACGATGTCCAGATGTTTCCCTATGAAAATTATATGCTTAAGCAATAATACTTTTATTGTGTTATGATACATATAATTGTTGTTTGAAATAAATATTTGTGTATGTATATATGTATTCTTGTTTTCTTTCATGTTTTCTCTTCCTAAATTCTTTTAGGTAAATTACTTGTTTCAAAATCTCAAATATTAAATTTAATTTTATTTTATGATAATCATTTTGATACTCTCCGTATCTCTTAAAATTCCTATTTTGCAAAATTTAAACGTTTAAAAGGTTCGAGTCTGAACTTTTGCGATTTTCATTTATTTAAATTATTGATAGATTTAAAAGTAAACATTTTTTTTTTTTTTTTGGTAATATCCAATACAATCTTTCACAACGCGGATTGGGATATTATCTTAATATTATTTCTTTAGTACTAACCACTATCATTCGCGTACCTTGTAATGTGGTGCAATTTTCATCACTACAGATAAATATCTCTAACACTTGAAACGCTTCCACCGATGATTTAAACAATTTATAAGACTGTACAGTACATTACTGCTTAGTTTACGGTTGTAAATTGGCACCCCAGCTTTCAATATTATAATGTAAATCAACATTTTGAAAATATCATTTCTAATTTAATTAAAATAATAAAAAAATTTAAAATAAATTTTTATTTCAATTGCCAGTTTAAAATAATAAAATTGACAATATTACGATTATTAACTAGCACCCCAGCTCCCAGTATTATTCATAAAATTAACATTTATTTATTTATTTATTTATTTATTTATTTTCAACAGTGTGAGTATTGGCGACCTGCACTAATATTTAGCAGGCAACATCACAGCTCATAACACAGTAGACCCAGGAATGTTTTAAAATATTTTACGTTTGGGGTCAAGTAGCCCTCAAATTATGATATATTATTTTACCTTTAGATTAAAAAAAGATCTCTATTTGCAAATTTTTTCATCTTTAGTAATTTTACTAAAATTCAAACCAAGATTTATTTGTCGCTGTGTGTTGATTAAAGCTAAATATCCAAAATTGGTTACCATTTTTTTTAGAAAAACAAAACTTCTACTTCTTTAATTTCTGCAGTTATTTTTTTTTCCAGTTTTCAAATATAAATCATGCATTTCAGAAACGAACGTGTACTCTAACAGAGCATATGGGGCATTAACTTTTACATAAGGGTACATTCCAATACAAACTGCTTATTTTCAAATTCATTATTGCTCTTAAGGGTGTTCTTTAATCAAAAATGGCAAATTTGTGACACATGCTTTAATTTATTTTTTATCGGAAACGCATGAAAATAGCAGGTGTTATTATTCAGAAACTATCTAATTGCACTCAATTTTCTGTTTTTTTAAAAACACAATATATTTTTCATAACAAGCCTTCAAAGTTGACATTTTTGAGCACATTTCCCGACGAAAGCAGAAAAACCGGTCGAAAAGCAGGAGAAAAACGGGTGATCAGGTGATCGAAGTAGCTTATAACTGGATAGGTAATTTAATTATCATAAAATGGAAAATTAAGTTAGATTCGAAATCGCTTCCATAGTCAGGCATTCCAATTTTATATCTTTCTGTTAAAAAATGAATTTGTAAATGTGTCAAAACGTTTTGCGCTTGTTGAGCAGAGCAGTTAAGAACACCCTTAAGAGCATCAAACTGGCAAATTCTTTTATTTAGAAAATACACAATGTGCCGTGCTTGTTGATTTTTTGATAAATGCATAAAATATTGAAAAAAAAAATGCTTTTAAAGTAGGCGATATGAATCTAATTTTCCGAAGCGGGAGGTCTGGGAAAGAAAAAAATGGTCATACTGAGAAAGTAATTCTTTATAAATCGAATTCTAATGAATTGAGCAAAAAATGAAATCACACGACATCTTATAAGACACCGACGACATCTCTTTAAAAATCACCTCAGCAAGTTTCGTGTTTCTTCTTTTAAAAGTGAATCTGAGAATGTATCAGAAAATTTTGAGTTATTGAGGGTAGAAAAATATTTTTTTTAAAATACACCCTTAAATCTCTGAATAATAATTTTTATTTCAGTTCATATAATTCTTGGAGTTTTTTAATTTTTTATGTTGGAATTAAAATTGAATGAAAAATATTCCATTCCATGTTTGTAAACAATATTAATGAGATAAATAAGTTTCGGACGATATACAATCCCGAAATTCCTGACTGTCCCGTGTCCTTGAAGCTGATTTTTAAATTTGGAGCTGTCTGTATGAAATCATTTAAATAAAAGTATTTTGATGTAATATTTTCCCAAAACTGCGCGACTATTGTTTTAACCCTTTATCTACCGCATTATGAATTCATGAAATTTTTACATTCTGAAGCATTTTACGTAAATTGTTAAAACTAAATTAGAGATTTACACAGTCATTTTATAAATTTTTAAAGGATTTTAGAAGAATTGAAGGATTTAGAAGGATTAATTAAATTTGAATTTACAGGTATTTTGTGCAATACTTACAACTCCACGGAAATCTTTTATTTTAAATTATTTTCTTAGTATTAGGTAGTATTATAAAATGTACTTAAACCGTGTGTTCTTACAATATTGATATAGATATAAATCCCAATTGAAAAATCCCCATCTCCTTCCTCAGCGCCAAGAGAGCTGAAAAGATACAAAGGCAAAGGCATCCTTTTAAAAATACTTTTGTTTCGTGTAACCAATAACGCTTTTAGAATAAAATAATGTATCTGTAACTCATTCTAAACAGTATTACAATTAATTGACGCATTAAAAGAATTTTATAATACGTAATTTTAATCGGACATTTATAAGTACCGTCGGTAGATAAAGGCTTAAATAAATATGTAGCAAAAAATTAACCTGCACACATTTTTACGGTGTTTTTTTTTTTTTTTTTTACCCTTTTAAATTCCGATTTTCGATTTTAGGTTCCTTGTTACCCCTTTTGTTAAAATTATACAGAAAATCACTTCAGATGCATCACAGACTTTTTTTCAACTTTCTCATGCAGAAGTATGCTAGAGGAAGATAGACTAAAATTCTTTGACATCAGGACATTTATTGCAGAATTTAAATCAGCATTTAAATATCAATTTCAAGCATTGTAGCTTTATTGGTAGTGTTATCATGCCTAAGGTTTATTGTTGCACTTTTCAAGGAAAATAACTTTTTGCTTTCTTAGTTTAATTTCATGTATACAATTATTGCTAAAAATCAACTAAAAAAAAAATAGGTGGTAATTTTCCATACAGTCCCTTTTTACTTTCTTCTAACTTCAATAGAAGAAAGTATTGTAATCGAAATTTTTCTTGACTTCCGGTTTTCGACGTATTTACACGTTTAGGGATCAGAGATTCCAAAAAACATACTTTTTACAAAAAGTCTGTCTGTTCGTGTTTCTGTTTGTGTGTTCGTATGTTGCCATTGTGCCATCGAAAAGTGTATGAAGATATGCATAAAATTGAACTAAATTTTTTGTGTATGTTTTTGGCCGTGACAAGCAGGTCTTCCTACAATATTAAAATATTCCAGCGTAGGGGGTGCTACAATACCGATTTTTGTGATATTTTCAATATTGTACCATCGAAAAGTATATGAAGTTATGCATAAAATAGAATTAACTTTTTTTGTGCAAGTGTTTGGCTTTGGCTAGTAGTACCTCAGGAAATTTGAAAAAAAAAAACTCAGCCGGAAGGGGGCAAGGCAATAGCGATTTTTGTACCATTTTCAATATTGTACCACCGGAAAGTGTATGAAGTTATGCATAGAACTCAACCTTATTTATCATGTAAGTGTTTGACTATGGTGAGTAGGTCTTCCCAGAATTTGAATAGAAATCCTCCGGAATGGGGCGCTGCAATAGTGATTTCTGTGCCATTTTTAATATTGTAAAACCGAAAATTGTATAAATTTTATGTACAAAATTGACATAAACAATTGTTTAATAATTGTTTTTGACTATAGACAGCAGAGCCTTGAATTTGGAAGAATTCCATTGGAAAGAAGCATTGTGATACATTTTTTTTTTTTATCATTTTCTCGATTCGTCGTAGTTTTACAGTCCATCTGCTCGTGCAGAGAGGGGAACTCGCGTCCTGCTAAGTCGACTATTTGAAAACAGCTGATAATAACAGAATAAGCTAAAACTATTGATTTTAATAAATATCATGGTCCCCATTAACTAGTTTTTACTCCGATCAATTGACTGAAGCAGAAATTTAAGAAGAAAATCAAAGTTGGTATAGTATTGAATGAATAATATTAAAGTATTAACACGTGTGACTACTCTTTGAAATATTAAGTTATATGTATGAAATAGGAGAAAATTTTGGGATTTGCACATCCAATTAGTTATTTTTTTTTCTTTACTGCTCTTTCCTTAGCACCCTTTTAAGACAATGCTGCATTAAAATTTTGTAATAGAAGTACTACATTGTTATTATTTCTTATTTAAATGTTCTATGTGTACTAGGAAAATTCACTATAGGTAAAAATTTAGAAGAATAAAAGTTAGAGAGGTAAAAGAAAAAAGGATGGTAAGGAAAATTAAACACTCAAGTTTAACTTAAATGTTAATTAAATAAAAAAGAAAAATTGTCGCTGCTGATCATTTTTTCTTTATTTAGAATTATTAATTATTTGTCCATAAGTTTAAAATGTTATTTTTCTATAATCAGATTTTTATCCTTGAAAGTTAAAAATTTGTGAGGATGTCTCATATATTATATAGGATATTAGGATATCTCATGTATCGCATCACGTTCTAAAACTCCATATGTTATCTTTATTAAGGGTGTTCTTAAATCAAAAAGGGCAAATTTATGACACATGCTTTAATTTATTTTTTATCGGAAACGCATGAAAATAGCAGGTGTTTTTATTCAGAAACTATCTAATTGCACTCAATTTTCTGTTTTTTTAAAAAACACAATATATTTTTCATAACAAGCCTTCAAAGTTGACACTTTTGAGCACATTTCCCGACGAAAGAAGAAAAACCGGTCGAAAAGCAGGAGAAAAACGGGTAATAAGGTGATCGAAATAGCTTATAACTGGATAGGTAATTTAATTATCATAAAATGGAAAATTAAGTTCGATTCGAAATCGCTTCCATAGTCAGGCATTCCAATTTTATATCTTTCTGTTAAAAAATGAATTTGTAAATGTGTCAAAACGTTTTGCGCTTGTTGAGCGGAGCAGTTAAGAACACTCTTTAAAAAAATCTTTAAAATATACCTTTACATCTAAGAGTTCTCACATGTGCTAGTAAAAATATCTATTCATCTTTCTTGTTTCTTAAGAAACACGCTGTAGCATGTTTTACATGCTTCAGTATTTTCATCTTCTGTGATGTATTTTTAGCCCTGAGGTAGCTTGATTGGATTTGAACAGAGGTATAATCACGTGAAAATTAATAAATGGAATTATCACTCGGAAGAAATAAAAAAAATAAAATTTTATTGCGAATGAATTAGACTCATGGCAACAAATAGGAATACACTGGTACGTGTAATTTACTTAATTGCAGTTTCTCCGCAATTTTTATTGAGAAGTGCTGCAAGGAATCGGAAAATATGTTTATAATTACACTCATCTGTAAAGCGTTACTCATACAAAAATGTATATTGACCTAAAATGATTACTTCTCAATGTTTATATTTA
Source organism: Maratus speculifer (assembly GCA_964019185.1). NCBI lineage: Eukaryota > Metazoa > Arthropoda > Arachnida > Araneae > Salticidae > Maratus > Maratus speculifer. Next base: position 283,021,062 of record OZ025294.1, read on the forward strand.
TGCATAAAACAATGAGTTAATGCAGAAATGGATTTCAGTTATCATTAATTTTGAAGAAAATACTTATGCAGCTGTATTTGAGACTTCGTTAATTGTACTAATTTAATTGTTGTTTAATAGTACGATTTTTAATTGGCAGGGGAAGTAGTTCGGCGTTTTCTTCTTTCTTATAAATTTTCCCCCAATACAAAATAACCAATTAAGGATAGTGACGTGATATAACTTGGATTGGAAAAATGCATTCAGATCATTTCCAACCTATTATCATAAATAAGTGTTCTTACAGCCGATTAATTCACTCAAGTAATTGTTCCTTTAAAAATTATGCTGCTAATAAAGAATACAATCTCGAGACACGAGCTGATTCGTATATCCTAAAATCCTGCAATTACTTGTGTTAAAGCTTAGATTTTTGAAATTGCAAATACACATGATGTTAAACAGTTTAAAAAAAATTGAACATTTGAAAATAAGCAAAATGGACTTTTTATGTTTTTTTCTTTCTTCTTATAATTACTTCGAGCATTTTATTTTCCAATTTTGAAAACATATCGCTTACCCGCAAGAAAAGAGACATCTCTCCGCAAAAGTAAATTTAACACGAGTGGCAAAAGAAAATTTGCATGATTTTATTGTAACATGAAGTTATAGCACGATATTATTAAATCCACCCCTCTTCTGTGGTCATAAATGGACATATAGCGTAAAAAAGCAGTTTTCCGTATAACTACACTTATGAAACTGTTTGTGTAGAAGACACACCTATGACAGATTTACTGGCGGAATAAAACACAAAATGAATTTTTACAAGATGTGTCTCTTTATTTGCGGGTAAGCGATATGTACTCATTTATATACAGTTGAGTCTCTCCATAACGAAATTCCATATACCGAATTCCTCTATATAACGAATTTTTAGTAGCAACAGTCCCCTTTTCGCATGATTACATTAAAAACAGTCTCTATATAGCGAAATATCTATCTCCATATAACGAATCTTTTCATAAATTGGTCTTAATTTATTTTGTTTTAAAGAACTTCGAAATCATATGGAATCAATTTTCCATCACTTATTTTTGATTTATCGTCAGTGCTGAGTTTTATATATATATATATATATATATATATATATATATATATAACTTCTCTCCTTGTTCTTTAAATCCAACGAATTCATTCTACCTACCACACACCTTTCCACATCCTTCTCAAAACAGTGTCAATTGGATTAATACACATGTAAGAGGAATCAATGAGAGGCACATAAGAGAGGCCTTCAAATGGAGGAAAATGTTAACTACAATTTTCCATTCCTTGCTAAAATTTGAGCATTTTTTTTTTTTTTTTTTTTTTTTTTTTGAGAGCATAACAATTTAAAAATCAAAACAACAAAAAATTACAGATTTCTTCGTCTGAAATTAATGCAAGTCTTCCTTATTTGATTTTCAAGCTTTCAAATGAATGTCTGTTCTCTTTTTTTGAAACAGCTTAAATAATTAAGAAATAAAATGTTAAGTTTATATACATATATAATATTTACATTTAAACATTTCAAATTCTTAATTCAAAATATCAAAAATAATATTTGTTCAAATTTCACACATTAAATACAATTTTTAACATCATTCTCTATACATCGAATTTCTCTATATAACGAATTTTTTACTGGAACGGTGGATTTTGTTATAAAGAGACTCGACTGAATTTAATTTTCTAGTGCAGCGGTCCCCAAACTTTATTGGGACCTACCTTTAAGTAAAAACACTTTTCGCGACCCAGCTGATATAATGGTGTGTATGAGTATAGGAATTGTCGTATGACGTATATAAGCTCTCCTATCCTACGAAAAAAGGGCAAAATTTCGTACGAAGGATACACTATCAACGAAAACAACAATTCGCAATTCCAATATGTTTAAGCGGAATAATAATTACAATTACACTAATACGCAAATCAGAAAGATAATTAAAAATACATTTAATTACTATAAAATCATAACTTTATAATCAGTGCGTTTTCTGGCACTGGTATTTATTGATGAAAGCATCTATATCAGGGTTAAAACCTGTTAATTTCAAACTTATTTCAATTTCAATATACACTTTTTTCTATACTTCTTTTTGAAAAACAGCCAAGTACAAAAAAGCATGTTCACACGAGTGTATTGTGTTGAACTATATCAAGGAATTCAAAACTCATTTAGATATTTCTGGATATTCTGCTCGTATATTTCTTCATGTGGAAATTAAGGAATTTCCCTTTAAATACTATTTGTTGTTGAAATTGTTATTATTTTTTTAAATAGATGAAATAAGGTGGTCTGGTATAATAACGCCAGGGGGGGTAATAACGCCAAGTACTAATATTATGCATAATTATGAAATAATCTGGTAAATGACACCCATGTGCTCTGCGCAGAATGGTTTTGAGTCATATAAATCGCAAAAAACAGCTTCAAGTTAATTTGTTTCATTTTTAGGTCTTATTGTTTTTACAAGCAACTAAAATTAACGCTTGATCTAAAATTTGCGAGATACGTTTTGTGATGTGAAGACTATGTTATAAAATACTTTGTTAATACTTTGTTAATTACATAAATTTGTAGTACATTTCATGGACTTTCAAAATGTTGTTGAAGATTTTGGATATCTTCTCGAGATAATTTGTAATTTAAAATGTACAGTGCAATAACTATAACGGGGTAATAACGCAAATCCTTGGCATTAATACCCCGGTTGATTCCCTACAGTGGCCGAGCTACATCCTAAATACTGATTCAAATAAACACAGTTAAAACTGTGCAATGTTTCTAATAATTCTATTTAAGCGGTCCTTTTAAGCAAAAAGAAGCTCACGGTCTGATATTCTTTTGCCTCATCCTCCCTCCCCCCCCCCCCCCCCCCAACACACACACACCACACCTTTATTTTTTTTTACACTTTCACAAAAAACTGAACATTTTCAATAGCTTAGAATGCAATTTGTCAATTTCTAAGTTTGTAGAGTTTGTATTTTTAGAATTGGGCAATCTACATGCAATTATTCCATCTTATTTCATAGTTTTGTTTGCATGGCGTTATTACCCATATAGGTGGGTAATAACGCCAAATAGCATTGGTCAAGAAATCACGCCATTACATTTTATGAATACATATCTGTTAAATTATTTTTTTAATATAGATAGTCAATGAGTTGCTGTATCAAATCCTATATTTGTTTGAAAAATACAATCTAAAACTGAGCCGTGAAAATTGGTAGAACTTTAACGTGGCGTTATTACCCCAGGGTACCTTACAAAATATATTTTTGTGAAAAACCTCGATTGTTTCCGCGACTCACTAAAATAGCCACCGCGATCCTTTAGTGGGTCGCTACGCATAGTTTGGGTACCGCTTGGGTTTTAGTGTATGCTTGGCTTTCATAAAGCATACAAATTCGCTTTTACGAGAGCATCCGTAATGAATCACTACTCCACATGAAGCGTAAAATGAAATGGGTTACATCCGGCTACATACAGATTCGTAATATACGCCAAAAAAATTTAATTCCATAAATACAGTACATGTTTTTTCATAGAATTTTATTTTGTTTTAAGAATTACTAAGTTACTTTCGACATCTAGAAATGATAGTGTATGGCTATGTCTTTCTTATTATAACTTCATTTATGTTCTGACATTTAGTAATAACAACAATAATAAAAGTTTAACTTCATTCCCTTTGCATCACCGATGGCGATTTCTTTATTTTATACATATATTTATCGCTTTAAAATTAAAATATAGGTATTTTTTTTTAAGAACCATGTGTTATGTAACGCAAAAAAAAAAAAAAAAAGTTGTAATATTGGTTAAACTTTATTAATATGATATTTTTTAATGTTTCCAAGAACTCTTCCTTAGCCAATTATCATATAAATATTACTTGAATAGTACACAAAATAATTACATTAATTAAATTTCAAGCAACGAGATAATCTTTATTTAATGGAAGGATTTTAAAGGATTTATTTTAAAGGATTTTAAATTAAATCGGATAGCTACGATTAACATTGTTAAAGTAAAAGTAATTTTGTTCCCAAAATGAAAAAAAAAATTGGACTCGAAAGGGTTAAATGAATTTGTTTTCAAACTTTTAGCCTATTGTAGTAAATTTTATGCTCTTCGACTTTTGAATTTTTAGCGAATTTTCGAAATTCCTAAATGAATTTCAGTCACAATGGTTTAGCTTATTGTAATATTTTTTTTCTGTGCAATTTTATATTTCCCCCTTTTTTTTCCACGTCCCGCAGCTATTTTTTGACATTTATGCAAGAATTCTATTTACAAGTTTTTAACCCTTTCCGGCGCAGTGTTACCATTCCGGCAACACCTAATTTTAATTCCAAACTTACAAATGGCACCAATAATATTTTAGCAAAATTTTACTTTTACAATGACAGCTTAAATCAGGGAATTCTTAATCTCTAAAAAAGTCTTTTGTGAATTCCGGTGTCAGTCAACAATTTCTCATTTTACGAACAGAATTTGTCTGCGCCGGAAAGACTATTAGATTATAATGAAAGGTTTTCTAAACATCTTTAAAATTTAAGAACTTTCATTAGTTACACAATGTTATTTTAGTTCTTTCTAACTTTCTTTTTTCTTTTCTTTCTTTCTTTTGCTAGAGACATCATTTCACATTTTTTATGAGAAAAGTTATAGATAAAAAGGCCTTTTGAATTGTATTGCCATTTTTCTCTTTCTGTCTTTTTAACACTCAATCAACACCTTGAGGGGCAAGCAATAACGTCTCTGTGATATTAAATTCACACCGGAAAAATCGAATAATTTCATTTTAAAATAAGAAAAGGCAATTTTTCAACGTTTTGATGCAAAAAATTAGAAATATGAAGTTTCTTGTGAGAATCTCGTTTAAATTAAATAGGATAAAATGCATCCAACAGCTCAAGGGGTTAAAGAGGCTGTCATATGGCGTTCTTTCTGGCTGTACATTATATTCTAAGGCTGCGGGCAAACAGCACTACTTTTTATTACACTAAAAGAGCAATAAATCTATCTTTGTTTCCGAACGGAACAAAAGCTTGCTAGTTTTGGAACATCTTTAAATGGTTTTTGAGAAAAGAACCCTACCGAATTGAAAAAGGAAGGGAAAGTTTATCTCCCCCATCTTCAGTCGTAAAGCTGTCAACTGATTTCGAGTTCGATTTCTCTCTTGAAGTTCAGATTCAGTGCACTGAAAGAGCAATTTATACATCAAAGTGTCGACACGAAAGATCAAAAATAGTGATGCCTGACCGCAAGAAGTTAGTGCTATGTGCCCGGTCCTTTAGAGAATGTTAAAAGTATTTTTCTTCTTCTTTTTTTATCCTTTATCTCATTTCTTTCCATAATCCTTTCGGGTCCGAATTTCTTTTCAGTTTTTATAAAAAAAAAAAAAAAAAAAAAAAAAAAAAAAAAAAATCTTTTGAATTAATAACATTAACACTAGCTATCGAAATAGATTAATTATTATTTAATGAATATTTCACTATCTGGAAGATAACGTATGTTGTTGTTTTGCGTACTATTCAAGTAATATTCACATGACAATAGGCTAAGGAAGAATTTTTGGAGAATATTGTATTACAATAAGATTTAAATTATGTTGCAACTTTCTAATACTTTTTTTACGCTTTTATTACACAACATTCTTTCAGGAAAGTAACTTTTATTTTAAATGTTTAAATTTTATTTTAAATATATGTTTAAAATAAAAGAATCGCAAAGGCGCAAAGAGAATGAAGCAAATAATAATAATTATTACTATTGCTAATTGCCTAAATATACATGATGTATATAGTAAATCTATAGACATATACTAACATTACTACATGTAAATAATAGCAAAAGTATTTCTTAAGACAAAATAATTCTCCATTAAAAGGCATGTACTATTAATAGTACACCAGACCCGAAAGGGTTAATTTATTTTTAATATGGTTTCTGACCAGACTAATAATATAAACTAGTAAATGTACCTAAAAATGTGAAGCAGAAGATGAAAAAAAAATGACCTGACATACTCCATATGCCATCCTTCGAAAATTGCACTGTACGCAAGCCTTTCTAGCTAAGGGTTAGTCAACGATTTAAATTAAGTGAAAAATTTCCAATAAACTAAATTTACAGTGACAAATCGTCACCTGAGAATAATAAGGTTCTATCTGTATTTTAGAAAAGATTGACTTATCTATATAGAAAGGACGTATTTGTATTCATGAAGGCATTTCTGGATTAAAATATTGTCATAATATAATTGTAACGTCATATGTAAATTATATATAGCATCATTTTGATGAAAAATGCCTTCATAGGTACAAATAGAACCTTTCTGTAGCGATAAGTCATTTTTTTCAATAACACAGATGGAACCTTATTATTCTCAGGTGACGAAATTACAACTAAGAGTACTCAAATGGTAGTTTTCTAAGATATAGTGTCAGGAAGGGTAATTATGACCACTTTATACATTTTCAACATTGTTATTATTATTATTATTATTATTATTATTATTATTATTATTATTATTATTATTATTTTACTTTTTTCTATTGGGAAAAGTGATGTTTTTGATACATCGGAAGTAACTTTGACCCTTTAAAAACATTCTTAAGAGGCTTAATTCTCATAATCCCCTTCCCCTTTATATTAAATTAAAAGGATGGTTATAATTATACCATGAAAAACTCATAATCACAAAAGTTTGGGGTAATTAGGACCACTAGAGAGGAAATTATGACCTCATGGAATAATTATAACCATCCTTTTAATTTAATATAAAGGGGGAGAGGGTTATGAGAATTAAGACTTTTAAGAATGTTTTTAAAGGATCAAAGTTACTTCCGATGTATTAAAAACATCACTTTTCCAAATAGAAAAAAAGTAAAAAAAAAAAAAATAACAATGTTGAAAATGTATAAAGTGGTCATAATTACCCTTCCTGACACTACATCTTAGAAAACTACCATTTGAGTACTCTTAGTTGTTATTTCGTCATCTGAGAATAATAAGATTCCATCTGTGTTTTTGAAAAAAATGACTTATCGCTACAGAAAGGTTCTATTTGTACCTATGAAGGCATTTTTCATCAAAATGATGTTACATATAGTTTACACATGACCTTACAAGCATAACATGACATTATTTTAATCCAGAAATGCCTTCATAGATACAAATACGATCTTTCATTTCAAGTCATTCTTTTCTAAAACACAGATAGAACCTTATTAGTCTTTTTTATACTTGCTTGCACACGTTTGTTTTGGGTATAATTAAGACCATTAGAGAGCAGATGGACAAACCCGTTTATCAAAAATTTGGGTAGACTTTGTTCAAATTGTTATTTGGATCTCTAAAATGCTTCAGACTAGTGATAAAAATATCTAAAATGCAAAATAAATCATAAGGTTAATATCTAAGCGTGAAATTTTTTTTTTACCATACACAGTTTTCTCATAATGGCGGTGGTCACAGTTATACCTTGGTCATAATTATCCCACTTGACCCTATTCAAATAATATGTATACTTGATATTGGAAATGCAACTTATTCTGTAAATTATTTTAAGGAATTCCATTAGAGGGAATATAAGATGAATCCTAAAAAAATATACAGAGAGAAAGAAAAAAAAAGTAAAAAAAAAAAAAAAAAGCTCATTGAATAAAATTTATCCAACTTAACATAAAATCATTTTTTTGTTAATAAACAAAGCCTTCTTGAAAATACAGTTTGCACGGTAAAAATAGTTGAAAATTACCTTTGTGGGTGATTTTACGATAAGAGATAATTTGTACGGCAATCCGTTTAAAACAGATTTTTATTCTATATGTTATCATTTTTTGCAATGAATCGCATCATCTTAATATACTTTATTAAATAACATCACAATTGAATGCCTAATTAAAACACATTTTTCTGAAATTTTTTACAAAGTCTAAAAAAGTCTCTCCCCTGGCATGTCCCCTTGCCGGTTTCAATTTAACTTTCAAACAATACATATATTTTTTTCCGTCAGATGCTTAGCTAAAGTATGTTTAATTGGAATTAAAGTAATTATACTTACGTATTATAAAATAAAAAATAATATAATTTTGTTAATTTCAAATAATTTTTAAAATTAACTTTTGTCCCGCTTTTTTTGTGTATCTACCCTGTCAAATTTCGTTCCGTTGAAACAAATATAAATTCAAGGATGGCTATATAGGAAGTAGCGCTTAAGGACATCTATTGGCTTGAAGTTAGCAATACTAAACGCGCAAGCCATTTAAGCCTCGCCATTTTTAGTTGTTGTGACTTGACCGTGCGGTACAGTGGTTTCGCACGGTGATCGTGTATCTCCCCTCGTAAGTCATAAAACTTATAATATTATTTAATTCAATTGCATTTACTGCCCTAATGAAACAATGCGGGAATAATTAAAGTGAAATACACAATTAACCCAAATATTAATTCAGTCAGTTAAAAAATTTGAATTTATATGAAAATGTCTCTCCCCTGTCGTATTTCCCCTGGCAAGATAACTGCCAGGGAATCGAGTCACTGACCAGAAAAAGTTATAAAATATGTATAAGGGACTAGCTTTTATATGAAAAAGTAAAAAAAAGGACAAAAATCATAATTTAAAGGTTTTTGATCAAACTCAAACTTGTCTTTTTGGCCGAATTCTCTATGTTTTTGAACCTCTTATCGTAGAATCACCCTTGTATGTGCGACATTCATATAATTTGCTGCCAAACCGGGAAAAAGATTCTTGACCTCCCAAAGTGTGCACATTAATACACAAAGATTCACTGATGTTATCATCGATAACAAACCCTGAAGCGTATAATACACTTATTATATTCATATAATACGATTAAAAAAACAGTTTTTTTTAATTAGCATAACCCGTCTACTATTGGAAATGCTACTTATTCTGTAAATTATTTTAAAGAATTTTATTAGTCGGTATATAGAATGAAACTTAAAAAAAAGTATGCAGAGAGAAAGAAAAATTAAGTAGGAAAAAACAAAAATAAAAACGTTTATCGAACAAAATGTATCCAACTTAACATAAGATCATATTCCCATTATAAAGCTTACATTAAAACTTCTTAAAAATATAGTTTGTCCGGTAGAAACCGTTGAAAAATACTTTTATGTATATGCAACATTCAAATAATTTGTTGCCAAACCGGACAAAAGATTCTCGACCTCCCAAAGTGCGCACATTAATACACAAAGCTTCACAGATATTATCATCGATAAGAGACCCTGAAGCATATAGTACGATTAAAAAACCAATTTTTCCAATTAGCATAACCCGTCTACTTTTTAAAGCAAGAAAGTAAAAAAAAGAAAACACGACCTAATGACGGATGAGCTCTAAATAGTTTTCTTAAATCGCGTGTATGGTCATAATAACATGGTGCGACACCTTGGTATTCGAGAATCTCCATTTTCCCCTCCTTCAATAGAAGTTTTTCATTTTTTTAGAACGTTGAAGCTAAAACTTGTAATCAAACTGCCCACCCCTCTTCCCTTCCCCCCGGTTTGAAAATGGATGTAGATGTTTATAATATGTCATTTATTTTTTAGTTTCTTAGTTGACTTTTCAGATATATATTTTTTTTATTATTCCTTCTCCTCATCATAACCCAAGGGCAGTGTAAATTGGTAGGTTCGGTGTTCTAAATCATGCCGCCTTGACAGACCAGATAGATCGAATTTTAATACCAGAATGAAACTTTGAAACAAAATGTATTCTAATGATAGCGCATGTATCATATTCGAACTGAAGTCAAGGTCTTTTCCCCCTTCTTCTTCAAAATTCCGGTACTCAGGTTCATGGGAGGACAAGCCTTTTTTTTTTATTAGTTTTTAACCCCTCCCCCCCCCCCCTTCTTTGAGTTTTTAATTAAAAGAAAAGATTAATCTGAACGTTATCCAAAGGCCAATTATGCATACTTTCAATTTACATTTATTATTGAAGTTTACACTAGTAATCGTTCGTACAGATATTTTGGGTATAACGTAAATGAAAACAGAAAACATGGCTTGATATAAAGTTATGACAATAAAAATTTAGAACAGTTTTTATTCCCCACCTCTTTGAGTTCTTAATTAAAAGAAAAGATTTAGCCTGTATGATTTCCAAAGGCCAATTATGTAAACTTACAATTTACATTTATTATTGAAGTTTACACTAGTAATCTTTCATGGAGATATTTTGGGTATAGCGTATGTGAAAACAGAAAACATGGTTTGATTTAAAGTTATAACAATGAAAATTTCTTTGTTATCAGATTTTATTTATTTAACATGATTGTCATTGTCAGCGATTATTATTTTTCCAAAACGTGCTTGAGAAACATTTCTCTAACAAAACATGGTACAAGTTATATGTACTAAAAAAAATATTTTAAAATTATTTAACTAATATTAAAGGTATCCCCTTACTTTCGTTCAGTAAATTAAAAGTGACGAACAAAATGTAATTTAATGATTATTATAATTCAATTGATAAATAAAACTAAATAATTCTAATGATATTATACTCCCTTTCTATTTTCGCAAAATCCCCATAAGGTTCATGACCTTTTCTTTTTTATCATCATCATTATTTTTTTTTTTTATTCACCTTCTTCAAGCTGTTAATGCCACTATTCAAACTGCTTCGACCATATTTTTAGGAAGTATTCATTAGAATGCGATTCTCAAATACAATAACCATCCTATTATCTGTCCCTCATGGGACCGACGGATGTGACGGTATCGAAATAGACGGATAATCTAAAAAAACAAATACAAGCCGTTACAAAAATTACACTCCTATTCATCAGTTTATAATAAATAAATAAATATTTATTTAATTTTTTTTTTAATCTGTTGTGTATTTTTTTTAATAAAATGCATAACTGATAGAAAAGAAATCAATTAAAGATAGAAAGTTAGAGTTTTACCGAATAAATATGGAACGTTCAGAACTCAAGTTATCTTTTCACACATAGAGTTACAGTTTCTCCTAGATTGTAATTTTTCTATTTTTTCTACGATTTAATACTGCCATTTCTCGGTAACTATCACAACTATGGAATTGATCAACATGATCCGAATGAAAATATAGAACTAAAACATTTCAAGAAAATGATAATTCGAATTTAGATACTTCATCCACTTTGATTCCGAACACCTCATACCTCGTAACCTGTTTCCATCCAAAGTAATCCATAATACATTTTTTTTTTATTTTTTTTTTGCATTTTGATTGCGCTTTTACTGAAGCAAGATTATAAATTCTACGTAATAAAAGTACTTGGGTTGCATCGTTTTCCTCTTGCATCTCAAAGTAAAGTACTGTGCAAATATAACTCTATCATTTCAAGGGGGGGGGGGGGGTACTGGCATAAGATATAATAAGATATCTCTAAGGGGAGGGGGGATCTGTTTTTTGATATAGGTATCATTTTGATACAATCAAAATTTTCTCTTTTTTTCATTTATATTCGGTCTTTGCAGCAAAATAGCATATTATTTTTTTAGTCGGTTATCTATTATTATGAAAATACAAAGTTATTATTAAAATCACTAAATTATTATACAATTATTTAATTCTAAAATATGGAATACGCCAATATTTGATATTTCTATTCTTCTTCATACGTACATGCATTTATAATCGCGGTTCGAGAAACTACATGTGAAGTATATTTGAAACAAAGCTTGTTTCTACTGATAAATAAAAGAGAAAGAGAAGGAATGTTGTTCACTTGTTTTGTTGATAAGAATTTCTATCTAACATCCACCTCTCCTCCCGTTCAGGCAACAGGATTTTATTACCGTTGAATGCCTTATGCAACAAGCTATCATGAAATACTTTGAAATAGCAATTGTTTCTTTTTAAATATTATTTTATGTAAAGTTTTTTCATATGCAGGGATGTTGTGGAGGGTATACGGGGGTATACGCCGTATACCTTCTGGATTTTTTAAAGGAACACCGTATATCCTCTGTTTCTCATGAAAGCTATAGTATACACACTCTAGGGTATACCCTCTCCCTTGAGCGTATACCTTCTGCTTAGAGCGTATATCCTCTGTTATTTTTACGACTACACCCCTGTTCATATACAAAGTGATATTTTATTAAATTTTCTTCATTTGAATAATAAAAGTATGCAAAAAATAAAGTGACCAGTTTTATATATCACTTCGAACAATAAAAGTAAATTCTAGAAATTAAAAAAACTTTACACTTTGATAACGATATCACTACGGAAGGGGAAGGGGGGGTGTGGGATTAATAACATGCGATGTCGGAAGAAGGGGGGGGGGATGCGGTCTAAAATTACCAAAAAGTTAATAACGTTATATTTGCACAGCCCCTAATTAATGCAAAGAGCATAGTCTTCACTTGTGTATGACTGAATCCTTTATCACCATTTCCCGATTCTTCACATTCATCAGTTTAAAGTTTCTCTGGATTCAAAACATTTTGAATAATTTCGGCATCTATTAAATTTTGATAACCAATACCTCTTGTCGCAATCAAACCAGTCTGCGATTTCATCCAAATAAATATACAGGGTGATAAAAAAAACATGAATAAAATGATATGATAAATCAAGCATCCAACAAGGTTAAAAAATCACATAGGAACACAGGGTCGAAAACTACTTACTGAGTCACAAATACAGGGTGTTTCATTCTATAGATTGAAACATGGTTACACCCGGTTTGAAGGTATTAATTTCGAGAAAAATAAAAATATTGTAATTAAAATGCAACGATATGTACCATATTTTGTGTTAAATGTGATAACGTTACGAAAAGATATGGAAAAACATATTGCTCAAGCAATCGATGATACCGTATAAACTGATTATCACAGTCCAAAATGTGAGGTGCCAATTGCATATTTCTGGTGCGCATAATGTAAACTTCTACCACTTTTGTTTGGTGTTATCACATATAAAACAAAGGTGAGAATGTCTGTTAAATGTTTTACAATAATATATTTCAGTTTTCTGAAATTTATTACCGTCAACCCAAACTGAGTTAGGATGAAACACCCTATATTTGTGACTCAATAATTGGTTTAAGGCCCTATGTTCCTGTGTGATTTTTTATCCTTGTCGTCAGTGTTCTTGCTGTCGCTCGCCAATGCGCGAAATTGCGACTAAATTCTTCATTTGGCGAGTAAACAAGCGATTAGATTCGCCAAATTGCTAGTGCTCAATTTTTGCAATTTTTTTTCCCATTTTTCATGCATATGCATATATATAATATATGCATATTTTTTATAATTGTAGCGGATAGTTGAAATTAGATTGATAACAATCGTTGTCACAGTTATAAAAACATAGGTTATTTTAGAACATATTGAAATAAAGGGGGTACATTAAAGAATTAAAGATTTTTTTTTCTTTTTGTGCTACACGGCGAATCTATTTGGCTAATACTTTTTTCATTTGGCGAATGTTTTTTATTTTTAATTAGCCAAATTACTAACGTTGGTCAAATGTCAGCGAGAACACTGCTTGTCGTATGCCTGATTTGTCGACAAACAGGGTCAAAAGATATGAAATACCAGTATTTTTTCAAAGAGAAATTTGCCTTCTTTAATTCCTTTATATTATTGAAGTATTCTCTGTAAGAAAATACTGGTAAAGTCGACTCTCGTTAATTCGAACTCGTCGGGACCACAAGAAATGTTCGAATTATCCGCAGTTCGAATTAAGGAAAACATGCTTTATATGGTACTATTACAAAGGAATTAATGTTATAGTGTCTTTTAAACTTATTTCGTCTGTTATCATTAGAATATGACTTAATATTAAATTAGAATGTATAAATGCATAAACTAATTAAAAGATTAGACACAAGTACGATGGAAGAAAAATTTAAAGCGTCACTGATGGACAGATGGGGGCTCAAAGAAAGTGGATATCAAATGCATTGTATTATATGTATACTCGTGCGGAACAATTTTCACAAAAGTCAAAGAAAGAAAGTTATTCAAATGATCTGAAATCCGTGAGAAAGAAAAGAATAATGAAAAAACGGAATTCTGATTAGTTTGAATTAAACGAAGTCAAGAAAAAATGAGTTCGAATTAATGAATTTTTTTAACGTTGTTTTGCCATTGAAAATTTTGGGACTTTAGTTCGAATTAAGCGAAGATTCGAATTATCCGATTTCGAATTAACGAGAGTCGACTGTAATTTTTTTTTCTTATTTTGACTGTGTTTTTCCCTGATCACTCACCACCCTGACTAGGTTCTTCAGCATCTTGTATGTTTTTAACAATGTTACATCAAAGGTTTCTTCCGGATAAAAAAGAGGGGTAACTGGCAGTTAAGAGGTCACTCGACTCGCTCAAAAAGATCCGGATGATAATGTTAAGTCTATGGGGGCGTTATTTTCAAGTATCTTGCTCAAATTTTAATATTTTCACAACATTTTATTTTATTTTTATTTTATTTATTTACTTTTGCATAGGATAGCTGAGAACGATCTACAACCAGGCTAGTTCTTACTTTTTCGATTCTGGATTCGGATTAAAAAATAATTCTTTAACTTTCGGAACCAGTTGAAACCGGATGGGAAATTTAAACTATCATAATATTAAAAAAATATATAACCAAAATCGAAAAAGTAAAAACTAAACCAGTTGTAGATCGTCCTCAGCTATCCCATGCAATAAAAAAAGTAAGAATATTAAGATTTGAAAGAGATATTTGAAAATAATGCCCTCACAGACTTAACATTACCATCCGGGTGTTTTTGAGCGAGTCGAGTGGCCTCTTAATAAAGTGGTGGTTAACTGTACTCGTTAATACTTGAGCTCAATTTGTAGACAAGAATAAAATCATTCTAAATATGATGTAATCTTGTTTTTATTGATTTTATAAGCTAGAATTTTGTTATTACAATGCAGCGATTTCATGGAAATTATCTCAACTATGCAAATGTACTTAATTATTAATTTATGATCGTAAAATAAAATGTAATGAATTTATTATGGCTAATATTTAAAGTCGATAATGATGTAACGGATATGAAAATGCAAGACCATTTAATATATTCGGGAGTTTTAAGTATGGGGCTGTTCAAGTATTACGTAGGCATATTTTTAGTCATTTTGTACCCCTCCCTTCCCCTTGTAAGGAAAAGGAGCAAATGCTAGACTTCTCTCCTTGTCTCTTTGCTTAGATAAGATTTTATGACATTTTAACATCAACATTGCTTGCCTTAAAAAATTACAATTAGAGATAAATATACATTATTAATCCTGCAAATTTACATAAATATATATATAGGGGTTGTGGTATCGAAGGTAAACAAAATCGGTTTAATATATTGTTACACAATGCATTAGACAATTCATAGAATACAAAATAGTTTTTGATGTATTATTTATAGCGCTTGAACAAAACAAAACAAAAAAACTTTAAGAAATACAACAGGCTTTAACTTATTCAGGTTCCTAACTAACAATTTTAACAAGATTTATAGGAATACCGTAATTTCGGGTGTATAAGCCGCAGCTCAAACAATTCTTTTTCGACCCAGAATTTTTTAAGAAACAAATATAACTAGTTAGATCGCCGTAAATATTTGTCTTCAATCACTAAATAAGATTTCTGGGTCCAAAAAGAATTGTTTGATCCGCGGCTTATACACCCGAAATTAGGGTGTTATGTGTTCAACATTCGCGTTTCTACTCTGGTGTCCAAGATCTTTGAATCTATGTTTCTGCATTGTCTATTATTACGTTTTCAACGTAGTGGTCGGCTAGAATGTATCTCGTTTTCAATCTTTGTTTACTCCATGTCTTTTTTTCTCAAGTCGTTCAACATCCGCAGAACGTGCATCCAAATAATGGTCTTTTGCTTTTTATTGTTAAACTATAGTTTCACCGTTGTCTAGTACTTACGCAAGAATTCTTGTGACCTCCTCCCCTCCTGGTCAGCGAAAAATAAGCAGATGCTAGACACCCCCCCCCCCCTTTAATTTACTGCTTACGTAATACTTGAACGATCCTATAAGAGATTTTTAGGGACCTTTTATTTTGTAAAAGCGGGCTTTTACAAAATAAGCCCGCTTCAACTTATTCATTTTTCTACAAGAATTCAACTCTGAAACGATAACGGTATAACTACCAAACTTATAGCTGTAAAAGGGAATAAATCGACAGAATCCTATTCAACTAGTTGATTTAGAGCAAAATTCTCCCTAAATATACATAAATTAGGTAACATAGGCTAGGGGCCTAATTATCGCAAAGACCCGCTCGAGTTACATGGAGCGTTAGATTTCATCACAAAGTCACCACGTAATTATATCATGAAAATAATTTATTATGAAAAATATGAAAATGTCATTATTGCTTATACAATAGAACTATTAGTAAATACGAGAGTTATTCGGAAATTAACGTCTAATTTCTTATAAAACAGAAATTTTTTCAAAAAACTTTTTTTTATTTAATTCCTTGCATGTTTCCTTTATATTCTACATACAGTGAAGTCCAAAAGTTTTCGGCCAGTATAAAATTTTTAGTCCACACGAATAGTTAGTTGTATTCCGTAGTCTCCTGGACCGTGGTAAATCTTGAATGGCATGGCCACATTTACATATTTTTAAAATATCGTTCACAATAAATTTACCGATCGATAATTTTGCCGCAATCTCAAGCTTAGATTGGCCTTTTGGAGTGATAATGAAATCATTCATTTACGATTTGTTGAATTTTTCATTTTCGAATTTCAGCTATGTTATTCACGTTGATTAATGGACATAAGTGGTCAAAAAACACTTCACCGATAGCAAAAACTAACGAATGGCAAATGGCCGGAAACTTTCGCACACGCAAATTTCGAATTACTCCCCTTTGCATCAAGTGTCTTCAATATCGAATCAAAATGATCACGTGGTCAGTCATCATTTGCATATTTCTAACTTTTGGAGCAATTGCGCTTCTTCGTTGAAATGTTCTGTCAAACAAATCAAAGAAATTAAGTAACAGGTAAGTTTTGACCACCACTGTAGTTTCCACATTTCTTTAAACATTTGTCACAAAATTCTACAGGCTTTTGTATGCCTTAGTCATTGACAGCTTTTGCCTATGAGGATGCTTATTAGAGATGAGACGGGCTCAGCCCGAGCCCGAGTTCGGGCCCGACATGGGCTCGGGCTCTATTTTTATTCTTCTTTTAGTCTTCAGGCTCGGGCGGGCCCGGGCTCATTTTTTCTGAAACCGGAAAATTTTATTTATTCATGAGTAGAAAATATTGAAAAAACTTTTTCCACTTAAAATTACCTACTTATTCCTTTTCAACTCATTTTAATTCTTTTTTATCAAAATGACAGGGGAATTGAATGCTTGATTATTTATTTTAGCATTTCATTGTTGTTTCAAATGAAAATTTGTGATAATTACAGATTTATGTCAATGGAATTTTCCGGCGACGATCCATTTATACGGCGCCAATCAAACAAACACAGCAATGAATTTGCTTTTATTTGGCTTTTCGTTAGCAGAAGATATTTTTAATGGGATCGTCCATTTATTTATTATTTAGTTACATAACGCCAAGATAATATTTTCTTCTGTTTTTGGTATGCGAGAATCACCTGGAGCTTTGCAAATTATTCTATCTTTGATTGTGCACGAATTATAGTCGTTTTTCTTATGAAAATAACTTGAATGATTATTATATGAGTTGTTATCATGAACTTTGCTCATGCTGGGGCAGTTACTTTTCGAAGTCACTTTCCTCCATAAGTAAATATAATTACCATGTTATTCCGATAGAAAGTAATCGATCAGTGTTTTCTCTTTTTTTATAAAAGCATCGGACCTAAAATAACAATGTCAATTTTTTTAATTTACGTTGATTTTCAGGCATCTGTCAACAATGTTCTCGCTGTCGCTCGCCAATGCGCCACTTGCGACTAAATTCTTCATTTGGCGAGTAAACAAGCGATTAGATTCGCCAAATTGCTAGTGCTCAATTTTTGCTTTTTCGTTTTTCGTTTTTCGTACATATGCATATATATTATATTTAATGTATACATATTTTTTATATTTGTAACGGATTAATTGAAATTTGATTAATAACAATCGCTGTCACAGTTATAAAAACTTGGGTTATTTTAGAACATATTGAAAAAAAAGGGAATACATTAAAGAATTAAATACTTTTTTTGTCTCTGCGCAACATGGCGAATCTATTTTGCTAATACTTTTCTCATTTGGCGAATGTTTTTCATTTTTAACTAGCCAAATTACTAACATTGGTCAAATGGCAGCGAGAACACTGCCTGTCAAACACAGAAGATTATTATGAGAAAGGAATCGATTATAATGAAAGGTGTACACTTTTTACAGAAAATTAAAGAACATTGTTCGATTCGCCAGCTTACAAATAGTAATTTCAGAAAATTTCATGCATTTATTCATTAAACACAAACGTGTCCATTAAATTTGTTTGCAAAAGTAGGAAAAAATATGAGAATCCTTTTAAGTATAAAGTATATTTATTATTTTATACGGATTTTGATAAGATTGGATTTAAATTTTCATTTAAGTTTTAAAAATGAGATATCACTTTTGAAACAATTTTTAAATACCATACAATTTTGTTTCGTATATTTTTGGTATCGGGCTCGGGCGGGCCCGGGCCCCAAAAAACGAGCCCGAACTCATCTCTAATGCTTATCAGTCTTTAACTGCTACTTTTTAAAACTATTGATTTAAAATTGACATTGTGAGTCGCTGGTCTTCGCGAAACTTTTTGGTGAACATCGTTGTTTTGGCCAAATCTTCTACGGCCGCTAATGATCGCGCTGTGCATAATGAACTGCAATCAAGCCGACCATCGTGATCAAAGAAGATTCGCCATAACATGAAAATAAAGTAGGACGCGTTTCGAGCTACAACAATAACAGCTCAGCATCAGCTAAACCAACTTGTGTCCGCAAGGGCAAAGAGTCAAGTACTCGACTCTGATTAATCCGGTGAATCAGCTTCCGGATAATTGGCACTCTACTGTATTTGAAAATTTAAGCTTATACGAAATATTACACGGCAGAAATGTTACTTATATAGTATTTAAAATTTAAAACCACCTTGCAAAGTTAGGAAAAGGAAACGAGGAAAATAGCTTTCAAAAACATAAGATTAAGATAGCAAATGACATAAAAACATTAAACTGAGAACGAATTTTTATACACAGCCCCAAAGCTAGGAACATGGCACTCACGATAAAACAGTTATCAAACATTTGTTTTTTAAAGAGATAAAATGAATATCGTTTACTCCTTTTAAACGAAGCAAAAAGTTAAGTCTTGTTAACATCAAGTCAAAGTATTACAATAATCAGAAGCAAAACGTACTTGCATAATAAATAGATCGGAAGGCGGCAGCACAGACAATCACCTCATCGTGTTCATGGATGAAAATCTAGGATTATTTAAATCTCGATTAGCATATTAAAACACAATCGGCCTGTCAAGTCATATCTTGGTAGAAAACATTTAAAAATCCGATTTTAGCAGTTGACTCATAGGTTTATCATTAAGTTTTCCTGCTCCCAATCCTCCATGTTTTCATACGTTTGGGTATAGGAAAGAACAATGGTAAACCAACGAGTCAACCGCTAAAATCGGGTTGACTTTTCAACCAAGATGTGACTTTGCAGACCGATTGTGTTTTAATATACTAATTGAGATTTAACTACGCCTAGATTTTCATCCATGAACTCGATGAAGTGGTTATCTCTGCTGCCTCCTTACTGTCTAAAACGCAAATCCAATTCAAATTTAAATTTAAAATCACCTTGTCAACCTAATAAAAAAAAAGAGGAAAATAGCTTTTCAAAGCATAAGATTACGATAGCAAATGATATAAAAACATTAAAATGAGATACGAATTTGTATACACAATGTCAAAGCTGGGAGCATAACACTCATGATAAAACAGTCATCAAACATAAACATTTATTTGTAAGGAGATAAAACGGTTGTCACTTATTCCTTTAAAAAGAACCAATGAGTTAAGTCTTGTTAATGTCAAGTTAAAATATTACTATAATCAGAAGCAAAACGTACTTGCATAATAAAGGCGAGTCCAATGCATCTACCCCTACGTAGATGAAAAATGCCGCAAGCATTGCGGATGATTAACAATTTTCAAAATTTCTTCTCTAATTTATGTCTTCCACTTAAGCTTAAAAAACGGCAAAACCAGTTTTCAGAGAAAATCACACTATGTTAATGACACAAAATAAAAATGCTTCGGGGAACAAGTTTGACATCAGAAAGGGTTGAAGGTTAGGCAGAGTCCATAAGGTCTATGTTCGTCAAAACACTACAACTGTACTCCTCACACTCCCCATAAAAGGCCAAAAAGCAAACGTAATTGATTTCATTTTTAAATAAGAAAAAAGAGAAAAACGTTTTTTGAATGTTTTGATTTGCATTAGGCCAAAATTATACCCAGGAATGCATAAGAATGGCATTTCAATTGCATAATCAGAAAAACACTACATTAATAGTAAACACAATCTTACAATCTTATATCTTCTCCGATATCCGAGTCATTCCGATCTCCGTAAAAGTTTATTTTATGCAGTTTAAAAACCATTAGCGAAGTATAACTGATAATAAAGCCAAGACAATCAGGAGAGTAATTAAATAATCCAGCCGCTGGAGAATATCATTGTAAACGAAGCCTCGGGTGATTTTAATAATTTCGCGCTACATCCTTGCTGCGTATTTATCAACATTCAATCTAATAAGTACTTCGAAGTTGAAGTGCTTATTCTGAAGATCTATTTAAGAATGCTATCGATACCTTTTTATTCGTTTCTGTATACTTTCAAAACATACAATTTGGGATCTGAATTAATAGCTTGAACTAATATTCAAAGAAATATGGGGGGAATGATGGTCATAAAAAAGTCAACCTGTCGTTTGAGGGTCATGTGATAAAAACGCCTAATGACAATGCTTCGCGCATGAGATGAGCCCTTTCGACCCATGACAATGACGCAGGACCGTGTGTGGTTAGTGGGAAGGAAATGGAAATCTCTTGCGATACAAAAAGTCAAATGCAAGCAGTGATGCATAGTGCAATTGCGTTTTAATCGAATAGCATTTTTAAAATGAATAATTATGAATGCAACCCAATGAATGTCCAAATAGATGCAGTGCAGCAATGAATAGGGGATTTTAGAGATTTTAAACTCCTCCCATAGCATTAAATATCTGATAAGATAGATTAAAAAAGCTTCTGCTTAAATGTAAAACAAACCTATTAAAGACAATGCAAAATAATAATAATAATAATAATAATAATAATAATAATAATAATAAAATTCGAGACAATTATTTCAAAAACAACCCTTATCCAAGAAAAAAAAAAAAAAAAAAAGAGAGAGAAAAGAAAATAGAGAGAAAAAGAAATAACAACATCGTTATTATCACATGCTTGCAGTTTTCTTTTACGAAAATTTAAAATGTGCTATATTTTTTCTGACCATTTTTTGTTTGTACGTCAAATATCATATGACACATATCTATATAAAAATATCTATATTTATAGCTTATATTATCCCCCCCCCCCATTATCACGGCAAATTTGCATTACAGGACACTTCTTTGCAGGATATGTTTTGAGGATTACGGATGTTGTGAAAGATTGTGTGAAATGTTGATATCGGTGGGAAATTCGAAAACTAACAAGGAATATATTGGGCATACTCAGAATATACATATAAAAAAATACTAATTAAACTACTCATATATGTAATAAATATCAGTCAAACTTACCGGCAGAATTTATGCAAAAATCTGTTTAAAATAATAATAATAATAATAAATAAATAAATACTTTCGAACATTTGGCGTGAAAAGATAAAAGCGTCACGCAATTTGACAAGCTGCTCTTTTTTCGCCAAAAGCAAATGATTTTAATGTAACTGAAAATTGCTTGTTAAAGAATTTGTAGAATGCGTGTAAATGGTATTTAACAAATTTAAGCTTAAAATAAGAAAGTTTAATCTGTACATATATATATTGTATTACATATATATCTTACTTGTTTCTGCAGTTGTTTAATTTTTACACTGGAAACAATATTTTCATACATATAAAAAAAAATTTCATATTGAAATTTGTTTAATGCATTTAAGCGTGTTCAAAAAAAAGCGAAAGTTGTTTCCATAGCAAAAAAATTTAATGATTAATGCTCAACTGGAATTTATTTTGAGCTTGAAAGTTAATTTAAATTATGAATTTTCGTTTTAAATTTTAATTTTTTATAGTTAATTTTCAATTTAAATATATATAAGTATCGATACGACAAAATTATAGTTAAGACAAACTAAAACTGATAAAACTAAAGTTATTAAAATTAAATTTATTCAAACAAGTTCAACATGAAACATTTTCCCCTTCAAATGTATTTGACATAAAAAATAATTTTTGAAATTGTATTCCATCACCAACCGATGAAAAATAGCCAAATAATGAAATTTTCATTATTTTTTTATGGGCGCTGAAATTTATTGATGAGTAGAAAATTGTGTGATTTTTCAAATTTTTTCGGAAGTATGCCCGTATGGAGACTTTCCTTGTGAGTAAATGCTGCGTGCTAATAGCTTTTGATTTCACTAAACTCATGAGTAATACCAATTAAAAACATGAATGTCGTCTTTCTCAGTCTTACACCATACATCCTAATAGTTGTATTTAATGCAAAACTTTTAAGCGACATAATATACAGACTAAAATATGAAAAATATAATAATAATGTAAAAATTACGTGATAAAATAAAGTATGTAATAAAACGTCAACCAATGGTATGAAAAATCGTTTAATGATAACTTTAGGCAAAGTGAAATAAATAACTCTGGACAATTACGGAAAATTAAACAACGACTGGAAGACGTTAACGTTAATCAAAATAGATAACAGAGCCATTATAAAAAAGGAAATTTTTTTAATTAAACTATTTTCTTATTTACTTGGCGTTGAAATGTTAGAGCTGGTTTTGAGCTGAAATTGTACTAGGTAAATATTAGTTAATGGCACCATTTATACGTAAAAGATTTTCCCAGAGAGGCAGAAATTTATGACATTTTGCGGCGAATACAAATCCTATAAAAAGAACACAAGGAAATCCCTGTCGGCTTGGCCTACAGACGGCTGTAGATGTTAAGTGCTCATTTCAACAACAAAACATAAAATATAATTAGAAATAAACCCAGTTTAACCCTTTCCGGCACGGACAAATTCTGTTAGTAAAATGAGAAATTAAGAACTGATACCGGAATTTACATATGACTTTTTTAGAAATAACGAGCTCCTTAATGTAAGCTTTCGTTGTAAAAGCAAAATTTTATTAAAATATTATTGATGTCATTTGCAAGTTTGGAAATAAATTCTTTATTTGGCCACTTTTAAAGAATTTTTAATTTCATATTTCTGTAAAAGCTGGTTTTATCGAAATCATCTTAACCCTTTCGGGTCTGGTGTACTATTAATAGAACATGTATTTTAATCAAATATTATTTTGTTTTAAGAAATACTTTTGCTACTATTTAAATATAATAATGTTAGTATTAAGTCTATGCATTTACTGCATGACTTCATTTATGTTTAGGTATTTAATAATAACAATAATAATAATTTTTTGTTTATTTCCCTTCACTTTGTTTGTGATTCTTTGATTTAAAACATATATTTCACTCTTTAAATTTAAAATTAAAATTACTTTTCTGAAAGAATCATGTGTAATAAAGCACTAAAGGTATTAGAAATTTGTAATATCAGTTAAATCTTATTGTAATACCATATTTTCTAAACGTCTCCAAAAATTCTTCCTTAGACTATTGCCACATGAATATGAATTGAATAGTATACAAAACAATAACAGTCATTATCGTTCAGACAGTGAAATATTCGTTAAATACTAATTAATCAATTTGTATAGCTTGTGTTAATGTTATTAATGTAAAAGTATTTTTTTTTTTCTAAAAACTGAAAAAAAAATCAGACCCGAAAGAGTTAAGCAAAATTCGACTCAAATTCTCACTTTGACAGCATTTTTTGAAATATATTCTGACAATAGGGAAAAAATCGACATATACGGCATATTGTATAGTTCATAAATAAGGCAGACTGCTAATTGAAAGTGCTTGAGAGCAAAATTGTATTTAAAAATGAGTCATAAAATAAGCAATCTGTTATTTAACTAATATAAAGTAACTAATATCTAGATTTAACCAATCCTGGATTTTCATCCTTGAATTCGATAAAGTAATTATCTGTACGCCTCTTGGTCTTTTCGATATTCGTGGTAAGAATATCTAATTCTACACTATGGGAATATATTCAAGATAGAACCATGAATGTCGCTTTTGCAAGTTTTTACCTAATCCAAAGAGTTGTATTAAATGCAAAATTTACGGACACTGCAATATCAAGAGAAACCGGTCATAAAATAAAGTATGCGATAAAGATTTAAAAATACGTATGAAAAATCGTTTAATGATAGCTTTAGGCTGGTGAAATAACGCTCGACAGTTACGAAAAACTGAACAGCAACTAGAAGAGGTTAATGCAAAAAAGAAAACAAAGAAAATGAAAGCAGAGTCATTCCGAAAAAAAAAAAAGTTTTTTAAGTAAACTTATTTTATTATTTGCCGGAGTTGAAATCTTAGAACACTTTTTTTAGATGGATATTACTTAATAGCACCATTTGGAAGTTAAAGCTCCTCCCAGAGGTACAGAAAATTGTGATGTGCGACGAACACACGTGTTTAAAATGATATAAAATAGTATAAGTAAGCTGTAATAAATGCTGTAATAAATGAAGAATAGAATTGCTTCAAAGATTCATAAAAATAATATAAAGAAAAATCAAAATAATCAAAATAAATATAGAGTTGGGCTGTACATATATAAACATAATAACTTTAGGTAAAGGGGGGGGGGGTCTTCGCACTATACATCATAAGCTACCTCTATGGGAAAAGCCAGGATTTGTCTTTTGATATATTTATTTATTTATTTAGTAAATTTTCACTTCTTTACTTCAATATAGTCTGTTCCCCCCCTATTTTTTAGCATGTTACCTTTTTTTATGAAAATACAAAATTATTATCATTAAGGGGACATAATACATGGTACTTTTGACACCATCTCTTCAACTTTGAATAATACTGTAATATACGTGGCACAATATTTAATACTAAAATTAAATAAAATAAAAAAAAAATCTTGCAGAACAGTCTATTTTACTAAAATTTAAATTAAAAAAAAATAAATCCCTTTCTATTTTTTTAAATTTGAATATTTTTGCTTCGATTTTTTTCCCTCATTCCTTAGAGTATACTACATAAAAATGTGCATGGATGGAAATTTACATTTAATATGATTTTTTTTCTCTCGAGTATAGTAAAAAATGAAGAAAATTCAATAACTCTCGATTTAAATATTTGTTTTAAAAGTAGCTATAAACTTGAATGCTAAATCCATGCACAAAAATATTAAATATACCATGAAGAACAAGTGAAAAAAAAAATCCAAACGTCTATCTAAATTAGTAAAAAAGTCATAGACCTCTTCGAACAAGCAAGTTATAAATATATGAACAGGGAGAAAAATCAGTTTAATTTTTTCATTTGTATGGATAATTGCGCTGGATCTATTAACAAAATTTGCAATAACTCGCGATACGATAGTCATATAGGTAAAATTGGGGTGTCAAGATATTCACAATTAAAGAAATTTTCAAATAATATATATCTATATATAATAAGAAAAAGAAAAAAAAAGGGAAATCGATATTTTGATGTTAAATTATTATAAAATCATTTATTCCAAATGTATAGAAGAACCAATGTTCACCATTCCTATTCTTCTGTCATAAGCGCATATAATTCGTTGTTAAAGAAACTTGGTTCAAAATTATATTTGTTATATTTACTAACATAAAATGTGGTAGAAAGTTATACACCAGGTTTGTTTATAAGAAGTTATCATTACCAACACGCAAAAGCAAGAAAGAAGACAACACCACTGTTGAATACATTACGTAACAAAAAGTTATAAAATGCTTTTAAAGTATTTCTTTAAAGTGTCATTTTTTATAATATTACTTCATACATAATTGTTACATTTTACTAACCTCTTCTCTTCATTTAAAAACGTTTTTAAATATGCGAATAATAAATATATAACCTTATCTGTATATCATAGCAAAAATATAAAAGTAAAAGAAAAGACAAAAATTGTAAAAATTTAAAGAATTTTTAGATATTAATAATGATATCATTTGGGAAGTGTGTGCATTTGCCGAGGGGGGGGGGTGGCTTCAAGGAATGATAACGTATGATATAGTAGGAAGTCTAAAAAAGCTAAAAATTGACAACGTTATATAGGGTGTCCCAGAATTATTGGAACAAACTTTAAGGGGAGGTAGAGGACATACAAGGATTCATATTTGTATAGAAACCCATGGTCTGAAACACCTTCCTGGTACGGTATTAACACACAAATACAAGAAAGACAGGACATAAGTAAGAGGGAAAACATGTTAACTATAATTAGTACATCAAAACACTAAGATGTTCTTGAAAATCCCCGACTTCTCTAGCAGATGCCACGAGGCGTGCAACAAGTTCCTAATACAGCCTTCTCATATAAGTTAGTCTAGTTATGAGAAGTCTGTGGTTCCTAAGTAACTTTCCAGCATTGTCCCGGAATTTTCGAACCAATAAGAATAATAAATATGTTTTCTCCCCCAGTTTGCATCCGTCCTTTCTTGTGTTTTGTGCCGTCACTATCGCGCAAGGAAAGCACTTGGGTTACTATGCAAATATGAAACTTTGATATCCTGTGATGTCCCCTACCTTCCCTGAAAGTTTGTCCCAATAATTCTGGGACACCCTATATATTTACAGCTCTTCTGACACTTCTATTGATGTTACTATATAATGTATGAACTTATGAACATAGGTTTCTTTAGGACAGCGGTTCCCAACCTGGGGTACGCGTATCCCTGATTGTAGGTGGCGGTCTGCTGAGGATAAGTGAAAATGGCATCGATAATAGCGTAAATCACAAAAATGGTTTCTAAAGTCACAAAAATGTTGGAAATGACAAAATAATTTGTATCTATGTATAATACAGTTCTGATAAAAAGATAACAAATGAAAAAACAGTATGTTTGCATTATCTAGTTGAGTAAAGGGGGTGGCGTGTGTTTATGAAAAATGGGGGTATTCCGAAATGAAAATCCCAGAGTTACACGAAAGTTAAAAGGTTGGGAATCATTGTTGCTTTAGGCGAAATGGCATTTATATAAATTTATTTATTATCCATATTACTCGATTTTAATGACATTAATATACAATAGAAACCAGCCTGTGAGACCACCTCTTTGAACGACCATTTTTTCGTGGAACAAAATTTCTCAAAAGTTATTCTCATAGGCTAGATAGATTATTTTTATCTCCATTTAGAAACCACTCCAGTTGAACTCTCTCTATGTGCAACCAATTTCTTTGAAGAAAAAGAAACAAATTCCGTTTTTTCTGGGTCGCTTGAAAAAGTTCTTATTTGAAAGAAAGAAGAAGAAAAAAAAATCGGAGAGCGAATTATTTATCAAACTTCTAAGCTATTTTTTTTATTATTAATATTTTATTCCGGTAACTTTTAAGTGTTTAAACCCTTTTGTGCCTTTTTAGGCCATGAATTTAACTCTGATGACGATTTAAGAATGACGGTCAATAAAGTTTTTGACCAAATTCTGTCAGACAACTCTCAAAGTAATAGATAAAGTAATGAAATCGTCATTATTTGTCCCCGTCCAAAAAAATTTGCATTTATTTACTAAATTTTGAAAGTACTTGAAAAGGAAAGTTATGAAAGATAAAATCGTAAAATCAAAGCGAACGTCAATGCATTCATTTTTTAAACTCTGCAGTAACCTCTGGAATTACTTTTGTTTTGATACTTAAATCTTTATATTTTTTCCTAATGTGAAAAATGAGTTTTAGTAACATTAACAGGTACCTTTTTCAACAATTAAAATGTAAATTTCAACATGGCCTCCATTAAGAGACCACTTCTTAGAACGACCAATTTTTGTTGGAACGGAGCGTGATTTCTTTAGGGAGGTTTATTGTAACCAGTGTTCTCACTGACATTTGGCCAACGTTAGTAATTTGGCTAATTAAAAATAAAAAACATTCGCCAAATGAAAAAAGTACTAGCAAAATAAATTCGAGGTGTAGCCCCCCCCCCCCCCAAAAAAAAAAAAAAAATTAATCATTTAATGTACCCCTTTTTTTCCAATATGTTCTAAAATAACCTAAGTTCTTAAAACTGCAACAGCGATTGTTATTAATCTAATTTCAATTGTCCGCTACAAATAATAAAAAAATGTACACATTAATATATATAAATATATATATGCATAGAAAAGGAAAAAGAAAAGAAAGAAAAAGCAAAAATTGAGCACTAGCAATTTGGCGAATCTAATTGCTTGTTTACTCGCCAAATGAAGAATTTAGTCTCAATTTGGCGCAATGGCGAGCGACAGCGAGAACACTGATTTAAGTACGGAATTAAGCATAAAACGTTTGCTTAATTCCGTAAAACCATTCAATCAAGCCCGGAAGTATAAGAATTGATCTTATAAAGGATATCATCTAGTGCAAAAAGGAATCAAATAAATGTATTTTACAAAACTATTTTTAATGCTCTTATTTAATTAAATTATTTTCTGAAAAAAAAAAAAAATGTTAACGATTGAATTCGATATCTTAAATAAAATCATGCAAGCACAAGTAAAATTAAAATTCCCACAAAATATTGTTACTACGAATTGCTGAACAGAAGTTTTTTTTTTAAATTTATTTTCTTTTTGTTTAACCACAAAAGAAAAAATTCTAGGATTTAAATGCTCTCTTAGTACTTCATATGTATTTTAATTGTAATGATAATGGTGGCATGGCTTCAGAGAACAGTTAAAAACTAAAGGATATTTTAAGAATAATAATCATAAGAAGAATAATAAAATTAAAACTAGAAATTAATAAAATATGTTAAAGCATAAAGCGTACAGTTTTGTGATAAACGATTTTTAACATAAGGAAAACTAATTTTAGAATAAGATGTAATAATTACACATTTTTCTTTTCATAATTTTAGGACAATTTTTATGTAAAAAAGGTTTTTCATTATCATCTTGGTGAATCAACAGTATGAAATAAAACATAAAAAAGCAACTTTCACTGATAGATAAAATAATTACACATATGTTCACTAATTAACTGTCTGATATGAAATTAAAAAACACTGCGAGAAAAAAAAGATACTATATCTATCGAAGCGAAAGATAAGAATATCAAAACGATATCATCGCCTAGAGGCCAAAACATGAAGAGAAAAACATGCCTATATATTTGTAAGTAAGAAAAAAGTATAGAGAAAAACTATTAATTACAACAATAACTTCGTTTCACAGAAAAATAAAGAGAAAGAAAAGAATAAAACAATAAACCACATGAAAAAGTGATTTCACAAAGACAAGGCACTAAATAAGAGAAAAAAGAAGAAAAAACGCGAAAATGCCTATGAAGTAGAAGGAAAACAAAAATATAATTCTGTTTAGCCGCTATAAGCAAAAGAATAAATAAATCAAAGTAAAAGAAATTTTTTACAATATGAATCGGACAGCGTCACCTATGGGCTGAAAACGAAACTATATTTAAATTTCTGAAAATTTTTTTCAAAATAGAAAACAATTATCCAACTAATAGGCGCAGTTATTGTCATAGTTTTATTTAAGGTATGTGTCTATCTTCGGAGCGCTGTTTTTGGAAAATATGAAATTTTTACTAAACGTATGTATTTTTTGTTAAAACAGTGAGTAAAACTATGAATTTAAATAATTTTTTCATGTAATTTTAATTGATAAACCACATGAAAAAGTTATTATACAAAGATAAGGCTCTAAATAAGAGAAAAAAGAAGAAAAAATGCGAAAATGCCTATGAAGTAGAAGGAAAACAAAAATACAATTCTGTTTAGCCGCTATAAGCAAAAGAATAAATAAATCAAAGTAAAAGAAACTTTTTACAAAATGAATCGGACAGCGTCACCTATATGTTGAAAACGAAACTACATTTATATTTTTGAAAAAAATTTCAAAATAGAAAACAATTATCCAAATCGATGCAGTTATTGTCATACTTTTATTATGGTAATGCGCCAATCTTCGGAACACTGTTTTTGAAAAATTTGAAACTTTTATTAAACATATGTATTTTTAGTTAGAACAAAAAATAAAAACTATGAATTCAAATAATTTTTTACGTAATTTTAATTTTAATTTTTCAAATTTAGGCAATATAATGTCAAATTTTAACAAAGAGCTGTGTTTTTGCCAAGCCTTACATAACGAAAGGAGATGAGCTGATAAGGGCCATTTATTGCCCATCAGCACCTAAATGTGACATACATTTTTTTTTTTTCATTAGTATACCTCATAACAAATAAGAAAAATAATAACATCTTTAATGAAAGTCTAATAATTGATGGGGAAATAAAATATATATTTAAGTAAATATCATGTATATTAATGAAAACAAACATTATTGTCATTAGTTTAAATCCAAATAATCAATAGCAAATACAACACTAAATGTAAAATTAAGATGAATGAAGCATATTAAGAGTATTATTTCAATATATAAAAAATCAGAAATATTCAATAACGGAAAAAATAATCATACAGTTTCAGACACTTTTGGCAATATGTTTTAAATTATTTTCCTTCTTGGTTGCATCACCATAATCACTACTGGATCATCCAGCGGCCGCGTCTTGTTATAAATTGGCATATTCATTACTTGGATTTCTAATTTTAGTTAAGTTAATGGCACAAGTAAGCCATAAACCATAATACGAAAACAACGTGCGCCCAGTATTCTACGACACTTGCGTCTACTTTACATTGACAGTACCCTGTACGATGTTGATTAGCTGTGTTTTTATCCAAATATTATAGTTTTTAACGTGTGTCGAACAATAAAATTTAGGTCACGAGAGGTGTCCTTTAGCCATCCTCTGTTGAAAACTGTGGATGCTTAGGAATCTTGGCATTTCATGCTCTACATCCATTTCTTGCAGACGTTCAAAACAATCCGGGAAAAACATATCAATATTCCCAACATCATTTGGCTTCAGCTACTCTCTGATACTATGTGAATCTTTTTTTAATATATACATAAGTATGTTAGCATCATTGTTCTTTGAATCAGCAAAGTAAGGGCCGGGGATATCTAAAATGTGATTTGAAGTAGTGACGAATACCATACGCTTAACGAAGAGTGTTCCTTTGTATATAAACCAAAAAGAATGTCTCTGAAAGGATTAGTTCGCACTCTGCTGGATATAAATGTGTGTGCAATCGAAAACAATCATCGCAGTATTATTTTCGTCATCTTGAATAAATAATCTTCCTCCTAAAGGCCTCGTATATTTTTCAATAACCTGTGTTCTGGTGGTGTGTTCCATTCCAAGATCTCATGGAACAAAGTTCTTAACCAATGCCTGTTTTGGATATTTTACAGAGATATTATTATTTTTTTAATATTGAATAATGTG
Source organism: Maratus speculifer (assembly GCA_964019185.1). Taxonomy (NCBI): domain Eukaryota; kingdom Metazoa; phylum Arthropoda; class Arachnida; order Araneae; family Salticidae; genus Maratus; species Maratus speculifer. The sequence continues at coordinate 283,052,770 of OZ025294.1, forward strand.
GAAAGAACACCATTAGAGAGATCAGCTCTAAGTTTTACAATTAACACGGCAAAGCAAGTGCGAGATGACCTCTTTTTTGAGGAACGTATTTGGAACTTTAATAATTTAAGGGGGCTCAGGGGTTGAAAACTTTTCAAAAATTCGATTTTTTTATGATCTAGTTTGATTATTCAATTAATTCTTAACTCAATGCAAAAAACCGCATAAAAATATTTGCATTTTTAACGGAGTTATAAGCATTTATGTATCAATACTTTCATAGCCGCATCCATATAATTTCAACTTTAAGTCGCGTTTTCTCAAAACTTGATTTTTGACGACTAACACCAAGATTTAAAAAAAAACTATTTGATGGAATGGCTTAATTTTTTTTTTTTTTTTTTTTTTTTTTTGCATGCATATAACATTATTATCTAGAGAATGAATCAAGGATATAACTATCACTTAAAAAAAACATTATTAAAAAACATTAAAAAAAACATTATTAAGTTGAAAATTTAAAAAACCCCTAAAAAATACAACTTTTTTTTTCATTAAAAATACACAAAATATTAAACTATCTAAAATATATTAATTCATTCTCTAGATAATGATGTTACATGCATGCAACAACAACAAAAAAAAAAAAAATGTAAGCCATTCCATCAAATAGTTTTTTTTAAATCTTGGTGTTAGTCATCAAAAATCAAGTTTTAAGAAAGCACGACCTTAAAGTTGAAGTTATATGGATGCGGCCATGAAAGTGTTGATACATAAATGCTTATAACTCCGTTAAAAATGCAAATATTTTTATGCGGTTTTTTGCATTGAGTTAAGAATTAATTGAATAATCAAATTAGATCTTTAAAAAAATCGATTTTTTAAAAAGTTTTCAATCCCTGAGCCCCCTTAAAGATGTAGTTAAAATTAGACATAGATATACTCATGAGAGAAGTATAATAATCGATTTCGGAAAAGTGTCAAGGTTTATCAAAATCGAAGCCATCTTCTTTGTTACACTTCTGATATTGCTTTAAATATTTTCAGCATATATTTCATACATCTCAACTTACAGGGTTTAAATCTTGCAGAGCCAATTTATTAAATACCGATTAAGTAATATGAGTTTTACAGTATCGTTTTTCCGACGAAACAGAGATTCTAGTTTCTATAAAGGTTTGAGTTTCAATTGTTTTTGGCACAATAACGAGGCAGTTCTTTACCTTTACATATTATACAACAAGTATTAGAGTTCTGACAATGAGGTATTGATAAATGCACATTAAGGTTTCTTATTTGTGGTTTCTTCAGCAGTAATCGCTGACGTATAATCTCTTATTGTTACACTAGAAGAAGAAATAGAAGTATTTCGAACCTGAAGAGCACGAATTACAAATTATCTGCATCTAGAGCACTACTGCTTAGAACCAATCTGTAGATCGAAGTTTTGAGAACATCTGAATATCGATATAACTTTTCTGTTAGAGCAGATACGAAAATCACTATTTGTTTTTCTCAAGGCTTTACAACAATGGCACTGACATTCAAGCATTATTTATTAATATTTTCTTTAATAATTATTTACATAAACAGTTTTAGAAAGCAACATTGATCTCTGAACAACATAGAAACTTTTTGAGTACGGCAAAACAAATCTGAACGCATTCCGATAACAGTGCATGCCATTCTCCCGTATGATACATTTTTTTCTTTAATAGTTAGAAGCGCACACTGAACCAAAATGAAATAATGCTCAAATAAAAGCTTATAAATTGTAGTATCATTGCATGTCAAAATTAGTTTGGTTCATGGAGCGTTTTTTAAAGAAAAATTAATTCAAAGATACAAGAAACGACAAAAATGTGGAAAAAAACTAAAACGCTCTATTTTTAAGCTATAATTTCCATTACTTACTATTTTATTTATCACTTGAAGCTTATATTAAACAAAAATACATATATTTATTTATACAAAGCCACTGAACAATTATCGGAATTTGAAACTTTTTTTTTTTTCGGGTATATGATGGGCCAAAAAGAGCCCTTATCAGCCCATCTCCTTTATTCAATATATTTCACTTTTTTCAGCATTATATTAGAAAACCAATTATCTGTGTTATGAAGCCAAAAAAATATATTTTAATAATAATACATATCTTCGCTCATTAAGTTTAATCCAAGAAACTACTTCTACTTTCAACTGTAATAATTTTTGGCTCGCTCATTTTCAAAACGAAATCACCGTACTTGTATAAATAAACAATAACTACTTATAAAAATATTCTGTGATGAAGAGTCTAGATAAAACTTGAAAGTGCTAAGATATTTTTAAATAAAATGTTACGTTTAGCTATTAACATTTATTTGATTATTTTAATCGCCTTTTTAGTAAAACAGTGAATGTTTTAAAATACTCATTATACATTTTAGCAAACATTGCATTTTACTAAGGATGACAGAATTTATAAAAAGAAAGAAAAAAAATGAATGAAAGAGTACATTAAAAGAGGGTAATTTATTAAAAAAAATAAATGGTGTGAAATAGGCTGGTGAAGTCGTTTATTATTCACACTTATGTAAAGTAGCATACACATATAATTACAATAAATCAATCGTGAATAATCCACCTATTTTCTGGCACCTAATGAGACAAGTCCATAAATTTGTATTTGACAACATTATATTAATGATTCAAGAAAATGTTATCAAAAATTAAAATTGCATCTTTTGTTCATTATAATATCTTATTTTTGTGTTAATAATGTTTCTACTGCTCTTTAAACTCTTTGCAGCCATATCAAGCGTAATATGATTAAATGGTTTTACAAAACTATTACTAATACATAAAATTGCACCTGGGGCATATTTAGGTATTTTGCTGGCGGAGAGAATATTGATCTAACTGACTACCAGAAATCGTGATTTATTATTTAAAAAAAAAAAAAAAAAAAAAAAAAATCTTTTTTCATTTTGTTTTTCGCTGCATATGCAATAGAAAATGATAAAAAAGAAGTAAGAATAAATGATAGGTTGGTAGGGTTAAATCTTTACCATATGACATAGATAGAGGATCTGCATCTATAGGATTGCTAGCAATAATTGGTAAATATATATACAGAAAGAGGGTGCAGGCATATATCCAAGGCTATTTTGGACGCTTTTTGTCAGCGTTGGCAAAATCCTGGTTTTTTTCGCCCAACCCCGGAAAAAAAAAAAAAGAGTTTTTTTTGTTTAAATCAGTTTTTTTTTTTTTTTTTTTTTTTTTTTTAAACCAGGTTCTTTTGGTTTAAACCGGTTTTTTTAAAAAACATCCTTCCTTATTACATATGCATGCATATTTATTGATAAAAATATGCATTATTGGATTATAAGCAGTGTAACTTCATTTTAAAATAATTTAAATTAAATAATTACAGTAAATTTATGTAGAAAAATGAAAAAAATAATTTTTTTAACTTAAACAGTATTAGCAAACAGTCTTATGTTCAAAATACAAACTGCTTTCTTTAATATATAAAAAAAAATATATACAGCTTTTTTTTTCTAGAGAAATTTAACTCTACTTCTATCGATGCCAATTGACACTTTTTAAAAGATATTTATGTTTTTAGGATTTCGTTCATCCGAGGAAACCATATTCGTCTCTGTACTTTGTCTGTATTGCTGTCACAGAGTCTGTACACTACAACTCTATAAATCAGCGATTCAAATTTTGTGCACTTACAGCTGAATACTCCGTGTCACATAACAAATCATAAAATTTTGAAAAAAAAAGTCTATTAATTTAATTAAATCTATTTTATTAATGTCACACGTTTGTTTTTGCCATTTTAAATGTAGAGAACCTTAATTTCAGCGTTTTTCGTGTGGACATCATGGCTTGGACGCAAAGCGTTTCATTAGTAAACAAAAGATGAGATCGAGCCCCGGCATTGAAACTTGAAATTTTGATACTAAGTTGGATTTAATAATAATAATAATTATTATTATTATTTTGCCTATTTAAGGGCTTATATATTTATATTTTCTCACTAACATTTATAATGTTTTTTGGATTTTATTTTTTTTTCCTATTTTAAAAATTTTTGCTATTTATTAATGATTTAGCATTATAAATTTCGCTTAAACATTTTTTTTTCATTTTAAAAATTTAATATTTTATTTACATCTCCGCTAATGTTTTTTAATTTCGGATTTTCGATAAATTTTGAATTTTCTATTTCATTTGTATAATTTGATTTGATTAAAATAAATAACTTAATTTTATAATATTTTAAAATTAAATTTATTGTGCTACCATCATTGTAAGATGTTAAAACTTATAAATTAACAATGTGAATTTATTAATTAAATGATAAGTTGTTTTGAAAGAAATATTAAACGAAACCCTCTGTGAGATCTGCGATCATACTTAGTCATTTGTTTTATTTGTAATTTTTAGATTGAAACAACCACAAATCATTTTTTATATATTGAAGACCTTTTTCTATATGCTTATTGCATTCAAAAACTGCGTGTAAAATAAACATAAATCAAAAGTTAAGGTGTCATGTGACACCGGTAGAAATAGTGTTAAAACATGCAATGCATTAACATATCCGCTGAGCCTAACAACATTGATGATACTTTTAATAAATGATGACAGCAATGATGACGACATGGACCTTGAAAATGCACATTAATATGTGAAACAATTTTGGAATAATAATGTCTTAAGCTAATTCATTCATTACCACATATTAAAATATAAAAATATACATATTATACTTGTTGAAAACTCAAAATAAAATGTTTTACTAACTTTTCTTACGGACCTACTATTGCTAATTTATGTCTATTACAGCTAATTTATGTCTTTTATATATAATTTATGCCTATTATTGAAAAATTATGTCTATTAGATTATTTTATAAGTAAACTGCTATGCATTTTAATACCTATAAAAAAAAAAAAAAAAAAAAAAAAAAAAAAAAACTAATTTTTTCCTTATTCTTTCTAGAACTAGTTTGCAAATGATTTCGCTGCCAGAATTAAAATGATCTAGCATTAACTTAGTAACGAATTTTCTGTCTTGGAAAATTATAGGTTATCTAATAATAAAGAAATATCGTATTGAATTTCCAGTTTGCAAGAATGATGTGATCATGACATATACTTTTACCCATAAATCAGGGTCTGACACGGTCCTAACAGTTTTGGAGCTGTCTGCTAGTAATGGGTTAATATCAGGAATGATAATCGGAAACTTGTACCCAATACGGCATCCCTAAAAAAAAAAAAAAAAAAAAAAAAAAAAAAAAAAAAAAAAAAAAAAAAAAAAATTCGGCAATCCCGTAACGTGCAGCACATTGCTCGAACTTAATCAGGCACTAATTTAAAAATATGTTTTTAGCTAATAGGGAAGTCTTAATGAACTGTAATAGCTAACACCTATTTTATTATTATTGTTATAATTTTCATTATAAGTAGCTGTAAGAAATTAATTTAATGATTATGAATAAGCACCGTGCGTACTTTTGGCATATCGACTAAAATTTGTGTATTGAGCGATAACCTATTTTTCGAACTATAAAAACCAAACACAGCCAGAAAAAGGAGGTGGGCTAATAAGGGCTCTTTTTCGTCCATCGGCACCTAGAGGTGACATGCATTTTTTTTATTAGTATACCTCATAACAAGTAAGAAAATGATAATATCTTGAATGAAAGTTTAATAATTGATGGAAAAGTAAAATATAGATTTAAGTTAATATTATGTGTATTAATGAACATAAACACAATTGTCATTAGTTTTAATCCATATAATCAATAGTAAATACAACAATAAGTGTAAAATTAAGATAAATGGAGCTTTCTAAGATTATTATTTCAATACAGGAAATATTGAAAATAATAAATTACAAATAATAAAAATAATAATAATTATCATACAGTTTCAGACTTTTTGGACAATGTTAGATTATTTTCGTTATTGATTGCTTCACCAGAATCACTAATGGACCATCCAGCGGCCGCGTCTTGCACAGTATATTAACATATTCGATATTTGGTTTTTTAATTTTGATTGAACGTTGGTACATTACAGTGGTATTGTAAGTCAGAAACCATAATATGAAAACAACATGCACCCAGCACTCTAAGACACTTTCGCGTACTTTACACTGACAGTACCATTATGTTATAATGTTTCGGTGTGTTTTTGTTTAAATTTTATAGGTTTTAGAAATTGTGCGCTGAAAAATCAATTTTTGGTTACGAGAGGTGTCCCTTAGCATCATCTGTTGAAAACTGTTGCTGCTTAGTGAAGAATCTTGGCATTTCATGTTCAATATCCATTTCGTGCAGAAATTCCAAACAATCCCGATAAAATCTATCAATACTCTCAACATCATTTGGCTTCAGCCACTCTCTGATACTATATGAATATTTTTTAATGTATTTGTAAGTATGTTAGCGTAATTATTCTTTGTTTCCGCGAAGTAAGGAACGAAGACATACAAAATGTAATTTGAAGTAGTGACGGATACCATATGCTTAACGAAAGGTCTTCCTTTGTATAGCCAGAAGGAATGTCTCTGAAAGGAATAGTTCACACTCTTCTGGATATAAACGTACGTGCTATCGAAAGCAATCATCACAGTATCATTGTTGTCATCCGGAATAAACAATCTTCCTGCTGAAGGCCTCGTATATTTTTCAATAATTTGTATTCTGGTGATATATTCCGTTCTACGGTGTTTTAGAACAACGTTCTCAATAAAAGCCTGGTTTTCATATTTTACAGAAGATATTATTATTTTTCTTATATTGAATAATGTAGACAGAACGCCATGATAGAGACCAGTTCAAAGTTTTACAAGTAACATTGCAAAGTAAGTACGAGATGACCTCTTTATTGAGGAACGTATTTTGAACTTTACAAGTTTAAAGGTATAGCTAAAATCAGACATAAATATACCCATGGGAATATAATAATAGATTTCGGAAAAGTTTCCCGGTATATCAAAATCGAGGCCTTCTTTGCTACATTTCTGATATTGGTTTAAATATTTTCATGCATCGCATTTCATACATCGATGTATTCTCACTTAAATCTTGCAGAGTCAATTTACCGATCAAGTAATATGAGTTTTACAGCATCGTTTTCGCAACAAAATGTAGATGTTAGTTTCTATAAAGGCTTGAGTTTCAATAGCTTTTGCTACAATAAAGAGGCAGTTCTTACCTTTACATATTATACAACAGGTGTTAGAGTTGTGAAAATGAGATATTGATAAATGTATATTAGGTTTCTTATTTGTGGTCTCATCGACAGTAATCGTTGACGCATAATCTCTTATTGTTACATCAGAAGAAGAAATAGAAGTATTTAGAGCCTGGAGAACACAAAATACATTTTATTTGCATTTAGAGCACTATTTAGAACCACTCTGTAAATCTCAGTTTTTCGAACATCTAAGTATCAATATAACTTTTCTGTTAGAACAGATACGAAAAGCTTTCTGCGAGACTTTACAACGACATTGGTATCCAAGCATTATTTATTAGTAATTTCTTTGATAAATATTTACGAAAACAATTTTAGAAAACAACATTGACGTCTGAACAACGTTAATACTTTTTTAGAACGGCAAAAGAAGTCTGAACGCGCTCCGATAGTAGTGCATTTAATTCTCTCACATGACAATTTTTTTTTTTTTTTTTTTTTTTTTTTTTTTTTTACAGGTAGAAGCGCAGATTGAACCCAAATAAAATAATGCTCATATAAAAACTTATAAAGAGTAGAGTCATTGCATGTCAAAATTAATTGGGTTCATCGAGCGCTTCTTAATAAAAAATCAATTCAAAGACACAAAAAACGTCAGAAAAAAGCCAAAACACTCTAATTTCGGGCTATAATTTCCATGACTTACTATTTTATTTATCACGTAAAACTTATATTAAACGAAAATACATATCTTTAACTATACAAAGCCACCGAACAATCATCTGAATTCGAAATTTTTTTTCCGGGTATATCATGGGCGAAAAATAGCCCTTATATTGACCCACCTCTTTTCTGGAATCTCCAGAATGATCTCCGTAAAAGCGACTTTTTTTCTGTGAATACAAATATCAATTTTAAAAAATTCTTTCAAAAGATAATTGTATGTTTCTGCAGCTGAATACTTACAGAAAAATAATTCAATTACAATTATAAGGAGTTGCCTTCCAAAAAATCAGATAGGCTCACGGTGTTCAGAAAACCGTAATAAAATCAACCAAATAGTCTTTCATTTTTAATAATTTCAATATTACTACATCTTTTGGCGATATATTTAGGACTCGTGAAGTAAGAATGAGAATATCAAACGAGAAGCGAAGGCAACTTGAAGAACTGCATTTAACATTTTAGCTACAAGATTTGATTGCATTAATGAGTATATATATATATACATATATACATGCATACATATATATATATATAAATACCTTTATAAATATATATACATACATATATATATATATTTATAAATAACTTCTACAATAATTTACTTCGAAAACAGCGATAAAATGTTTAAAAATTAAGAATAAACCATACGCGTTTTTTAACAAATCGATAGTATTTCCCCCGCCATAAAAGTATATTTTGGTATATTTTTTGTGGTGTATTTAGGACTTCTGAAATAAGAATGAGAATATCTAACAAAGAAGCGAAGACAAAAAAATTCATTACATTTTAACTGTAGAATTCAATTATAAATTATAAAAAAAAAAATTTCAAAAATGTTTTCTAAATAATTATACAACAATTTCCTTTAAAGACAATGATAAAATGTTCAAAAACTGAAAATAAACCAAGAGTATTAAAAAAAACCCTGATTGTGTTTCGCCCCTTTTCCCCATAAACACAAATTTTTTATATATTTTTGTAATGTATTTCGGATTTCAGAAATAAGAATGAGAATATCTAACGAAGAAGAGAAGACAATTTGAAAAAATACGTAAATGTATTGCGTGTATTTGTATAAGTGTACGGTGTTCAGACAGCCGTGATGAAGTCAACCAAATAGTCTTTTACTTCTCAGAATTTCAATATTATTATACCTTTTGGCGATACATTTAGAACTCATGAAATAAGAATGAAAGTATCTAACAAAGAAGCAAAGACAACTTGAAGAATACATTACGTTTTAACTACAGGATTTGATTGTACAATGAACGAAAATTGTCAAAATTTTTTTCTAAATAACTGTACAATAATTTTGCTTAAAAACAATGATAAAATGCTGAAAAACTAAGAATAAACCTTAAGCGTAAAAAAAATGATTGCCCCCGCCCTCCCCCATAAAACGAATTTTTTATATCTTTTTGTAATGTATTTTGGATTTCGGAAATAAGAATGAGAATATCTAACGAAGAAGCAAATATAACTCAAAAATACATTACATTTTAACGGCAGGATTTAATTGTATATTATAAAAGAAAATTTTCAAACAGAAAAAATTCTAAACTATACAACAATTTGCTTTAAAAACAATGATAAAACATTTAAAAACTGCAGAACAAAACAAAAGCATTTTTTAAAAAATATATATTTATTTTACTAAATGCAGAAAAACGCATTATACAAATAAACTTGTTATCTCTATATTGTCTTGGAAAAGTTCATTGCAGAAAAGTGAGTAGAAGCAGGAGATTTAAAAAGTTTGTCAAATTTCCAACTTTTAAAGATGGATGGTGACACCAGAGCACAGGGTTACTCTCCTTAATTCACTAAAGATATATTAATACTCTTTTTTTTTCCTTTCAGCAACAAAAGGTATAAACGACTTCCAATTTGCCAAAAATGCCATTATAAGTAAGCGTTTTGGAATATCGTAAATTTATGGTTCTTTTTCAATGAATTCTGAGCTTGTATTTAAATTTATGAAATGGTGGATTGGATGTAATCATGTAATGTATTGCAAAATTAACAAACACAATTCATATAATAATTAGGACAAAAAAATTAAAAACTGTTAGGGAAAGGATAATATGTTTTGAGGAAAAAATTAGTTTAGTAACTCAGTCTGACAGCATAGGCGTAGAGTTTTCAAAATTATTAGAGAGGCCCAGTCAGCAGCGTAGCCAGTGAGGGAAGAGGGGGGGGGTAAAAGGGGGAGAATGTGCACCCCCTTGGAACCAGGAACTTTATTCATCATGGATACAAAAACAGAAATGATTTCTAAGATGAAATTGCAAGGAATTAGAAAAAAATTCATTTTATATAGTTTCAGCCTTATATAGAGGTCTCTACGGGCCGGAATTTCCAGGCCTGGACAAAAGCTATCTTGGTCCCGATACAATATAAAAATAGGAAAGCCTGGTCCGGCCCAACTTCATTTCTACAAAAATTCCGTTTTTTCTAGACCTATAATCAAGATCCTTGTAATGAATAGTACATACCTATTTATGGGAAAATTATATCAGTCTACAGTATATTTTAGATTATTATGTGTTCGCAAAACAGAAAACACACAAAAGTAACATTAATGATTACTTATAGTCTTACACTTTTCAAAATTCAAATAAGGATTCATTAAAAAATTAATGTTATTTAGAATAAAGTGTGAAAAACATAATAACCTTTGAAGCTATTTAATAGAAAGCAGATTAATGAAAATATTTCTCTGCCATTTTTTAAGGATTTTCTCTATTCCAAAGGAGCTATTTTCTGACACATTTCTGAATTAATCTCTTTTCGGAAATGCATAACATTGGCAAATATTCGTATTCAGAAACCATGTAAATGGCTTTTACATATATATTTATAAAAACAATATATCTTTGAGAAAATATTGCCAAAGTGAGTGTTTTGAATAGAATTTACGAAAGCGATACCACGGGAAAAGAGAAAAATCTATAGTCACATGACAAGAATCTCTTATATCTTTGTAAATAATCTATTAAAAATCGAAAACGTTATTCGATTCAAAAAAAAAAAAAAAAAAAAAAAAAAAAAAACCTTCAATGGTCAGACCTTTTAATTGTGTGCCTTTACAATTAAAACTGAAAATGTGTCGTAAAGTTTCGCAATCAAGCTCATTATTACTATTAATAATTTTACAAAACATAACGTCTGCACAACACCATCCTGAGAGCGATTAAGACCAGTTACGTCCCGGTACGACTATGTAGTAAAGGAAAAGGTAAGCATGATCTCCGTCCGACACGAGATGAAAAAATTAAACTCGGCATCAGACACCATGTAATAGCTTACGGGAGGAGGGAGGGGAACATTTGCCCAGGGCCGCCAAAATTTAGGGAACGCAAAAAATTTGATGTTTTCACATTTCATCAGTTTTTATGAAGATACTAGCTGATCTGCTTGCCGTTGCCCAGACTTGTGATAAATGAACTTTGTATGATTTGAATGATGAAATTTGTATGATTTTATATCTTAAGGCCCCTATGCTTGCCCGTGAAGATACTCGCGAGCTAATGCTATTCTTTTTTTTTTTTTTTTTTCTCATCTAAATAATGATAATCTTTTACTAAATAATGGTAATAAAAAGACAAATTACACTTTTGTTCATTCCTAACATGAGTTATGACAGAGATTAAAACGATTCCAATTATTTTAAACAAAAGAAAATAAAAAAAAAAATTATTTTGAAATTTTTATTTGTTTTAATTAATTAAATTACAAAAAAAAAGACTATAAATAAAATTACTGCAATTAGAATAAGTAGATCTGGCAGTTTAAAAAAGACAAAGAGCTTAAAAATGAATTCCAAAAAGGAATTTAACTCTTAAACATTTATTGTTAAATAAAAAATCATCAATCACTGATTTTAATTAATTTAAAAAATAATTAATTTTTAATCAAAGCGATGCTCATGAAAATTAAAAAATAATTTGAATTATTTTAACCCAAAACATAGAGTAAGTTTATTTCAACTTAAACAAGCACGAAAACTGGAAACTTAAGTAAACAATCATCTTAGAAGTTGATTAGAGAAATCTTTAATTAAGATTTTTTTCCAAAACGCTGGTTATTTCTTACTAATTAATAATAAATATAAGGTTTATAACAAGAAACCTGCCATAATTAAATTTCAGATACTGCAAAATATTTCTAAAAAAAGTTTCATTAACGATATTTAGTAAATATGAGTTAATTAGTAAGAGTAGCTATTATACCTGAATATTAACTGTAAAAGTTTAGCGTCACCCAAAATGAAATCTTACTTGATATTTTATTTCCCATACAGTTTTATAAAAGAGATTAATTAAAAAAAATTAGAGGCATAATCCACACAAACTCGTCGAAAAGTTTATGCCATATTATGACTGTAAATCAAATTTTGAAAATGGATATTAGCAAACAGTTTTATTTACGAAAAATAAAGTAGCTTTAATTGCTTTATTCTTTAAATACTGGATCACACTTGAGGTTTAAGGAACTTTTATGTTGAAAAATAGTTTGATTCCTTTTAAAAGTTATTAATAGTCTGAAATCACTTATAAGGGGAAAAAAATTTATATTCTTAGTAAACAATACTTTTGTTACTTAAAATTTCAGTGAAGCATTCGTATCTTCTCTTCAGAAATTTTATTTTTTTTTTTCAATACTGTATACCTTTAAGTTAGTGGAATTTCATTGTCAAAAAACAATGCGAATACTCAAAAAGCTATTAATGAATAGTCTACGATCATTTATAGCACGAAACGAAATCATCAAACTTCTCATATATTTTTTAAAATCTTAAACGCAACTGAAATCTTATTACCTTTCTTTACAGTATAGGTGCCTATTTCACTGAAATTCACATAACAAAACTACTGTTTGCAAAGGAAAATGAACTTTTTTTCTTCTTCTTCTTTTCGGAACAAAACAGTACTTAATGTCAAATACTTCATTTATAAACTCTCGACTAAACTGCCTATTGAGGTTGAAAAGGGGGAAAAATGAATTCATATATTTAAAGATTGGATTAATTATTCCTTTCTTATTTCCCATAAATATTCTCTTTTCCCAACAATGGAAATATTTGACGAAACCGACATGGAACCCCCAAAATATTCCACCGGGACCCAGTGTCATCTTTGTGAGGACGGAACACTCCTTCCAAGCAAAAGAGAACTCGACAGCACAAGCAACCACTCTTTACCCTCCACCACCCCCCAACCACCCCCACCCCCCTCCACCTTTAAATTACGAGCAACGAACGTAAAAGAGAATGAAAGAACAAAAAAATGTCTGCACATTAATTATGTCCCCGGCACGGGCCCCTACCCTCTGTTTTAATAATCAGAGCTTTAAACGCAGCAACGTAAGCCAGGCTCATAATTGGAATTTTTAATCAAGCTCGTTAAATTAGTGAATAATTGAATGGAGTCGGAGAGATATAGAAGGAGAACGCTAACGAATAATGTGAGAGGGAAAATTAAATCTAAATTTTGAATTAAGCGGCCTCTGAATTTCCAATAATCGCGTTTGCCTTAGTCATAATGGACAAAAGGGGGGGGGGGGGCAAAAGATGTACGAAGGTAAAAATGCGAGGCACAGAAAGTAAACAGCAAAGAGCGCGGACATGATGGAAGAAGGGCGAATGAACAAATTACGAAAAAGCTCCGGGGGAACAAGGCATTCTTCTACACAAAGATTATGATTCTTCAAAGAAGTCTACAGTTTTGGAAAAAAAGATTTCATGTGTTTCAAATGCATAATTTTTTTAGAAAAATAAAAAATGAAAACACTTAGAAATAGTTAAATATAATGATCACTATACGATCATAAAAAAACATCATTTTTTCCCTCGCTGTAAGTATGTGCCAAATTATTCAATTCTGCAATACTGCACCAAGCAAGCCTACTTCCTTTCTAACTTTTTAAGATTTTTTTTTACAGCTTAAAATTTTCTTATAGGTGAATTTAAATAATAGCAAATATACAAAAAATATATTATATACCATTTTAATTCTCTGCTGCTGAAAATTCATACAAAAATTTTTCTCTGGTACAAGTCGCGAATTAAACACTAAATTTACATAATATATATAAGAGTAATTTAAAATTTCATTAATTTTTTTCTTAAATACAGTCATGCATCTAAAGCATATTATTGCTATTTCATTTTTCTCACTGTAATTACATGGTAAATTTACGACCAAAATATTCATTGGTGCAACCCTGCATGAATTTAACTATTTCATTTTTAAATTTTCATAACATAGGTAAATTGGAAATCTCTTAAGTATTTTAAATGCAGCTAAGTGTCAAAAAATTATTAAGTGCCATTTTGTTCCACTCGCTGTAAATGCACTGTAGATTTATCTTTAAAATATTCACTTGTGCTACACTAAATCAAGAGTAAAAAAAATTCACGTGAATGAAATGTATATTTTTTTCGGACAAAAACACCTAAAAATATTTAAATATAACGATTTTTAAAAAGAAACTATTTTATTTCTCTTATTATAAAGGCACTGTAAATTCATGTAAAAAAAATTCATATCTGCAACCCTGCACAAAAGAAACCAATTTCATTTCAAAATTTTTAAGATTATTTTTCAGTTTAACATTTTTTTTAAAAGTAAATTTAATAAGTATTGAACATAAACAAATATGTTATACATCATTTTTATTTCTGTAGCTATGCACTGAAAATCCATACTAAAAATATTCTTTGATGCAAATTGCGATCCAACCAAAATAATTGATTTCTAAATATACATGATGCATATTTTTTTCAATTTCGTTAAAATTATTCTTAAATATAGTCATATATCTAAAAAATATTATTGCTACTTTACTTTTCTCACTGTAAATACATTGAAAGCTTATGTCGAAATATTCATGTGTGCAAATTTGAAGCAAGCAAAACTATTTTATTTATAAGTTCTTAAGATTGTTTTAGTTTAAAATTTTCTTAGAAATAAAAATATAAAGGCAAATATAAAAAAAAGTATTATATACTATATGAATTTCTTTCGCTGTGCACGGAAAATTTATATTAAAAATGTTCAAATGTTCTTTGTAAGGATGTATTTAAAATAATTTTTAAATACATCCTTACATCTAAAAATATTATTGCAATTTTATTTTTCACTCTGTAAATACCTTGGAAATTCATGTCGAAATATCCATGTTTGCAACATTTTACCAATCAAATCAATTTTCTTTCTAAATTTTTCAGATTTTCTTTTCTGCTTAAAATTTTCTTTAAAGTAAGTTTAAATACAGGCAAATATAGAAA
This sequence comes from Maratus speculifer, assembly GCA_964019185.1. Taxonomy (NCBI): domain Eukaryota; kingdom Metazoa; phylum Arthropoda; class Arachnida; order Araneae; family Salticidae; genus Maratus; species Maratus speculifer. Next base: position 283,067,971 of record OZ025294.1, read on the forward strand.
ATATGTATTATGTACCGTTTTATTTCTCTCACAATAGACTGAAAATTTATACTAGAAATGTTCTCTGATCTAAGTCACGATCCAAACAAAACACTTGATTTCTAAATTTACATGATACGAGGTGGAACCCGCCGAAATTCAACGAAAGAAAATCTTTGAAAAAGAACTGTTTTATTTATTTATAATAAATCTAAAACATTAGTTTCAATAAGAAATATGTCTTATATTGATCAGTCTAATTCTGAAGCAAATATTATTTTAAGCTAAAATTAACAAAATACTATAAAACTCAATTATTCAAATTATTAAAAGAAATGAAACCGAAATTCACCAAATTTTATAACAGACGCATTTTATTTATTTATTTATTTATTATTATTATTATTTTCAATTTTAAGAGAAAATGGAGTGATTCTGTTGCCACAATTACAAAATTGGTACAAAAAACTGTAAAAACAAAAAATATCTCAAAAATAAATTGAGATACATCTTTCAAACAAATTGCATTTAAAAGTACATTTTTTTCTCTACATGACAGTTTAAAAATTTAAAATATGCGATATTTAAAAGTGTAAAAATTGCAGTAGTGAAAATTGCAAAATCGAAATTCCAGGGGAAAATGTTGCCATTCGCAAAATTACGTATGTGCTACGCAGAGATACGTTTGGCCTTCATAATACAGATAGATAGATAGATTTTCTCTACTTAAAATTCCGTTAAGAATTATTTTTAGAGATAGGGCAAAATGGAGTACAGGATTAGAACGGGACAAGACATTTATTTCCGGTCTATGGTGAAAGAGTAGTATGGCAAAACTTCACGAGCCTCAATTGCATGCAGGACCTTGATAAGCAACGTCTGTCTGATTGCTGGAATTCATAAACTCACTTTGGTAACTTTTAACTATAAATTGTGTGTCTTACTGTAATATTTGGGAAAATTTCGAATCAAAGTAAGCCTATTTTCTGCAAGGTAAAAAGCCCATATTTCGTCCGCTTTCCTAATTTGGTCCTCACTCATTTCTCCGCTTTTCTGAAAGTGGCGCCACTGATCACGCAAGGCAAAACGAACAGAAGATAAAAGGATTCAAAAGTGAAATTTTCACTCGCCAAGACAGTTCCGTGTATTATTAATGTCGGATTCCCTATTTTTAAAAGATCAAAGTTCTTGCTGTGTCATTTGTAGAACGATATTTACTTCACCGTTAGTATTTATTTCTTATTCATTGCATGTCTACGTAGGTAAGATGTTAACAGTGCCATATAGTGAGTTTTACAATGTTCAGTTTATTTTACAAGAACCGAAGCATCGCCATATTGGGAAGTAGCGTTGTTCCAGTTTCGTCCCCCCTTTCAGTTCTTATTTTCGTATCGGGGACAAAATTAGGAACGCTTTTCAGCGCTCTCAACCATCATCTGATCAACCATCGTCAAGTGGTTAGGTACCGCAAACTATTGCTGCCATCAACCCTAAAGAGATTTGGGAAGCGCCACTGATCACGCTAGCAAATTCTGCCCGAGGAGGCAATATAATATAATTTAGCAACATTGATCACTGGATCTCTGCTTAAAACCCAGGTATAGAAATTTTTCACTCACCAAGACAATTCCGTGTATTATTAATGCCGGATTCCCTATTTTTAGAAGATCAAAGTTCTTGCTGTGTCATTTGTAGAACGTATTTACTTCACAGTAAGTATTTATTTCTTATTCATTGCATGTATTCTACGTAGGTAAGATGTTAACAGTGCCATATAGTGAGTTTTACAATGTTCAGTTTATTTTACAAGAACTGAAGCATCGACATATTGGGAAGTAGCGTTGTTCCAATTTAGCCCCCCTTTCAGTTCTTATTTTCGTATCGGGGACAAAATTAGGAACGCTTTTCAGCGCTCTCAACCATCATCTGATCAAACATCGTCAAGTGGTCAGGTTCCGCAAACTGTTGCTGCCATCAGCCCTAAAGAGATCAGGGAAGTGCCACTGATCACGCCAGCAAATTCTGCCCGAGGAGGTTCAGCAACATTGATCACTGGATCTCTGCATAAAACACAGGCATAGAAAAAACGCTTAGCTGAAAAAAAAAACTTCTGACGACAACAACTCTCAAGGGGAATGGAAAAAATCCACCGTGTAAAAAGTCCAAACAGCACCTACCTAACAATTGATGACGAAAGTGATTCTTCTGTTGAAATTCCTCATTATGATAATGCAAGCGATTATGACGACAATGATGCAGAGTTCCCTACTTGCTTGAAGCGTTTTTCTCATGATAAACTTGGGGAACAATGGGTTCAGTACCTTCAGTGCTGCACATGGTCACATGAAACATGCTCAGGAGCCAAAAACAATACACAATTTATGTGTTCCTCATGCTTGGATGGATAATATATTTTTATGGTATTATCAATGTTATTATTAACTATTAGGATTAATAGTACATTTTTTTGTACCTTAAGTTAATCATTTATTTTGAGAAATTTTGATTTAGTTATAAGCTAATCCTTGGCTTTTTGGATTTTTTTCAGGCGCACGAAAAAATGACATTTTTTATTTTTTTTTTTCACATTGAAATACTTTTGAAAAAACAATTTTTCGTATTGTTAAAATTTTTTGTACAACATTTGCCCATGTTTCCGTATGTGTGATTAGTTAGTCTATACAAAACTCAAATTTGGTAGATTTTCACTCAAAATTAAAACTTTCAGGGGCTTAAAAGCAACTGGGAGACGATAATAGGGCACTTTACCTTATTTTAAACTAAATTAACTTTAATTCCACTGAATCAATCATATTAAAAAATATATTTTTTTCACGATGGATCGAAACATCCATGATTAAGGGTACTCTCGCGACTTTTTTCAAATTTCAACGCGCAGGACGGAACGGGGTGAATTTTCAGAAAGAATCATGTTTTGAGCACCAGCCTTGGCGAGTCGGCGAAAGCGAAAACTTTCAGCTACCTGCATAGCCAAACACAAAATAAACTAAGTTCAAATGTGTCATAAAACATGTGATTAATAGAATTATGTTTATTACAAGCGAATCTTTACTACTGTTTTTAATTAACTTCTCAATTTCATCGAACATAGCGAGTTATGGAAATAATATTTTTGAATTGAGAAAAAAAATTTAGATGTTCTGTGAAATTTAAAGCATTTTAATCTGAAAAAGCTCTTTGTTTTAAACTATGTTTTAATCGTAAACAACGGTGAATAACATTTCCTCATATTATAGTCTTTGCTCGACAACATTTACTGAAAAAAAAAGAACAATAAGCGCGATCTCTTTGCAGAAGGAAAGGTTGCTATTCGCTAGGCGTTTGACGTCACAAACAAGAAAGGGTGCGTAGCATTGACTTCATCTCCGAGTCAATCGTTGTTCTGGCGATAAGGTGCTCAAAACGTGATTCTTTCTGAAAATGCGAACGGGGCACATACAACATTCCATCCTGGTGTTTTGCCCCGTTTATATAACAAATATATAATATAAAATATACATAATAATATATAAATCTAAATACATAATTGCAATGGGATTCGATAAAGCGCAATTTCTTAGTTTTTTGATTTACTGATTAAATTTATAGATGAAAACAAACTAACTGCATAGAGACTTTACAACACAGACGAAAGCGGCGTAATAGTTGTACCCAAACAGCATTTAAGAGTAAGTGCAATGAAAAGGCAGCGTAAGTTGATGTTTTGTCATTTTAAATACAAAAAAATAATCTATAATATTAAAAAAAATAGTGTACCTCATTTTGTCCCTTGCATGGGGCAGAATGGGGTTAATTGAGTTACTTTTACTTTTAATTTTATAATTGTACACTGTTAAAAAAATTCTGAAATTCACGAACATTTTTTCCCGAATTTCACAGAAAAGGTCCCTTTTCAGAACAAAAGGGTATTTTCCGTTACAAATTACAAAATTCCACCATATTTTCTGAAAACAACGAAACGGATGGAAATAGAAACAAAAAATGGAGACACGCAGTTCTGTGGGCGGTTTCATGGCCCACCGCTAATCACTTGCGAGCGCAGATTGTGGGTTCGGGTCCTACTGGCGCCATGGAATAGTGAAACATAAAAAATCCTTTTTAAATTACATTTTTTCTGTTTATTTTTCTCTTATTTCTTATTAAAAAATATTTTAATTAATTAGCCAAAATAAATAAATAAATAAATAAATAGTGTACGACAATTTCAAAAAATTGTCTATACATTCATTCATTCAAAAAAAAAATTGATTTAAAAAATAATAAGTATCATGCATTAGTCTAAAATAAAATAAAATAAACCGTTTACAAATATACTAAGGAATATATCTGAAAGGAAATCTTTAAAAAGCACAAAAGATTTTCTCACTAACTCATAAAAGACATATTTTGTACAATCCGGCATCAGCAGCTTTGGCTCAGTTCGTAAGGATTTGTTCTGCTATCAAAAGGTCCCGAGTTCGATCCCCAGGACGGCGTGAACTAAATTATACAAATTAATAATAATAATTAAGTAAAATAAGATAGTAGCTTAAAATAACTCGGTAATTTCGAATTATTTGATGATTAATCGATTCACTAATTTTAAAAATTATATTAAATTATTATTATTAAAAATCAAACTTTGTAACGGAAAGTTACTGCTTCTTCAAACGGTTTGGTTTGGTTTGGTTTATTTTTGTCGTCCGATTATCTACGGTAGGGATATAGGACCAGGGGGGGAGTGCCCTTCGTGGGGGTCTTTCTAAGGGAACCTAACCCGTATTTACGCAAGGTTCGAAGAAAACCACGAAAACTCCGAACGGTTAGGCCGACAGCCGCGATTGGGTTCGAACCCAGCACCTGCCATCTACCAGTTGAGAGGTCCGTACCTCTCGGCCACTGGTGGGGCGCTTCTTCAAACGGAGTTTTCCTTTCTTGTATGTCCCACAATAGAAAATCTACTAACGGAACGGTGAAAGTTCGGCTACTTTGCTGCCAGCAGTTTCACCGTGAATTCACAGATTTATTTTTAACAGTGTATCTTAACTGTTTTTTACAAATTTGTGTACTGAAATTTATTTTAAAATGTATAAAGAAAATGCTTCTTAATAAAGGAAAAGATTTTTTTTTTTTTTTATATATCTTAGACCTAAGCACTTGCTTCAAATCTTAAGTACCCCATTCCGCTCCGATATCCCTAAGAAGTTTTAGAAACTGTTTACCTGAGATATAATAAATTCATTGTGAATAAACTATTCAGTTACAAATTACTTGGACATAAGTTTACCCGCATTAATAGTTTAGATTAGTAGTTTGTCCTTAAAAGTTTGAGGTGAAAAAAAATTACCTGCATTAATAATTAAAAACAAGTTAGAAATCGCACGTCAAGAGTAGCAATTGAGGTACGTTAGTACCATAAATAAATTTTTAAAATATTCAGATCTTGGTGTAATAGTATATAGTACTTCGGATACAGTAGAATATACGAAATTTTTTGTGCATCCCTGGTATATACTAGCTGCTTTCTATTACACAGAAAGTAACTTGTAGTAAATCTCAACAACATATATTAATTTCATAAAATATGAAATAGTTTAATATCATTAAAACGCGTTCCAAATAATGTTTCTCCCTGTACCATTGTGTAATGGAATACTTCTATGTGGCTCTGTAAATTAATAACAAATATTCTTTGCACCACAGATTGTGCAAAATGTATTTTTAGAATATACTTAATAGATACATATCAAATCTATTATGTTTGAAACATCATTACAATTATAACATCATTAAATTTCATTTGAAACTATTTTTCCCCATTGACCGAAATGTAAAGGAATGCTTTTGATTGCTCCTGAAATTAACCTATACATCCGATTTTCATAAAATTTGAAATGACTCGACAAAATTATGCAACAATTATATATTTTAAGCTTCAAACAATCCGGATGGATAGTTTTTGCTCTGTTATATGAGGGCAGATGGACAGACAGAAGGACGACCACAGGTTCCAAATATTTATATAATTACGCACCTAATAATCAGACGAGTTGCATCAGAGAAGGAGACGTTGATAATTACATAGTTTAAGTTATTTACAGAACTTTAAAGAACTTTCCAGAATATAAAGTTGAGGTCTGTTGGCAACCTGTGATTTTAATTAATTATAAAAAAAGTTTTGGAAGGAAATGAAATTTTTTATTACAAAGATTTAAATAACGCTTATGTAAGAAGAATGCGGCTGAAAAGATGATTTAAATAACAGAAAACAAAACTAATGATAGACGGCATTCAATAGCATATCATTGAAATTTTCACTAAGATACGAAATGATACTTTTCAGTATGGGAACATTGTATAGAATATAAATGGGTATATTATGCATATGGGGAATGAATTTTAGCGTTAGAAAAACTGGACTTGATTGCCAAGAGCGGTTTTGTGGGATTTCTGGAGAAAAGTATAAGTAAAACCTGTCTGAAGGGTACTCAAAATATAGTTCAGTATATGTGAGTTCTAAATTTTACTTATCCACAAGCTAGTTTTGCCAAGTGTCCCGTTTAAATCAGTGTTTCAAATGCTCTGGACATCAGTAATTTCTTACAGTTTATTTCGACATTTTTAATCGCAAATAATTCTGCCATTAGATAAAGCGAAAAAAGTTACTTTAAAATATAGTGCACAGTGGTGTAGTCGTAAAAAGTGCAGAGGGTATATGCTCAAGGCAGAGAATATACCCTAGATTGTATATATTATAGCTTTCTTGAGAAACAGCGGGTTACGGTATTCCTTTAAAAAATCCAGAAGGTGTACGGCGTATACCCACGTATACCCTCCTCTACATCTCTGCCGGTGTACGAAGCATTTGGACCCTCGAATTACGCAAGGCCCTGGCAATATTATTCACCAAGGATGGACTGAAACAGGCTTTTAAGACCGAAAACGAAACCAAAATCGAATTTCGGTAACCTTCGTATTTTCCGGTTTCCCTAAAAAGCGTTAGAAAGGGTTTATCTGAGATATGATAAATTCTTTTTTAATAAAAAAAATCCAGTTACAAATTACATGGACATGAGTTTATCGTAATACAAGTTTAGATTAAAAGTTTGTCTTTAAAAATGTGTGTGGCAGAAAAATAAAAATACTTGCATTAATAAAATAATAATAATTAGACGAATCCCATCACAGAAGGAGAATTACATAGTTTAAGTTATTTATAGAACTTTAAAGAACTTACCAGAATATAAAGATGAGGCTGTTGGCAACCTGTTATTTTAATTAATTATAAAAAAAAAAGTTTTGGAAGCAAATAAAAGTTTTTATTACAAAGATTGAACATCGCTTATGTAAGAAGAATGCGGCTGAAAATATAATTTAAACAACAGGAAATAAAACTAATGATAGAAGGCAGTCAATAACATATCATTAAAATAATAATAATAATAATAATATGAGAAATAGAAAAATAATGAATATTTTGTAACCTATACGAAAGAAATCTGATTTATCAATTTTTACTGAGTTACAAAATGCTATTTTTCAATCTGCGAACATTGTTTAGAATATAAATGGGTACATTATGTATATGCGGAGAGAGTTTTGGCGGTAACTAAACTGGACTTAATTGTCATGAGCGGTCTTGCAGGATTTACGAAGAAAAGTATTAGTAAAATCTGTCTGAAGAGCACTCAAGATCTCATTTAGTAGACATAAAATTGAAAATTTTACTTATTCACAAACTAATGTTGCCAGGTGCCCCATGTAACCCAATGTTCTAAATGCTCTGGGCACTAGTAATTTCTTACAGTATTTTTCGACACTTTTAATCGCAGATAATTCTACCGTTAGATAAAGCGAAAAAAATTGCTTTAAAGTACCAGTTTCCAAAGCATTTACAGCCTTGAATTACCCGAGACATCTGACAATATTATTTATTATAAGAATGAATCTAAAAAGGCTTTTGAGAGGGCATGGCATCTTTGAAACCATCTCTTCAATTTTGAATAATACTCTAATACAGTGAAACCTCCAAATAAGGGACACCTATATGACCGGAACTTTTGTCCCTTAAATAGAGGTGTCCCTTATTCGGAGTTTTTTATATTATTTTTAATTCAGAAGGATATAAAAATAACAAAGCATCAAAGGAGAAATTTAAATATATCTGAAGTGTATAAATTACGTTAATCAGACAAAAGAAACAAAAGAGAATTAATTAAAATTTTCAATTAATTACTAAATTATTAATAGAATTATTGATTTGTATTTTTAATGCATATTATATACATGCAAAAAGCATAAAAATATTTGAAAGAATTTTATTTAAAGTAATCAGTCAAAAGGGATTATTTTGCAAATCTCAATTTTTCAATAGAAATCTTTGAAGTGTTCATTTACCATATTTACAATTCTTCATTATCAGCAATATCCCCCCCTCCCCCCCCACACACGCCACACAAAAAAGTATTCCAATGCTTTGCATATTTTAAGACAACAAATCTCTCCACTGCTCTACTCAGCTAGCGGAAAACTTTTTGACACATAATTCATTTATTTTTTATTTAAAATATATATATATATATTTTTAAAGTTAAATATTTATTTTTAACGAAAAGGTACAAAAAATTGGAACGCTTGACTATGGTTTAAATATTTGGAAACGATTTAGAATTGAACTATGTTTTCATCTTTTTTTAATAAATAAATTACCTATTGAGTTATATGCGATTTTGAACACGTGACAAAGACGTTTTTTACTTTTTATTGAGTAGTTATTCTTCCTTCGCATGGAAAATTGGTTCAGAACATCCACTTTGTCAATAGGTTCTGTAAAATCTATTGCATTTAAAAAAAAAAAAAAAAAAAAAGTAGTTGATTACATATTTTCTGAACAATAACACCTGCTAGTTTGCTAGTTTCAGGCATTTCTAATCCAAAAATAAAAACTTATGTCTTAAAAGTTGAATTTGAGAACAGCTTAAAAGCATCTATAAAGTTCTTTATTTAGCAATTTTCTTTCATTCTCCACTTTCAGAATCATCCTCACAATTTTCAGCATTACTTTCAATGTGGATAAACACATTGATGTCTCATCAGAGTTCTGGGTAAATAAATGGTTGTTAATTGTGTCGTATGCCTCTGTATCAACATGACTGTCTGTCTGTTTGATAAATTCACAAAAATCTGTATTTTTATTTTCATCAAAGACTACTTCATTATTGGCAATTCAAAAACCAGTCCGTTTAATCTCATTTTCAAGTGTCCCTTAAATAGAGTGTCCCTTATTCAGAGGTAAATGCATTACACGTCCTATACCATGGGACTGGGACCGGAGGTGTTGTCCCTTAAATAGAGGTGTCCCTTATTCGGAGTGTCTCTTATTTGGAGGTTTCACTGTATATGTGATGGCACGAAAAATAATGCTAAACAATAAATAGACTTTTTTAAAAAGTCTTGTAGAACAGTCCATTTTAGTAAAATTTAATTTTTTTATTTTAATTTTTTAAAAATCTCTCCTATTTTTATAAATATGAATGTTTTACTGCATTCATTCACTTTCCATACTAAATAAAACTGTGTATGGATTTTTAGGTGAATGGGATTTTACATTTAATATGTTTTTCCCCCCTCTCGCGAACATTAAAAATGAAGGAAATTCAACAAATTCTCAATTTAAATATTTTTTAAAAAAATAGCTATAAACTTGAATGTTAAATCCACGCACAAAAATATTAAATCCACCATGGGGAACAAGTAAAAAAAAATTCAAACCTCTATCTAAATCAGCAAAAAAATCAACAAGCAAGTTATAAAAATCTGAACAGGGTGAAAAATCAGTTTAACGTTTTCATTTACATGGATAATTGCGCTGCAAATGTACAATATCTCGCGATATAATTGCCATATAGGTAAAAATGAGGCATCAAAATATTCACAATTAAAGAAGCTTTCACTTAACATAAAAAAATGATAATTTCATGAATTTTAAGGTATTGTTATTATGTCCTCTTAAGCCAGAAATCGAATTTCGGTAACCTTCGTATTTTCGGATAAAATCAAAAATGTCCAATTTTTAAAAGTAAATAATACATACAAAAATATACAGATTTATTAATTAATTATGATGTGGTCAAAGTTCCCATTATGTGTCTCTGACCAAAACTTTTTCTTTTCATATAAAATAAAATATAATTAATTCATCTAACAGCACTGAATGATTTTCTAATAATTTGAATTTAATCTAACTTTAAAAAAAAAGTTTTAAAGATGCTTATTTCGATTCAACTTTTATAATGATTTTTGTAAAGTATCATCTGTTATACAGTAAACATCCTCTAATCCTGCATCCTAAAGTCCAGAATGCTGGATAATCCGACACAATTTTCGGAAACCCATCTAAATTGAGCAGAAATAAAAGTGTCAGTATAGAAGCAGAATTGGATGAGCCGACAGGAAAAATTTTGAGAGAAAGCCATGATTCAGAATATTATCAACTCAACAGCTTCCGAAGACGTTGATTTTGATGATGATGATGTGAAAGATTCAAAGAATGATATGAAAGATTCAGCAGTTCATACCTTGAATGCATTTATAAAATTTTCTGAGCGGAGCCATTTGCTTAACGATGCAAAAACTATAAAATTCTACAAAATACAAAATGAGTTCATCAAAAAAAGAAGAGAGAACACTGCAATAAATTTCTGTTCGTAAGAGAATTAACTGAAAATGAATGAAATGACTGAAAATGAATGGGAGAATGAAAGAATTGACTGATACTAGAATATTCAAACAAATTTCTTAGAAAATAAAAAGCCGTAATTTGGGCTTTCATTAGAAAAGGAAAATTTTATTAAAATATTCTAGGTGCCATTTGTCAGTTTTGGAATTAAAATTAGATGGCTAGAACACTCTAGTCAACGCCCTTGAAAGGGTAAAGATAGCATCCATGTTCAAGCCTATAGTGCATGTTTTTGCTTTATAATCAAGTAGATATGCTGTACTTTACATTATTGATTTTTTTTATTATTCAAGTTTTTTAAAAATTAAAAAATATGAATAAAGAATAAAGAACAATCAATTTTTGTTTAATTTTAAGTTTTACATGTTTTTTCCCAACTTTAATTTTCTTATCCGGAAAATTTCGTAATCCGGCATGCTTGAAGTCCCAAAAACGGCGGATTAGATGATGTTTAGTGTACTAGAACTTTCAAAAAGAATATTCAAAACACTCTCTGCTGTTTCAAACTAAAGTTTTTCTATTACTAGTAAATCTGAATCTTTTAATGAGCACGGAAAACGAGTCTTCAAAATTTAGTCATATCTGTATTGATTGCTTTATAATTTTTACTCTCGTATTGAGTCAGTCATGTTTGATAATTATAAATAATGAATAAGTTCATAGCAAAGAAAAAAAAAACTGTCGCATTTGTGCCAATACATCTCAAATCAATCAATCATTTTGAAAATTTTCGAAGGGATAAACCAGATTTTTGCAATACAGATAGCTTCGGTCGAGTTTCAGACCGTCAAAATTTTCGTCAGAATTTTTGCCGAAAACGAATTTTCGACGAAACTCAGGCTTTTGGCCGAAAACGAATTTTCGGTAGATCTCTCAATTCACAACATTCATTTGCATTAATCTCGTAGAATTGACTGAAATCCAAACTAGTCAAATTGGTTCTAAGCATGCTAATAACACGGCTGAACAATATCGCATAAGATAACTAGTCTAACAACATTTCTTAATATTATTGCCGACGAACTGAATCGGAACGAAAAATATCCACGTCTTTCTTTATTGGGGGGAGGGGGGAGAAAAAACATTTAATTTTGACAAAGTGGGAAAAACACGGATTTTTTTTTTTTCTATCATTATGTTTTAAAAATTCAATAGCATAGTTGATTCACTACAATTGATCATAATTTTCGTAAACAAGTGGGCAAGTGTAATAGCATATCGCACAGAGGGTTACGTTTAATATTTCCTTCAAAATACTTTATCATTAAAATAACAAATGGGAAGGGTTTTTGGGCGCCATTTCGGATTTATTCACGAATCGCGCCATCCAGAACAGAATATTGAATTCTTCCCCTAAATGCTGCTTTGATCTCACAGATTTGTTGATCTCTCCTTCAATATCTACAGATTTAGAGAAGGTACGCAAGTAAATAAATTTATCTATAAAAGTAAAATGTTACAAAGCTTAGCATAAATTTAAGGGAGACCAAACCGGTCACCAGAGGCGGCTAGTAATTTAAATTAATATTAATTTAATAAATTTTTAAAAAAATGTTTCACTTCGCATGCCAAAATAGAGGATAAATATGATGTAATATGATGAAATAAAAACAAATAAAAACTTTTTTCTACGTGAATTATTTTATTCATTAATTTATGTTACATACATAATAATTTTATTTAAACTTGCGTGCAACAATTAGAAGAAATGAAATTTAAATTTATAAATTTATAAATATCGCATATTTTTAATTTCTACACCATCGTATATGAAAAAAAATGTATTTTAAAATGCAGTTTGTTTGAAAGCTGTATCTCGATTTATTTTTTGATATATTAATTTTTTTGTAGTTTTTAATGCCAATTTAGTAATTTTGGAAACAAAAGTACCCCATTTCTCTTTAAAGAGTAAAAAAGAAATAATTTTTATATCTATTTAAACTTGCGTGCAACAATTAGAAGAAAAGAAACTTAAAAAAATGGATTGATGATATTAAAAAAATATTTTAATTAAAATAATACTCTTTTCTAAAATTTTATGATTTGTTGTGTAACAAGAGGTATTCAGCTATAAGTATACAAAATTTGAACGCTCTGACTTGTATAGTTTTTGTGTACGGACTCTGTGACAGACAGACAGCGGAAAGAGACGAATAGGGTTTCGTCAGATGAACGAAACCCTACTAAAATAAGTTAGTATTTTTTTTTTCTTTTATGTAATTTTATAAAAGACAATGACATATTTATTCGGAAGCATATTCTATACCTATACATAAATTCCTTCAAAAAGAATTCCTTCATTCAGTTATTGAAGAAAAAACTAATGATATTGGAAAATCCTTGTTCCCAAAATCCTAGTATTTCATTTATATAATCTCGAAATTCCGGCACTGGATTAAGTAACTAGTACACTTTTCCTTCAAGAATCCGTGTGTTTTCTCATAAATGATAACTTTGAATATCACTTGTTGAATTCTAAGTTTCAAGATAAAAGCCGAAAAATATTATCACGTGTAAGAATAACGGAACAACCTGGCTTTGTCCAATTTAACTATGTACAAAAATTATCTTTTTAAGGCCGAGGGGGGTGGGTGGCACATGGCATCATAAAGTATCTCTGGGGAGAGAGCGGAGGGGAGGTTGTCTTATGATATCGGAATCATTTTTGATTTAATCAGTAATGTCTCTTTTTATTTTTAACATGGCCTTTGGAATCAAAATAGTATGTTATCCTTTTTTTTTTTTTTAGTTTGTTACTTAGTTTTCTGAAAATACAAAGTTATAATTAAAATCCCTGAATTATTATAAAATTATCCTAAAGTATGGATACCTCAACGTTTCACATTCAAAATTCTTTTTATATCTGTATGCATGTATAATCACGGTTCAGGAAACCATATGTGAACTATATTTGAAATGAAGCTTATGTGTACTAATAAATAAAAGAGAAAGAATGCTGTTCACTTGTTTCGTTGGTGAGTGAATTTCCATATGCCTCCCAGCCCTCCTCCATTCGGTACAAGTGCAACAAAACTTTATTGCTGTTGAATGCATTATGTAACAAATAGTTATTATGAAATAATTTTAAATAGTAACTATTTCTTTTAGGTGTTATTTGAATAAAGCTATATTTTATTGACCTCTCTTCATTTGAATCAATAAATTATGTATGCGAAAAGTAAATTTACCAGTTGTTAACAAAGTTTTGTTTGGAAAAAAAGAAAAAGTAAAAAGAAGTAGATTCAATCAAAACTTTTTGATAACGATATCGAGGAGGGGGGGGGGGGTCCAAAATTACTAAAAAGTTGATAACGTTATATTTGCACAGTATTATGTATCTGAACAATGACCAATGCAGAGTTCTTGAATTCATACGCAAGTCAAGATGCTTGCGTTTATTTCTTTTCGGATTCGATGAGTCGATTCAGGAATGCACAGATGAGAACTTTAATAAGGTTCTTGCAAAGGTAATGGTTGACATATCAAGCAAACAATGGAGGAAGGGGGATAGGCCAACAGGGCAATACAATTAACAGAAATAGAAGTATAAATTGAACGCAAAATAATAAAACGACGATTAAATAATAAAATCTAATTAATAAAAAGAGGGTAAATTAGTACCGGCGTCAAATGCAAGGGCTGGATGACATTAATCAAAATAAGCAATAAATAAATAAGAAAGGTTGCCAGGAAAGAGAGGGGGGAGAAAAGGGCAATTTTGAATTAATAAATAAATAAGAAAAGTTGCCAGAAAAAAAAGGCAATTTTGAATTTTGAGTGCAATTATGCTGGGCTTTATTTTGTCTTATGTTTGCCGCAGAATTGTCTGCTCATGAAGACTAGTCCATCTTGTGCTGCAATTGCTGTGTTACTGACATTTTAGAGTGGATGCCAAGTTGGGTATCGTCCTCATTGCTTAAGGGTGCTAGTCACACAGCGGCCGAATATCTCCCTAGATAATGTTACGTCTATGGGCATTCGATGCATTATTATATGCAAAATATCTCTCGGGAAATTAATATTTTTAATATATTTTCCATTAAGGATGACACCTTTTGTTCTTAATTTTAAAAATATTTCTAAAATTTATGTATAATTTTATATGAAGTGTTAAAATTTTACCTTCAGTTCGTCAGATTTTAAAACATAAAATATTAAATTGAACATAAATTTTAGAAATATTTTGACAACTAAAAAAAAAGAGTGTCGTCCTTTAAGACGACAACACTGAAAATAGAAGTTAAAAATATTTATTCTTTGATATTGTGATTATAAGAATGCATCAAATTTCCATAAACTTAACATTACCGAGAGGGATTCGGCCGCTGAGTGGCTAGCACTCGTAACCCTTACCAGCACGGGCAAAATATGTTAGTAAAATGAGAATTTATCGACTGTCGCCGGAATTTAAAAAAGAATTTTCTAGATATTTTGAAATCCTTAATTTAAGCTTTTATTGTAAAAGTAAAATTTTACTAAAATATTATTGGTGCCGTTTCCAAGTTTGAAATTAAAATTAGGTATCGCAGACCGGGCACAGTGCGGGTGATGAAGAGTGAGAGATGACAAGTTGGGTATCATCCTCATAGCTTAATGGCAAAAGCATTGGAAAGCTATTTCAATGATCTGGGTTCGATTCCAGGCTTGGACATTTCCGACTCTGTTGATTTATGCTTAATTAGCAATGTCAAAAAATTCACGTATTTAATATTAAACAAATAGCAGTTTATTTCTTGAATAGAGACACAACCGTACAAGTGCAATTATTTGAACTCAATTTCACACTTTTATGTAACAATTTGCTGGTATAATATTATTAATGAAAAAGAAATTTAATTTATTATAAAATATTTTATTTCTGAATATAAAACTTAGCATTTTTTTTTAAACATAAATTTAACATTTGGAAGAAACTAATATGCAATTCTTTAAAACGTCAAACTATCAAAACGTTTGGGTTTCTGTGGTATTTTATACTTTTACTTTTCAGGTTAAACGGTAGATGGCGCCCCTTGTCTATTCCATGGAATTATGTAAGGAACATAATGTATCTACGTTCCAGATTTTGTTCTGTGTTTACAATATGTGTATATGTCGTCTGTAGTGCCGTCAGTTTTATTAAATATGTTTGTGTGTAAAAAGTCGCCCACCTCGATTATTTTAGTACTGTTCATTGCCTTACATTTAAATGCTTAAAGATAGTATAATGGCGACGAGATGTTAAAAGTTTCTACCGTAAAAATTTTAAAGGAATAATGGCGCGCCCAAGAGAAATGGCTTCTTCTTTCGTTTTTGCGTTCGACAAACATACAAGGTAACAGCAGCTTTCCAGAAAATTTCAGCAGCTTTAAAACAAGGGGGTGGTAAGTACATTGAATTTTAAAGTACTTTTTTTTTCCTGTGTTATTGCATAAAGAATACGATGTTTTCATTCAAGGAATATGATGATAAAGTAGAAACATTTCAGGCTTATATTAAACGCCTGGAACAGAATTTTATTCTGAATGAATTAAAAGAGGAAAAAAAAAGTTGCAGCCCTTTTATCTTGCATGGGCCCTAAGTTGTATAATTTACTGAGTAATTTATGTTTCCCTAAAGAATGTGAAACATTAAAATATTCGGAGATTGTTGATATATTGATAAAGCATCTAAGCCCCGCCCCCAACAAATTTATTGAAAGAATCAAATTTCGTAAGTGTTACCAAAATGAGTCGGAATCAGTTCAAGATTTCGCTGCTAGATTAAAGAAAAATACAACTTTTTGTTGTTTTACGGGTGATACATTAAATGAAAATTTACTTGAACAATTTTTACGCGGTTTGAAAAGCGAAAGCATTCAAAATAAATTGATTACGCAAGTAGAGGATTTAACTTTTGAGAAAGCAGTGGCGAAAGCTTTATCCTTACACAATGTAGATATTGAAATTTCTGAAATTAAAAATAAAAATTTCAGTATTAATAAAATTTCCAGTTCAAAAAATGTACACCCAAAGAAATTTTCTAACGACTGTCAGAAGTCAAATGTCAACAATCATATAAATAATACAATTCCTGAAGCAAATAAAAGTAAATTAAAATGTTATAGATGCGGAAATACTTCCCATCTAGCCAATTCATGTAGATTTATTAATGCTACTTGTAAAATATGTAAGAAAAAAGGCCATATTGGAAAGGTTTGTAGAAGTAAAACTTTCCAAAAACACGTAAATTCGGTAGATACAGTAAATGTATTAACTATAAAAAATACAGGTGCCAATCCTATTAAATTATCTGTGTTAATTGAAAATAAAGCCAGAGCGGATATGGAATTGGACACCGGTTCGGGAATTTCTGCTGTTCCTTTAAAAAGATTTCGCAGAATTTTTCCTGATTATAAAATATTTCCTCCAGATGTTCAGTTAAAAACTGCAACTGGTGAAATTTTTAAACCTGTAGGTTATGTTGAAGTAAATGTTACTTATGAAAATAAAACAGAAAAGTTAAAATTATATTTGATAAAAGAAGATACTTTTCCATTATTATTTGGCCGCGATTGGGCCTCTGCATTCGATATTTTTCCACATAATTTAAGATCTGTTTATGTTAATGAGACTGTAAATTATTCTGATAAATTACAAGAATTGTTAAATGATTTTTCTGATTTATTTTCTGATAAAGTAGGGGAAATTAAAGGGTTAAAGGCAGAGCTTTACCTTGAAAAGGATGCTACACCCATATTTTGTAAAGCTAGGACTGTTACTTATGCACTACGTGTTGCAGTCAATGAGGAATTACAAAGATTAGAAGAAGCAGGTATAATTAAACCAGTTACAAATAGCAAGTGGGCAACCCCGATTGTTCCAGTGGTAAAATCTAATGGTAAAATACGCTTATGTGGAGACTTTAAAGTCACATTAAATAAATATCTGAAAGTAGAAAAATATCCCTTGCCTAAAATAGAGGATATGTTAGCTACTTTAAGTGGTGGTGTTCATTTTACAAAAATTGATTTAAATCAAGCATACCTCCAATTGCCCGTTGATGAGGAATCCCAGGAATTATTAACCATTAATACACCTAAAGGATTATTTCAGTTTCTTAAATTACCAATGGGTCTTAATAGTTCTCCTGCTATATGGCAAAGAAAAATCGAACAAATTTTAAGTGGAATTGAGGGAATTACAATTTTTATTGATGATATAGGAATAACTGGGGAAACGGACGAAATTCATTTGCAAAGGTTAAAGCAAGTATTAGAAAGGTTGAGAAATTATAATATTCGGATAAATAAGGAAAAATCATTCTTCATGGCAGATGAAATTACTTATTGTGGGTATAAAGTGGATAAACATGGTGTTCATAAAACACCAGATAAAATAGAAGCAATTGTAAATGCCCCTAAGCCAGAAAATGTTTCCCAGGTAAAAGCATTTCTTGGTCTTGTAACTTATTATGCAAAATTTGTACCGAATTTATCGACAATTGCACATCCTTTGAATAATTTGCTTAAAAAGAATGTAAAGTTCAACTGGTCTTACAAATGTGATCAAGCGTTTAAAAAAATAAAAAGAGAAATTACTTCGGACAGAGTGCTGACGCATTTCAATCCTAAATTACCTTTAATCTTAGCTACGGATGCTTCTCCATATGGTATCTCTGCAGTTCTTTCGCATGTGATGCCAGACAAGACTGAAAAGCCTATTGGATTTGTATCCAGAACCTTGAATAATGCCGAAAAACGGTATAGTCAAGTAGATAAGGAGGCATTAGCAATAATATTTGGTGTTAAGAATTTTTTTCAATATTTGTACGGTAACAGATTCACTTTGTTTACTGATAGTAAACCATTAGTTTCAATTTTTTCACCTTCTAAAAGTATTCCGGTTTTATCAGCTGCTAGAATGCAAAGATATGCCATATATTTACAAGCGTTCCAGTATGACATCCGCTATAAGAAAACTACTGAACACGGTAATGTCGATGCACTCTCACGTCTTCCATTACGTAGTGAAGATTTGCCCCACGAATATAATTCAAATGAAGGACTTGATGAATCGGAAATCATTCAAATAAATCAACTTTCTGTTTTACCTTTAAATGCTAAATCTATTGCTTCAGCTACAAAAACCGATCCTCTTTTGCGACAAATTTTTCATCACCTCATTTCTGGTTCAGAAATTCCTAAGAATTTACTTTTTGGTGGTAAACAAGAAGAATTTACTCTTCAGCATGGTTGTATTTTAAAAGGTTGTAGGGTAGTTATCCCAGAAATCCATCGACAACAAATATTAAAGGAATTACATTTTGGTCATTTTGGTATAGTGAAAATGAAATCTTTAGCCCGTAGTTTTGTATGGTGGCCAGGAATAGACCATGATATAGAAGATATTGCAAGAAATTGCTCTATTTGTGTAAATTTGAATAATAATCCTCCTAAAGTTGATACACATCATTGGGAATGGCCTACTGCTCCATGGCAGAGAATTCATATTGATTATTTTGGTCCTGTTAACGGAAAAATGCTTTTGTTAGTGGTTGATGCTTATAGTAAATGGCCAGAAGTATTTATAGTTCCTAGTACAACTTCAGAAAATACAATTATTTGTCTTTCTTCTCTCTTTGCACGATACGGTTTTCCTATTTCTTTGGTATCAGATAATGCTAGGCAGTTTACATCTGAAGAATTTGAAATGTTCTTAAAAAGTCATGGTGTAAAACATAAGTTTAGTGCACCGTACCATCCATCTACAAATGGACAGGCTGAGAGATATGTGCAAACGGTCAAACGTGGATTAAAAGCCTTAGCGTCTGAACCAGGTACTTTACAAATGAAGCTGAATAACTTTCTTATGCAGTACAGGAAGATGCCACATGTTACAACGGGGGAAAGTCCTGCATCTTTATTTCTAAAGCGTCACATAAGAACAAACATAGATTTGATCGTGCCAAATGTTGCAAATTTTGTTCATGAAAAGCAAACTGCAAGGAAATCTAAAGTTAAAGTAAAAGAATTTGAAGTCAACCAGAAAGTAGCTGTAAGAAATTATACTCCAGAAGCCAAATGGAAAATTGGTCGAATTGTAGCAAGAGAAGGAAAATTACATTACAGAGTTCAAGTTGGTTCGAATATTTGGAAAAGGCATGTGGATCAAATAACTAATGTAGGAGAAGATATTTCTTTAACCAATGATCCAAATTCAGAAGAAAATGTTACAGAAAATTTTAGAAGTGAAAATACAAGTGTGAAGCAAGATGATTTTCCACCCTTACAGTCAAGTTTCACAGATCCGCAACCAGTTGACTCTCATGTTCCAGTTGTTCCAGATCCTACTCCAACTGACTTTCATAATCCTGATTCTTCGAGTTCTAATTCAGCTAACTCTGATAATATTCACCAAAAACCGTCGGTTCCTACTAGTGCTACAGTTGATGCCCCTGAACATGTAAAAACTAATTCTTCTTCTTCTCCACAGGTACTTAGAAGGTCCAGAAGACATCGAAGAGCTCCTGACCGACTTCATTACTAAGTGGGGAAGAGCTGTGGTATTTTATACTTTTACTTTTCAGGTTAAACGGTAGATGGCGCCCCTTGTCTATTCCATGGAATTATGTAAGGAACATAATGTATCTACGTTCCAGATTTTGTTCTGTGTTTACAATATGTGTATATGTCGTCTGTAGTGCCGTCAGTTTTATTAAATATGTTTGTGTGTAAAAAGTCGCCCACCTCGATTATTTTAGTACTGTTCATTGCCTTACATTTAAATGCTTAAAGATAGTATAGTTTCAATCCAGGTGGATAAAAAAATTAATAATTCACAGTTGATATTCTAACAAAACTCGGCTGCTAACGCTTATGATAATTTATTACTTTGTTCTAAACTCATTTAAAGACTTTTTTTTTAGTTACGAATTAAAAATAAAACATTTTCACAACTCCGTTCCAAAGAAAGAAGAATCAAAAACAATTTGGATGGAAAACCGAAAACTACCTCACCATTTTAATTTATTTCAACTTTAATCAATTTGCAAACACATCATACAGTTTTTCAAAATTCGTTCGCCAGAGCTTCTCCACTTTAACAGAACTTTAGTAACACTGTTTCACCCGCAACTGTAAATAATGGTTAAAAATTCCCCCTGACTATTTATGATCGAAAGGTTTTACGAGAGTTGCGAAAAACAACAAAAACAGCAAAATTTTGAGCCGTCAAAAAAGATTAAACACAGCGCTTCATAGCAAAATCCAATACCGAAAATTTCAAAAATGGCGCAGCTTGTTTCGACTACAAAAACCAAAAAGTCCTTTTTCCTTAATTACACTAGTTCCCTTCATTAAAAATCAAATTTCATGCGTGCTAGTTTAATTTACTTAAAACTTTTGGTGTATTTCATTCAGCCATTTTTTTTTCCCTCCCTCCCTTCCACTCTCCTTCGCTTCGGCATATGGAATTTTTGTTGACTTAACAGTGATTGGATCTGCTTTTACATAATTGCCGTCATAGTAGAAAACGGTCGCCATTGGAATTGCACGAAGAAAAATGTGCTTTGATTATAAAATCGGCCTTTCTCTACGCAAATGGAAATCTTGCACGCGATTCTCTTAAACCGATAATTTAAAACCTGATTTATCGGATATTAGAGGAAGCCGTTTTCTTATTAGTCCGGTTTCATTGAATTCCGGAACTTTTCTTTTTTTCTCGGATTTAATTAGTGTTAATTGTGTTCGTGATCATTGCGCGAAAGATTGTTTGTGAGTTTTTAAAATACACTGCTTTAGCGTTTCACTGTATGTCTGGCGGAGTGCATAACTGCTGAGGAAACTCTGAATACAACTAATGCGCATTGCGATTGCGCTTTTTCGTAATTTTCCTTGATGATTTGATTAAATTTATTACTTTAATAGTTATGTAAATAAAACTTTTCATTGATAGATGAAATTCAAGGAAATAATAATAATAATAAAAAATAAATAAATAAATAAATAAAAATAAACTAGTCGTTGGGGGTTACCGTAATACTTACCCATCATGGATATGTATATGAAAATAAAACATGTGAAACTATTTATACAATGCATTGCAATTCATAAATAAAATTTAAATATTGTTAATATACATAGTAATGCTATATTAAAGAACTGCTGATGTACCAATTTCGACAAATTATATAAAACGCCAAACTACTCAAGTAGTACCGAACTGCGTAAAAGAAACATCCTTATAACTCCAAAAATAATAATTCTATTAACTAACAATTAACTGCGTCGGATTAAGCGCCTCATTTCCAATTAAAATATACTTTTGAATTGAAATTTGAATGAAATACAGGGTCATGAAAAATCGAAGAATGTGGAAAACAAGATTACAAATATCTCGGCAACTAATAATTCGATCGACTTCGTTCTATATGCAAAATGTGTGTTATTTTATTGCCTTTTACGTCCATTCCTTAGAACAAAACAATTCGAAAATTTTTATGTACCTTTCATCAGAACGAATTTTTCGAGAGTCCGAAAAAATAGTTCCGGATAATCGAGGTCGCTCATATTAAATAGGGTTCGTCCCATTCTTACATACTAACTACATACAAAATTTCAAGTCTCTATCTCAATTTGTTCGGGAGATAGAGCGTTTACAGACAGACAGACAGACGGACGGCAAAATTTTTTTTCTAAAAATATGTTTTTCGGAATCTCCACTACCTAAAACGTGTAAATCCGTCAAAAAAAATTTTTTTCGATTTTCAAAACGATTGCAAAACTTACCCTATACTACATATGATGGGTAAGTAAAAAAACTTCATAGAACACGCTAATTAGAGGTTTTCACGTGTCGTAATTTCCAGGTCCGAGCCAAGCCCGGTACGAATGAGTGCTATCTTAGCCCGGCTCGTTTGTGTTTTCACGGTTCACGGCTCAGGCAAAAACCAAAGAAATCAGATTTAACTCAATTTCCACAGAAAATATACCGATTTTTCTTAACGCACAGTTGAGATTATTCAGAATACTGCATCTATATTTATGAGAAATTTTAAATTTATAGATAAAGCCATTTTCAGTCAACTTGGAAAAGCCTTCCTTCAATAAAAAATGAAAATAAAAAAGACAAAATTTGAGTTATTTTAAAATTTGTGTAGTAAGTAAATATGTTCTCTCTGTTAAGCACAAGAACCAATATCAGGCAACTTGTGAACAAATTCAGACGAATCGGTTACGTGGCGGATGAAATACGTCCTTTACCACCATCAACATCCGACGATAAATTAAGAGGCTATTTCACTCAAATGAAAAGACCCGTTTGCTAATACTAATCCTATGGAAGAAATTTATAAAGATATCTCGGTTGCATTTTAATATTTTTAAATGATTTTTTTTTTTTTTTTTTTTTTTTTTTTTTTTTTTTGGATAGCCGAGATCGATCTGTATGCCGGCCGTTTTTAAATTTTTTGATTTTGTTTACTGATATTTTTTATCAGGATACTTTCATTTTCGGAACCGGTTTGGAAAAGAAAAGCCAGCTCATAAAAAATATCTGCAACCAAAATCGAAAAAGTAAAAAACGGCCTGCATGCAGGTCAATCTCAGCTATCCAATGCAAAAAAAAAAAAAAAAAAAAAAAAAAAAAAAAAAAAAAAAAATTAAAATTTTTGAAATACAACCGAGATATTTTTATAAATTTCCTCCATAGGATTAGCATTAGTGAACGGGTCTTTTCATTTGACAGAAGTAGCCGCTTTAAAGAGCATTCGTGAGGCTGTTGAAGAGAATCCATGTTCACAAGTAGCCTGCTGTTGGAACTTGTTAGTGGCTGTTTTCCATATTTCCGATGATAGAGCTGAAGCACCTCTTCATATATTATATCACCCACTTTCCAGAAAATTATGGCTATTCTTTCATCTAAAAATAGCATTTCTTCAAACATCGGTGAAAGAAATAAATAGATTAGTGTTTTCATAGAAATTGATCATTACTTTTGGAACACCCTACATTTCAAATAGCTAAATGTGTTTTAATAAATTTAATTTATTTAATTGAACCCATTTAAGACTATTCTCAAATTGAAATTGGATATCTTCTGAGACATTGAATTTTTTTAATGCACATTATTAGCTGTTGTTCTAACTCAGAATATAAGGAATCCAATAGCAATTTTCATTATTATTATTATTATTTTTAATGTAAAAGATCGTTTGAATAATTCTGCCAAATTTGGCATTTTAAAGACGTTTTTAAGAGTGCGGTAACAAGGAAAAGGTCGACAGTTTCTAACATTAAATGTTTTAAGTTAACTTTTTGATGGAAAAATGTAACTATTTCGGGTTTCCCTATTAATGAAAGTAATTATTAATTAAAGAAATATGTTAAAATTTTATGGAAATACCTTTGTATGAGATTACTGATTCCTAAAAGAAGAAGATAATGATACTAAAAAGTAATAAAAAACAAAGCAAAACCATCATTTGTACTTTCCGGTAATTAAAATATACGCTCTGGAAAAATTATTCGCAAATGAAAAAATATTATGACTTTATAAAATAAATGAGAAAAACATTAATAAAAATAAAAGCAAATAAAAATATTTAAACAGCAAACGTGAAACAGTAATTATTAAGCAATTTGCCACTTTGCACCATAAATTTCAAAATAATCGCTTTTTCATCTCCCATTAAAAACAACTGTAGCAGAAATAAATAAAACTGCCTCTTCGAAAACACAAATCAAAAAGGAAAACAAAAATAACTCCAGACTTAATGTTATCGTCTCAAACCTAAAAGTACAATCTGAATGCTTTATGTGTTTAATGTTCTTTTATTTGACTGCCTCTTATATGCAGTTTTTTAAAAACCTTTCACACCTGCTTAAAAAGATGGCTTACCATTCAAACTATTACAGACAAAGTGGACTATGTCAACAATGCTAGACAGTTTAAATAAACTTCTACGAATATCAAGTCAAACAAAATAAAATCTAACGTATTTTTTTTTAGTAGTAAATTCATGTTTAAAGTAAAATGAGGAATGAAAAGAAATTACCTTATCAAATCGCCTTCTATTTCATTTAAGCATCTTAGCTTTTATGGTAAATAAACATTTGTAATTTTCATGTTATATTAAAAGAAAAAAAAATTAATGTTACAATCTTTGAGAAAAAAAATATAGTTTTAAAGTAAAATATTTTAAATTAAAAAAGAAATTAAGTTATAAGTTATTCTCCTTTTGATGCACTGTAAAAAATATCTGTAAAGATACTAAACTTTTTCTAGGAAACTGGGATTCCAAAAAATTTCCTGTAACGGTAACAACAAAAATTTAAGTTTCAGAATCTGTTACACGAAATTTTCCTGTAACCTTTACATGAAAAGCTCTTGGAATCCCAGTTTCCTAGAAAAAATTTAGTATCTTTACAGATTTTTTTTTTTTTTTTTTTTTTTTTTTTTTTTTTTTTTTACAGTGTGATCAAAGTTTGCTTCTTATAATAGATATGTTTAAAGTGTATGTGTATAAATGGATACAACTGTCAATCGGATTACAAATTCCTAAAATAATAGCGCAATAAATAAATAAATTAATAGGTACACCAGCTGTTTTTCTTTTTCCCGTTTTTTAACGTTTTTATAAACAATAACTTTATGTGAAAAAAAAAAATTACAATTTTATAAATAAATAAGAAAAATGTTTAACCAATTAAAAATATTTAACTAGAAGAGTAATTATTAAGCAATTTGGCACTTTGCACCATCAATTTCAAAAGAATCGCTTTTTCAACTCCCATTAAAAACAACTGTCGCAGAAATAAATAAAACTGCTCATTAAAAACACAAATGAAAAAGGAAAATAAAGTACTTGCAGATTTAATGTTCTGGTCTCTAACCTAAAAGTACAATTTGAATGCTTTATGTGTTTAATTTCTTTTATTTGACTGCCTTATTATATACAATTTTTTAAAAAACTTTCACACCTGCTTAGAAAAGATTGCTACCATTCAAACTATTACAGGCAAAAAGGGTTAAGCCAACAATGCTAGAAAGTTTAAATAAACGTTCAAGATTATCGAGGCAAACAAAATAAAATGTAACGTACTTTTTATTAGTAATTTTATGTTTAAAGCAAAATGAAGAATGAAAGGAAATTACCTTATTAAAAACCTTTTTTAGTAGATTTTATTTTCTTTAAGCACCTGATTTGTTAAGGTAAACAAATTACTTGTAATTTTCATGATATATTTCTTTAAAAAACTTTTTATATTACAACCTTTGAAAAAAGAAACGTGGTTTTAAATTAAGATATACATATATAAAAGAAAAAAATTTAGCTATAAATTATTTCCTCTTTTCTTAATCAAAGTTCACTTCTTACAATAGAGATGTAGAACTGATGTGTATAAATGTATACAACATTCTATCGGACGGAAAATCCTTAAAATAATATCATAAAAAATACAGTAGTAGATACACCGGCGATCTTCCCCCCCCCCCTTTCACTTTCTTAAAAACAGTTATTTTACTAGCAAAAGCCATGCTTTGTTTGGATTCGCGAAGTATTATGCTATAAGATAAATATTTGAAAGTGATAATATATTTTTAAAATTATTTTTGCATCTTTATTAAGCAAAAATGTAATTTTATGTTTCGGCGCATTTTAATTTTAAAATGTATTTCAACCAAATAACTAAGAATTTCCTCAGATTGTTTATTTATGATATAAGACTGGTATAAATAAAAATATTTTCGAAGTAGAATTATACAAAATATTAATTAATTTTATTTGTTTACAATTCTTTTATTGCCACTTCATAAAAACATAATGTAATTCTTTTAAAATTCATAAATATCGTCTGCTTAAATGATTTCACAAAATAAGAATAAATTGTGTATTTGAATTCCTAACACAGAAAAATACTTTTATAACTGAATGTTAATAAGAGAATTTTCACAAATTTTAATTCATTAAAATTATGCTATAATTTTTCTAAAAAAAAGTATTTTATACATTTTATAAAAGAAATCATGAAACTATACATAGTTAAAGGAATGAGCATAGTTTGAAAATCTGAAAGCAGTTTTTGAGATATTTTATCAGAATAATGAAAATATATTTTATTTATTTATTTATTTAATGATGATTCTAGCTATAATTACTGACCCCATGATTTAAGTTTTTCTTCTAAAAACGTACGTGTTTCACTTTTTATTTGAAAAAATGCGTTCGTAAGGGAAAACCATGTAAAATAAATTAATTAAAATAATAATTTTTTGAAAAGTATTTTTGTAAAAAAAAATAATATTCTGCAAATCTACAGATCATAATTTATGTTTGTGTTTAATTTCAAGTGAAAATACTGTATAGTTTTTTTGTAAAGTGTACGACAAACTGTCATTTGAGTGGCCTAGTAGAGGATTCGCTTCGCTCATCCTAATGATACAGGAAAAACTTTACTACTTTATAAATAAGTAAGAAAAATGTTTAACCAAATAAAAATATTTAAATAGAACAGTAATTATTAACCCTTTAAGTGTCCTGCAGATTTTTTCATTTATGATTAATGATTTATAAAATAATAATTGTGAAAAGTATTGGTATGAAGATTTGCATATAATAACTTTAAATTTCTTTTTTAAGTAATTATATTCAATAAATTAACATTAATGTCAATCTTGTGTTGAATTAGCCTTTGAATTAAAATATTACGTGACGGTAAAACACAGTTAGTCCACTTAAAGGGTTACAATTTGCCACTTTACATTATCAATTTCAAAAGAATAGCTTTTTCATCTCCCATTAAAAACAACTGTAGCAATAATAAATAGAACTGCTCTTCGAAAAGACAAATCAGAAAAGAAAAGAAAAATAACTCCATATTTAATGTTCTCGTCTCTAACCTAAAAGTACAATCTGAATGCTTTATGTGTTTAATGTTCTTTTATTTGACTGTCTCTTATATGCAGTTCTTTAAAAACCTTTCACACCTGCTTAAAAAGATGACTTACCGTTCAAAACCATTACAGACAAAGTGGGTTGAGTCAGCAATGCTATAGAAAGTTCAAATAAACTTTCATGAGTATCCAGGTAAACGAAATAAAATCTAACGCATTTTTTGTTAATAATTTCATGTTTAAAGCAAAATGAAGAATGAAAAAAAAATTACTTTATTAAAACGCCTTCTTAAATGCTTTCCATTTTATTTAAGCAAATTATTTAAGTTGTTAAGGTTAAATAAATACTTGTAATTTTCATGTTACATTTCTTTAAAAAACTTTTGATATTACAACCTTTGAAAAAAGAAATCTAGCTTTAAATTAAGATATTTTAAATGAAAAAAGAAATTTAGTTATGTTATTTCCTTATCAAAATTCACTTCTTACAAATCATATGCATAACTGTGTATAAATAAATGCAACTTTCTAGTAGATTGCATAATCAAAAAAAAAAAAAAAAAAAAAAAAAAAAAAAAGGGGGGGAGAAGAAGAAAAGAAAGAAAGAAAGAAAAAGAAAAAGAAAAAATATATATACACAATATGGCCGAAGGTGACCGGTCATTTGCGATTTTAGATATTTTGGTAAATATCTGGAAACATAAATGAGGAATTATCCGGAAACTCTAAATGTGTAAACACAATAGTACAAGTCATAAATTTTCGTGAAGATATTTTCCCGAAACTGCATAGGGGACCGTCAACAAATTAAAAATGAATGAATATCTTTTGGATAACCCTGTCAAAACTAATGTTGCAAAAGCGCTCAAACTGTAGATTATGATTAAGTGGCTTATTACAATAAACTGCGTTCATTTTAATGCGAATAGCATGTATACTCGTAGAGAAATTAAGGTTTATATAAAAATGATCCCAAATTTTTCCAAGTATTTTTGTTTATAATTTTTTAGAGTTCTCAATATAAAGTAACATTCTTTTCTGAAAATATGACAAATGATACTGGACACAATACCCTTTAATCAGAATTAAAGAGTAATAAAAAATGTATGAAAAATGAGCAGGTTTACGAAATATTTTTTTATTGCACATGCGTAAAGATTATCAAAATTTCATTTTCATATTGTGTTAGCTAAATGTACAGAGAAACTTCTGTAAAAGTCAGAAACATAACTTGAAAATTCTGAAAGTGATCGTCCATAGAACAAGCTTGAAATCCGTTATTCCCAAAATGAAACAAAAAGATGGAGGACTCTATCCATTTATTCGTTGATTAGTGTCATTATAGAATACACAATATGGCATATACTGCTACATTTGGATACAACCCCTCTGATTTTTGCTTCATTTTGGGAAAAACGGATTTTGAGATTATTCTATCGCCGACCACTTTCAGAATTTTCAAGCTATGTTTTTGAGACTTTAACAAAAGTTACTCTATACGTTTAGCTAGCACAACATGCAAATGAAATATTAATAGCCTTTATGCATGCGCAATAAAAAAAAAAATTTAAAACCTACTCATTTTGCGTACAATTTTTATTATTTTTAATTCTGATTACAGGGTATTGTTTACAATATTGTTTTCATGTTTTCGGAAAAGAACATTATTTTATATTAAGAACTTAACAAATTGCAAAACACTTGAAAAAATTTGGAACTATTTTTATTAAAAAAAAAATTAATAAATAAACAAGAAAAATGTTTATTTAAGTAAAAATATTTAAATAGAAGAGTAACTATTAAGCAATTTTTCCACTTTGCCCCATCAATTTACTATCAGATTGCTAATTTTTAACATATTACCGTAGAAAATAACTAAATTAGCAAGCATACCGCCTATTTTTGTTTTTCTCATTTAACGGTTTTATAAACAGTTATTTTATGTGAAAAGAAAAATATTGCAACTTCATAAAATAACTAAGAGAAATTTTTAACCAAATAAAAATATTTAAATAGACGAGTAATTATTAAGCAATTTGCCATTTTGCACAATCAATTTCAAAATAATAGCTTTTTTAAATCCCATTAAAAAATAACCGTGGAAGAAATAAATAAAATACTCTTCAAGGTGAAATGCTTTATGTGTTTAATGTTCTTTTATCTGGCTGTCTCTTATTAGTTCTTAAAATCTCTTTTGCACCTGCTTAAAAAAAGGCTACCGTTTTTAAAATAATTCCATAAAAAATAAATTAAATACTAGGCAATGTTTTTTTTTTTTTTTTTTTTTTTTTTTGTCTCCTGTAAAGTTGAAAAAGTTTTCATTAATAATTATTTTACGTGAAGGAAAATATATATATATATATTACGGTTTTATCATTAAGTAACAGAAAAATTAAACAAATAAAAAGATTTAAATGGAAGAGTAATTATTAAACAATTTGCCACTTTACACCTTCAGTTTCAAAATATTCATTTTTTAAAAACTAAAAAAAATCTTAAGTAAAAAAATAAATAAATAAATAAATAAATAAATAAATAAACTGTAGCAGATAAGTAAACCACTCTTCGAGTCCAACAAATCAAAAAGGAAATGAAAAATAACTCCAGATTTAATCTTCTCGTTTCTACCATAAAAGTACAATTGAAATACTTTATATGTTTAATGCTATTTCATCTGACTGCTTCTTATATTTAGTTCTTAAAAACCTCGTTTGCATCTGCTTAAAAAGATTAATAATACTGTAGAAAATAAATAAAATACTAGGCAAAACTTTTTCCCTCCTGTGAAGTAGAAAACATTCTCATAAATAACTAATTTACGCAAAGGAAAAAAAAAAAATTACGACTTTATCAATAATTAAGAGAATCAATTAACCAAATATATTTAAATGGAACAGTGATTATCAAACTATTTGCCACTTTACACCATCAATTTCAAAAGAATCACTCTTAAAAAAAAAAAAAAAATCTCAAATAATAATTTAAAAAAAATTGCAGCAGAAATAAGTGAACTACTCTTTAAATCCAACAAATTAAAAAGTCAATAACTCTGGATTTAATGTTCTCGTCTCTACCATAAAAGTGCAACTGAAATACTTTATGTGTTTTAATGCTCTTTCATCTGACTGCCTTTTTATATATACAGTAGAGTCTCCCTATAACGAAATTCCATACATCGAATTTCTCCATGTAACGAATTTTTATAGGAACGGTCCCCTTTTCGCACGATTACATTAAAAACAGTCTCTATATAGCGAAATATCTATCTCCATATAACGAATTTTGTCATAAATTGGTCATAATTTATTCAGTTTTAAAAAGCTTCGAAATCATATGGAATCGATTTTTCATAACTTAATTTTGATTTATCATCAGTGCTGATTTTTTTTTTTTTTTTTTTTTTTTAATATTACTTCTCTCCTTGTTCTTTAAACCAATGAATTCATCCCACCTCCCACACACCTTTCAACATCCTTCTCAAAACAGTGTCAATTGGATTGATACACATGTAAGAGAGAATTCAATGAGAGGCTTATAAGAGAGCCCTTCAAATAGTGGGAAATGTTAACTACAATTTTTCATTCTTTGCTAAAATTTGACCTTTTTTTTTTTTTTCTTTTTTTTTTTTCTTTCTTTTGAGAGGGTGACGACAACTTTAAAATCAAATCAACAAAAAAATTACAGATTTCTTCGTCTGAAATTAATGCAAGTCTTCCTTATTTGATTTTCATTAAGCTTTCAAATAAATATCTGTTCTCTTTATTGAAACAGCTTAAATAATTAAGAAATAAAATGTTAGGTTAATATATACTTTTGAACATTTCAAATTCTTAATTCAAAAGATCAAAAATAATATTTGTTCAAATTTCACACATTAAATACGATTTTTAACATCATTCTCTATACATCGAATTTCTCTATATAACGAATTTTTTACTGGAACGGTGGATTTCGTTGTATAAAGACTCGACTGTAGTTTTTAAAAACCCCTTTTGCACCTGCTTGAAAAGATGTGTCTGTAAAAAGATGTGTTCAACTATCGGAGCATGACTTTAACCAGGCTATATCGGCAGGTATATCGGCCTACTTTAACCAGAGCTCCAAATTTTGATTACCAGATTTCACCATCTGATGGCGGCAGCTACTGAGTACCAACATTTGGTTCAAACTAGAGCAAAATTTTTTACAGTGTAAGTGTTTTTTTTTCTGTTTGTGAATATTTTTAACAGTGTAAATAACTATTTTACGCAAAAGAAAAGAAAATAAATTACGAATTTATCAATAATTAAGAGAAAAAATTAACCAAATAAAAATACTTAAATGAAACAGTAATTATGAAACAATTTACCACTTCACACCACCAATTTCAAAAGAAACACTCTTTAAAGATGAAAAAAAATCTCAAATAATAATTAAAAAAGAACAGTAACAGAAATAAGTAAACTACTCTTCGCCTCCAACAAATCAAACGGGAAATGTAAAATAATTCCATATTTAATAGTCTCGTCTTTACTATAAAAGTACAGCTGAAATACTTTATGTGTTTTAATGCCCTTTCATCTGACTGCCTCTTATATACAGTTCTTAAAAACCCCTTTTGCACCTGTTTAAAAAAATGGCTACTACTCCTAAAATAATGTTGTAGAAAATGAATAAAATACAAGGCACAGTTTTTCCCCCCTGTAAAGTATAGAAAACATTCTTATAAATATTTCTTTTACGCGAAGGAAAAAAATATATTGCGATTTTATCATTAAGTAAGAAAAACAATTAAATAAAAATATTTATTTGGAACAGTAATTATTAAACAATTTGCCACTTTACACCATCAATTAAAAGAAAAAAAAACTGTAGCAGAAATAAGTAAACTACTCTTCGAGTCCAGCAAATCAAAAAGAAAATAAAAAATAACTCTAGATTTAATGCTTGAAAAGATGTTCTCGTCTCTACCATAAAAGTACAATTGAAATACTTTATGTGTTTTAATGCTCTTTCATCTGAATGCCTCTTATATATATTATTCTTAAAAAACCCCTTTTGCACCTGCTTGAAAAGATGGCTACCATTTTAAACTATTTATCACAAGGCAAAGAAGGTTAAGTCAGCAGTGCTAGAAAATTTAAATCAACTTAAATGATTTCCGAGATAAACTGAATAAAACCTAACGTACGTTTTATCAGTATAATTTCGCTTTTAAAGCAAAAATAAGTTAATTACGGTTTATTTTGTAAATTTAATTGAATGATTCAATTAGGGCACTTTGTGTAATTTGTAGAAAATTGTACTTTAATTCGCGCAAAAGTTCTTTAATTTGAAGAAAAACGTAACTACCTCGTTAAGAGATCATGGAATTCATGCAGAGTTCTAAAAATTAACCAAGGGATATATATTGTGAAAAATTAAATGACGCTTAATGTAATTAAAAGTAATTGAATTAGAGCAGGAATTTTCATTTTAGAGAAAGTTTCGCCTTGCACTCTTTTAAACATTTTTGACGAAATTAGTGTATAATGAGATTCCGAGGGACAATGTAAAATAGTAAATTCATTTAAATAAATAAAAAAGATGAGGCAAGATAAATTACTTCGAAATAAAATTTTTGGGAGATAAAATGTAAAGTTCAGTAGCTATGAACGGAAATTTTAATTGGAGTTTATAAATTACGTTTAATGATAAATTTTCATTTAACATCAGCGGAATATTTAGAATAAACGTGTTTAAAATTAAATTTATGAATCATTCTTTGGATAAAGAGAAGGTAATTCATGCGGAAAATCAAAAGTCTGTTTATTTCTTTTAGCTTAATTTTAATTTAGGAGAATTCGGATAATAAATTTACATTATTTATTAGTCTTTTCTATTCATTTTGATGATGAGCATTTATTTTTATATATAAATTTTAGAGAGCGATTATTAATTATTAGCAAAAAAATTGTTTGTGTATAAGTATTTGTTTTTAATTTTTTTTTATACAAAAGTAAATCAAATATAAACGGGATTTATTTTTTATATTAATAGAAAATTTTTATACTTGCGGTCAAGGTAATGATAATAAATTGTTGTATAGGTTTTAAACATTCTTTTGGAATCATTTTATTCTTTACTAGGTGACTTTCCCGGCGTTTCCAGATTCGTAATAATGTCTTTAAATGAATCTCATATTTCAATGATTTTCTATATTTAATCCAATTTTGTCTGCATTTATATTTTTAAATAATAATGATAATAATAAAGGCGAAACAATATATTCATTTTTTGTTGTAAAAGTACTCACAAAAAGACGTTTTGTTGTTTTTTTCATCATGTGAGGTCGTTTCACAGATTTAAAAATAAAATGAAATATAATAAAATGAAAAATGTTGTCTGAACTCTTTGAAATTTTTATCGATTACAAACATAACGGCATTGCACCCTGTATAAAAATTTTGTGAAAAATTATTGAAAACTTCAGCTGAAGGACTTAATGAAGTTATTAATAAATGTCAGGCTGGAATTTAAGCAACAGGATTTCACCTTTAGTTACAAAATGTTATTTTCCACTAAAAAATATAACAAATATCATTAGGAGTCAACACAAAGCAGCTAGTGGGATTGCACAAAGTTAGTGTAATTGTTAAAATTTCAGCATATTAAAACATCAAATCAACTGAAATTTGGCATAAATTGAATGTACAATTCGGTAAAGAGACTCTTTCGAAATCTCAAATATTTAAATGGTGTAAGTTGTTCAACTCGTTCGCTGCCAGCTCAAATTTTTTAAGGTTATTTGCACTCTTAAAACGAAAGAGTTGATTTGGCTTCTCATGAAAGAGTTGTAATTTTTTCGATCACAAAAGAGTTGTTTTTCAAACGATTAAATCTTCTTGATCTAAATTGGTAATTTAAATAGCTCAACTTCATTTAAATTGGTTATACGTTTTTGCATTGATCTACACTGCTAAAAATCTTGTCCTAGTTTGAATCAAATTTTGGTGCTCAACAGCTGCCACTGTAAGATGGTGAAATCTTAAACAAATATTTGGAGCTCCGGTTGAAACCTAGTTTAAATAGTTGAAACGAGGTTAAAATAGGAAGCTCCAAATGGTGGTACGAGATTTCACCTTCTTATGGTGGCAGCTATTGAGCACCAAAATTTGGTTCAAACTAGAGCAAAATTTTTAACCATGTAAGTGTTTTTTAGGTGCGTTCGTAATTATGTAAATACGTAGCACCTCTTGTTGTCGCTCAGTCCGTCCGTCTGTCTGTCTGTCCGTCCGCATATAACAACGCAAAAACTACCCAACCGAATCGTTTGAAATTTAAAATACAATATTATTACATAATTTTGTCGAGTCATTTCAAATTTTATGAAAATCGTATGGATAGATCAATTACAGGGACAATCAAAAGGATTGCGTTACATTACGGTCAAGGGGGAAAAAAAGTTTCAAATGCATTTTAATCGTTTGAAATTTAAAACGTATATTTATTACATAATTTTGTCGAGTCATTTCAAATTTTATGAAAATCGTATGGATGGATGAATTTACAGGGACAATCAAAAGGATTCCGTTACATTACGGTCAATGGGGAAAAAAGTTTCAAATGCATTTTAATGGTGTTACACTCGTTTGAATATAACAGAATTGACATAACCTATGAAATATGCACTAAAAAATACATTTTGTACAATCTGTGATGCAAAGAATATTTATTATTAAATTACAGGGCCACACAAATGTATTCCACTAAATAATGTTATACGGGGAAACATTGTTTGGAGGGGGGGGGGTGTTTTAATTATATTAAACTACTTCGCATTTTATGAATAAGATATACGTTAATGAAGTATAATAAAAATTACTCCTTGCATATTTACAGAAACACAAAGATTTCGACCACTATACTGTATCCAAAGTACGCTCTACTATATCAGCAAGATCTGAATATTTTAAAACTTCGTTATCAACGAACGCACCTCATTTGCTACGCTTTACGTGCAATTACCAACTTGTTTTTTTCTGTTTGTGAATATTGATATTTTATTAAAGATGAATTATTGCATGCATAAAATCAAACACGAGTACAACTCGTGGTTAGCAATGGGATTCCACTAGATTCAAATTCCTTTTAAAATACTGCTATATATGCGTGTATCGGTAAAAGAGGATCTGGCAATGCGAAACGAATATACTTGTGTTGGTAATCGTTAACCCGATCGGGACCATGGGTGTACAGTACATATGCACCCTCAAATAGTTTGAATTTGATACCAGTAAAAAAGAGAAATGAAACTGACTTTACTTAGTTACGACGTTTTTGTGATTTGTAAACATAAAATAAATGTATTACAAAAAGTGGTTTCAAACCAATAAAATTAGTGTAAAACTTGTTGGTCCTGAACGGGTTAACATCCTGCTAACCACTAGTGTACTCGTGGTTGGAAGCAAATGGGTTGAAAATAAACCCGAAGAAAGTTAAACAAAGCGATTAAATATGGAAAAGCAAAACTGTTTTACTGAAGCAAATACTGACGAGAGTCTGCTAATATATAGGTAGAATTACAGGATATTATGTAAGACAGTTTTCTTCATTACTGACGTAATTATAAATCGGTATAATATTATGAATTTTTTGAGTGGAAATTGAAACAGAAAATAGGTCCCATACACTTCTCATTCTGACCTTAAGGTTGTTGGTAATTCATTTTCCGAATTTCCTTCCGTAATGTCAAGTCTATGGGCGTTTGAGGCATTTTTATATTCAAAATATCTCCTCAGGAAATTAATATTTTAAACTTCTTTCTTCAGGGTTCTCTTACTGAAGAATGTCCTTTTTTAGGTGCGTTCGTAATTATGTAAATACGTAGCACCTATTGTTGCCGTTCTGTCCGTCTGTCTGTCTGTCCGCATATAACAACGCAAAAACTACCCAACAGAATCGTTTGAAATTTAAAATACATAATTATTACATAATTTTGTCGAGTCATTTCAAGTTTTATGAAAATCGGATGCATAGATCAATTACAGGGACAATCAAAAGGTTCCCGTTACATTACGGTCAATGGGGAAAAATGTTTCAAATGCATTTTAATCGTTTGAAATTTTAAATACATAATTATTACGTAATTTTGTCGAGTTATTTCAAATTTTATCAAAATCGGATGCATAGTTCAACTACAGGGACAATCAAAAATGTTCCGGTTACATTACGGTTAATGGAGAAAAATGTTTCAAATGCATTTTAATGGTGTTACACTCATTCGAACGTAATAAAATTGATATGCATCTACAAAGTACATATTATAATATACATTTTGCATAATCTGTGGTGGAAAGAATATTTGTTATTGATTTACAAGGCCACACAAAAGTATTCCTTTGCATAATGGTATAGGGAGAACATTGCTTGGCGCGCATTTTAATTGTAATTTTTTACAATTTTATGAAATTGATATATGAGAGTGATATTTTTAAAACTTCGTTTTTGTACGAACGCACCGCATTTGCTACGCTTCACGTGCAATTTCCAACTTGTTTTACTTAGTTCTCAATATATTTCTAAAATCTTTGCTTAATTTAATATTTTAGGTTTTAAAAACTGATAAAGGGGTACCAAATTTTTAACACTTCATGTAAAATTAAGCATAACTTTTAGAAATATTCTGAAAACTAAGAAAAAATAAATAATAATACAAAAAATGTAATTCAACGAATTACAACGGTTATTTGGAAAATAATATTTTCAAAGACTATAATTTTAGACTTATAAATGATTTCTATATTTAAAAAAAAAAAAAAAATAATAATAACACCATTTTTACGATGATCAAAACGTAGCTATTACGTAATAATAGAGTCATATTAATATGCCTGGACATTTAGAGTCACGTTAATATTCTTGGACAAATCATAAATAAATATTAAATTAAATTTCAGTTTAAAAATTTTCGGTACTGTAAATTTTTAAACTTCTTAAAATCGCACAGTTTCAATTTTTATACCGTTGTATAAAGAAAAAATTTACTTTTAAATGTAACTTGTTTGAAACCTCTATCTAAATTTTTTTTGAATTATTAATTGTTTTGTGGTTTTTAATACTTTTTTGTCATCGTGGCAACATAAGTATTCCATTTCTAGACATTAAGCATGGGTTAATCAGAAAACGAATAAAATAAAAAACAGAAGTATTCCAATTTTGGACATTAAACTGGACGAATCAGAAAACGAATCAAATAAAATAAGCTGCGGAATTCAACCAATAAAAAGATTCAGATATACTTCTGATTCCTCAGTTCTCTACCGAGGACAAAAACTATTTACCAAATAGTTAAAAGGATGTCCAAAAAGAAGAGTAAACAGAAAAAAGAAGTTAAAAATATTAATTACCTGAGGATATATTTTGAATATAAAAATGCATCAAATATCCATAGACTTAACGTTATGAAAAGGAATTCGAAAAATAAGCGACCAGTAGCCTTAATGCTCATCTTTAGTACAATGCAAGGTCTCACAGAGCTGATGTAACGAAAATACAAATAACAAAGAAAAATGAAGGAAAAAATAAAAAACTCTATCTTCGAATCTTCTCTTCTTAAATCAAAAAGGGTAACTTTGTGACACATGCTTTAATCTATTTTTGTTCGGAAATGCATGAAAATAGCGGGTGTTATTATTCAGAAACTGTCTAATTGCACTCAATTTTCTGTTTTTTAAAAAAACACATTAGATTTTTCATAATGATCCTTCAAAGTTGACACTTTTGAGCACATTTCCCGACGAAAGCAGAAAAACCGGTCGAAAAGCAGAAGAAAAACGGGTGATCGATTGATCGAAATAGCTTAGAACTCGATAGGTAATTTAATTATCACAAAACGGAAAAATAAGTTAAATTCGAAATCTCTTTCATAGTCAGGCATTTCAATTTTATACATTTCTGTTAAAAAATGAATTTGTAAATGTGTCAAAACGTTTTGCGCTTGTTGAGCAATGCAGTTGAGAACACCCTTAAAGGTGTATTCGAAAAATATATTTTTCCATCCTCAACAGCTTGAAATTTTCTAATACATTTTCAGATTCATTTTTAAAAATAGAAACATGAAACTTGCTGAAGTGATTTTTGAAGACATGTATAAGATGCCGTGTGATGTCATTTTTTGCTCAATTCATTAAAATTTTATTTATAAACAATTATTTTCTCAGGTGGACCATTTTTTTCGTTCCCAGATCTCCCACTTCGGATAATTCTGTTCAAAATGCCAACTTGAACAACATTTTTTGCAATATTTTCTGCATTTTTCAAAGAATCAGCACATTATACAGTTTCAAAATAAGAGAACTTGCCAGTTTAGTGAGTTTGAAAGCAAAAATGAATTTAAAAATAAATCAGAAAATAAGCGGTTTTTGATTGGAATCACCTTTCTTTCTTTCTAACCGATGGCCAGGCCCCTACCTGCCGAGTTATCTCAGCTTAACGGGTTAGATACCTGGTATCGGGGCGGTCGACCGCCTAATTGCCGCGTAGCGGCAATAAACCTGATTTCTTTGCTACGCATGCCATCATTTCTGCAGTACTTGCTTGTCGTTGAGCATACTTTGTTTCGCCTGTTTGTTGTTTGAACTGTAATTGGCTTCGCAAGATGGTCTCGTAATTTAGAGCCTTGATCAGATGACGAGAACCTTCACCTGGCAAGGCACCTCCAGAGGTATAATTCACAGGTAACTTGGAGGACTTTGCACCCACGACGGATTTTACATGCACCAGGCGCCATTAGCGTACATGATGTAATTTTTGCCGGCAAAGTGGCGAACCACTAAGACAAGTACCCGGGTCGGCTGTTTAGGTTAAGTGCTTTGTTGGTAATCTTTGTGGTTTATTGCACATTGGGTTAACTTTGTGATTTGTTGCCGCACACCTTGTACTCATCTTACCAGACGAAATGGGACTGGATGTTTTTGAGCCTAAACAATGGTACTGAACTTAGCTGAGTGTTGGAAAAATTTTGAGGGAATTAAAAAAAAAAAAAAAAAAAAAAAAAAAAAAAAAAACAGAAAATGGCCGAAAAGCTAAGTCGTACCGCTGATGGAGGAAAATTTTTGCGCCAAATAGCGAGGCAAACGAGAGCGTTGCAGAGAGAGAGACAAGAACCCACCTTTCTACCGTACCCCACCGAGAAAAACTGGCTCCCTGGGTTGCCCCATTAGAGCGGGTCCGGTATTTTGTGCGGACAGAGTCCTACTGTACCAAATAAAGAGGCGAGCTGTCAAAAATAAATAATTAAATAAATAAAAATTAGTAATAATAAAATAAAAAAAATAGTTAAATAAAGAGTTTAAAAAAAATTAAAATAATAAATGAAAAAACTTAAAATAAAAGCAGTTTTTATTTTTTTTTTTTTTATTTTTTTTTTTTTATAACACAACACAGTGGACGGACAAGCAGTGTCGGGGGCGTTTGAAGCTTCTGATTGGAATCACCTTAAAGAAGCATTAGGAAGAGAAACGCTTTCACCAGACGAAAAAGTCAAAGGAGTCTTGAACAACTGGTTTCATATACACATCCCTAACTGTTTTTATAGCATCTGACTAGTTTTCTTCTAGATTCCAATGGCAACATCCTTCCGTTTGCATATTGTGCGTTACAGTTTGTTGACAAGAAAAGTGGTCGACGAAATAATGGAGAAGTATCTTGCTTTATTATTATTATTATTATTATTATTATTATTATTATTATTATTATTATTATTATTATTGTTATTATTATTATTAAAAGATTTCTTAAAAAGTAGAATACATTAGTCGTTTACCGCACTTGTGACCTATAGTGACTCGCAAATGCATTTCTGTCGGTTTTACTAACAATTTATGCTAAATCTTTTAAATTTTAAATTTTCGACAAAAAATTATATCCGTTAAGAAATGCCTATTCAAATTGTTGGCTTCGGGAAAATGTTGAATTTACTTACATTGAGCCTGTATAACAACAATCTTTTACATTTTTTAATTCGTGAACAATTATATCGAAAGAGAAAAATCTAACTGATCAAGAACACACATCGTATAGAACAGATGTTACAGACGTAGATACTAAAATCTAATTATTATCTACGTCATGACACAACCAATGAAGCCATTTATAATATTTTACGCATGTAGCAGATTGTTGTATTTCAAAACTGAGAAATCGAAGAGTGTTTTACTTTTTTCAATAAAAGCAAGTAATATTTCAGAAAATACATTTTTTTCATTTTTAACTGAATTTCCCGAGGTAACAATGCGAGGAAGATCGCTAGGAGACAGCATTTGCTTCTAATTTAAGATATATAATACACTCATGGAAAAATGAAAAACGCTATTCCATTCCAAATCTCATCATTAGCCTTGTCAGCCAGTTATGATTTTGCCTTTAAAAATGAATCCATGAATGTGTCAGAGAATGTCGCATTACTGAGCAGAAAAAAAAAATATATTTTTTAAGAACCATCTTAACCTTTATTTTAGATTGTGGATTTTGAGAAATTTATTCTATAAAGGGACGAATAATAAGCATCTTTTCAAAAACTTTCAAATTTTGAACTGCATGAAAATTCATAGAGCAAATTATATAAAATTAAATAGTGATTCATTCTTTACCAAAGATGAAGTAATAAAATTCATTGCGGGGAAAATAAACGTTGTGAAACATCCTTATATTTGAAATTAGAAATGTCTAAGTACACAAACTGGCAATACACTCTCTAATTTAAATTTTATTCGTGACCATTCGAAAATGCCAATAAATTAACAAAATTATTTTTTTTTTGTCTACATAAGCATATATGAGTATTCTTTTTTAATATTTCGAATATTTGCACGAAAATAAATTAATATAAATTGCACTGATTAAAATATTACAATTTCAATGCTTTTTTTCTTACGATGACTACAGTTTAGTTATTCTTAGAATATTTATTTTGTTTTAATTTTTTCTTTAAAAAAAGCTACAAAAAAGTATTTAATATTTACCGTTATCCAATGTGAAGCCAATAAAATAAGATTTCGCCTTGCGTCAAATGAATTTAATCAAAGTCTGAAAATAGGTAAATATTAAAATGCAATTTTTCTGAACATTTATAGTACATAAAAAACAATTAATTAGCACCGAAAAAG
This sequence comes from Maratus speculifer, assembly GCA_964019185.1. Lineage (NCBI taxonomy): Eukaryota > Metazoa > Arthropoda > Arachnida > Araneae > Salticidae > Maratus > Maratus speculifer. The sequence continues at coordinate 283,109,667 of OZ025294.1, forward strand.
TAAAGAAGACTAAAACAACTTTTATATTTAAAAGAATAACAACATGAATCACAAAATAAAACAATTTTCAATGAAAATAAGTTTAATTTTCATTCGCAGACGATAAAAACTTATTTAAACAAGGAGAAACTTTATTCTTAGCAAACACACAAAAACGAGAGAAAAAATGGCACGTTCGAATTTCATGTTTCACCAAGATTCAAACTGCGTAAAAGCTAACAAAAAAAACGGTTCTGCAACGAAACATGCCATTTACGGTTTTTAAAATGAAGTGAGATTAAATGTACCGTTTTATGTTTTAAAAATGTTCCCAAATGAGTTAATAAACAGTTAAGGACTTATTAGAGAAACATGTCTCAAAAGTGGAAATAATTAACTTCATAATCCACATAAGGACTTGAGCCATTTTTCATCGTGCTTACAACCTCATCTAGACAACACTGGAAAACGTTAAATGAAAATGTATTTTTTTGATGGATGAAGCGTAATAACACAGAACAAACGTTCTTTTACGTGTTTAATAATGCCGATGATTTTTCGTTAATTTTCATTTTTCTTTTTTCACAATGGTCAATTTTTTTTATTTTAACGCGAAGAGTGAACGATTTCAAATTTTATTAGACCCCAACTGGCAACGCGACATTGTAATGTCTATAAAAATTATGGGGTGGTGATAATGGATATATTTTTCTTGCATATTTCTTTGTCTCAGAGGGAAAAAAAAGCTCCAATCTATAAACGAATTTCAATTACAGGCACAAAAATGATTATCCCAGTAAATAAAATATTTAAGGTAAAATGATCAATTTAGCTTTTTTTTCTGTAACACAACTATTTGAAAGAAATTTATAGATTTAATTAAGAGTTGAACTTTCTTTCCAATTATATGATGTTGATTGATTTTTAAAGACTGGAAAAATGCCCGCGAGAGAAAAAGTTACAGACAACTAAGTAAGGAAAAACTAATAAAATAAGTTGACAAAGAAAAAATGTTAAATTGAAACTAGTTAATTGATTTCATTATATGTTGCGAGATTTATATGGAATCTGTAATAGCAAGTCATAGTATGTTTTATAAATGATCAATTCAATAATGTGCAGTTTTAATAAAGGAGTTTAAAGATTAACCGGGAATAGTTAAAAAATTTATTAAAAGAGAAATTTTATTTAATTGTTGTGTGTACCGGATAACCAAAAAAGTACGTGGACAAAAGTTTTTTAATACAATTTACTTTTTATAGATCTATGTTTTCTTTTACAAGTATTTGAACAATAATAAATAAACTTAACCTTTTTTTATTGAAAAAAATTATCATTTTTTTAAATTTTATTAATAAATGTAAGGAACGGAAACAAAACATAATATATAGGTTTTAAGTTGAAGTTTTAATTTTTGACAGATGTGAAATCATTTATTTCTATCACCAATTTACTCCACTGTAAAAAAAAAAAAAGTAAAAAACCTAATTATGTATAGATGTAGAGTTACAGAAATGGGTATGCATACTAAAATTTTATCTGTACACTGTACACACACACATATACACACACACACACAAAAAGTAAATCTACAAAATTAGTTTTAGTAAAGCTACAGAAATCTGTATCTTTAGAAAAAGATCTACTAAAATTACAGTTATCTTACTAACTATTTTATATGTAGCCCTAATTGAAATCACATAAAAAGTTCTAGGCATCCCATTTGCCTAAAAAAAATCTTAGTAATCTTGCAGATTTTTTTATTATCTGTTACATGAATTTTTGTTGTTGCCGTTACATAAAAAATTCTAGTTTTCTAGAAAATTTTTATTATTTTTACAGTTTACAGTGTATCCTGAGTAATATCAGTCAAATGAAAGTCTTTGTATGATAGTTTTTCAGACATTGAATAACACAAAATGGTACCTTGATATTCGGTACACTGGTATCTGGTCTCTTTTTTTATTGTCTTAGCTCTAGGATCGCTTTTATGGGAGCTTTACTTTACTTTTTTACTTTAACATAAGGATGAACAACCTGTGGCCCGCCATAGGTTAACGTGTGGCCCGCGAGTTTCGTCAATTTACTATTAGAAAATTGCAATTTTTGTGCATATGTCGCAGTAAAAAATCGTAAATTTCGTCAATTTACCGTGGAAAAATATAAAATTTTCTCAGCCACTTAAGAATCGCAACTTTTGTTGATCAGGTACGGAAAAGATGCGAGTTTTGTCAATCAAGCGCGAAAAAATTACGAATTTTTTCGGCCGGGCGTGAAAAATCACACATTTTGTTGATGGGTCAAGAAAAAATTGTCAGTTTTTGTTGATGATGCTCGGAAAATTTCAAAGTAAATTCATCGGCTGCAGACAAACCGCATGTTTTCTCGATTTATCGAGTGAAAAAAATGCAAATTACGTTCATCAGATACGAAAAAATCGTAGAACTTTGTCAATTAGCGATTAAAAAAATCACAAATTCCGTTGATAACGTACGGAAAAATCGTGAAATTTGTGATGATGCGCGGAAAACTGAAAATTTCATTGATCGGCTGTGAAACAATCATGACTTTCGTTAATTTATCACGAGAAAAAAAAATGCAAATTTCATTTTGCCGCGTAAAAAATGCAGGTTTCGTCAGAGTTAATTAAAATCGTGAATTTTGTTGATCTGGTGCAGAAGATGCATATTACGTCACTTAAGGGAGGTAAAAGCGCAAATTTCGTCGATCGGGCATGGGTCTATAGCAAATTTCATTGATCAAGTGTGGAAAATAGTGTATTTTCTCGATCGGATGAGAATAAATAGCAAAATTTGTCTATCATGCGATAAAAAATTGCAAATTTCGTCGATTGGATTTGTCAATATCACGAGTTTTATCGATCGGCTTCGTATAAATCAGGAATTTCGTTGATAGGCTTTGTAAAAATTGCGAATTTCGTCTAACAGGCGCAGACAAATTGAGAATTTCGTCGATCAGGCGCGGAAAATTTGCGAAAATCGTTAATCATGCGTGGAAAAACCGCGAGTTTCATCGATCAGCTTCGTAAAAATTGCGAATTTTGTTAATCAGGTGTAGAACATAAATTTTATCGATCAGCTTCATAAAAATCGCAACTTTTTTATCAGGCTTGGGAAAGTCGTGAATTTTGTTGAAAATGTGAAGAGAAATCGCAAATTTCGTCGATCAGCATCGGAACAATTGTGAATTTCGTCGATCGGCTTCTTAAAAATCGTGAATTTCTTCTATCAATTTCTTAAAAATTGTGAATTTTGATGATCAAGAGTGGCGAAACTGGAAATTTTCTCGATTGGCCTCTTAAAATTTGCAAATTTCGTCAATTAGATGCGAAAAATCACGAATGTCTTCGATCGTTGTTTGTTGAATTTTAATTTTGTTGATCAAGTGCGGCAAAATCGAGAATTTTGTCGATCAGGCACAGAAAAATCGAGAATTTTGTCGATCAGATGCAGAAAAATCCATAATTTCGTCGATCAGATGCTGAAAAATCGGAAATTTTGTCGATCAGGAGCGGAAAATCACGGATTTTATCGATCAGGTGAAGAAAAATCGCAATTTTCATCGTTCGGCTTTATAAAACAAACGAATTCCGTTGATCGGTTTCGTAACAATCGTGAATTTTGTTGAACAAGCATGGAAAAATAGTGAATTTTAAAGATTGTTTTTTTAAGAATCGCAAATTTTCTTGATAAGGCGCGGAAAGATCGCCAGTTTTTTAGACAGGCTTTATAAAAATTGCGAATTTTTTCGATCGGTTTCATAAAAAGCCCAAATTTGGTCGGTCAGGTATGGAAAAATTGTACATTTCGATGAGCGTTCACAGAAAAATCGGGAATTTCGTTGATCAAGTGTGGAAAATCTTGTTAATTGGCTCATTCTCTCTTCTTTGTTCATAAAGCTTTTTTCGCACCAGTCACTTATGTTTGTTCTTTAACATTTTTAATAGAACAAAATTCACTCTCCTAAACAAAGTCAAAGAATATTAATACATCTTGAAAATAATCCTTGCTGTATCTGTTATGCATACAAACGTAAAATTTGCTGACATATCTTTACCAACTGAATTGAATATTTTAACTGGATAAATGACTTAAAGGGATATCTCTCACTCTCCCCTGAAACCATATTTTTTATCCGATTGTAGGCGACAGATCACCTCCTCGAAATAGAATTCTGTCTGTTTTATTGATATGGCCCTCGACTAGCCAGGCATATTGGGTACACAACATTTCGGTCCCGCCATTTCGGTCCCGCCGTTTCGGTCCCGCCGTTTCGGTCCCGAGACATTTCGGTCCCTGGACATTTCGGTCCCGAGACATTTCGGTCCCTGGACATTTCGGTCCCTGGACATTTCGGTCCTGAGACATTTCGGTCCCTGGACATTTCGGTCCCGAGACATTTCGGTCCCTTGCCATTTCGGTCCCTGGACATTTTGGTCCTTAATCATTTTGGTCTCTTGCCATTTCGGTCCATTGCTATTTCTTTACCGGCCACTTTATAACTTGATTTCTGATTGATGAAGACCCGCTAAACGTTGTAAGTTCAACATTGTTCGGGCCTTTTTAAATATTTTTATTCTCCTGCCCCCCTTCCCTCAAGTTTTATACAAAGCTGAATATAATAGTCCAATAAGTTTAATCTGTTGTAACTCGTGATAATAAAATCATAGCGAGTTGTAAATTTGATTAAACAATGTTATATAATTTTACACTGTCTTTATTATAATTATTTAACATAATAAATATTTTAAGTTTTATCATATATTTTTTGTATTAGGTATTTTATCTATACTATAAACTATTATTTTTATTGATTGTTTTCGCACAGTTTCTTAGAATCTTTATATTAGTGATTTCGTAACTAGGCGTGCTATAAAAAAATTTTGTTAAAAAAAATAAAAATGCTCCAACGACCTTTTTTATGAAATAATTATTGGTTGCATTTTTTTTTTTTTTTTTTTTTTATTTAAACAGTTTTCTTACCTTATGAAGACAATTTTTGTGAGTTAATTTTATTGAAAGTGGGCCTATTTCTTTGTAATAAAATGATTATTTTTTAATTTTATATAATAATGTAACTATTATTTTAAATAATTTTATTTTCGATTTTTAACTGACAAAACTAAACTTTTTTAATTTATCGTTTATTTATTTATTTCCATTACCTTTTCGCTCCCACTTTCACAGAAAAAAATTGACAATTTTTATTTTCATTTTATTATTAATTGAATAAATAGTTTTAAATTTCAGTAACTTTAAATATAAAATAAATAAACAGGTAAACGATAAGCTTCAGTTTATAACTACTACAAAACATAATGATAAATTGAATATAAAACAGATTATTTATTGAGTTTATGTAAAGTAAAATTCGAAATGCATATTAATAATTTTATCAATTTAATTATATAAAGATTCATTAAATTAAAAATACACAAATTTAATAAAATATTAATTTGATTTTCATTTTAAAATCACTAACTGTTTTGAGGTTTAATTTATAGCAATTAATCATCACCATAAGTTATTATTCAAAAATTGTTATTTATTTCAAAAAAGGAAATTATTATTATTATTTTGAAAAATCAATTAGTAACGTAACGTAATAATTAATTAAACATAATAATGCAACACTGTAACAATGCGTAAAAATATTTCTTAACAGGTTTAGGTAACATTATTATCCAGATGCAGATTTAAATTTTTTGAAACAAAGTTATAGTTTACAGTTCGCAAAAATCAATCATATATTAATTATTATATTTAAAGAGTAAGAAAAATATGATAAACTAACCAATAAATGAATAAATAACATATTTATTTTGAGAATCCTTATCATTTTTATGCATCCTAATGAAGTTAATAACATTATAGTAGCTGAAATTTAAAAAATATGTTTTTTTTTTTATTTTTGCTATAACTTCTATAGCAATTACTATATTCTATATAACTTGTTATAGTTCTTGTACTAGATTTTAAACAAGTAATTGATAAATAAGTCACTTAAAAAATTAATAGTTAAAATAATTTTGAATCCTTATTAATAAATATGTTTGATAAAAATTATTTAATTTTTTAATTTAACAAAATAATTATTAATGCTTTCAAATTTTCTAAGATGATGTTAATCATTTAATAAAATAATGTATAACATTAAGTAAATAACAAATCAAAACCGTGTGCCGAGAATTTTTAAAAACGTTTTTTTATGTTGGTGTTCCTATAAAATTGGAAATGTATGCATATAAGTATCAGCTAAGTACTACGATTAACCTCTTTTAAGCAAAAATTCTGCATGTCAATCAATTGTCAACGTCCATCTGAACAAATAGTCATCTTTATACAAGATAGCTAGAAGAGCTAGGTAGTTAGCTTTATTCTACGTATCTTGATCTTTATACACTTGTCAGATGAAACCCTTATTCTTTACAATGCCCTTTATACTCTGGAGTTCAAATGCGGACGGACCTCCTACATAATCGCTGGCATTTTTTAGAAGAAATATGAATGTTTTGAAAAGAACAGCATTTCTCGGTGTTTTTTATTCCTCTTGCTGTTATCTTCATTTCAAACGCTTTTAGTATCAATTAAACCAGTATAAAAAGTAGAATGGAATATTTTTTATCCTTATCATTACAGCTTATGAATGACATCGAAATATTCAAAACTTATAACATAACTAAATAAGATTGTTAGATAAGATATTTCCACCTAGACATAATATTTTAAGTTACCTTTTTTAATTTAACTTACTTTGACAGAAGGCTTTTTTTTTTTCATATTTTTTATGAGAGTTTTTATATTTTAATGTTAAAAATAATTATTTTATATAATAATATCAGCTTTAAATGAAATGACAAATTTCAATACGCATTACATTAATAATTTTGTAATTAGTTTCCTTAAGCTGGTTTTAGAAAATTTAACAGATGTGTTGTATAAATGTAATATATGCATAAAAGTATGGCAATATAATTTTTTTGTTGTTGCCGTTGTTTTGGAAAACATTAATAAAAACAAGGAAGCGTCAATATAATAAACATTCTAGATTGTAATAATAACAATAAAAAAAGAACTGTTGTCATGAAAAAATAATTGCTAATAATTCAAAATGTAATTCATTTTTCTAAAGTGTAAAAAAAAAAAAAAAAAAAAAAAAAAAAAAAAAAAAAAAATCTTTAGGTTACAAGTTATTTTAATAATTATTTCTGCTCGTGTCATATATTTATGTAATAAAATAATTGCAATGCTAACTACCGCCACGTATTGCATTCTGGAAAATCTTTTCTTAATTTAAAAACGGAAAAGTTTAAAAGGAAAATAAATGCTAGTAACAAAAAACAATGTATAAAAAATGCCATAAACAAAAAGAGGATTCAATTTTAATTTTAGCACAGGGGGTAAAATACCACCAGATACACATGTTTTTTATTTATTTCAACATTTTTGCTCTTATGCGGGAAATGGCGGAGGTGCAAAATAATGAAACACTTATAATTCTGAAAATTGGCTTCAGCGATGAAATCCTATAATATGCTAAGTGTCAGAATATAAATTCCATATAAGAATAACTCTTTCTTTTCTCCTGGCAATTTAAAAGCCTTTGTCTCCCTGGAGAGGAAACATGCATCTCAGAAGTTAAAATTTTACAACTATTATGGGGTGTGTTAATAATATCATAAGTTAATTGGGTTATTTTATAAATTTAGTTATCAGTTTCCAAGTTAACTTCCCCGTTTCCTCGTTCAAGAATTCAAAACATTCTGGCAATTTAAAAAAATGCCATTCATCTGTGAATTTTTTTCAGAAATCTCCTTCGATTTCTAAATAATTGATCAAGTTTTGGGGTACCTGTTACTTCTAATTAATCGCATTACACTAAAATTTTATGCGACTTTCAGTTAAAAAACCAGTGTTGAATTCAGGCACTTTTCTCCGGGAGGGACTTCTGTGGCTCCGGGGGGGATTACACTTTTTTACCACTGAAAACACAAAATTTCAAAATTTCCAGGGGGGGGGGGTAATTGATAGCTCCGAGGGGAATGACCTGCCCCTGAATTCAACACTCTAAAATGTTCCTTATAAAATTATGTCAGATATTTCCCGTGCACAAAATTTCAGTTTGCTGGAGAAGGGACCGAAATGTCTCGGGACCGAAATGACCTTGGACCGAAATGTCTCGGGACCGAAACGTCTCGGGACCGAAATGGCCAGGGACCGAAATGTCTTGGGACCGAAACGTCTCGGGACCGAAATGTCTTGGGACCGAAACGTCTCGGGACCGAAATGTCTCGGGACCGAAACGTCCTGCTTCCGTGGTGGCCCTTCTCTTAAAAAGGTTGTGCACCCCTACAACACACTCGCTGCCGATCACGCGCCAGCGCGTGATATGGCGCCAACGTTAAGAACCACTCACGCGTCAGCGCGTGATGTGCGGTGATGTCCAATAGCCAGTCACGCGCTGGCGCGGGAAAATCTTTCACTGATTCTTTGTTATTAAAAGTAAGTCGGCTTCTGGGAAAAACCCACTTCTACAGTGCGGCATTAACTATCATCACATTCTCACGTAAACGGCAGCGAACGTGTTAAAGGATGTCTCGCTTGGAGAGATTGGGGGGGGGGGGGATGGATTTGTGAAATTGAGACAGTTTGTGACAAGGGGGTGGGAGGGATTAAGAAGTATGACATCACACATTTTGATTAAAATAAAAGCATTAAAAGTCAGTAGATTAAATTATGAAATTTGTTTTCATAGAGTAAAAATAATATTTAAAACCAGATATATACAATTCAATTTCAATTTCCGAAATACCACTATTTTCAATCGCTCTTTTCTATTATTATTTTATTATTATTATATATTAATTATGTTTTTTGTTGTAAACTTTACTCTTATATCATACAAAAGAAGCACATTTTTATTGTTACGTTTATAAATGTCATTAAAATACATAGTTAAAGTTTTAAAATAAAATTGAAACATGATCCATAACGTAGTGCTTTGTCACTGAACTATAAGTATATGTTTACGTAATATAGAGTGACGTGAAAAGGGGTAGGAAGGGAGCATGGTATTTTGTGACAAAAAGTGGGAGGGGGCGGGTCAAAAATATTGAAAAAAATGCGTAACATCATTTATGGACGTCCCCTAACATGTGAAAAATGCTTTGAGTGATGAAGGAGTAATTCCGGTCTTTCTCATGAAGCAGTAAACTTGTCACAGTGATCTTTAAGACTGTTCTCAACTGCTATGCTCAACAAGCGCAAAACGTTTGGACACATTTACAAATTTATTTTTTACAGATATTAAACTGAAAAACCTGACTATGGAGGCGATTTGGAATAATAGCGAATTTTCTATTTATGGATCAATCCCAATTCGATTGGCTATTCTTCTTTAGCGCGGAAATTCGATTCAAAACGCCCACTTTGACATTACTTTCTAAAAAAAATCTATTGAAAAAAAAAGCAAGCAAAAGAGTGCGATTAGATAGTTTCTGAACACCACCATCCGCTATGGACATTCGATTCAAAACGCCAACTTTGACATTACTTTCTAAAAAAAATCTATTGAAAAAAAAAAAAAAAAAAAAAAAAAAGCAAGCAAAAGAGTGCGAATAGATAGCTTCTGAACAACACCACCTGCTATAAATGCCGTGCCGTGACTATAGTTTCATGCATTTCAGAAAATAAAAATATAAATTAATTTAAACTTACGTCATAAAGTTGCCCTTTTGATTTAATAACGGTCTTAAGGAATTGAGAATCTCTGGATTAAAAAGAAATGTATAGAAATTCCACAAATCCAAAGACAATAAATGAAAATAAATCTTCTTATATTGTTCTTTCATTTTTTCTTGGTGCAGTATAAGTAGCTAAATGCTGTCTTTTTTACCCACAACAAATTTTGTCATTATAGTCAATTACACATTTATGCTTGGACATTGTTCTTCCACGTTTGTTTTTCACATTCTGCATTTCAGTTGTATGCAATGTGGAAATTAGACTAAAATCCTTCTTATATGGCCGGAGTGGTAGCACAGACAATCAATTACCTCATCGAGTCCACGGCTAAAATTCCAGAATTAGTTAAAAAGTCGATTTGCATATTAAAACGCAATTAATCTGCAAAGTTGCATCTTAGTAGAAAATACCTGAAAAAAAAAACGATTTGAGTGGTTGACTCGCAGGATTATATTGTGTTTTATTGTTCCCATCCTCCATGTTTTCATACGGTTTGGTGAAGGAAAATACAATGATAAACCTACCAGCCAAGCGATAAAGTCATCTGTTTTTGTAGAACAAATTTTCCAGTTTTATTTCATGATGACCTTCAGTATTTAAGAGGTTAATTTATTATTATTATTATTATTATTATTATTATCATCATCATCATTCAAAACAAATCAAAAACAAAATTTAAGACGTTCCTTTATTGTGTTGAATCATTTTTTATTTTTTAATTCTTTGCTTATATTTTTCTTTCTTTTCTTCTTCTTTTTTTAAAAAAAATTCTTTCTTTTTTTTTTTTTTTTTTTTGTTTCTTTTCTTTTTTAACACTTATCATATAAAATTACTATTTAATTGATATTGGAAATTTTATTGTTGCAAATCATGAGCTACTTTCAAAATACTTTCATGAGCTACTTTCAAAATTTTCCAGTTTTATATCTTGATGATCTCTAGTATTAGACTACTTGTTTAAGAAATGGATTTTTTTAATCAATAGTATGAATAATTAAATAAAAAATAAATATACGTTATTTTGGAATTGCAATGCATTTTATAAATAGTTTATTAATGTTTTATTTTCACATTTTACATTATTCTTATCCATGATGGCCCCCCCACTGACCAGTTCTATATGAAAATTAGCTTCGAAAATCTTCAGTGAAAGACAGAACACCAACGGCGTTCCTCAGTTGTTGACACCTCTTTTACACATTAAACCTTTATTTAACACTCAATAGCATCTCTTCTTCATTATTAGCAAAAGAGACAAAATCATCGAATTCATATTTCCCTCGAGTCATGTTTCCTTTTTCCCTTTGTCGGAATGCGGGTATCAAGTTTGCGAAATGTTAGCGGATGCAGGAAACAAAACTAACCGCCAAAATTTCTGTAAATGAAAGCGAAAGGTAATCGAATCATATAACTTTCAAAGTTTTTTTTTTTTTTTTTTTTTTTTTTAAACAAATAAATAAAACAATTGTACGACATTTAGAAGAGCTTAAAATATTTGGTTCGAATTAACTCGAATTTTGATATATTGATATCAATGTTCTTCAGTATTAGACTACTTGTTTAAAAGTTTTTTTTTTTTTTTTTTTTTTTTTTTTAACAAATAAAAAACAAATTACGCTAACTTTTTTTTAATTCTTTTTTTTAAAAACTTTCCTTGAAATGAAAGCGAAAAGTAAGCGAATCGTATAACTGTCGAAGTTTTTTTAACAAAAAAATATAACAGTTGTACGACATTTAGAAGAGCTTAAAATTTTTGGTTCGAATTTCATTCTGTTTGAACTAGAATTTTGATAGATTGACATCAATGTTCTTCGGAATTAAACCCCTTGTTGAAGAGATTTTTTTTTTTTTTCAAAAGAAATGCAAAACAAAATTTAAGAAATTTCTTTAATGTGTTGACTCTTTTTTTGTTTGTTTTAATTTTTTTAAAATTCTTTTTTTCATTTTTTCTTATTATATTAAATTATTGTTTAATTGATATCGAGAATTTTGTTATTGTAAATCATGACTTACCTACAAAATATAGCTGTATTAACAGAATGAATTTTCCCGGATTTTTAAGTGTACAGCTTTGTATAATTGTTTATATCAATAATTAAAAAAAGAAATATTTAAATACACGTTTAAATTTTGTTTTGGAATAGCAAAGCATTTTATAATCAGCATATACATGTTTTATTTTCAAATTTTATATTATGCTTATCTATGATGAGTACGTATAAATGCCCCCCCCCCCCCCCAAACGATTAGTTCTATTTGCGTGAAAATTAGCTTCAAAAATGGTCAGTGAAAGACAGAACACCAACGGCGTTCCTCAGTAGTTGACACCTCCTTTAACACATTAAGCCTTTATTTGACACTCAATCGCATCTCTTCTTCATATCAGCAAAAGAGACAAAAAATCATCAAATACATATTATCCTCGAGTCGTATTTCATTTTTCCCTCTGTCGGAATGCGGGTATCAAGTTAGCGAAATGTTAGCAGATGCAGGAAACAAAACTAAATGTCAAAATTTATGTAAGTGAAAGCGAAAGGTAATCGAATCTTAAAACTGTCAAAGTTTCTTTCCCCCCTTCTTTTAAACAAGAAAATAAAACAGTTGTGCGACATTTAGAAGAGCTTAAAATCTTTGGTTCGAATTTCATTTTGTTTGAACTCGAATTTTGTAGGTTGATATCAATGTTCTTCGGTATTAGACTACTGTTTAAGAGATGGATTTTTTTTTTCCCTCTCTCTGTTTTTTTTTTCAACAAATTAAAAACAAAATTTAAAAAGTTCCTTTATTGTGCTGACTCTGTTATTGTGTTTTAATTCATTTCCGATGGGGTTTTTTCTCTTAATTTTTTTAAATAATTATACAAAATTACTATTTGTTTGATATCGGAAATTTTATTATTATAAATCATGAGTTATCATCAAAATATAACTGTGTTTTTAGAATGATTTTTTCCGGTTTTATATCTTTATTATAATATTATAAATTAAATGTTGATGTAGCTTGCATGTGAAAAATACCAATTAAAAAAAAAATTCGTAAACACAAACGAATTATCTTACTGAAAAAAAAAAAAAAAAAAAAAACTGTTTATTCTACGGAAAAATCTGTATTTTTATGGGTTTTCTCATATTTTAACGTGAAGGGGGGGGGGGGGGAGGGATGACTGTTTTTAATGATAGCTCCATTATAAATTACACCAATAAAATGATAGTTTGTTTGTTGATTTTCTTGTTTTTGTTTGACTTTCTAGGCTGCAAGTTTAGTAAAAATCACATCAGCCGAAATTACAATATGTCATTAAAATCGATAGTACGTACTTTATATATTTATACATGAGAGTATGTTTTAATAATAATTATCATATTGTATATTGTATCTTTTTTTTTTTTTTTTTTTTTTTTTTTTTTTTTTTCAGGGACACGAGAAGAATTAGTGATATTGGAAGCAATGGGATTTAAAGTGAATGAAAAAATGAATAAATTAATTCTCATAGAAATACTTTATTGCACCACATCTCTCTAAGTAAACATCTAATCCGTATATTGATTTGTTAGTCATTAATGGTAGTCATTAATTGATTGCTTCTGAAACTATTATTTTATATGTCATGAAATTTAAAGTTGTATATTAAAATAAATAAATCATTTATATTTTATTTAAATGAATTCTTATTATTGTTTCTATAAATCTCTCTAAGTAAACACCTAATCTGTGTATATGTATACTGATGTGTTAATCATTAATTGATTGCTCCAGAAATTATTATTTAAGATTTTATGTAATATTATGTTATACAGGGTGATTCCAATTTTTTTTTACAATAAAAGAGGGGTGATAGTACACATCAATACAAACAATATTAAATAAGAGACCAAGGGTCCAAAACGTTTTCCTAAGGAGATGGCCGCCATTAAAGTTTAGGGACCAAAATTTCAAATAAACATATAAAACGGAAAAATCGGTCGATTGATTTGCGGTTTTCACTAAAATTATTCTTTATGTCGGCATTTCTTGAAAATAAATTATAAAGATAAATTTCAAAAAATGCCGATAGAGGGAGCTTTAGACTTTGGAGTAACGAAAAACTATTTTTTGCCGTTATTGTTTGCATCTCTTTAAATGATTTAGGAAGGTTAGACTTAAACTTAAATTTTGAGCTGAAAATCTGAATAGTAGGGAGTGGTTAAGTAGCACAAATTGAACTGTGTTCAATGATGAGGGGGAGGTTCAAATTTAAAGTAATTCTAGAAAATGGAAAAATTGGTCGATTCGTTTGCGGTTTAAAATAAAACTATTCTTTAAGTCAGTATCTTCTTGAAAATAATTTTTAAAGATAAACCTCAAAAAATTCCGTCAGAGGGCGCCTAAAACTTGAGATTAACCAACAAATCATTTTAACCATTATTTTTTTATTCTAATTAAATGCTTGCAAAAGCATTTTAAATGTTCTCGGAATAGCATAGATTCAAGCTTAAATTTTGAGCTCAAATCCTAAATCGTTATGAGGAGTTAAGAAGCGCAAACTGAAGTGTGTTCAGGAGTTAAAATTTAACCCTCTTTCTTCCTCGAGCACAATTCAATTTTTCGCTACTTAAACAGTCCCAACGATTCAGAATTTCAGCCCAAAATTTAAGTCTATGCATTTGAAAGCATTTAATGAGATTAAAAAAATAACAGTTAAAAATAGTTGTAAGCTACTCCAAAGTCTAAGGCGCCCTCTATCGACATTTTGTGAAATTTATCTTTAAAAATTATTTTCAAGAAAACACTGATTGATCAAGAAAACTGCTGATTTAAAAATTAGTTTTAGCAAAAACCGCAAACGAATCGACCAATTTTTCCGTTTTTTACAATTATTTGAATTTTGAACCCTCTGAACACAGCTAAGTTTGTCTACTTAACCACTCCCAGCTATTCAGATTTTGAGGTCAAAATTTAAGTTCAAGTCTAAGCTTACGAAATCATTTAATAAGATGCAAAAAATAACGTCAAAAAAGAGTGTTTCGTTACTCCAAAGTCTAAAACGCCCTCTGTAGGCATTTTTTGAAATTTATCTTTATAATTTATTTTCACGAAAATACCTAAATAAAGAATAGTTTTAGTGAAAACCGCAAATCAATCGACCAATTTTTCCGTTTTTTATAATCATTTGAAATTTGAACCCTCTGAACACAGCTCAGTTTTCTGAAACTTAACCACTCCCAAATTCTGATTTTGAGCTCAAAATTTAAGTTTGAATCTAAGCTTACGAAAACATTTAATGAGATGCAAAAAATACCGGCAAAAAATAGTTGTTCGTTACTCCAAAGTCTAAAGCGCCCTCTATCGGCATTTTTTGAAATTTATCTTTATAATTTTATTTCAAAAAAATGCCGACATGAAGCATAATTTTAGTGAAAACCGCAAATCAATCGACCGATTTTTCCGTTTTTTATGTTTATTTGAAATTTTGGTCCCTAAACTTTAATGGCGGCTATCTCCTTAGGAAAACGTTTTGGACCCTTGGTCTCCTATTTAATATTGTTTGTTTTGATGTGTACTATCACCCCTCATTTATTGTAAAAAAAATTCGGAATCACCCTGTATATTAAAATAAATAAATAATTTTTAGTTTATTTAAATAATTTCTTATGACTGGACTTTTACATTAACAAAATTCAGATTTTCAATGAGGTTAAAATCTAGCTTTGTCATTGCGCATGTATTATGACCGTAAAAGTTCAAATTATCCTCGCATTAAACTGCAATATTCAAGTAAGAAAAGAATTTCAAATCTTTTAAATTATGTATTTTTTCAAGATTTCGTTAAATTAAATAGCTAATATTTTAATTGCAAAATTTGTAATACTAAACAGCGAAAATATTTTAATTAAATATAGTTATAACATACTAGAAAAAAAATGGATTTGTATGTAATATTATCAATATTGATTGAATATAATTTAATGCATTATTAATATCGATTTATACAAAAACCATCTATTAAAAGTGCGAATTAAGAATACTGAGAATATAAAAGAAAATATTTTGTCAAATAAACTTTGTTCAGCGACGATAAATAAGTTCAAGGAGATGATTTTTTTCTTTTCATGCATTAAATGTTATTAATCCAAATTTAATTTGTTTAGATCCACTTTATTTGTTAATTCGTTTACGATACAATAAATTGAATGAATCTAAGTAAGTATAACGAAAATACTCTACAAGTATTCTCTATCTTTTATTTAAACCAAAACTGGTTGAGTTTAAAGATAGAAAAGCATGGTGAATACTTCCTTTCCTTTTTATTTATTTATTTATTTATTTATTTACTTAATTATTTTTTGGAAGCGTACGGCAAAGCAAATTGAATATTCAATCTTCAACTTTTCAGTGGAAAGTACTTGGCTATTCAGTTTATCTAATTTTCAGTAATTAAATACAACAAAGGCAGTTTACAATGCTTGTATTTGTTTAGCCACGAAGCGAAGAATTAATATCAGAAGTGCTCTGAGCTCGGCAATTTCTCCGTCACATAATCGGGGAAAATGTTTCCAGCGATGTTTTCCTTTAATACAAATTAATCTACTTAAAAGTGAAAAGACATACTTTCAACCGTTCAACATTATCATCTATAAACTCTTTAAAGAGATATTTTAATTGAAAATACCACAGTGGTCCCTCGTAGAATTATCTGTTTTAAGAGCATGAAAAAACATTAAAGTATATAATAAGCATTTTTTTTTCTTAATGGGCTTTAATGTAAAAAGTACACTACGCCATGTAAGTTTGGGATATTTCCACTACGTTCTGAAATTCTGTGATCTTTTTCTAAGGGGAAAAAAAAATAGAATGAGGGCAGTAACTTCAAATCTAATTGATACCGAGAAAAAAAGAGAGAGCTAACGAAAGAAAACGGGTTGGGGGGGGAGGGGGGTTAGAGAAACAACATTTTGATTCTTGGAAGAGTAATTTATGTATGAATAATAACTTTTCAGTCAATTATTAGGATAATCTACATATTAAAACTAACTATATATAGCTTTTTCCCATTAACCTTCTCTGTCCTGAGACAAATATTAAGAGGGACTACAAAAACCTGTTTAAAATTGCTATAAAATATCTCCAAGTATGTATCAGCCTATATGTTAAAACTTATGATATGCACGCATTAAATAAAAATGTCTAGTATTAATTTTAACAGTTCTAGAAGCAATTAAGGGTGTTCTTAACTGCTCCGCTCAACAAGCGCAAAACATTTTGACACATTTACAAATTCATTTTTTAACGGAAAGATATAAAATTGGAATGCCTGACTATGGAAGCGATTTCGAATCGAACTTAATTTTCCATTTTATGATAATTAAATTACCTATCCAGTTATAAGCTATTTCGATCACCTGATCACCCATTTTTCTCCTGCTTTTCGACCGGTTTTTCTGCTTTCGTCGGGAAATGTGCTCAAAAGTGTCAACTTTGAAGGCTTGTTATGAAAAATATATTTTGTTTTTAAAAAAACAGAAAATTGAGTGCAATTAGATAGTTTCTGAATAATAACACCTGCTATTTTCATGCGTTTCCGATAAAAAAATAAATTAAAACATGTCTCACAAATTTGCCCTTTTTGATTTAAGAATACCCTTAAATTCAATTAAGGATGTATTCGAAAAATTATTTTTCCATCCTCGACAGCTCGAAATTTTCCTATACTCGAAATTTTCCGATACATTTTCAGACTCATATTTAAAAATAGAAACATGAAACTTGCTGAAGAGATTTTTGAAAAGATGTATATGTATAAGATGCCGTATGATTTCATTTTTCGCTGAATTCATTAGAATTAGATTTATAAACAATTATTTTCTCAATTACACCAACTTTTTCGTTCTCAGATCTCTCTCTTTGGAAAATTCGATTCAAAATGCCAACATTGACAGCCTTTTATTCCAATATTTTCTGCATTTATCTAAAAATCGACAAGTACGGCACATCGTGTGTTTTCTGATTAAGAGAATTTGCCAGTTTGATACGTTTGGGAGCAAAAATGAATTTAAAAATAAATCAGAAAATAAGTAGTTTGGATTGAATACACCCTTAAATGCTGTTTTTTAGTACAGACGACATCAGGACTGAGGAGATTAAAACACTTTCACTGTCATTTCTCACCTCAAAACAATTCGATACAATCACGCCAATTCCACATCTCAGTTCTCAGTTGACATTGCTTAACTTCGTATCATTTAATTGGTTTCTAAAAATTATTATAAATTATCTGTTAGAATTACTTTAAATTATCTGTGTTTATTCATTAGCAAGCTTCTATCTTAACTTATTACGGTCTGTTACTACATTTCCATTTTTGAGAAATTGGAAAATTTGATACTATTTGGTTTTCCCGTTAACCAATTTTACCAAATTATACAATCGCAAAACTACTCTTCAAAGTATACAAATTGATGAATTTTTATTTTAAATAACGGAAGAACGAATAAATTAGTAAAACATTAATAAATATATAAATTAAAATTATGTGATGTGATGACGTAACAAACATGTATATTTGTTTAAGATCAAGGAAATATGACATTTACGATCAGCCATTACATACATTTAATCGCATACTTTGGGGATATTATGTTGGTGGACGGGATAATCAAGTAGCACGAAAAAATTAGACAAAGGTTTTCCTGTTACTAATTACATTTCATAATACATAAGCCAACTGTATGTTAATTAATCACATTACACCTAAATTTTTTTCATAAAATTCAATTCAAACATTTCTTAACATAAGAAATGAATTGCAATAAAAACTAAATAAAACCATTTAAATATAGTAAGTAGGCATTAAAATAATAAAAATAATTACTGAAAAATGTGATAATTTTTTTCAGTATGATTTAAAATTTATGTTTTAAAATTATTTAAAAAATTTTGTGAGAAAAAACCTACAGAGGTGAAAAAATTACAAAGTCACTTGAAAATATGATATAATTAAAAAACAAAAGGAACATTTAAGAAATTTCATACATATGTATTATATGCTACAAGCAAGTAGAGAAAAAAATAAATTCATTAATAACTACATTAATAAAAGTTTAATAGACTTAAGATCATTTTCTGTACAGAGAAAGTTGGAAACAATTATAAAATCGATACATGTATCATGGTACATCATCAATAATCGATGTGGGATCCTTTTTTTTCGATGACTTGACTAGTCTCTTGTTCACCAAATCTATCAGACCACACAAAGTACTTGCATATATATTGTTCCAGCAGTTTTTAATAGCATTCTTCAAATTTAACTTTGAATTCGGTTGTCGTCCATTTTTGTAAACTTTTCGGGCTAAAATTCCCCCAAAATTTTCTATTGCATTCAGATCGGGCTACAATCTGGACATTGAAGGTATTTCACCTGATTAGCTTCCAGCCAAGATTTAGTTGACTTCGAAACGTGAACGGAAGCGTTGTCCTGTTAAATGTCCAATCTCCTGAAGTTATAAGAGGAGCAATAAGTAATAAATTATCTTCTAGAATACCTTGACACATAACTGAATTCATTTTGTTATACATGAAAACGATTGGAGAGGTTCCACAGTCAGCAAATGCAGCACAAACCATTACCGAGTCATCTCCAAATTGACGCTTTGAAAAAATATGAGGTTCCTGTCGGAAATTATGCCAAAAATATTTATAGCCGTCGGGTACATCCAAATTAAATTTCTTTTTATCGGAAGAGACAACGTCGCTCCAATTTGTGCCTTTGGTAAAAAGTTTTCATGCAAAGTCCAAGAGAGCATTTTTGTGGTGCTTAGAAAGAGGGGGAAGGAGGGTTCCCTTAATTTAATTTGAACAATGTAAAAAATTAAGTAACAATAAGGTACTTAAAATATTTTTTACTGTTCGGCTTGTACAGCTCTTGAATTTAGGCAGACGACATTTTTTGCCCGCAAGCTTCCCGATTTGTCTTGATTGCCTTACAGTGAAGAATTTTGGTCTTCTGTACACTTCTTACTGCGGTAATCTTCGGTATTTCTGATAAAATTGTTTACTGCAGCCTTGAATCTTCCTATTAGAACCAGAAAGAAGATCCAGCTTTCCAGGCATTCCAACTTCATTTAAATTTAATATTCTAATTTGTTCACCATCGGATGACTTTTTTCCTCTTGGCTTTGTATTGAACACACCAAATACGAAATGAATGCATGTAACACGTTCACATTTAAAAAAAATTTATGGTGACCTGCTTACTCAAATCTGGTATTATGCCAAATGAGGTTAGAAACATCGGCTTTATAATTTTTTCCAAGTTGTTTTACATTGGACATAAGAAATTAGCATATTTATGTACTCCCTTCCATTTTTCTAAACAAAGTTTATATGTATTATTGCGATGCTGATCACGTAAATAAAAATAGAATTTGCGTTATCAACAATTCCATTACTTTTTGACTTTTGTAAACTTTTCTAGCAGCTTTATGTTTTTTTTCAGCATTGTAATAAACTTAAAAAGTCCATGGCGATCTCTGCTTTTTTATTAAAGAGGACAGAGATTGAGTATTTATACAAAATAAGACCAGCACATGTTTTAAACTAGCTTGTAAAAATTAAAACAGCAATAATAAATTCTATTTTTTTTTTAAGTCTAGAATATTTTTAGTTAATTTTAACGTTTTAGATTATTAAAAGCAATAATAAGTAAATAATTTATTGTTTCTCTAAATGATACACTACAGTTAAATTTATCAAAACAGAACATGTATAAGAAATCTCACCTAAAATGGGACCTTCCGTCTGATCAAGGTTTAGTATATCACTTTCGTAAATCCAGCAAATCTGAAACAAATGTAACAATATTAAAATCCATTTTTCTTTAAAAGTCTATAGTATATCTTTAGTAAGTTTTACGTTTTAGATCATTTGAAACAATATTTAGTAAATTATTTTTTGTTTCTGATGTAAATTGCACTATAAAGTTACACACAACACAAAACATGTATATAATTAAGTGAAATCTCATCTAAAACTGATTTTTTTTTTTTTTTTTTTTTTTTTTTTTTTTTTTTTTAAATCCGAAATGTAACAATATTCATACCTAATAATAATAATAATAATAATAATATGAAAAGCCTAGCATATTTTCAGTTATTTTAGGTAAATTTTTTCTTATTTCTCTAAATTATACACTACAGTTAAATATGTCAAAATGGCATCTAGAAATCTTACCTAAAACAAGTCCTTGTGCTTTAGCGTATTACTTTCGTAAATCCAATAAATCCGAAATGCAACAATATTAAATTCAATTTTAAAAAAAAGGCAAAATAAAGAGAGAATTGAGAGAGAGAGAAAGAAAAAAAAAGAGATAGTTATTTTTAAATATATCACTTAAAATAAAATAAAATAATGCAATTCAAAATTCGAGACTTAGACTTAAATTTATCCACTGACGCGCGACGTACGTAATTTCATTATAAATCTAGAAAACATGTTTTAAATATCTTTAAGGGGTCATACAAACTACAAAAAAAATAGCTACTCTTTTTTTAGGAAAAAATATATTTCATAACATTAATGTTTCTAAGCTTTTTAAAACAACCCACGTACCGACTTCAATTATTAAAGAAGTTTCACAATGCCCCAGGTTCCTTAATCAAAGAAGCGTTTAAAATTAACTTAAGAATAATTTTTCCTGAAATGAGATCTTATTTATTTATTTATAATTTTTTTTTTAACAAAGCGCTCACGATAAATTTTGAAACTTTTTAATTTTTCTTTTTTTTTTTTCTTTGATTTTAGAATTCCCCAAGAGATTTTGAAAGTAATTTGTAGGTTCTTACAACAGCAAAATTATTTTTAGAAACATGCGATACAATTCAAATTCTACTGTACTTTGAAATTAAAGATGATTTTCTTCTAAAAATAGAAGCTTATGAAAAGATTAATTTAATTTCGCAAACAACCGTACAAGTAAAGTGTATTTAGAGCTAATAAAGAATTTATTTTTTAATTGAAAACTTTGAATGCTCGTAGTTTGTACAGAAAAAAATCTTCAATAAATTTTACTTAAATTATTAGATTTTAATAACCAATATTTATCAAAATAAATGTATTAAACACGAAATAATTAACTTTGTAGCTATTAGTTATAAAAAGTAATTTAAAGAATGTTTTTGACATCAGAATGTTTTTCTCATTATACGAAGAATTAATTCAACCCTCTTAAGGATATTTTCGAAACTGCATCAGATGCACATAACTACTAAGAATTATGTTTTTCGTGTTACCAATATTTTTTAGTAGTAACGTTTGTATTATTTAATTACAAATTTCTGCGGTTAAATAAAGCTAAATTTTAATTCGAATTACTGCTAAAAAGTTAAATATGTTTGGTAGCTATAGATGCAGAATGATGTTCATAGAAATGCATAGAATGTGTTTCTTTTAATTATGCGTAAATTAAAAATGTGTGTTAATGCGTTCGGAATTTCGGATAATATACAGTTGCTGGTGGAATATCCGAATCTTCCATCTATTTGCAAACGGTTATTTACGGATTCTGTCAACATTGGATTTCATTTAGTCTATACTGTGTATAAACACCGTAAGAATTTTAATGTTATTAAATTAATTTAATTAGTTAAATTCTTTAAATTAATGTTAATGTGTATGCTCTAATTTTTAAAGAACTTCTGAAGACTGATTTTGAGTACTGATAGTAACTTTCAGTGATATAGTAACTTCAACAATTTAACAGTTGAACACCAAATATTTAGAACAATACAGTGATACACTGTTAAAAATAAATCTGTGAATTCACAGTAAAACTACTGGCAGCAAAGTTGCCGGACTTTTTAGATTCGGTTAGTAGATTTTTCGTTATCGGAAATAAAAGAAGGGAAAACTCAGTTTTTAGAAGCGTAGTGAAGTGCATAAAAAGTGGATAAAAGGCACTAATGGCACCATCTTTGGAGAGCTTCAGAAACACTTACATTAACTAGAGTAGAAGATTAAGGGTTCTGTCCCAGCCCGCGAAGACACTCGCGAGCTAATGCTATTCCCAAGTGGGGGGGAGGCATTTTTCAAATAACTCTTTTGCATTTTGACTTTTTTTTTTTTTTTTTTTTTTTTTGCATTTGATAGTTGAGGTCCTTCTCAAGATCGCTCCTTGATTACTTTTTCAATTTTGGTCGCAAATAATTTTTATAAAGTTACTTTCCCTTTCAGAACCGGTTCAGGAAGTGAAAGTAACTTTGTAAAAAATACTTGCGAAAAAAATCGGAAAAGTAATCAAGGAACGATCTTAAAAAGGATCTCAGCTATCAAATGCAGCAAAAAAAAAAAAAAAAAAAAGCCAAAAGGCGAAAGAGTTATTAGAAAAATGCCACTTTATAGAAAAAACATTAGTTCGCGAGTGTCTTCACGGACAGAGACAGGACCCTTAATATCGTTTTTTTTTTTCCTCCGACGAAGACACAGATTAATACCTAGAATGTGGAAAGATAGTGTTTTTCTTACCTTGCTACCGGGACCGCTGTTATGAAAGATTTTAAATGCAAGTAATGGGTGATGAAGCTGATTCTGCTGCGTTGATATTTTTATACGATACAGGGTAAATTTATAGATACTATTATTGCTCCAAGTCTCAATCAATAAAATAAATTTATTATTAAGTTTTTTTTTTTTTTTTTTTTTTTTTTTTTTTTTTTTTTACTGTCGTTAATGTATAATTAGAAAATTCTCCACACATAACAGCCCCACCAGTGGCTGAGAGGTTCTGACCTCTCAACTGGTAGACGCCAGGTGCTGTGTTCGAACCCAATCGTTCGGAGTTTTCCGTGGTTTTCTTCGAACCTTGGATTTCCTTACGTAAATACGGATTAGGTTCCCTTAAAAAGACTCCCACGGAGGGCATCCCACCCCTTTAGGGCGAACATCCCAAGGTGGAGAAAATCGGCCGACATAAAATAAACCAAACCAAACCTCACATAACATATACCTAATTTGAAACCAAAATCGTTTTACTTGTCGATATATTAAATCAAAATTTCGTTACAAATTAGACATTTTTTATGAGAGTAGACCACAATGGTATTTAACTGGTCACATCAATTTTTTATCTTAATCGCATTTTTAAATAAAATAATTGAAATTATTTATGAAAATTTGCTCGAATGATCAGAAAAGTAACAGTGGACGTTCCCATCAGTAAAAGATGTTTGGACAAAACGTAAAAATTCTGGCATTTTTAACTTTTTTCAAAACTACATTATCTTTATAAACATGTTGAACAAATAAAAAGGTCCGCTAATTCGTAGTATGTATGATGCTGCCTACTCGTTCACAATATAGAACAAATGAAATTCAGGGTTGATACAATCGGCAAATTACCGTTCTTAAATTGATGGAAGCTTCCACGAACAAATGCATACTATTCTCCCAAATTGTGAATAAGTCACGAAAGAAATTTTTCAGCATACTTAATATTTTCTAATACTAAAGTATCCATTGTACCGGCCAAATAAATAAAAATGTAGCTATCAGTATAAAATATTCTTAAAATTATAAGCTGTAAACGAAGCTGAAGTCATGCAATTAAAATCATCATAATATAAACAATGTCTGGAACCCACCATTAAAAACTTCAAAAGCTCTCGTATAAAAAATATAGATTAGAAACAATAATGCAAGATATTTTCCAAAACCAGCACGCACATGCATATGATTATAAACCACCCACGATATATTAAGCACGAGATATGTGTGCATAACTGTGGGGGAGTTCAGTGTAAAAAAAAAATATATATATATATATATGTACGCACATCAAGTACATTGTATGCATTTTGAGGTACGCAGCATAACGAGATATTTTGTAAATCGATTTTTCACAAAGGGAAATGGACAATAATGTGTAATTTATAAAGAATTATTATTATTATTATTTTTTTTTTTTGGTGTTGTATCTTGACTGAGTGATTAAAAAAAGGGCAGCAAAATGAATATGTGTATTTTTTTCGGGGCAACGCCCTCTCGCATATGCACGCACGAAAAACATGAAACTAAGTACGCATGGAAAGATTTTTTTTATGTGATAAAAAACTGTGTTAAAATATTAGTAGCATTTGCTATTTAAAAGATGTACTTTTGAGCATTATTGGATCAAGTTTTCGTGTTTATTTATATTATACGAATAAACGTGTAGTATTTAGTAGGGAAAATGTAAGTGGCTAATAAATATTGACTAATATTTAGCAAAGTTATCATTATTTCTACTTCATTTCAAGAAAATATATTTTAATGACTTTTTTAAATGATCAAAGAAGAATTAATAAATATGATTTCCACTAAATTTCCTATTCAAAGTATAATTTTTATAGGAAGCATTAATGCTATCGTGATAATAAAACATTAGCATGAAGTATTGCATTGAAGTAAATGCATAAAGGTAAAACACTCAAGGAAAAAAAAATGGAAATATTTTTTGAGGTCACATATTCGGTATTGACATTGATTAAAAATACATAGTTAAAAATCAGTATAAAGAATCACTGCTATTCAATACGATCGCAGTGATCGCAGCCTTCGTGAATAAATATTATTTAAATAAAATGAATGAATTTGCAAATTTTTTTAGATAAAATGTCTTGCTAAAATGTTTAGCATTTGTTGTTTAGTAATTTGTTTAGTATTCCATTATGCTTCAAATGAAATTATCTGGATACTATACATATACGAGTTCATGAAGTAATGTAATTTCTACATTGCTCTGTGCATGATAGAACTAATATATGATACAGATTTTAATAATTAAAGCACCATTTAATACAAAAAGTAAAAACAAAATATTATACACTGTAAAAAAAAAATCTGTATAGTTACTAAGAGCTTTCTAGGAAACTGGGGTTCCCAGAACTTTTTATGTAACTGTTAGGAATTGATAAATTAATATATCTGTTTATTCACAGAAAATCGTTTGCAAATTTGTTATTGTGATATTTAATTTATTTATAATACGCGACTCGTTGCTATGGAAGCGAAGCTGTTTTTTTTCGTCTGCTTTGCTTTTATATTTTTTATCTTTTGAGATGAGTTAAAAGTTTAGATAAAAAAGTTGGCATCAATTTTTGATGGAATGTAAAAGAATTTTTTTAGAGAGAATGTTTACATTTTTTTGTTTTGTCGTGCGTGTCTTGAGTTTTATTGAAGAATTATGTTAATTTTATGAAAAGGCACGCAGAAATGCATAAAGGATCATCTTTCCAGTTTTTAGTATGATGATCAAAAATTATCAAGGTAAAAGCATTTATATTTTGTACAT
Source organism: Maratus speculifer (assembly GCA_964019185.1). Lineage (NCBI taxonomy): Eukaryota > Metazoa > Arthropoda > Arachnida > Araneae > Salticidae > Maratus > Maratus speculifer. The sequence continues at coordinate 283,135,710 of OZ025294.1, forward strand.
ATTATACATTTTGTACATAGTATGTAAATAATTTGAATTCAATATTTCTTTATTCTATAATTCTAAGTATGTAATAAAATTTTAAAAAGAAAATTCAAGAATATTTAGAAGATTTTTGAACCCAAATAAAGTTTTGATTGTTTACAGAACAAATCTGGCGCCCCGAGCACGGACATTTGAATAATACTGTTGAGATATTGAATTGTTTTTATAGCGTATAGTGTTTTCATAAGCTGTGCATTACTACTTAATTTTTCTAAGATGAATAAGCTAAAGAAAAAGCGTACACCACTACGTTCGTCATTTACCAGAACTTTAAATGTTTTGAATGAAGAAATTAACAGCGAGTCATTAGATAAGGACAAAATTTTAGACGGTTTTAGTAAATTAGAAAATTTGATTCATGAAATTAAATCTATTGATGAAGCTATAATTGAACTCATGTTAGATGATGATAAATGCGATGAAGAGGCTATTGAAAATGAAGTAGTGGAAAATGAAAATTATTCAGATCAATTTATTACCATTAAGCGTAAAGTTAGCGAAGCATTGGGTACAAATAAACGTAATCAAGATGATAGTGAAAAAAGCACAGATCACGGTTATTCCAAATCAAAGCATTATAAATTACCTAAACTAAATATTAAGCCATTCGATTCGCAGTTAATAAATTATCTTTCATTTTGGTCTCAGTTTCAGAAAATTCATGAAGACATAGATTTGGATAATAGTGACAAATTTCAGTATCTTATCCAATCGGTAGAACCTGGAACCAGTGCCAGGCGCTTGTTAGAGAGCTATCCAATGACCGCAGTTAATTACCCCAAAGCTGTCGAGGCATTTCAAGAGCGTTTTGGAAATAAAGATTTACTAATAGAAGTGTACGTTAGAGAATTCCTAAAATTGATTGTAGCTAATGTACAGGCGCACGGCAAAGATAAACTTCCCTTATCAGATTTATTCACGAAAGTCGAGGCATATTTAAGATCGTTAGAATCAATGGGTTTAAGTTTAGAAAGCAATTCGGCGTGGCTCTATCCCATGATAGAATCTAGCTTATCGGAAGATGTATTTAAAGCATGGCAGCGATATAATATTTCAATCACATCAAACACTGTTAGTAATAATAATGCATTGTCAACAAAAGCAAATATAGTAAGTTTGATGGAATTTCTGAAACAAGAAGTTGCAAACGAGGAAAGATTCAAATTAGCCAAATCGAGTTTTATAGAGCTGGGCTTTAAAGACAAACCTAAAGAAAAGTTAAGAAAAGCAGAAAGTAAAATACCTACTGCGGCAGGGCTATTTAGCGCAAAAGAACGCCTTTGTTTATTTTGCAGTAAATCTCATGAAAGCAAGGACTGTGTTAGGGCTAGATCTCTTTCCTTTAATGAACGGAAGGCCAAAATTAAGAATAAAAATTGCTGTTTAAAATGTCTTCGTTTTGGTCACCACGCTAAAGTTTGCAAAGTTTTTATTCGTTGCCACGTTTGTTCTAAACCCCATACCGAGTTATTATGCCCTGAAATTTCAATGTGTAAAGAACCAGAATATACAGTTAAGACCCCAGAAGTTATTCAAAGCACCATAGCAAGTAAGCAGTGTTCTGCTGAAGTAGCCCTTATGACTTTAGAAATAGTTATTAAAGGTCGAATAACAAAGAAAGTACGAGCGTTACTTGATTGTGGGTCGCAAAAGAGCTATATTTTAAAAGGTACAGCTGAAGAGTTAGGTTTACATCCCATTTCTTCTGAAGCTATTGTACACACTTTGTTTGGTGGTACGCAAACAAAAGCTAAATCTCACAATAAATTCCAAGTTGAGTTAAGTTCTTCTGATAGACAGAAACAAACGAAAGAAGTCTTAGAACTTTTGGATCAAGATATAATTTGTAACTATATTCCTCGGATACCAAAAGAATCAGTAATTAAAGAGCTTAAACAAAAAAAACTATGGATCACAGATTTAGGAGCAGGAAGTCCAAAAATTGAAATTTTGATTGGAAGCGATTACTACGGACAACTTCTTACTGGTCGAGTAAAACAGTTAAAGAGCGGTCTTACAGCAATAGAGACAAAGTTTGGATGGACACTTTGTGGTCGTTTAGAAAGTACATCACAGTCTTGTCTAAATTATGGAACTATGTTTATCACGAACCTAGCGTTAAAAGATATGAAGATTCCAGAATTATGGAAGTTAGAGACAATCGGTATAACAGATCCCTGTCAAACTTTGTCTAAAGCAGAAGAAGAAGAACTCGCTCATGATAATTTTATAAAAGAAGTTGATAGAAATATAAAAGGTCGCTATATTGTAGGTCTTCCTTGGATTAACGGCAAACGTGAGATTCCTTCAAATAGACACATAGCTGAACGAAGATTGATAAATTCAACAAAGAAATTAAAATCAATGAAAATGTTTGAAGAATATGCTAAAGTTTTCTATGAATGGGAAGAAGAAGGCGTTATAAGTAAAGTACCAGATGAAGCACTCAAGATTCCAGGACATTTTTTACCTCATCATCCCGTCATCAAACCAGATAGTCTTACTACAAGTGTTCGACCAGTTTTTGATGCATCGTGTAAGGTAGGGAGGTCTCCTTCTTTAAATGATTGTCTCTTTAAAGGACCAAACCTCATCGAACAAATTCCTGCAGTGTTAATAAGATTTCGTGAGAAAGCTATTGGGGTAGTAGCCGATATAAGAAGAGCATTTCTTCAAATTGAAGTCAAAGAATCAGATCGGCATTTCTTGCGATTTTTATGGTGGAAGAGTCCTGACGAATTTCAAGTTTATCAACACAATAGAGTAGTTTTTGGAGCAACTTGTAGCCCATTTTTGCTAGGTGCAGTTATAAGATATCATTTGAGTAATGTTGATGAAGAAAACAAACAGATAGCTGAGAAGCTTATGAAATCATACTATATAGATAACTGCGTTACTTCAGTCGACAATGTGCCTGAACTAGAAAATTTTATTTCAAAATCTACAGAAATCATGGCTGATGCGAAAATGGAATTAAGAATGTGGGAATTCGGACCAATTAAAAGTGAAGACAGCAGTTTCCTTAACGAAAAGAAGGTGCTCAGCAAAAATGTAACAACGATAGTTCCGGTTTTAGGGTTGAAGTGGGACACAATGGAAGATAGTTTGAAGATCGCTCATAAATTTAGTGATGAGATAGAAAATCTGTCGAAAAGAAAGATATTAGCTGTAACCCAGGGGATCTTCGATCCAATAGGATTTTTAGCCCCAGCATTGTTGCCAGCCAAACTGATAATTCAAGACGCCTGGTCAACGAAATTAGATTGGGATGCTCCACTTCCAGAAGAAATCCGGAATAATTTTCAAAAATGGTACAGCGAACTCAAGTATTTAAATGACGTGAAGATAAATAGACGTGTAGGCTATGGTTGTAAAGAAAAATGGTCTATTCATACATTTTGTGATGCAAGTACCAGAGCTTATGCAACAGCAGTTTTCTTACGTTGTGAAGATAAAGACGCAGTCTTTGTACAACTTTTAGGAGCTAAGTCTCGTCTTGCACCAAAGAAAAATGTAACCATACCACGTTTAGAGCTTCTTGCTTGTATTTTAGGAATAAGGTTGACTAAATTTGTTTTGAAAGCCTTTAATTGTATTTCCATACCAGTAAAGTATTGGACCGACTCTTCGACCGTTCTCGCTTGGATTCGAAGAAATGATCAATGGGGAACGTTTGTAGGCAATAGAGTTAGAGAAATTTGTAAATTTTCCGAATCTCAACAATGGAACTTCGTACCTGGTCATCTCAACCCTGCTGATCTACCTTCTCGCGGATGTAGTCCTAAACAGCTGCTGAAGATGAGATGGTGGGAGGGACCAGAATGGTTGAAGTTATCAGAAGAAAATTGGCCACATTCAGAAACAAGCCCCAACGAAGAATTAGTAATGATGGAAAAGAAGAAAACTTCAGTACCTACTCTTTTATGTTCTAATTCACATGAATTTATGATATATAGTAGAATTTCAAAATTTGGTAGATTTATTAATGTCGTATGTTGGGTGAAGAGATTCATAATGAAGTGCAGAAACAGAAATATATGTTTTCCATCAGAATTGTCAATTGAAGAAAAAGAAGATGCGGAAAGGTCGCTCTGGTCAATAATACAATCTGAAAGTTTTGGTAATACTACTGATGCAATAAAAGGATTAAAGGTTATGAAAGATCAAGAAGGTTTGTTAAGAGTAAAAACAAAGATATTAGAGCGGGATGACGAGTTTTCTTTCAGATATCCAATTTTATTACCATCGAAACATCATGTAGTGAATTGTCTGATTCAAGAATGTCATTTAAAGAATGGTCATGCTGGACTTCAAACAGTTGGATCCATTTTAAGAGAAAAATATTGGATAATTTCTTCTAGACGCAGCATTAGAAGTCAATTGTCTAAGTATTACAGATGCAAAAGATACTCTGCAAAACCATATACTATACCTCCAATCCACCTACCACTAGATCGAGTCAGAGATTCCAAAGTTTTTGAAGTTGTTGGAGCTGATCTTTATGGCCCTCTTTTCGTAAAACAAAAATTCAAAGTTTGGGTTGTACTTTTTACGTGTGCAATATATAGGGCAATACATTTGGAACTTGTATCCAGTCTCTCAACAGAAGGATTCATTCAATCATTTCGAAGATTTATATGCAGGATTGGAAGGCCATAGTTTCTTCGAAAGAACTGTCTCCTCTTAAATGGAAGTTCATCCCTCCAGCAGCAGCTTGGTGGATGGTGGGAGCGTCTGTTTATATGTGTTAAGAATTCCCTTGATCAGAACACTCGGTGCTTCAATTCTAACTTTTGAAACTTTTCGACTGTCCTCTCTGATGTCGAAGCAACAGTAAATAATAGACCTGGGAAAAGACTTTTTCTAGAACTCTGAACTGATTTTTCTAGAACTCTGAAATGACTTTTCTAGAATCCTGAAATGACTTTTCTAGAACTCTAAATGTTTCATTATTATTTTATTATTGCTTAGTTATTATCTTTATTTATTTTTATATTTTTTGTTTTGAATTAGTGTTTAATTTGATCAAAAGTGATCTTAAGTTTAATTTGGCTTCCGCCTAAATTAAAGGTGGGAGTATGTTAGGAATTGATAAATTAATATATCTGTTTATTCACAGAAAATCGTTTGCAAATTTGTTATTGTGATATTTAATTTATTTATAATACGCGACTCGTTGCTATGGAAGCGAAGCTGTTTTTTTTTCGTCTGCTTTGCTTTTATATTTTTTATCTTTTGAGATGAGTTAAAAGTTTAGATAAAAAAGTTGGCATCAATTTTTGATGGAATGTAAAAGAATTTTTTTAGAGAGAATGTTTACATTTTTTTGTTTTGTCGTGCGTGTCTTGAGTTTTATTGAAGAATTATGTTAATTTTATGAAAAGGCACGCAGAAATGCATAAAGGATCATCTTTCCAGTTTTTAGTATGATGATCAAAAATTATCAAGGTAAAAGCATTTATATTTTGTACATATTATACATTTTGTACATAGTATGTAAATAATTTGAATTCAATATTTCTTTATTCTATAATTCTAAGTATGTAATAAAATTTTAAAAAGAAAATTCAAGAATATTTAGAAGATTTTTGAACCCAAATAACTTTTGATTGTTTACAGAACAGTAACAACAGCAGCAAAAGTGCATATAACAGATTCAGATTTGCACTGAAAATCGAAAATTCTGTAAGACTACTAAGAATTTTTTAGAAACTGGGATTCCAAGAATTTTTTATGTAACTACAACCCATGTTACAAATAAAATTTTAGTAAGGTTACTGTAATTTTAGTAGATTCGTTTGTAAAGTTACAGATTTCTGTAGCTTTACAAAAATTAATTCTGTAGATTTAAATTTTTCCTTGTAAGGTGCACAGATAAAGTGTTAGTAAGCAAACAGATTTCGACAACTTTTCAAGTGTAGGATTACAGTTTTTTTTTCTTTTACAGTATAATAGAATAAGTTAAGTTAGAATACAAAAATATAAAAGTCATGAAATTTTCTTTTAAGTGATATAAACTTAAATTACACTTTTTGTTTGACGAAATATGCATTGGTCGAATAGATTTAAACATAAACATAATTATTGTTGTGCTATTTTAAATTTCTACACGTTTGTGTATTTCAATTTCATTGCAGAATGTGAAAATGAAGGACTGAACAATTAATAAATTACTGTGCGAGATTTAATGATGCTTAATTTACTAATGCAATCTCATTCTATTTGACGCAGTTTACTGAAGAATCCACCCAAAGTTCATTTTTCAGTATGCAAAGTAAATGGAGTTCAACTTCAGCAATTAAACAACAGGGGTTTTTAAACAACTTCCGGTTTATGTCATTTCTTACACATATACTATACATTGGTTTTAATTAATAGTAGATATAACCAACCCTTAATTCGGTATGTTGAAGGTTGTTTATACCGAGGTTTGACTTTATACGTAAAATTAAATTAATTTTCTTTTCTTTTCTTTTTTTTCCTTTGAATTTGAAGCGTTTAAGGATTTGAGGACGATATTTCTGGATATTCTGCTCTTATATGTATCCAGAAAGAAGTAACGAATTTTTCTTTGAAATATAATTTGCTGTTAAAAATTGTCATATCTTTTTAAATATATGAAATAAAAGACACATTTTTATGACAAAACTCGCTAAGTGTTTCCACCAAACACACACACCAGTGGGTTGCGAGCCATAAGTTGGGAATCGCTAACCTAAAGGTACATAGCTTGTATGGGATGTATACATTTAAGGAGCCTGCTCAACGACTTTAGGTAGTAAAATCGTATAATGACTGCTATCCTTCATCGAACCTATGGATTACGATACATCAGGGACAAAATTATACATTTGCATAAAATTCACATGTGGATAAACACAAATCATTCAATTTTACCGGTTACAGTTACTCTAGAAAGTTAAAAGGTCTGTAGCAAGGATGGAGACGATGTGTGACAGTAAATTAGTTATTAGCACTATTTACGAACAATCATATTTACCTTTTTTAATCTCTGAAAATTGCTATGAATTCTGTGATTAAATAAGGGGAAAATAACCATTCGGAAATAATGGCAAGAGATGGGCTATTGGCAACGAGGTTCACCACTTCCATTGTATATAGAGTAGATTATTTTCATTTTATCACAGATCTTATTTAGAATGTGTATATTCATCTTTAAGGGATATATTTCAGATAAATTCGACGACATGGATATTCCAAATAGATCATAAGAAAAAAAATGCTGAGAAATATCATTTCATTAAAACCTCCCAGTAATTTAATTTAATATAAATTACACATAAATATTCCTCTTAAATGAAAGTTTATATTTGCATTCATTAGAATTTTCTGATTTTTTTTCTTTAATTTCCTCTTAAAGTCATGGTGCATCATAAAAATTGTAACATATGGACATTGCGTTTTTAATAAGAGTTTTTCATGCTGCACTGCAGTTCGCTAACTATATGATACGGGGAAAGAAAGATTAATTTGAAGTGTAGGAAAAGTGTTCCTAATGTTAAAATTGAAATTTACGTGTAATTCTAAGCTTTGCCCAATCTTATTAATTAGGTGTGCCCCGTCATGCATTAAGACTGAATTGGGGAAGATGAATTCATCAACCGATTCCCATTAAGTCTCAATATTAATTTTTTCTTCAAGTCGAAAGCGAAAAAAAAAAAAAAAATGAAACATAAAAAAGAGAAACTATTTTTTTTAATCCCAGAGACCCACAGATTTTTTTTTTCCTCTGGAAATATTAGTTAAAAAAGTAAGTAAAAAATCTGCTCTGGCGGATAAACACATTTTTTTTTTCTTCCTTGAAATAAGCTTGCAAACAAAGAAAAGTGATTAGTTTTTCAAAGAGAGAACACTGTTTATTTTGGAAAATTGAAGAAATAAGAGAGTATTTTATATTAAAAGTTTTTTTCTTGCAGCGATAGAGATAGAAAAAAAAGGTTATTCAATTTGTCTTAGAGTCAATTAATTCTCCGTTGCATTTCATGACTAAGAAGTTAGTGATTGAAAGTTTCTTTAGTTGTTGTCCTAGCTTATTTAAATTCATGATTGGTCACAAAGAACATTTAAGTCAAACAGATTGTTCAAAGAATTAAAAATCAGGAAAAGATTTAAAGAATTAAAAATTAGACTCAATATCGATATTTATACTTTCAGGTCATTCTGTTGGAATAATTTTAATTCATCCAATGATGTTAAATTATATTTTTCTGATAGCAATTAAGGAGAGTGGAGGAGAAATCTTGGCGCATATTAGTCAAGTTTGCGCAATATTTTACAAAATTTTTGGACAGAAAAAAAAAGATTATTCAATTTATCTTGGAGTCAATTAATTTTCCGTTGCATTTCATGGCTAAGAAGTTAGTGATTGAAAGTTTCTTTAGTTGTTGTCCCAGCTTATTTAAATTCATGATTGGTCACAAAGAACATTTAAGTCAAATAGATTGTTCAAAGAATTAAAAGTCATGAAAAGATTTAAAGAATTAAAAATTAGACTCAGTATCGAGACTATAAACATATTTATATTTTCAGATCATTCTGCTGGAATTATTTTAGCTCTTCGTACAATGAAGTTAAATTATGTTTTTTTGATAGTAATTAAGGAGGGTGTAGGAGAAATCCGTACTACTGCGTTAAATTTGGTGCCATACTAGTAAAATTTGCGTAATATTTCACAAAATTGGGAGGCAGAAAAAAGATTATTCTATATCTCTTAGAGTCAATTAATTCTCCGTTGCATTTCACGGCTAACAAGCTAGTGATTGAAAGTTTCTTTAGTTGTTGCTCCAGCTTATTTAAATTCATGATTGGTCACAAAGAATATTTAAGTCAAACAGAATGTTCAAAGAATTAAAAATCAGGAAAAGATTTAAAGAATTAAAAATCAGAGACAGTATCGAGACTATATCAGGTTTATACTTTTATATCATTCTGCTGGAATTATTTTAACTTTTCATCCAAAGATGTTAAATTATGTTTTTCTGATAGCAATTAAAGAGGGTGGAGGAGAAATCTTGGCGCATATTAGTCAAGTTTGCGCAATATTTTACAAAATTTTCGGACAGAAAAAAAGATTATTCAATTTGTCTTCGAGTCAATTAATTCTCCGTTGCATTTCATGGCTAAGAAGTTAGTGATTGAAAGTTTCCTTAGTTGTTGTCCCGCTTATTTAAATTCATGATTGGTCACAAAGAACATGTAAGTCAAACAGTTTGGTCAAAGGATTAAAAATCAGGAAAAGATTTAAAGAATTTAAAATAAGCAATAGTATCGAAACTATATACAGTTTTATATTTTCAGATTATTCTGCTAGAATTATTTCAACTTTTCATAGAATGATGTTAAATTATGTTTTTTTCTGATAGCAATTAAGGAAGGTGGAGGAGAAATTCGTACTACTGCGCAAATTTTTGCGCCATGCTAGTCAAGTTAGCGTAACATTTTAGAAAGTTGGGGGACAAAAAGAAAGATTATTTAATTTGTCTTAGAGTCAATTAATTCTCCGCTGCATTTCATGGCTAACAAGTTAGTGATTGAAAGTTTCTTTAGTTGTTGTACTAGCTTATTTAAATTCATGATTGGTCACAAAGAACTTTTAAGTCAAATAGATTGTTCAAAGAATTAAAAATCAGGAAAAGATTTAAAGAATTAAAAATCAGAGACAGTATCGAGACTATATCCAGATTTATACTTTCAGATCATTCTGCTGGAATTATTTTAACTTTTCATCCAATGATGTTAATTATATTTTTCTGATAACAATTAAGGAGGGTGGAAGAGAAATAAGCACTACTGCATAAATTTTGGTGGCATACTAGTCAAGTTTGTGTATTATTTTACAAAATTGGGGGGGGAGAAAAAGAAAGATTATTCAATTTACCTGTTTTCATCCAATTAATTCTCCGTTGAATTTCATGACTAAGAAATTAGCGATTGAAAGTCTGCTTTGTTGTTTCCCAGCTTATTTAGATACATGATTGGTCACAAAGAACATTTAAGTAAAACGGTTTGTTCAAAAAATTAAAAATCAGGAAAGAATTTGAAGAATTTGAAATCAGAGATAGTAAGTATCCAGACACTCCAGATTTATATTTTCAAGTCATTCTGCTGGAATTATTTTAACTTTTCATTCAATAATGTTAATTTTTTTCTGATAGCAATTAAGGAGGGTGAAAGGGAAATCTTGGCGCCATACTAGTCAACTTCAAGCAATATTTTACAAAATCGGGGACAGAAAAAAGATTATTCAATTGGCCTTGGAGTCAATTAATTTTCTGTTGCATTTCATGGCTAAGAAGTTACTGATTGGAAGTTTCTTTAGTTGTTGCCCCAGCTTATTTAAATACATGATTGGTCACAAAGAACTTTTAAGTCAAATAGATTGTTCAAAGAATTAAAAATCAGAGACAGTATCAAGGCTATATCCAGATTTATAATTTCAGGTCATTCATCTGGAATTATTTTAATTTTTCATAAAATAATTTTAATTTTTTTTTTCTGATAGCAATTAAGGAGGGTGAAGGAGAAATCTTGGCACCATACTAGTCAAGTTTGCGCAATATTTTACAAAATTTTCGGACAGAAAAAAGATTATTCGATTTGTCTTCGAGTCAATTAATTCTCCGTTGCCATTTCATGGCTAAGAAGTTGGTGATTAAAAGTTTGTTTAGTTGTTGTCTAAACTTCTTTAAATTCATGATTGGTCACAAAGAACATTTAAGTCAAACAGATTGTTCAAAGAATTAAAAATCAGGAAAAGATTTTAAAAACTAAAAATCAGAGACAATATCGAGACTATATCCGGATTTATATTTTCAGCTCATTCTGCTGCAATTATTTTAACTTTTCATTCAAAGATGTTAAATTATGTTTTTCAGATAACAATTAAAGAGGGTGGTACAGAAATAAGTACTACATAAATTTTGGTGCCATACTAGTAAAGCTTGCCTAATATTTTACAAAATTGGTGGCACAGAAATAAGATTATTCAATTTGTCTTGAAATCAATTAAATCTCCGTTGCATTTCATGGCTAAGAAGTTAGTGATTGAAAGTTTTTTTAGTTGTTGCGCCAGTTTATTTAAATTCATGATAGGTCACAACGAAGATTTAAGTCAAACAGATTGTTCAAAGAATTAAAAATGAGGAAAAGATTTAAAGAATTAAAAATCAACATCGAGAATATATCCAGATTTATACTTTCAGGTCTGCTGGAATTATTTTAACTTTTCATCCAATGATGTTAAATTATGTTTTTCTGTTAGCAATTAAAAAGAATGGAGAAGAAATCTGTACTATTGCATTAATTTTGACTCCATACTAGTCAAGTTTGTGCAATATTCTACAGAACTGGGGGATAGAAGAAAGATTATGATATTTTCCTTAGAGTCAATTAATTCTCTCATGGCTGCGAAATTAATGATTGAAAGTTTTTTTAGTTGTTATTCCAGCTGATTTGAATATGTGATTGGCAACGAAGAACATTTAAGTCAAACAGTTTGTATAAATAATTTAAAATCAGGAAAAGATTTAAAGAATTGAAAATTAGAGATAGTATCGAAATACTCCAGATTTATATTTTCAGGTCATATTGCTGCAGTTGATTTAACTTTTCATCCTACGGTGTTAATTCATGTTTTCTGATATCAATTAAGGGTTAAGGAGGAAGACGATAAATTCGTACTGCTGCGGAAAATTTTATCCCTTACTGAGCAAGCTTGTCTAATGTTTCACAAAATTTAAGAAGATGTTGCATTGTGCAACAATAAACGGCTACTCATAATAACTCAGCAATTCCACACGTATAATATTGTTCAACCGTAGATTAACCTGTAACTGCTGTGATCAAAATTATCGCAGAGATACTTTGAGCAGTCTCTGAGGCCATTTGATGGGCAGATGAAAGAAAGGTTCGATTAACTCATATAATACGATTTCTGTACTAAGCTATATGCAGAAGACTATTATAAATAAATTTTACATATTTATAAATTTCTAGCGATAGTACTAGTGTTTAAACTAAACAAAATTTTACTAGTATCTATAATTAATCTAAAAATAACAATTTGAATAAAGAAATTTTTAAAAAGCGACTGTCTGTGATACAGCTAACAGCAGTTAAGGATTAATTGAATCAAATATTAGCGCAATATATTAGTCAAGTGAGTTCAATATTGCATATTCAAGATATGTAATACTGAAGTATTGTACAATGCAAAGTGATTCAGAACTTAGTCATCTTATTCAGTCAAAAATATAAGGTGTGTAACTCCAGCTTAAACCTTTTTTTTTCTGTTTATAACTTTAAGAGCAATGAAGGTATTTTTAACATAATTTTCAACAATCATGCTTTGCTTTGTATTAAGAGCAATGCCATCACGAAAAGTTCTGGAAATTTATAATAACTTGAAAAGTAATATGCAGTGTTGAATTCAGACACTTTCCTCCAGGAAGGATTTCATTCGCTCCGGGGGGGATGTGGCCCCGGGCACCCCCTGAATTCAACACTGGTAACCAGGGTTGGAAAAAAACCAGGTTTTTTTTAAAAAACCCCAAAAAAACCGGGTTTTTTGGTTTAAACCAGGTTTTTTTGGTTTAAACCGGGTTTTTTTTAAACATCCTTTTCTATTACATATACATGCATATTTATTGATAAAAATAGACATTGTTGAATTATAAGTAGTATAAATGCATTTGAAAATAATTTAAATTAAATAATTATAATTAATTATGTAGAAAATTGAAAAAAACATATTTTAATTTAAATAGTTATTAGTAAAGTCTTATGTTCAAACAATAAGCTACTCTACACAGTAAAACATTGATGCTTTGAAAATCTTTATAAATAATCTTTTTATTACTTATAAGAAACATTTGATGTAGTTTGTGAACATAATATTCTTTTCTACAATTAAAAAATAATAAATTTGAGATTGATCTTGGGGGGTTTTGTATTTTGAGAGACAATTTGAAATCAACATTTATGGTCATTAGATTTAGCAGATTACTGAGGGGGGGGGGGGATAATTTGTTATTATTAAAATACTATAACTAGCACCCAATTTTTGAATACTCATTCAACTTCATATTTTGATTTTAATTCTTAAAGATAATCTCCCCAATAGAAAAAAAAATTCTTTTATAGTTTCACTAAAATTTTAAACATAATCCAGTTATAGCTCCATATTCAAAAGCATTGTGCATGTTATGATAGATTGCTTTAAATAATCTGCATTTTTTAAATGAAAATATTTTATACTAAATACAGAATACCTATTTTTAATCCATTTTATCTTTGATCAATTCACATATTCTAAGATTTTTCGTTAGAGTAATGGAATATGGTCATCAATGCATACTCAATTTCACCCTATACATAAAAAACCCCTAGCATCACTATATTTAATACATTTTGCTGAAAAAAAGTGTTAAACATAGAAAATATTTATATCCAATAATTTGTAAGTCTTAAATTGTAAATAAAAATGAGAAAATATCATTAGATTTTTTTCAAAAAAACCAATTGGTTTTTTTGAGAAAAAAACCAGTTGGTTTAAACCGTGGTTTAAACCATGGTTAAAACCAATTGGTTTAAACCGTGCCAACCCTGCTGGTAACATGACATCTAAAGTCAGCTACATCCCGAATATCGATTATCCAGTTCGGAGCTGTTTGGTTTGGAGCCACTGATATCACTTACAGAGATATCTTTACATTTTGCATAAATGTAAGTAGTTTGCAAATTTTATCGCAATATTTTCATTATTGTTAAAGTTATAAACAAAAATTTGAGTTCATATTAAAGTGGTATACATTATCATCTTCATAATCTCTATCATGGATAAAACCTATAAGCTTGTTCCGGCCTCAATCAATCTCTTTCGTGGCCTTTCTCTGTCTCTGTTTGCTTTTGGATGGTAATTGAAAGCTGCTTTTGGTATTCTATCAGAAGTCATCCTTTCTAAATACTCCTTTTATTCCCTCCTGTTATTCTCTATTTTATTCAATATTGGCATAATCTCAAGTTCTCATCTGATGTAATCATTCCTTATTTTATCCATTGTTAAGTATCCTTTCACACTTCTCAAAAATTTTACCGTTATCGAGGTTGTATCTTTCTTTCGTCATTTTTTTTTGTAAATGTCCATGTTTCATTTCCGCATAGTAAAATGGGTATTGCCATCGTTTAAAAAAATTCATTCATGTGTATTTTCTTGTATTCCGAAGAGGAGTTCTTCGGTTCGGAAATGGGATGTACTGTAAAAAAGAAACATGATTCGCCATTTACGAAAATATAATATAACCACGAACAAAAACATACAACAACCTCTTACGAGTTGCTCCGGATTCGAAAGACGGTTCTTTATCATTAGAGAATTTAGAAACCAATATAATTTCAAAATTTAAAGAGGCATTTACAAAATCAGTTTCTTTCGCGGACACTGATTTTCGAAAACGTTTCCATGTAGTTTTTTTTAGTACTAGTATAGTAGTAATTTTATTGTTGATTTCAAGATTAGAATTAATATTATTTTTGGTACCACTTGATTATCCCGTCGACAATTTCGCCAAATTACACAAATCGGCAAACAATTTGCCAAAATATAAAAATTGACATATTCTTCATTTTAAATAACAAAATAACAAATAAGTTAGTGACAAATCTATAAAAATACAAGTAAAAAGTCGAATTAAAAATCACTTGATTACGCAACAAACACGTGCATGGTGATTAATGTCAAGTGAATGTGACATTTACAATCATCCATTACTGGCATTTAATCTTATAGTTTGGCGATAGCTGTTTGATCGAAGGAATAATCAAATAGTACCTTATTTTGTTAATCTTTATACAGCTGAAAATATTGTTTTATTAAAAAATGATAGTATCCTAAAACAGATATTTGATCAAACTAATTAATACCTTACAAAATTCACTCGAAAACATTTCTAAAAATTAATGGCAGCATAGAGGTCTGTACGGGCCCGGGCTTGTCCTGTGGCCCATACCCGGACCGGCCCACGGGCCGGGACGGACCGATAAAAAATGTTTTCGGGCCTGCCGGCCCGTTCTGAAGATTTAAGCAGAAACGATAAAATATGAGCTATTTTCAACGAAGATGGTTTTAAAGAGAATAAGTATAAATGTGCGTCACGAACCATACTTGTTTGACAGCATCAATATAAAAATGTACAGTGTAGAGGTTGGCATCGTAGAATTACATTGTGTGTAACCCGTTTTAATATTTTTTTTTAGTTGACTCATGCCGGACCGAGATCAAGCTTGCATTACTTTTCTACATATAGACTGACCGGACCGGAACTAGACTTAATTGTTCTCAAGATCTGTAGGGCAGAAAACATTATTTGTAAAATTATTAACAGCGATAAAGAACTTATGTTACCTTAAACTTTGGATATATATTTATTAATGGTTTTTAAATTAATTTCTCAATAATGCGAAAGTTTGACAAATTTTCTGATTAGTTTAAATTGTAAAAGTATAAAAGTGATAAGCCTAACTATTGAAGGGATTTGGATATTCCGGCCCGTGCAGACCTCTATGGCAGCATAAGAAACTTGGTTCTGAGATTTTTTCTTTGAAGACAAAGATCATTTTACGGAATTGTGGGTAAGTTCGGTAGCTGAACAGTTCGGTAACAGTTTTTCTTGTATTTATATTAAATTCTCATAAATTAAGAAATCTTTCCTTTTCTTACAATGCAGGTTTTAGCATATGGTAGAAATTACGGGATTTTAATAGAAAAATATTTGGTTTTCACAGACAAAAGTGCTCCAAAGTACTTGAAAAACCAAATATTTATCCGAAAATGTTTTATAAATTCGATTTTCATACTTAATTCCGTTATTTTATTTTTATTCATTAATTTACTCTTTTTTTAACAAATAAATTATTTTTAATCTCTACTTAAAGTTGAAATCCTTAAGAAAAGAATTAAAAAAACCCTCTTAATTGGCAATATTTTTGGCTAGAAAATCAAGGCACAGCCGGCTTCATATTTATAAAGAATGAAAAAATCCTTAAATTGGTAATATTTTTGGCTGAGAAACCAAGGAATAGGCGGCATCATATTCATATCTAAACCTGGGTAATCATTAAATTTCAAAAATATCCTATTAAATACAAAACATTTTATGATAAGGATGTTTGCCTCAGCCATCTTTAGATACGAAAACTGCGGATCACTTGCTCATTATCTTAGCACGGAAATCACGTTTCATTCTTAGATCTTCTTTGTTTTTCTTACTTGTTGTAAGTCTATTTCTAGTACTTTTTTTAACATTTACATTTAGTTCAAAACTGTTCATA
Organism: Maratus speculifer; assembly: GCA_964019185.1. Classification (NCBI taxonomy): domain Eukaryota; kingdom Metazoa; phylum Arthropoda; class Arachnida; order Araneae; family Salticidae; genus Maratus; species Maratus speculifer. The sequence continues at coordinate 283,152,102 of OZ025294.1, forward strand.
AATTCAATTTGTCTGTCTACTGCCTGGCCGTGTTCTAATTCATAACATTCTAATTCATAACTTATAACACTCATCATGTAACATTTACACGGACACTCAAAATACGTAACATTACAGCCTATGTTGAAAATTGTTTGAGATGTATTTTAATAACGAGATTACACTATTTCAAACATGTTCAGGGTCTGTCTAACGCAAGGACATAAGGGGAAGCTGCCTGGAGTCCCCCTATTTGAGTAGGCCCTAATTCCAATGTCAGGTAAAAGTTTTTTTGTGAAAGAAGAGCCAAATTTAAAATAATTCCCAGAAGTTATCAAAATTCTTCTTTACCTGGTTTAAAGGGTTCTCTTCTCCTTCCCCATCTGCTTCCATTATTCATTACCCCCCCCACCCCCCGAAGGTACCAGTAGTTACAGAACTAATGATTCAGAATAACTAATGATTAAAATTTTATAATTTTTTTAGATTGGTTTTAGCTTAAACTTTTGTCCAAACAATGGCAACAAGCATTAGGGAAAATAAATACATCTATGTAAGAGAAAGGCAACATACTCGTAGAATCCATATCACCCCTCATATTCAAATTAAAATTTTATCCTAAGTAAGGTAATTCTGTACCTCATCTAAAAATTGGTGATGACTGCAAATGTGACAGCAAGTGTTGAAATTTGTTGTTATTATTATTAGATGCTGCCACCACTTGTCTTTCAACCTGTGGAATCACCAAATGCACGTTGAATGACAATAAGATTAAATTAAGTAAAAACGTTTTTAGCACAAATATCCAATAATGCCTGAAAGAACTGTATTTATAATTTAACTGTTCACATTTATTCTTACAATCCTAGTGCATTCTCTTAAACTTATCTTTCTTGTGCCAATCAGTATATGGATGTAATAGTACTTGGTACGAAATTTATGCATACATACAACAGGTATAAAATCTAGTTTTAGTTACTTCAGAATAATTAACGACAATTTTCAAAAGATAGAAAACCTCTCACCCAATAATAATATTTTATAGAATTAATTTATCAATTACATACAGTTGTACTTTCAATGAGATTAATAATAAAAGTATAATTTTTATGAATTTTTTTTTACAAATGAATAACATTCAAGTAATTTTTTCCTGATGCACACTATATTTTTGTACTTTATAGTCAATCTTTTTTTTTCTCTCTCTCTTTCTTTTTAATTTTAGATTTTTCATTTCTGACTATGGTTGCAAGAAGTCCATCCAAGCCAAGACTGAAAACTTTTTTTTAGTATCAGGAAAAACCAAATTGAAATGGGTTAAAAGTTTTCTATGCCATATATTATGGCTAAGAATTGATCACTTACAATAAAAGGAAATAATTAAAAGTTCTTGATTGTAAAATTGCTATTATTTAAGTGTATAAAGTAGAATTTACTATCAGTCGAAAATCTCACCAAGACAGAAACCAGTCCTGAGACTGAAGGTTTTGCACCCATGTTTTTGACTTCCATTCTTAAGTATATATCAGCAGAAAATTGGAAGAAACTCTGGAAAAAATATATCATCAGAAAGTTATATTTCCACCCTAAAAAATTTGCCCTTGTCAGTCGTTGAAACAAGCTTGCTGTCATTTCTAATCCACGCCTCCAGGAGGCAGCATGTTACAGAAATTTTCTTAATATACGTATTTTGCATGATCACTTTAGAAAATTTCCGAATATAGGGTAAACAGTACAGTTATTTGCACCTAAAATACAACTTTTCTGTTGTGAGACTCGGTGTGACTTAATTTTTATAGCTAAAATGAAACCAAAATTTAATCTAAAACAATTAAAGATGCTATTTTCTGATAACGCATAGATAAAACAGCTGAACCTAAAAGTAAATTAATTAAAAAATATAAATGAGTGTAAGACAGAATTCATAGTTATTGGCACCCCATTTTTAGTTATTGGCACTTGATTTGACAGTTATTGGCACCCTCCAAAAAATCATCTACATGGATGCAAAGACTAAAGAGATCAATAAACTATTTGCATGTACATTTAATAATCATTTTAATTATAATGAAATTAATTATATTAAGTGAAATTTATATGAAATTGACTTATTTTGTGCAATTTTTAATAAAAAATGACTGGAAATATAGAAAAGCTACAAAAAAAAAAAAAAAAAAAAAAAAAAAAAAAAAAAAAAAAGCCGTGACTCTCTCTCTATCTTTTTTTTTTTTTTTTTTTTTTTTTTTTTTATCATTTTTACAAGAGAAAGGTTCTGGATTCATGAAAATTTTTTACTTCTAGTTTTCGATGGATTTATACATTTTAGGGGTCAGAGATACCAAAGCATGTTTTTACAAAATGCCTGCCTGTGATCCTTTGTCTGTATGGATATATGTGACACAAATTTTGCAGGCACTATATCTCAAAAACTAATGTACAAAATTTAATAAAAATTTATATTCAGTTAGTCCCTGATATAAATTGGTGCTGATAACATTTCGATGTAAGTCGCTCAACAGATAGCATATGATGCATCATTTACAATTTCCTCAATTGCTCAATCTCTGGAATTAATTCACGGATCAAACTGCAGATTCTGTTAGTCTTAGTGCTTACATTTTGTTGTAAATCGCCTAACAGGTAGCGCTGCAATTTTCACAGTTTCCACAATAGTTTTATCTCAAGAACTAATGCATGGATTTTCATTAAACTTTAGATTCAGTTAAATGTTGCAGAATTTTGAAGTTTCAATTTATATCAACCAATAAGTAGCGTTGCTATACTGAATTTTGCATGATTTTAGTAACAGTCATATCTCAAGAACTAATGAAAAGAATTTCATATCATCAGAGTCTCATGGTGAGCAAACATTGCTATTTAATTTCGGTACTAAGATAGTGAATTTTGAACTACTATTAACATTTAATGAGATAGAAATATAAGTTTTTGATTGTTATATCTGACAAGTTTACCATTATACTTACTTTTAATTCAGGTTTTTTGTACCTGATTTACTATCCCAGGATATATTTTTTCTTCATGCTTTACAAGAACATGACAATTAATTGTAAATTCACTTGAACTATTGTTGTCACTATGATCATAATATAGATTGATATAAATGTCCAAATCAGATGACTCTTTTAATTCAAATTTGGCACTTTTGTTCTGTTTCTTAGCTTTTAAATTTTCTGTTTTTTTCAATTCCCTTTTACATTTTCGCTCTTTTTTAGCATCTTGTTCCACTTTCTCCTTCTGTTTAGCTTTAAACATTTCTTTCCAATTCATTCTACTCATTACAATGGTGCTCAAGCTATTTTTAAAAAAATCTTTCTCCTCTGAAATATTAGGCCAAAAACGAATATGTAACGATGCGATCATACACTTAGTGATTGTTCATACCGTTGATCTTATGTCTTCACTCTATATTCTTTGCTGCATATATTCCTCACCAAATTGCATCCTATTCTTTGTAAGAGTGATAGCAAAAATAAATCTATATGGTAAAGAATGTGTAGTTTCCCTTCTGGCATTTTTATTTTGATTAAGACTTAGAATTGGTAAATCTAATGTAGGCTCAGCAGGCACATACATAGCTACCAACTTTTACGCATTTTTGCTACCACTAAAATTTTACAGAACTTTTCCATTTGTTTAATAATAAGATTTCGACGATTAAATAAGACAATATTTACTATAAAATTTTGTGGTATGAAAAATGCGTAATAGTTGGCAGCTATGCACATAGCTCCATCAAAAGCATTGCTACCATGAGTACATCTCACATGAATATTTTAAAGCTATTTTTTTTATCCAGTCTTCGTTAATCGATGCAATTGCGTCTTGAAGAGATAGTGCAAAATATTCCTTTGAAGCATGTTATATAAATGTTTGCTATACCATTCTAAAACGACTGCCTTCCATGCTGTTTTTAAAACTTTGAGTATTGTAACATTGCATGGTTATAGGATTTTAATTGAATTTTGGTATAATAAAATAAGAATTACATCCTCTTTTCAGCAAAAAAATTATCTTTAAAGACAATTTCCCCTTATTTAACATTGAAAAATTTTGTTATTAAATATTTTATATAGAAATAAATAAGTTTATTTATTTATTTATTTATTTATTTATATTTAGAAGAAAAATATATTTAAATTAAAAAATGATAAACAGTTAGTATATTAACTGAAAGTTTGACATTTTAATCACTGAAACAACATAGTTATTGGCATCCCCATATCAGTAACTTGGCACCGGTGACAATAACTGTTAATATTTTATATTTTAATTTAAAATGGCTGGTTGGCCATTTAAAAGTGTATTACTAGAAATAAAACGCACAAAATACCTCATTTAAATTTTTTCATGAAAACTATAGTTATTGGCACCGGTGCCAATAACTGGATTTGTCATAGTTAACATAGGCAGTAATTGGCACCCCCCCCCCCCCACCAAATAAATATTTAGCAACTTTTAAAACCAAATCAGTATTATTTAAGTTGTAGGTGTTACATATTTATTCAAAATGATCAAACTGGGAAGAAAAATGAAAAAGAATATACTTTTTTTTTTATAAAAATCTACAGTGTATCCTTAACAAATAATGAAGAAAAAGTGACAATTTCTAAAAGGTGAGACACTCCTCTGAACATTATTTTTTTTAAATATGATGCACTTGATTTTTATTCATGATATTACTCAGGTAACTTTGAAAAGGAATGAACTAATCATTAAAATTATTTTCAACATCAAAACTTTTTTAGTTTTCTTAATATCTTCATTGAAATCCAAAGGTGCCAATAACTGTACATAGTGCCAATAACTGTACATAGTGCCAATGACTGTATTGTTTACCCTACTTATTTTGCATTATCATTTTAGAATTTTTCCTAATACACATATTTTGCATGATTACTTTAGAAATTTTCTCAATATACATATCATGATCACTTTAGAAATTTTCCAAATATACTTATTTTGCATGATCATTACAGAAATTTTCCAAATACACGTATTTTGAAAGATCACTTTAGAAATTTTTTCAACATACGTATTTTACATGATCACTTTAGAAATTTTTCCTATATACGTATTTTGCATGATCACTTTCCTTTCCAAGCGCAGCTTTTTTAAATGTAAAAACATCTCTTAATAAGCTTCGGGTTTTATCATTACATTTTGAGTTTTGTTTATCGTTTTCCATTATGTACTTATTTGAATTATTTTCAATTAAAATAATTTATTAATTACATATAGTTATACATTAATTATATTATATACAAATGTATAATTTTTATTAGTAATTTTTTACAAATGATTTGTGTTTACGTTCCATTTCATAGTCAATCTTCGCTCATTCGTCTCTGTTTCTTTTTTCTTATTTCTTTTTTTAAATTCTAGATCATTTTTATTTCCTACTTCCACTTTTAAATAAATATCAAGAGAGAGCTTAGCTAAATATTTCCTCCCGCAAAAATGTGCCCTTGTCAGTCGGTAAAACAAACTCTCTCCGTCTCCAGGAGCCAGCGTGTTGCAGGAATTTTCCCCAATATATTTTGCATGATCACTTACTTTCCCCTTGCATTTTTCTTTTCAATTTAAAACGTCTTTTAATAAGTCTCGAACCTTCATCGTTACGTTTTCGAGTTCAATGTCTCACGTTTTCCACTATGTACTTATTGAATAATTTATTAATTACATACAGTTGTACATTCTTTAGATTAATAACAAATGTACAATTCTTATTAATAAATTTTTACAAATGATTAGTGTACAATTATTAATTTTTTTTATTGTTGTACAGCTATTACTTTATATTTCGTAGTCAATCTCTCACCCTCTCTGTCTGTTTCTTTTTTTCTATTTTTTTTAATGGTAGATAATTTTTATTTCTGACTTCTATTCTTAAATAAATATCAACAGAGAACTTAGCTAAATATTTCCTCCCTCAAAAATGTGCCTTTGTCAGTCGGTAAAACAAACTCTCCCCGTCTCCTGGAGCCAGCGTGTTGCAGGAATTTTCCCCAATATATTTTGCATGATCACTTACTTCCCCCTGCATTTTTCTTTTCAATTTAAAACGTCTTTTTAATGAGCCTCGACCTTCATCGTTATGTTTTCGAGTTCAGTGTCTCTCCACGTGCGTGTGTCATTCATTCAACGATCTTGCGTGACAACATCCTCGAAGAGTCTGATGGGGAGGGGAAATATTTTTTATTCGATTTTTTTTCATTCATTTCATCGTTCAGTATAGAGAATAGATAGGAATAAAAATATAAACAAACAGTGAAAAATTAAGAATAGATTTTTTTTTGTTCTTGTTCCTAGTCGAATGCGAACGATAATAATGTAATGCTATATGTCGTTTACTATTCCGATTGAATATTTGTATTCTCTTTAATTATTATTTTTTTTTCTAGGCGCTGTCTGGTGGCTATTGTTTAATTGTAATTTTGTAAAATTATTGTTCAAGGAAACGCATTAATTTCTTATACTTCGAAGATTTGAGAGAGATTTACTCTAATGATGTGTATGAAATTTGAATGTAATACACTGAGAGATTTATGCGTATCGATAATGTTATCAGGTTCATAAATTCAAACACTGAACAAGCTTCTTCGTTTCTTTTCTTACTCTCTCTCTCTCTCTTTAATGAGCATATTTCTTCCTATGAACAGTTGTATCGCGGATATTGTAAAAAAAGAGGTCAATAAATACAATTTGAATTTCTCATAGCTGTTAATTATTAATACCAGGTTTACTCGCATAATAATCGCACTTTATTATTATTTATTTATTTATTTATTTATTTATTTTGCCAATTTTTTACTGTGGAAGTCTACGTGCGATTATTATGTAGCAAAATCTACTACGCAATATTGCACACTAATGCTAAACATTACTGGTATTAAAAAACACATTATAGTAAAATTCGTAACTTAGTAACTTACCAATTCCAAATTGCTGTTTATTAAATGCCATTTTTATTATTATGGTAATATTTCTATAAACCTAAATTTATAGACCTAACCTTTGAGAAAACTATGATGAAAAATTCTCATAGTAAATCATTTTCATTGAAGGTATCAATATCGATCTTTAATAAAATAAATTAATCATCTAATTTCAATCCTGGTTAATAGCCTTTAAAAAGTACATTATAAAATTATTAAAAATAAATAAATAAATAAAATAAAATAAAGTGATTTGCGTTTGTTTTTTACAAGTATTGTTAAAGCTTAAGTCGCTTATTATAATAGAATAGACAAAAGCAGATCATCAAAAGGTACAATTAATTATTGAGTTAATTTCAAATCTTAAAGAATGTCTCACAAAGTTAAATAGATCTATCATTTTTAAAAAGTATACAACGAAATTTTAAAAAAGATATGCATAATGACATATTGTAATTCCAATAGAATTACTTAAGACAATTTTGTGACAGAATGTAATAGAAAGATCATTCATCACAAATATTAAAAATTATTTACTTAAAGACGTATTTATTTAAATAACAATTAAAAACATTGATTAAAACTACAACCGACAAGTTTCTACCACCCTGTAGTCATCATCAGGGTCATTTAACGGTATGAGAGAGACAAATTTAAATTTAAAAAAAATTGTCTCTCTAATACTGTTAAATGACCCTGATAAAGACCAAAGGGTGGTCGAAACTTGTCGGTTGTGATTTTAATTAATGTTTAAGTGTTTTTAATTGTTATGTAAATAAATAAGTCTTTAAGTAAATAATGTTTAATTTTTGTGATTAACTTCAAAGCGTAATAGTTCTTTAATTTAAAGCTCATTTAATAAAATTAATTAATCAGCTAATTTCAATTCTGTTTAGCAGCCTTTAAAAAGTACACTATAAAATTATGAAAAAAAAAAAAGAGTTTGATTTCGCATTTGTTTTTTGAAGTATTGTTAACCCTTAACTCACTTATTATAATAGACTACAAAAAAAAAAAAAAAAAAAAAAAAAAAAAAAAAAAAAAATCATTAAAAGATATAATTAATTATTGAGTTCAAATCTTAATGAATGCCTCATAAAGTTAAATAAATCTATCATTTTAAAAAATACATACAACGAAATTTTAAAAAAGAAATGCATGATTACGCGGTACGTTTTCAAGAGTATTACTTAAGACAATTTTATGACAGAATTTAATGAAAAGATCATTTGATAAAATAAATTAAAGCTATTTCAATCCCGGCTAGTAGCCTTTAAACAGAACACTATAAAATAATTTAAAAAAAAAGTTTCATTTTGCATTCGTCTTATGAATAGTATTGTTGTATTGTTAACCCTTAAGTCACTTATTATAATAGACAAAAAAAAAAAAAAAAAAAAAAAAAAAAAAAAAAAAAAAAAAGATTATCAAGAGATGTAATTAATTGATTAATTGTTGAATTAATTTTAAATTTTAATGAATGACTCTCAAAATAAATAAATCTATTATTAAAAAAAAAACTTGTAGAACGAAATTTTAAAAAGAAATCCGTTCTAATGCGTTATAATTCCATTAATATTACTTAAGAAAATTTTACGAGGGAATGTAATAAAAAGACTATTTAATAACATAATCAGCTAAATTCAATCTTATTTAATAGCCTTTAAAAAATATGAAAAAAAAGTTTGATTTCGCATTTGTTTTTTGAATAGTATTGTTAAGCATTAAATCACTTATAATAAAATAAAATAAAAAAGATCATCAAAAGATATAACCAATTATTGAGATAATTTCAAATCTTAATGAATGTCTTATAAAGTTAAATAAATCTATCATTTAAAAAATTATACAAAGAAATTTTAAAAAAGAAGTGCGCGTTGCATTTTCAATAGTATTAAGGTACCCTGGGGTAATAACGCCACGTTAAGGTTCTAGCAATTTTCACGGCTCAGTTTTAGTTTATATTTTTCAAACAAATATATGATTTGATACAGCAACTCATTGACTATCTATATAAAAAAAATAATTTAACAGATATGAATACATAAAATGTAATGGCGTGATTTCTTGACCAATGCTATTTGGCGTTATTACCCACCTATATGGGTAATAACGCCATGCAAACAAAACAATGAAATAAGTTGGATTAATTGCATGTAGATTGCCCAATTCTAAAAATACAAACTCTCAACTGTAGAAATTGACAAATTGCATCCTAAGCTATTGAAAATGTTCCTTTTTTCGTGAAAGTGTAAGAAAAATAAAGGTGTGGTGTGGGGAGGGGGGGATGAGGCAAAAGAATATCAGACCGTGAGCTTCTTTTTGCTTAAAAAGGAGCATTTAAATAGAATTATTGGAAACATTGCACAGTTTTAACTGTGTTTATTTGAATCAGTATTTAGGATGTAGCTCTGCCACTGTAGGGAATCAACCGGGGTAAAAATTGCAAGGATTGGCGTTATTACCCCGTTATAGTTATTGCGCTGTACATTTTAAATTACAAATTATCTCGAGAAGATATCCAAAATCTTCAACAACATTTTGAAAGGCCATGAAATGTACTACAAATTTATGTAATTAATAAAGTATTTCCGGATAAAAAAAATAGTCTTCACATCACAAAACGTATCTCGCAAATTTTAGATCAAGCGTTAATTTTAGCTGCTTGTAAAAACAATAAGACCTAAAAATGAAACAAATTAACTTGAAGCTGTTTTTTGCGATTTATATGACTCAAAACCCTTCTGCGCAGAACACATGGGTGTCATTTACCAGATTATTTCATAATTATGCGAAATATTGCACTTGGCGTTATTACCCTGTCTGGCGTTATTACCCCAGGGTACCTTATTTAAGACATTTTTATCACAGAATATAATAAAAAGATCATTTAATAAAATAAATTTATCAGCTAATTTCAATCCTGATTAACAGCCTTTAATACTTACACTATAAAATTTTGAATAAAAAAAAAGGTTTCATTTCGCGTTTTTTTTTTTTTTTTTTTTGAATAGTATTGTTAAGGCAGCAGTTATACAGTGAAATTTTAAAAAGAAATGCATGATGACGCGTTGTATTTTCAATAGTATTACTTAAGACAATTTTGTGACAGAATATAATAAAAAGGTGATCCAATGAAATAAATTATCCAGCTAATTTCAATATTGGTTAACAATTTCACAAAGCTAAATAAATCTATTATATTTTTAAAGCACACTATCAAATTTTAAAAAGAAAAGCGTGATTCAGCATTGCTTTTTGAACAACAATGTAAAGAAATAAATTAGTTACATAACTTTATAACAAACAGCATCACAAAGTTTAAAAAAATCTGTAGCTTAAAAAAAATTACAAATTTTGAAAAGAAAAGCAATATTTTATGCTGTCTATCTAGAAAATTAATGTTTAAGTTTTGGCCACTTATTGTTGTAAAATATAATAAAAATCATTTAAAAGAAAAATTCATTTGTAAGTTAATTTTGACTCTAACTGAAAGTCACAGAGTTTACTAGAGTTCAATAAATTTATAATTTTTAAAAATTATACAATGGAGTTTTAAAAAGAAAAGCATGATACCCATTGTCTTTTGAACTGTATTTCTCAAGGCCACTTTTGAATCAGAATAAAATAAAAAAAATCATTTAAAGAAATAAATTAGTCAGCTAATTTCAGTGACAGTTAATAGCTTCAAAAAGTTAAATAAATCTATAGTTTTTAAAAAGCACGTTGCAAAATTTTTGAAAGAAAAGTATTATTTCAAGCTGGCTATTAAAAAATAATGCTGAAACTTAGGCCACACATTGTTGTAAAATACACTAAAAATAATTAAAAGGAATAATTAATTTGTCAGGTAATTTCAATTCTGATTAAAAGTATCAGAGGGTTCAATAACTTTATCATTTAAAAAAATTATGCAATAAAATTTCAAAAATAAAAACGTGATACCGGGTTGTCTTTGAATTCACAAAGCCACTTTTGTGTCAGAATAAAGTAAAAAGATCATTTAAAGAAATAAATTAGTCAGCTTATTTCAATCTTAGTTAAACGCCTTAGAAAGTTAAATAAAACTATTATTTTTTAACAAGCACACTATAAAATTTTTAAAAGAAAAGGTGGTCTTTAGAAAGACCATTTTGTGATAGAATAGAAGAAAAAGATCATTTAATGAAATAATTAGTCAGCTAATTTCAATGCTAGTTAAAAGCCACACAAAATTAAAAAATATGTATTAATAATCTTTGTATCATTTTTTTAAGCACGCTATAAAATTTTAGAAAGAAAATCATGATTCCACTTTTCATCTTTTGAATAGTATTGTTTAAACCACTTTTGTTACAAAATATACTTAAAAAGATTATTAAAAGAAATAGTTAATTACTCAGCTAATTTCATTGCTGGTTAATAGCCCACAAAGTCTTCTATTTCCCACGCGGAAAATACTTGAATATTAGATTCAACCTAAAAATATTTCATACAAATAAGAAAAAGATTGATTCAAAGCGGCGGAAAAATAAGGTACTTCCTAAAGATTAGTAAAAAATCCGTGATGATAACCTTTGGTGAGTCCGCTTACGGCAAATACCAAAATTAACTACATTTTTTTAAGTTTTAAGAGAGATAGCAAGAAAAAAATTTGTAGGGCAAAGTCAGAATTCCGAAGTCTTCTTCCTTACTATTTCCTCAGCTAAATTAGTCATTAAAATCGTTCATCGAATAATTGAGTATTCCATATCGAATAAGTTGCCAAATCGGCAAGAGGAAAAAATTTCAAGAAGGGAGACAGATTTAAAAAAGTCATTAAGCAAAAGATAGAACATAAATTTTAAGCTGAATCAAATGAGATAGATTAATTGCTTTAAGACGGAGATATAAGTATCCCCACTTTCCACTTACTTTTCGCTACCGAGCAATTTTCGCGTCCTTCGACTCTTTTCATATCGTGAGGTACAAAATAACATTCGATTATTTTTTGTCCCTTAGATAGCATTAAAGTGCTCAATGAGTACAATGTAAGTTATTTTTAACAAAACAAGTGCTAATTATTTCATCGCTTTACCCGATTATTAATCATAAATATTAAAGCAACATATTTGAACAACACATCATTTAATACTTTATAAGTCCATAGAGCTGATAAATGTGATGAATGAATTACTAGCTAAAATTTAACTGTATATGCTTTTAAAGTATTTTTTTTAACGTACTCAGAGCTTTTTTAAAACATAAAAGAAATAGTTAATATTTTAAAACGCTGTCAAGCGAAATTTAAATACTATATTTCTTTAAGAAAAATTATGTTTTAAGCTATTTTTATTAATATTCAGAACTTTTTTAAATGTTAAAAGAAAAAGATAACATTTTAAAACGATGTAAAGCGAAATTTAAATACTACATCTCTTTAGGAAAATGATGGTTTAAGAAATTTTTATTAATATCTAGAACTTTTTTAAAGCGTGAAAGAAACAGTTAACATTTTAAAACGATGTAAAGCGAAATTTATATACTACATTTCTTAAGGAAAATAATGTTTTAAGCTATTTTTATTAATATTCAGAACTTTTTTAAAAGGTAAAAGAAATAGATAACATTTTAAAACGATGTGAAGCGAAATTTAAATACTATATTTCTTTAAGAAAAATGACGTTTTAAGAAATTTTTATTAATATCCAGAACTTTTTTAAAAGGTAAAAGAAATAAATAACATTTTAAAACGATGAGAAGCGAAATTTAAATAAATATTTCTTTAAGAAAAATGACGTTTTAAGATATTTTTTATTAATATTCAGAACTTTTTTAAAAGTTAAAAGAAATAGATAACATTTTAAAACGATGTGAAGCGAAATTTAAATACTATATTTCTTTAAGAAAAATGATGTTTTAAGCTATTATTTATTAATATCCAGAATTTTTTTAAAGGGTAAAAGAAATAGATAATATTTTAAAACGATGTGAAGCGAAATTTACAAATTACATTTCTTTAGGAAAATGATGTTTTAAGATATTTTTAATAGTATTCGAAACTTTTTTTTAAAATTAAAAGAAATAGGTAGCATTATAAAACGCTGTCAAGCGAAATTCAAATACTATATTTCTATAAGAAAAATGATATTTTAAGATATTTTTATTACTATTCAGAACTTTAAAAAAAAAAAAAAAAAAAAAAAAAAGTTAACATTTTAAAACGTTGTTAAGCAAAATTTAAATACCGCGTTTCTTTAGGAAAATGGTGTTTTAAGACATTTTTATTAATATTCAAAAAAAAAAATTTAATGTAAAAGAAATATGTTATGAGTAAAATATAAAGGTGAAATGATTCATTTAGGCATCTTATTTTAACTTATTAAACAAAGAAATTTTGTTACATTAATCTGAAAGTGTTGTGGAAAGTGTTTCATAATCTATGCCTCACGCATGATTTTTCTTCTTTTTTTGTTCATTTTCAAAAGAGTGTTTCGAAAGTATTCAGATTTTTTATGACGCTATAAAATAAATATCAAACAGGTTGAATTTTCTACACTTTTTTCTTAAATAAGCCTGATTAATTGGTTTCAGGAAAGTCCGGAACACAAAAACTTCCAAATTTTCTATTAAAAAAAAAAAAAAAAAAAAATTAAAATTTTTGTAGATTTTTTTCTACTTAAAATGATGCTTAAGTCATGCTTCTATCATAATTGGAACAGAAAATATTAATACTTTTGTTTTGATTTGTTTTCAAAATCTTGTTTTCAAGCAATGGTTGGCGTGAAAAAGACTTCTTGTAAAAATGCGTTTTTCTTCGTGATAGATTTTTTTTTTTTTTTTTTTTTTTTTTTACAAAGTTGCATGCTTTTTTTTTTTTTTTTTTAAGTTTTTACTTTAAATATTTTAATTTTTATTTAACTCGATATTTTTAAACATTCTGAATCAGAATTAAAGTTTAGATATTTTTGTTTATTTAAATGAAAAAAAAATCTACAAATAACTTTTTGAGTTCTAACGCTTTTAAATTACCCCAATTTTAAATATTTTAAAAGAAATTATGATAAGTCTGATCACGTGATTTTGTTTACAAATATAATGATTAATCATCACAAAAAGTTTCAAAATTTTAACTTAATAAACAAAAATTATTTTGAAATGTGTCCCGGAACCCCTTAAGAAGGAATTTATAAATATCCAACGACCATTTATTTTTCGCTACGGTGCAATTTTCCCGCCCATTAATTCTTTTCATATCATTAGGTATAAAATATCATTCTATTATGTTCCGTCTCTTGGATAGTATTAAAGTTTTCATTATTTAAGTTCAGTATTAAAATGTTCACTATAAGTTATTATTATTTTTTTTTAAATAACTGTAATTGTTTTGTCTCTTTGCTGGATTATTATTAATGTAAATGTAAAAGTAACTAATAATTTTTTTAATTCTATAGAATTGTATATCAAATTTGATTCATACAAATAAATGCAATATATTTCCCCATGTGCTGTACATTTGTGCATAATATAAGTCACAAGAAGAGCAATGACATGTATTAAATAATGCAAATTTAATCTTCTTAATAGAATTTGTATACTAATTATTCTTTTTTTTTTTAAACTAAAATTTAAAAATGTTAATTAACGATTCAATAGTAACATTTGTTTTTCATTATTATTATTTGAATAACTGAACTCAAAATTTTGACATAAAATAGTGAATAGTAATATTCTTTGAAGGATGCAAAATTATAAGAAGATATATTTTTTTCTTTTTTGTATTACAGATAATATCAAATAGCTCTTACACAAACTTAAAAAATATATGCGATAACACATTAGCCTCTCTTTTATTCTTTCTTTCTTTCTTTCTTTCTTTTTTTTCTTTTTTTTTTTTTTTTTTTTCAAAATTCCATAGGATTTTTCTTTTTAATAAATTCATGGTTAAAAATTTAACAATCAGCATACTTTAAAATATTTTTACGCTTATCAGAATATTAAAAACACAGTAGAGATATATGATAATATTTTAAGTTAAACATCTGAAAACAGTGATGTTGATTCGAAATACAGTGAAGGGAGAGGTGGAATAATTGTACACAACGATTAACGGGAGGTATTTTAATAATTCACTATATGAAGATATAATAGGAATCATCAATGCTCATGGAGTTGCAAAGCGATTAGACTTGCTCGTATTTTCGATACGCGATATTCGGCGTTCGAGGCTTGATCATGATGTATTTATACAAATGTAAATATGCCATTAACTATTAACGATTACCAATATACACAGAGAGGATTTTTTCATTGGCATTTGCCTATATCTTGAGAAGAACCGAGCTGGCATTTTAACATCTTGTAGTCTGACGAAACACATCATGAAAATATGTTAATATCCATAACTTTCGCATCTGGACTACAGAATACTGTAGATTCATGAGCTCTTTTATATTAAGAGCTTATACTCTTTTAATGATACCATTAAAGATATCATAAGTTATAGCATTTGCAGGATGAATATAGAGTGCTAATTTATACTTTTGCGCGAGTACGTGGTGTAAATTTTGTCAATGAAGACGTGCCCTGTATTGTAAAATTTATGCAATATGTTACAATGGAAATCCCGTTCAAAATTTCTATAGAGACCATTAGGCAACATTATTAGCATGTTGTGCAAGTTCACATGATCTTCATTATCAGATTAGACTCCAGTAGATGTCTTGTTGCTGGATTATTTGAATTCGCACATTTACCGAAAAAAATCTTTGTTACATTGTTGTAAAAATTCACTGATGTGATTTGTTCGCTGCGCGCACCGGTTTGAATGATGCTATCTATGCATCTATATGTGATTCTACATTGTGACATACCCCGTCATTATGATACCTCTATAATGTCCTGTAGAGGTATAGTATCTATAGATGTACCTATAAATGACAAATGGTACGACTGTTAATTCAAACTTCTTAATAATACTTTTTTTATTGTTGGAAAATATTTCATAATCTATAATCTAATCATAATCTATTTCTGGTGCATAAATTTTCATTATTCTACATTGTGGCATACCCCGTCATTACGATACCTCTATAATGTCCTGTAAAGATATAGTACCTATAGATGTACCTATAGATGACAATTGGTACGACTGTTAATTCAAATTTTTTAATAATATTTTTTTTATTGTTGGAAAATATTTCATAATCTATAATCTAATAATCTATTCATAATCAAATCATAATCTATTTCTGGTGCATAAATTTTCATTATTATTTATTATACTTATACTTATTCAGATATATTATTAATTTAATAGTTCAGTGGAATTCATGGAATTTTCATGGGAAAATATCAGTATTTAAGAATGTAGTACCGACAGTACAAAAGAATTTTTTTAAGTTAAATTTATGTGTAAATTAATGTGTATTTCAATGATACTTCCTCTGAAATTTTGTTTGTTATTCAGAATTGAAGAATCAAACAGTGGCTAATTTCAATTTTGGTGCTCAAATTTTAAAAAATGACAAAAAGATATTGCCGGATTTACATAACGAGTCTCACTATTATATCAGTAAAAGATAAAGTACAAACATCGGTAAACATTATTTTTCATTAAGAAATTTGGTAAGAAAAGACTTAAAAAGTCAAACCTATAAAAGTAAAAGCTATTATCCTACAAAAATTTAAATGTTGACAATGTACTTCTTTTTTTTTCTTTTTTTTTCAAAGATCAACAGCATCCTTTTCTTGTATAGATAAATGTCATCTGCAAATATCTCCTCTGCTCCAACTTCAAAACGTAACATTCGAGATTATTCCCTTGTTCAAAATTTTCCCTTTAAAACTCTTCAAAGAAGACACACTTCATCGCGAGCACTCTATAAACCTGCGCTTGAAAACTTACTCAAACAACTTCGTTTTTAAAACTCTCAACTTGATTGACAGAATTTTAATTATGATCTCCGCGAAAAGTGCTAAGAGGAATGCCAAACGTCTGTGCGCCGCCAACAATTTCGGCCAACTAAAAGAAAAAAAAAAGATTAGATTGTAAAGAAGGAATAAAAATTAAAATACCTCACTAAACGAGTAAAAATTTTCAAAAGGATTAAACAAAGGGGGAAAAGGAGTAGAAGGTTAGAAACGGTCGAGCAGGGAAAAAATGCACTTGTGAAGATGATCTTTAAGCGCCAGGTTTTCCGTGCTGAAATAGCGGGCAAATTAAAACGCCAAACAATGGGAGGCAACAATTGGGAGCTGTTAATTCCTTGAGGAGACACCAGTGTTGGTGGTGTCGAATTATTAGTTGCCGGGATATGAGCATTAGAGGTGTTTGGAGTTGGGGATTCCTTCGATTGCTGATGGGTAGAGTGCGAGGGAAAGTATGTGATTTATGGGATGGAATGAAGCATTTTGAATCTATAAAATAGGTTGTAGGGATTTTTTTTTTTTTTTTTTTCATTAAGTTTTCAGTGACATGGAATTTGTCACATGTTAAAGCAATGATATGCTTGATTTTTTTTAAAGGTTATTGTAAATTTTAAAATTATGTAACAGAATTGTTAAGACTTTTGAAGTAAGAATTTTTACAAGTACATTTTATTATGTGCAAGATTTGCAACAATTTACAACTACTTAAATTTACATCTTCCAAAAGTAAATTATTTTTGACACTTTCTAACAATGACTTTAGTTTATCTGTATGTATGTAATCTTAACTTTTGCAAGCATGCTTGGATTCCTATGAAGTTTGAATATGCTTATAATTACTTTTATTAACGATTTAAAGTTCTTTTTACAAAGATGTTCAAAATAATTCCGATACATTATATTTCATCGACGCTTATTATTTCAAACATATTTTAGTAGCATTATACAATTTCAAACGTAATGAAACGTTCTTGAGATACACGCAAAATGATTCTTATGAAAAATATTGCATTTAATGTTTATAGTAATTTTACAGAATTTATATTTAGATACAGGGTTAATGTTTATAGTTACATTTACTTTTAATTTATTGGGAAGAAAGACACCAGTGTTGGTGGTGCCGAATTATTAGTTGCCGGGATATGAGCATTAGAGGTGTTTGGGGTTGGGGATTCCTTCGATTGCTGATGGGTAGAGTGCGAGGGAAAGTATGTGATTTATGGGATGGAATGAAGCATTTTGAATCTATAAAATAGGTTGTAGGGATTTTTTTTCCCCATTAAGTTTTCAGTGACATGGAATTTGTCACATGTTAACGCATGGGTATGCTTGATTTTTTTAAGCTTATTGTAAATTTTAAATTTATGTAACAGAATTTTTGGGACTTTTGAAGTAAGAATTTTTACAAGTACATTTTATTATGTACATTAAATTTACAACTTCCAAAAGTAAATTATTTTTTAAACTTTCTAACGATGACTTTAGTTCATCTGTATGTATGTACTCAAAACTTCTGAAACCATACTTGGATTCCTATGAAATTGGAATATGCTTATAATTACGTAAATTGACGATTTACAGTTCTTTTTACAGAGATGTTCAAAATAATTCAGATACATTATACTTCATCGACGCTTATTATTTCAACTATATTTTAGTGGCATTATACTTTTTCAAACGTAGTGAAACGTTCTTGACATGCAAGCAAAATGATTCTCATTAAAAATAATGCATTTATTACTATTATTTTAACACAATCTAACTGATTGGTAAAGTTATCATATGAACTGATTATTTCCAACTGAGCGAAAAATTGCCCAGGCCGGGAATCGAACCCGGATACTTGGCTTACAAGGCCAATGCTTTACCTGTTAAGCTAACTGGGCGATAACCGGCTGGGATTTTTCGCTCAGATAACCTTATTGGCCATAACATCTGGTCTGTCATTTAGACAGCTCGGCAGAATAAGCCGCAGGTAATGGAACTCCATAGAACGATGGACACGTAGATATACTATTATTTTAACACAATCTAACTGATTGGTAAAGTTATCACACGAATTGAATATTTCCAACTGAGCGAAAAATTGCCCAGGCCGGGAATCGAACCCGGATACTTGGCTTACAAGGCCAATGCTTTACCTGTTAAGCTAACCGGGCGATAACCGGCTGGGATTTTTCGCTCAGATAACCTTATTGACCATAACATCTGGTCTGTCATTTAGACAGCTCAGACAGTCATTTAGACAGCTAATCCCAGCCGGTTATCGCCCGGTTAGCTTAACAGGTAAAGCATTGGCCTTGTAAGCTAAGTATCCGGGTTCGATTCCCGGCCTGGGCAATTTTTCTCTCAGTTGGAAATATTCAATTCGTATGATAACTTTACCAATCAGTTAGATTGTGTTAAAATAATAGTATATCTACGTGTCCATCGTTCTATGGAGTTCCATTACCTGCGGCTTATTCTGCCGAGCTGTCTAAATGACAGACCAGATGTTATGGCCAATAAGGTTATCTGAGCGAAAAATCCCAGCCGGTTATCGCCCGGTTAGCTTAACAGGTAAAGCATTGGCCTTGTAAGCCAAGTATCCGGGTTCGATTCCCGGCCTGGGAAATTTTTCGCTCAGTTGGAAATATTCAATTCGAATGCATTTAATGTTTACAGAAATTTTACAGGGTTTATATTTATATTTATATACAGTGTTAATGTTTATAGTTATATTTACTTTTAATTTATTGGGAAAGAAGACACCAGTGCTTGTGATGTTCCATTATTAGTTGCCGGGATCTGAGCATTAGAGGTGTTTGGAGTTGGGGATTCCTTCGATAGCTGTTGGCAGGCATGAAAGTGAGAAAGGAGAAAAAAGGAGGGAAATTTTTTTTTATCTACACAGTGGCGCCACACTCTTATAATTTAAGATAAAATTAAATGTGACTGCATGTATGATTGTTATTTTCTTTTAGAAAGTATTAACAATACAGTCAAGTCTCTATATAACGAAATCCACCGTTCCAGTAAAAAAATTCGTTATATAGAGAAATTCGATGTATAGAGAATGATGTTAAAAATCGTATTTAATGTGTGAAATTTGAACAAATATTATTTTTGATCTTTTGAATTAATAATTTGAAATGTTTAAAAGTAAACATTAACCTAACATTTTATTTCTTAATTCTTTTAGCTATTTTAAAAAAGAGAACAGACATTTTTTTGAAAGCTTAATGAAAATCAAATAAGGAAGACTTGCATTAATTTCAGTCAAAGAAATCTGTGATTTTTTGTTGTTTTGATTTTAAAATTGTTACGCTCGAAAAAAAAAATGCTCAAATTTTAGCAAAGAATGAAAAATTGTAGTTAACATTTTCCTATATTTGAAAGCCTCTCTTATGTGCCTCTCATTGATTCCTCTCTTACACGTGCATCAATCCAATTGACTCTGTTTTGAGAAGGATACGGAAAGGTGTGTGGGAGATGGGATGAATTCGTTGGATTTAAAGAACAAGGAGATAAGTAAAGTAAAAAAAACTCAGCACTGATGATAAATCAAAAATAAGTGATGGAAAATTGATTCCATATGATTTCGAAGCCTTTTAAAACTGAATAAATTAAGACCAATTTATGAAAAAAATCGTTATATGGAGATCGATATTTCGCTATATAGAGACTGTTTTTAATGTAATCATGCGAAAAGGGAACCGTTCCTACTAAAAATTCGTTATATAGAGAAATTCGATGTATGGAGTTTCGTTATAGAGAGACTCGACTGTATATCCAAATATATCTAATCAACTTATGTGAAATACACAGTCATTAATTTTCCAAAACATATAATATACTGAATGGTTTAACTGTTAAATTCACTTCTCCCCTTCTTTTCACAAAAATCGTCGAAAAATTTCGTCAAAATCGCAAAAAAAAAAAAAAAAAAAAAAAAAAAAAAAAAAAAATTAGTCAAAAATTAGTCGAATTATTTATCTTCTCAAACAGTTTATTCTAAAAAGCGAGCTCTATTGCATTAAGCAAATTAAGCAAGTCGAAAGGCATTCGAGATGAAATTAGTTTAAAGTTATATATGCAATAAATAAATAAATAAAGTTTTTAAGTTTACTGGATTGCTTAGCAAGTGCGAAATTTTATCTTACAACGAATACACAATTTTAAACGTAAAGATGTAAATAAGTTGGCAGACATGCTTATAGAAGCGATTAGGAATCGAAATTATTTTTCCATTTTTTGATAAATAAATTGCATATTCAGTTATAAGCATTTTTCTCCCTTCGTTGGCTGTTTTTTTTTTTTTTTTTTTTTCTGCTTCCGTCGGAAAATTCAGTTCACAACGCTAAATTTACTAGTATTTTCTGAGCAATCTATTATGTTTACCCCTCCCCACTCCCACCAAAAAAAAACAAACAAACAGAAACGTCTTTTGATTGCATAATTTAAATAACAACACCTGCCATTTTTTCATGCGTTTTTGAACAAAAATTATTTGACACTTATGTCATAAAGTTGCACCTTTGTATTTAAAAACAGCCTTTAAAGATTTACAAAATTTTTCATGCTGTTTTTTTTTTTTTTTTTTTTTATTACAAAATTTAATTTTTTTTGGATGTTGACCTTATTATCTAAAAGCATATTGACTCCTCTTTTTAAATATTTCTCTAGAAGTTTCTTTCTTGTAAGATTATTCAACAGTCAAACTACCTATTCATATAAAATTGTTCATTAACTATAGTCCTAACTCTAAAACTACTTAGTTTCATCTTGTAAGTTC
This sequence comes from Maratus speculifer, assembly GCA_964019185.1. Taxonomy (NCBI): domain Eukaryota; kingdom Metazoa; phylum Arthropoda; class Arachnida; order Araneae; family Salticidae; genus Maratus; species Maratus speculifer. The sequence goes on from OZ025294.1 coordinate 283,173,699, forward strand.
TTTCCAATTTTTTAATTCTGTCTTCACATCATCGCAACATTAGGAATATATCCGAGCTAATAAGTCCACACGCTAAAAGCGTTTAATTTCTGTTTGCTTTCTGCTCCATAACATGGTTATTTTTCAGCGAATGAAGGAGTTTTCTTTGTTTTTTCCTGAAAGTTGTTGCGACTTTTTCACTCTCTTTTTCCTGTTAGATTGTCCTATGTCACGACCTCAGCGTATAAAGGATACTTTTTCACGAAATTTGAGCGTAATGAAAATCAAACATTAGTGTTCATGTTTTAGATCCATTTGCAGGAAAAATAAATTCTTTCTAATGGTCATTGATAATTAAACAGCGGAAACTTATAATTGGATACATAGTCTGTGAGATGTCAAACATTGAAAAACATCAAAAGCTTTTTTTATGTATATATTTTAGTACAGGTGTACCGAAAATTGTCAGATTTAAGGGCTAAAATTAAATAAGTTAAGAGAAATGAAAATAAAAATTTATAATCGTAAATTTTAACAGTTATGCAGTCAATATTTAGGATACAAGCCTTAAAATTATGTAAAAATTAAATTTAATTATAATTTTTTTTAAGTTAAGCTATTTTTCGAAAATGACCACCGAATTTATAAATGGCATTATAAATTAAAACCTGCTCACAACCAATCAGAAGCAAACATGCTTGGATAACACATTCTTTTTTTTTCTTCCTTACAAAATTTTCAGTGTTCGTAATAATTTTTAAATCAGTTTAAAAAAAAAAAATATTTTTTACATACTTAAAAGAATGTTTTTTAACTGAGTAAGAATTTTTAAATTTTGGATTTGTTTATTTACAAAACGTTAATGTTTTATTTATTTATATATTTATTTTTTCGATTGGATGTTGGATAGGGGTGGATGTCACAACAGAAAATAAATATCATTACACTCAGAAAAGAAATAATATTTTAAAAGATATTTTACATATGACTACCTTACATAAGCTGTACTTTTCTAGCTTACATTTATAAATTTCATTCGCAATTTCCAAATTGAAACCTCCAGTATAAATAGGTTAAAGACATAAATAGTTAACTAAGAAAAATGCAGCTGAACTGCTTATTAGAAAACTTTAAATATGCGAATATTAGTCTGTTTCCTCAAAGAATTTTTAGCATATAACGCTATGATTTCATATCTATCAGTTCCGCATCTTTTCAAACTTTCTGCTCTTTATTTTAAGACTCATTTACTGATGATCAATTATTTGAACTTCCTGATATGATATACGAAAAGAGAAACTATTGCACAGCTTCGGAGAAGAGATATTGACGGGAAATTTTAATTTTAAAATTTTCGAATTAGCGAATAATCAAAAAGTGCTCTCGGAAGTTTTAATTGTCTGGAAAATTGCCGACTTTAAACTTTGGCTCTAATCTATTCAAAACTCTCATTAGAACTTACTTTAGTTTCAATCCTAATTTAAAGTCTAATCCTCCAGAAAAGTTTGATGTTCAGAATGTAATTTTTCCTGAAGATGTTTTAACTTCTTCTTGTAACTTTGGAGTTTCGATCGCCTACATTCAACAGTTCTACTTAAATTATAAATATATATATTTCAGTTTTCCAGTTTTAACTGATAAGTATATTTTATTAATTTTCTTTTTATGTCTTCATCTCTAATTGTTTTTGTATAGTAATGGTACTTTTCTTAAGTTTATTTTCTTCAATTGTTTACGATTATTTTTAATGTTTATTTATTTTTTTGCAATTATAAGCATTTCTCTTTTTCTAGGGTTTTTAATTTTAACTGTTGAATATATTTTATTAATTTTCTTTGATGTCTTCACGTCTAACTATTAATGTATAGTATTTTAATTTTCTTTAGTTTATTTTCTTTAATTATTTACGATTATTTCTAATGCTTATTTTATTTTTTGCAATTATATTGATTTTCCCTTTTAGTTTTCTAGTTTTAGCCGATTAGTATATTTTATTAATTTTCTTTTATACATTCATCGCTAGTTGTTACTGTATAGTAATGGTAATTTACTTTAGTTTATTTTCTTCAATTGCTTACGATTGTTTCTAATGTTTATTTCATTTTTTGCAATTATAAGCATTTTTCTTTTTTTAGTTTTTAATTTTAACTGGTGAGTATATTTTATTAATTTTCTTTTATGTTTTCACATCTAACTATTAATGTATAGTATGGTGATTTTCTTTAGTTTATTTTTTTTTCAATTATTTACGATTATTTTTAATGCTTACTTTATTTTTTGCAATTATAAGGATTTTCCCTTTTAGTTTTCCTAAGTTTAGTTTTCAGTCCCCTAGTTTTAACTGATGACCTGATGAGTATATTTTATTAATTTTCTTTTTTGCCTTCATCGCTAACTGTTGTTGTAGAGCATGGAAATGTTTTTTAGTTAATTTTATTCAATTATATACGATTATTTTTTAATGTTCATTTCATTTTTTGCACTTATACCAATTTTCTTTTTCTTTTAGTTTTCTAGTTTTAACTGATGAGTATATTTTGTTAATTTTCTTTAATGTCTTATTCTCTAATTTTTGTTGTATAGTATGGTAGTTTTATTTAGTTCAGTATCTTCAACTATTTGCGATTATTTTTAATGTTTATTTGATTTTTTACAATTTTCAGGATTTTCTTTTCTTTAGTTTCTGTTTCTAGTTTTAACAGATGAGAATATTTTGTTGACTTTCTTTTATGTCTTCATCTCTAATTGCTGTTGTATAGTATGGTTTTTTTTTTTTTTTTTTTTTTTTTTTTTTTTTTTTTACTTTATTTTCTTCAATGATTTACAATTATTTTTGGGGGTTCTTTTTTTTCTTTTTTTTTCTTTCTTTTTTTTTTCTTTTTTCTTTTTCTTTTTCTTTTTTTTTTTTTTTTTTTTTTTTTTTTTGTACTTATCAAACATTTATACTTTTTTTTTAATTTTCCAATTTTAATTGATGTGTATATTTTATAATGTTTCTTTTAAGTCTTTCTTTCTTTCATTCTAATTATTACTGCACAGTACGGCAATTTTCTTTACTTTATTTTTTCAATAATATGCAATTATTTTTAATATTCATATCATTTTTTGGAATTATAAATATTTTATTTCTCTCTCCCATTGTTTTAAATTTCTAGTTTAATTGATCAGTATATTTTATTAATTTTCTTATGTCTTCATTTCTATAGCATGGTAATTTTTTTAATTCATTTTATTTCATAATTTGGGACTAATTTATTTGTTTATTTCAATTTTTTTGCAGTGCTAAACATTTTAAATTTTTTAAAAAATGAATATTTTCAAATTTTATCTGAGTACATTTATTAATTTTACTTTTACGCCTTCTTCTGTAATTGATCTATCATAATCAGCTAATCTTCTTTAACTCGTTTTCTTCAATAATTTATGATTTCTAATGTTTATTTCATACTCTGCCCTGATAGGCATTTTGCATTTTTTGCGGTTTTAACTGATGAGCTTATTTTATTGAAGATGAATGGACTGGATTAAAGGTGCCAATTTCCCTGCACGTACTTTCTGAACCAATTTATTAATTTATCTACTTTTCTAATTTTTCTTGTATATTAAAATATTTTAGCTAATTTTATTTTCCGCAATAAAGTAAAATAATCTTAATGGGTTTTTCATATACTATATTCTGTAATTATAAACATTCTGCATTTTTAATTTTTTTTAATTTTTTTTTTTTTTTTTAATATTCAGTGTTAAGGGTGTATTCGAAAAAACGGTTTTCCATCTTCAACAGCTCGAAATTTTCCGACACATTTTTAAAAGTATAGACGTGAAACTTGCTGAGGCGATTTTTGAAGAGACGTATAAGGTGCCGTATGTCTTTTTACGTTCAATTAATTAGAATTTGATTTATAAACAATTACCTTCTCAGTATGACCCTTTTTTTCGTTCGCAGACCTCCGCTTCGGAAAATTCGGTTCAAAATGCTGTTTTTGATTGCTTTTTTGCAATATTTTCTGCATTTATCAGAGAATTGATAGTTACGACACCTTGTGTACTTTCTAAATAAGAGAATTTGAATGTTTGGTGCATTTGAGAGCAAAAATGAATTTAAAAATAAATCAGAAAATAAGTCAGTTTGAATCGAAATACACCCTTAAGTATACTTTATTATTTTTTAAATGCTTCTTTAATTGTTCTAATGATAATTTTTAATGATAAAAAAATTGGTATATAAAATTTTTCCTTTAGTTTATTGCCTTCAATATATATTTTTTAATTTTTTTTTAGAATGGAATGAGGTAAACATTTCACATTTCTTATTTACATTGCTTATTGCTTATTTACGTAATATAGCTCATTGCCTATTTACATAATTACGAACGCGCCTAATAATAATGTTATATTTACGAGATCATTAAGTCTCAGACCATGTTAAACATTTCAATCGAACACAATATTATTTTTTAAAAAATCTAATTATTTTATGGTAAAACATTAAATTAAGCACTTTGATTTTTAGAAAATCCCAGTGCATACGGTAAATAATTTTTTGGCAGTCTCAATCAGTTTGAAAGTGAAAATTTGGAAATTATAATTAGTTAAGGAAATCGAAGCTATATTTTGGAGAGAGAGTGAAAGGTTACCTGATAATTCAGTTTCGTAAATTTGAATAAAACTTTTAAGTCAAAACTAGTTAGAAAGTTCAGAGGAGAGAACTCAATATTGAGAAACACCGAAAAAACTGGCGATAAATATATATCAATAAATATAAAAACTTTGTTAAATCACCATAAAAGAAAAATTATACAGGACGCGTTTCGAGCTGCAAAATTACCGCTCGTCTTCAGCTGGTCCAAACACGTGTCCTCTGTCCGTTGTGACACGTGTTTGGACCAGCTGAAGACGAGCGGTAATTTTGCAGCTCGAAACGCGTCCTGTATAATTTTTCTTTTATGGAGAGAACTCAAGTTGATGGGTTCTCATGTTCTTAAAAGTAAATTTAGGACAAAGTAGAGTTCTGAAAAACGATCTTCGCTGATTAGCTCGATTAAATATTTATATTTTGGATTAATTTAGAGGACATTCTTTTAGTTTTGTATCAGCGTACACATGAAGGGTACATATTGTAGATCTTTGGGAATATTTTTTGAATATATGTTATATAAATACATTTTGTTACACGCTCATATAATACATTAATTTCTTCGCCTACAAATAGTTTGATATACATACTTAAATAAAAAATTAGTGTAAGAAGACGTCTTACAAATGTAGAAGAGAAGAAAGAAAGAAGTGATAACTTATCTTAATAAATATCTCGGGGCTTGCATTATTCTTTATAAACTTTTTATTACTTGAAAAGACGTCACTCACATATAGTAGACTAACACAAATAACATAAAAATAAAAAATTTTACATAATTCTGGCGCACGCCACCATCACAAGATAAAACCACAATTCTCAACCCACATTCGAATATCACTAAGAAAAGAACATTTTTAATAAAACTAGTGTTGTTAGATTTCTTTTAAACGAGAAATATTACAACTACATTTTTTTTTTTTTAATTTAGCAAAACTCAGGTCACATGACGCGTGAATCTATTTTTTTTTCTTTTATTCCTTTGGAAAGCGCGTGTTACATCCTCCCCCTCTGTTTCCGATCTACGTCTCGGAGAGGAAACAGGATGCTTTTTTGGTCTTCCTCTTTTTCTCAAGGGTGCAACTGGAATAGTTTCAGATTCTTGGAAAGGCAACAAGGCAGAAACGTGGTAAGATCCAATTCGTTCAGTAGGATTTTCTAGACTAGCAATATCATATGTCACTAGTGACTTTTGAGTCAAAATTATGTATGGGCCATCTCTCTTAGGCATTAATTTTGATGTTTTATTTCTACTTGCATTGCTAACTGGGTGTAGGTTAATCCATACCTTTTCTCCAGGCTGGAAATGTACTCGTCTATGGTTTTTATTGCAATATCTCTTCCGGTTACCTTGTTTCATTTCAACAGGCTCTTTTACATCTTTCGAATTATTTGCAAGATGTTTTAGATATGGGGTCTTCGCTCCCCCTGGTTGAAAACATTTTTCATACTTTTTCGGAATATCTTTAAGTTTCTTCCTTTCATTGGAATTTAAATTTTTACGTTCATCTTCAGGTAAGGCATACAGACAGATTTCGACCGCATGAGCAGACGTACTTATTTCTTCTTCGTATACATCCACAAAATAGAACTTTTTCTGTGGTTTATCACTAAAATGCCAGCTTTTGTTAGCTATGTCTAACACTATGTTAGCTTTGCGCAGGAAGTCCATTCCTAATGTCATGGCGCTGCCGTAATGCTAAGGTTATAAAGGGAATAGGCCGTGATCTCATACAAGAACATAAATTTATTAACAACAATTAAATACAAGATTTAAGCATTTAAAATAAATATAGAGAGAGAGAGAAGAGAGAGGAGACTTAGGGAGACATACCAGGAGATGAATAGAACCCGGCTCTGGTCATCGTAGCTACTTCGTATACTCCATATAGCAATTGACTACTTAATTATTGTAAACTATAATCCGCTCTCTGCTATTCCGCCCTCATGCTATATCGCTCTCTGCTATTCCGCTGTCTGCTATATCTTGTTCGTTTACCCAGTCTAATCATATATATAAAATTGCTTATCTAAAAAGGGGTCATAATTTAACGACCTCCGACTTTTGTTTTGCTGATTAATTCTCATGATTTCTCTAATCTTAATTACGTTCGTGGGAATATCAACTTAGAAAGGGGTTACTCGATTATTCTTAAAACGTGGGTGCGCTTTATATCTGAATGCAAACTTTGGTTAATAGATTAGATTCCTTACATGTCCAAGGAATTGTATTATTTATCGAAACTGGCATGTGAATTTTGTTTCAACCGCTTGATAATTGAGAAACGTTAGCTGATTACTTTTTACTATCTAGACTTTTGGACTTAAACTTATGTGACATCGTCACATCTCCACCCACACGTAAGGAAAAAAAAATCAATAAAAAAAATAATTTTGTCTACGGAAGTCTCCATCTCTCTGAAAAAAAAGAAACATATATACAAAACAACATAGTGGTAGTTACGCAGAACTACGTAAGAATAATATACATAAATATTCAATAAATAAGCAGTCAGTCCAAAATTTACTGTCCATGATTGACACTGAATTATGAAGGTATTATCTAAAAAAAAAAAGTCCCGAAGAGTAATTCTGATTCTATAACAGAAGATAATTCTGAACAGTTGCAGTAGATTTCGTGGAATGTTCATATTACAACATACTGTAGTGATTTAAAATGTCAAGTTAAGTTCGCATGTTCCCAGACATCTTGAACCATATCATCAGGTAAGGTGAAGACACGGATAGTTCTTCTATCTACGGCAAATTGTTGGGAAAAGAAGTTTGTAATCGGAGGGTCTTTTTCCCATGCTGATAAGTTTTAACGTAGATAAATCAATAGGAACATTAGTGAATTATTAAATGTCACAGTAGAAAAGTTATGTCACCGATAGTTTGTTCCTTACGAGCAAAAAAGTTGTACTGCTGTCAGGAACGAAATAATTCACTTCGCACAACATTTGGTTGAAGGATCCAACACCGACGAAATTGACGGTACACCGTAGATTACAGGCAGGTTCTGGTAATCCAAATTACATTTTTGATGAAAGGTCTCTGCAAGATGAGTCAGTCCCACTGTGAGAACGTCGATGAATAGGAGACCAATCTGGAACCATCCAAGCGCTGTAAATTTTAAGCAATCCGGAAGAATTTGGGATATATAGGAAGTCCAGATTAGATGTCGGCCAGGAACATAAGTGATAGACTTATCCCAAAGGGTTTAGCATTTGGGAATAGCAGTAAAGATTGATTTTGTACTTGAAGATATCATTCAGAAAAATCAGAGGGAGATTACTGCTAATTTAAAATAATTGAAGGTAACAAGGTTCATTCAATATCATCTCCTGAGAATAAATAACACTCAATCTCTCTCTCTTCCATTTATTTTCAAAAACATTAAAATAATATCTAATCTAGTATATAACTTGTTATTTACTTAAAATATATTTTTAACTTCGTATATAATTTTTATTTAAAGAAAAGAAATAAATCTTTAAATCAAGATTAATAATAGGATTGCAATAAAAGTAATAAAAAAAATTACATATTGCTTTTCCTACAAAGAAGATGTACATTGCGTTTGTAAATTCGAGCTATACATATTATAAACGTATTAATCTAATCTAAAGTAATGTAAGTAAAAAAAATCTTACAGTTAATGAAATTTTGTTCATTTGAACAACACTAATAATATAATGTATATTAATATAGATATGTACTTAAGTACAAAAATTTAGAATTATCAAAATAATCTAGTAAATTCACAAAATGAAAGAAAAAAAATAAAATTAGAAATGATTTCCTAATAACGAGAATTAGGATTAAAAAATAGGGGGGGGGGGGGGAAATCTACTAGAATTAGGCGTAATCTGTTACGAGATGTAACTAAACCCAAACGAGAAATTTGACTGGTATAGAATAGAACATTATATTACAAGTGAACAATAAAATAATATATGCATAATTAAAATTTATACCCTTGTATAATATATATAAAGTCTATGATTCTTTATATCATTGTCAAAACAAAACAAGAAGGAAATCTTTATCTTTTTGCTACCTTTCGAGCAAGTGACAATTCCGTATTGTCTTATCATTACATGTTTACTCGTGAAAAAAACATGAGATAAAGCAAGGAAAAGGAAAAAGTAAAAGAGAAACAAAAATTCAAACAAATTTAATGAGTTTAGCAAATATGTTATTAACTTTGCATGACATTGAATACTCAAAACAGTTTGTAAATACTATTATTAATTTCCATTATTTTAATTTAGCTCCATATCGTATTCTATTTTATGAAATGTAAAACTGAAAAAAAAACAAGTTGTAAGAATTTTAGTTTCTGTTTTCTAACCAACTAATCACTTGAAAATTGAAGTTTCTACGCCCGCATAAAAACAAATTTTCCGCGAAAAATTGATTAGAGACCCAATGCAAGATTCGGCCGCAACCCTACAAAAGGTTATAAAAACATAAAATTCATAATAATAAAATTTTGTAGATTTAATAAACCATGGTATAAACTATACGTACTATAAGTTAGTAAAGAGCAAAATTAAAGTTTTTTTTTTTTTTCTTCTTCATACAGCATCTTAAACTAGTGAATTTAAAAAAATAATAATGGAATAGAAAAAAAAATTATATTTTATACAAAATTACATCTATGGACATTAATCTCGCCTATAAAAATATCTAGTTTTTTGAGGTTTGATAATTTTTGTTTGAAGCCGTAATGCTAAGGTTATAAAGGGAATAGGCCGTGATCTCATACAAGAACATAAATTTATTAACAACAATTAAATACAAGATTTAAGCATTTAAAATAAATATATAGAGAGAGAGAAGAGAGAGGAGACTTAGGGAGACATACCAGGAGATGAATAGAACCCGGCTCTGGTCATCGTAGCTACTTCGTATACTCCATATAGCAATTGACTACTTAATTATTGTAAACTATAATCCGCTCTCTGCTATTCCGCCCTCATGCTATATCGCTCTCTGCTATTCCGCTGTCTGCTATATCTTGTTCGTTTACCCAGTCTAATCATATATATAAAATTGCTTATCTAAAAAGGGGTCATAATTTAACGACCTCCGACTTTTGTTTTGCTGATTAATTCTCATGATTTCTCTAATCTTAATTACGTTCGTGGGAATATCAACTTAGAAAGGGGTTACTCGATTATTCTTAAAACGTGGGTGCGCTTTATATCTGAATGCAAACTTTGGTTAATAGATTAGATTCCTTACATGTCCAAGGAATTGTATTATTTATCGAAACTGGCATGTGAATTTTGTTTCAACCGCTTGATAATTGAGAAACGTTAGCTGATTACTTTTTACTATCTAGACTTTTGGACTTAAACTTATGTGACATCGTCACACTAAAAGTGTTCTATTACCTTTGGCATTTGGTAATACAATAAATTCTGTTTTGAAAACTCGATCTTCAATCTTTACACGCACAGTGGCAGAAAGAGTTTTTCTAGCCATCCTAGTTCCATCAGCTAATGTTACTTCATGAGTATGAGGTTTCATTGCAACACCAGCTTTCAAAAATAATTTATACATTCGTTCTCCTGCAATAGAACGATTCGCTCCTGTATCTGCACAGACTAATACCTTCTTATTGCAGATCGTAATAGGTACATTTAGAGCTGAAACTGTTGATGTATTTAAACTATACAGCTCAAGACGTTGAGCTTGCACTGTTTGTTTCTCAATCGTAGGGGAACAATTTGGACATTTCTTCTTTATAAACCCCATTTTGCCACAACCATAGCAGAATACACCGGATTCTAAGCGTCGATTATTAAATGTAGGAGAAGATCTATCTTTTGGAGGCTTATTCTGCTTCCATGTATTTTCTTCTTTTTCACGAGCAATAAGCGTAGATATAGAAGAGGGTACAACACTGAGTAAATAAGAAACCCAGAGGTGTTCTGGTACCTTCGAAAGCTTTAACTGTCGTTCCAGGAGCACCAGAAACAATGTTACATCATCTGTCTCTGGTTTAAATGTAGGCAACAGCTTCTGGATATCTATTTTACTCTCTGGATGAGACATTATCCCTGCCGCATTACCACCTACCGCTCCACTGGAAACACTTTGGCTCTGAGCCTGTAACTTAAGCTTCTCAAGCTCAAAATTCATCTCAAACTTTTTTAATTCCAGTTCTTCCGAACGACGTTTTTCTTCTACTTCTAATTTACGCTGTTCTAATTCATCTGCTTTTTCCTTTTCCTCTAAGTCTCGTTTACGCTGTTCTTCCTCGAGAGTCGCAATTTGGTTTCTGACTAACGAATTTACGAAATCAACTTCATACGAGGGAGAGGATTTAATCTTATCACGCAATGTGACAACAGTCATAGAGGGTTGTACATCTAAATTCATTTCTAAAGCGACCTGAAATAGGTCTTCTTTTCGTGCTTTGTTGAGGTCGGACATTCTTACCTTTAGCAAAACAACAAAATATATACCCCACAAATGCTAAAAATTCGATTTAAATAAATTGTTCCCCGGACGTGAGCTTTGCTTTACAACTCATATAAACAAGACATTAATAAAACAAAACAGTGAACTTTAACGTTAGCAAAATATACTTTTAAAATAATTAAACTTCATAAAACTTCATAAAAATATCTTTAAAATTTAAACTTTATTATTTTTTCTTTAAGAAAATATACTTTAAATTACGTGTCATTTAATCAAAACATTATTTTAACTGATATAAAACTAGTACTGAATTGTTGGCAACATTCATAAACAATGTTCTAAATAAGTCAAAACATATCTGAATAATTAAAATGTCAAGCAATATTATTATCATATTATCAAGACAAGACTACGTAATATAGTTTTTTCAATATAACTTTAAAAGAAAAGAAAGTCTTATTTCATAAAAATAAATAAATAAATAAATGCAAAAACTTACTCAATCTGTTTTAAAAATCGTATTCAATGCTATTTCAAAATATATCAAGAACTCTAAATTAAATGCTTAAAACAACTAACAATAGAACACTCAAATAAAATTTCTAATTAAATTCTGTTATCTTGCGAAACCAACAACAAAACAAACAAAAAATAATAAACACATACCATATGACACTTGAAATACAAAGTATAAATACCTTTTAATATATTTTTCCCTTTTTTTCACTCAATTTATTTCCCTATTTGTAAAAAAAAAGAAAAATAACATCCACGTAAATAAATGCTTATTTTATTATTTATCAACCCTTTTTTTTATTGTTTTTCTTTTTTATTCGAAGTAAGAAAAGTTGTTATTTAATCAAGATAAAAATTAAACATGCATGCAGAGAATAAAAATAAACAAAAGAATAAAAAATATAAGCATGGGGAGGGAAGGGGAATTACACAATACATAAATAAATTGTAAAGTAATCAATAAATTAAAACTAATATGTGGTATGCAAAATGTTACAGACAGGTAAAATGTGGTAACTTGCGAAAAGAATTATAGATACTTTAAAACTTGGCTTACTTATTGAAAATATATGACAAAAGTATCAAACTTTAAAATGTTCCAAAATAAACACATATAAGATGAAACGACGATGACTGAAGCAGAAAATTAAACAAATTCAGTCCGTAGAACATTATCACAAACAAATGAAAATGGCGCTTGGCATAAGATTATTCCGTAGAATTTTTTTCACAAACGAAGAACGAGAACTTTAAAGGCACAGAACATGCAAGCTTTGAAGAACACATTTCACAAACAAACGAGCAACGACTGCACGTGCCATTTTCTTGCATTAAACATGCATGCATTTTTATTTCGTACATATTTCACAATCGAATGATTTCACATCAACGAAACAAACTTACTATGTTAATCATTTAAAATATACTTCACAAAAAGACGAGCACGACCGCTCGAGCCATTTTTTTTCATTCTTATTAATCATATTTCATTATCAAAATATCGAACTTTTCTGGAACTAAGATTGCTGAATACTTTGGAATTGATTCGTAGCCCGAAGTTGGGTAGCCATTTTGTAAGAAGTCGTCTTACAAATGTAGAAGAGAAGAAAGAAAGAAGTGATAACTTATCTTAATAAATATCTCGGGGCTTGCATTATTCTTTATAAACTTTTTATTACTTGAAAAGACGTCACTCACATATAGTAGACTAACACAAATAACATAAAAATAAAAATTTTTACATAATTCTGGCGCACGCCACCATCACAAGATAAAACCACAATTCTCAACCAACATTCGAATATCACTAAGAAAAGAACATTTTTAATAAAACTAGTGTTGCCAGATTTCTTTTAAACGAGAAATATTACAACTACATTTTTTTTTTTTAATTTAGCAAAACTCAGGTCACGTGACGCGTGAATCTATTTTTTTTTCTTTTATTCCTTTGGAAAGCGCGTGTTACATTAGTGCATATATTTTTAAATTTTTTAAATGAAATTAAATGACGTACGAATAGTACGTCAGAAGTGGTTTATGATGAAAATCTTGCCGTATGCAGCATATGGCATATGGAGGGGAGCGATATAAAACAGTATTCCCATAAAAAAAAAAATAAATAAATAAATAAATAAGTAGCTATTGTTTTAAACTGCTTTGAATTGAAAATGATTTAATCATGAATTATGCTTTAGAATCTGTTTACATATTAAAATTTAAACAAATTCTAAAATTTTCAACAGCAACATCACATTTTGACAGCTTCTTCTTCTTCTTCTTTTTTTTTTTTTTTTTTTTTTTTTTTTTTTTACATTATTTTCTGCATTTATCAAAAAATCAAAAAAGCACGGCACATTATGAAATTTCTAAGTAAGAGAATTTGACGCGTTTGAGAACAAAGTTGAGTTTTAAAATAAATCAGAAAATAACCAGTTTGGATTGGAATACACCCATGAGCACTTTGATTTTTAGGAAATCCCAGCTACTAAAATAAATTGTTTGCAGTCTCAGTCAGTTTTAAAGTGAAAATTTAGAAATTAGAGTTAGTTAAGGAAATTGAAGCTGCATTTTGGAGAGAGAGTGAAAGGTTACCTGATAATTCAATTTCGTGAATTTGAATAAAACTTTTCAGTCAAAGCTAGTTAGTTAGAAAGTTCAGAGGAGAACTCAAGTTGATGGGTTCTCGTGTTCCTAAAAGTAGATTTAGGGTAAAGTAGAGTTCTCTGAAAACCAATCTCCGCTGATTAGATCGACTAAATATTTATATTTTAGATTAATTTAAAGGACGTTCATTTAGTTTTGCAAGCATACACATGGAGCGTACATATTTTAGATCTTTGGAAATATTTTTTGAATATATGCTGTATAAACCCATTTTGTTTACACGCTCATGTAATATATTAATTCCTTCGTCATCAAATAACTTGATTCGTATACATACTTAAATACCAAATTAGTGCATATATGTTTGTTAAATTTTACATAAAAGAAAATGACATATGAATAGTGCGTCAGGAGTGACTTACGATGAAAATCATGCTGTCTGCAGCATACGGCATATAGGGATAAACGATTAAACAGCCTTTAAAAGAACACCCAATAAAAAAATAATTTTTTTTTTTAATTGCTTTGAATTGAAAATGAATTAACTATGCATTAAGCTTTAGGATTTGTCTAAATTAAAATTTAAAGAAATTTTAAATTTTTCAATGGCAACATCACATTTTGACATTTCTTTTTCATTGTATGTTTAAACTTAAGCCCAGATACCAAATTACAAATCAATCGGGTCATAAACTTAAAGTGTAATCCTTAAAGTGTGGATTCTTTAAAGTTAAAATATTGTATATATTTTTATTTGCAAAGTAATAATACTATCAAGCTGGGTTTTTTCTTTCTTTTTTTTTTTTTTTTTTTCCTTTTACTTTTTTGTTGTTGTTGTTTTGATTTTTGTATGAACGTTTAAAAATGTCAATATTTCTTTTGTAATTTCATATTATGAAATCAGAATAAAAGAGTTATGATAAAAAAAAAATTATGAATTTTAAATTGGATCAACCAACCTTTTAACTATTGTGAGCGCCTTTGAATTTTACAACTATCTTCGCGGGAACACTCTCCTTTATAGACACACCTACACACATATTTATCTACCTGAGCGTAAGTGAGATGCACTGTAGATAAATATAATTTATACATTATTTCATCTCATATCATCTGTGCATCATTTTCATACATACATTAATTAAATTTCACGTACAAGAAATATAAGAACCTCCTCTATAACAATTGAGGATTCTAAGAATGAATCGGAGTTAGATAAGTACCGTCTTTTCGAGCAATTACCCTGCACATTTCTGTCTTTTCAACCTTCAAGTGAATGATTTCTTTATTTTGTTCTCTAAAGATTTTATTTATTTATTTATTTATTTTTAAATTGAGAGCCTTCTATTTCTTTCCTTCAAAATCAACATTAGCTATCCATTAATGAAAAAATGTATAAAGTATAAATTAAAAAAGGGGTTCGTGATCACAACAACAGGGGTCTGTGGAAGCAAGTGCATCCATAGGCAGATAGTTAAGGACACGTGCTCCATAAATGCGAGTACATAATATTGCATCATCGCAAAGAACACTGGACTATTTATTCATCGAAATCAAAGTTTTGTGTATTTAATAATTCAAATAAATTATCCTAAACGAAAACACGAAGCTTCATTTATGTTGACAGATATTTAAGAAAATCCAACTGCCATCAAATTATACGATAATGACTTTAATCACGCAATTCAATGCAAAGTAACTGTTTTCGATTAAAATATCGCGTCTGGTAATTCGAAATTCATTATACAGAGCGATTATAGTTCAAAAAACGTGATGTCAAAAAAGAAACAAATGTAAAAACGTTTGATAAACATCATCATTTAAATAAAAAAGGAATATTTGTAATCTGGATAATAAAACGCAACCTTATGAAAGAAAAACCTAGCTTTGCACCCAAATTAGTAGACGCTACTGTAGTTACTGTAATAACACAGTCACTTAATGTGACGTTACAATAGTCGCAATGGTCACGGTCAATAAAAACTAAAATATTTTTTTATTCAGTGTTTTTACATTAAATCAAAAGGTGGCTTCTTTATTTATAAGGTGGTCATCACACAGTGACTGTGACTAATTTTCGAATCATTTGCGCCTTACACAAAATGCAAAATATCAGTTTAACCCTACACTTGCAAGCTAATGTTAAACGTTTGGGGTGGAAAAGGCAGTTCTTTTCAAATTTCTCGATTGCGTCTCAACAAGTTCATTATTTATTTATTTATTTTTGCATAAGATAGACGATAATGATCTCTAAAAAAACCCTTTTCCAATTTTCTATTTTTTATTTATTTTTTTATTTTTTCTTCGTATGGACCTTTTTTTTTTCAGACTTATCCTCTTTAAAAAAGTAATAAAAACGTCAGCCAAAATAAAAAAAGTAAAAATAGATCTACTTAGATATCGATCTAAGCATTTCTATGCAAATAATACATAAAAAAAACTTGTTCGCTGTCTTTTTTTTCCCCAAAGATATTATATATATATATATATATATATATATATATATATATATATATGCTCCTATAAGTTTAACATTAGTTTGTAATGCCTTTGCACGTGAACAATGTAGGCTCCTTTACCAGAGAGCTGTAAATTATGCTGAATTTGTTTTTGTTTTTTAAATATTTTTTATAGAATCTTCTGTTACTTTAATAATGAGAATTGTTTTGCGCATGTCTACTAAACTTTCCAGTGACTCATTTTTCAATATCATGCGAATTTTTAAACTGCGAACAGTGAAACTGTTTTAAAAGGAATTTTTATAATTTTATGTACAATCCTTCTTTTCTATGATGAACATAATTTCTGTATCAAAATATTTATAACCATGATGATGTTGCATCTTTCTATTCTAACTACAATTTTTTCAAAACAATACGAAAGAAATTTTATTTTTAAATGATTTTTTTTTTTCGATTGGGTGCTGCTTGTTTATGACATCAGACTGTAAAAATTTATTGCTTACAATGTCACAATGATTTTTTAGTAACTTTTAAAATCTTAGCTTTTTTTATTTCAATTGTTATGGAGTATTACCCAGTCAAACCATTAAAAAAACGTTCAAATGCCAACTTGCAAAATTAGAAATTTGCTGAACGATTGAATTGAAAATTAATGCGCATAAAGCATCATTTTTTTAATGCCAAATCTGCCGCACTTGCTATACGGGTACCAGGTGGGGACAAAAGGCATGGTAAAAACTGAGCTTAAAAAGATTATAAAGAAAAAATAATAATCTGCCTTTTCGATTCTGAAGTGCAGTTTTTTTGCGATCGACTTTTGTAAAAGGAAAAAAAAATTTGAATTTGCAAATTGAAACGGAATATTTGATTTTAACGCATTGTTGACCGGTCACGAATATACTTGTCATTTCACGCTCAGACGCTGTTGACCGGTTACGTGTCGTCACATATCTGGAAATGCATTATTAGTTTTAACTTCTAATCTTACTTTCATCTGAACAGCAATCTCAATCATGTTTGACTTTTTCTTTCCTTTTTTATAATAATTTACTAGAAAATATCGTATGTTTCTTTAATGGAAATATTTAAAGTTTTTGAAGCATTTATATTCATACAAATCAGAAGCCTGTTTATGAATTTAGTTTATTTGTTTTTTGTCGGCTAAATACTAATTTTTGTCAAAATAATAAGTGGGCCATTCCATGAGAAACAGACAAAATGCTCCGCACATGATGCTTACATAGAGTAAATTGGGCGGAGATGCAATAGTTTTTTATTTAATTGTTTTAAAAATCATCTGTTGATTTTAATAATTATTCATTGGTTTCTTGTTAAAGTTTGCATTCTTATGTATGATTTAGAACATTTCATTTTACAGATATAATAGAAAGTATCGAAAAGTTCATTCGGCATCTTACTCAATGTTTCGCATCTTACCCTAAGGTGTGGGTAAGATGGCCAATGAGAAGACCCCGGTCCTCTCAATGACGTGAAGAAGCTAGATCCGGGAACTATTTATTATTTTCAGAAAGGACAGTTACTAGCAATATATAAAACGTGAGATTTATATCTCTGGTATTTAAACTAAGATTTATATAAGCAAAGAGAGAAGTGGTGTAAAATATTTTGCACGCACACACACACACACAAAAAAGGGAAAAAATGTAAAAAAAAACGCAAATGGAAATTAAAGTATTAGTAGAAAACCCTCTTGCTTACAACTGAGCGGCGTGATGCTTCCCTACAGTGACAGTGACTGCACGTATGAAAATTACGTGATATGGCATCTCACTTTAAGTTACAATATATATACATATATTTATTAACTTATGAATTGATAAAATATAAACTATGTATTAAAACTAACAAAAAAACTGCATTTTCATATAAACATAGTTTTTCAATTTCAGGATAGAACAGGATTGTTAAAACAGCATAAAATATAGAAAAGCTGTTTCACATGTTATATGGAATGGCCCTATAATAGATTTTAAAATCTTCACATTTAGAATCCTAAAACTTAGTCACTTGCTCTTTTTTGAATAAAAAATGAATAATAAAAATAAAAGATAATGATAATCTCCTTATTTTAAATGCTATACCTAAGTAGTATGCCTGTTTCTGGGCCATTCTATGAAAAACTTTTCAAAATGCTCTGTAAGCGATACTTATAGAAATGCTTACGTCTATTGAATTATAAATTGTTAAAACATAAATTATACATGAAAATAACAAAAATCTTAAGGTTTTCACATTAACATGGCTGTTTTAATTTGTGCATATAATGATATTGTTAAAAGAGCAGAAAAGTTGTCCCATACGTGGCATAGAATCACCCAAGTACAGCGGAAAATAAAGTATAGTCATTAAAAATAAATATTATTTTTTACTTTGGATATTTAAAAAATAAAATATATTGTCTTCTATGAAATGTTTTCCTCTAAAAGGATTTTAATCAAATTGAATTTATTCAAGAAATTGTTTTTCTTAGTTTAACATATTATTTATCATATGATATATAATACGCAATATAATATATTAATATCATAGACTCGATGATGTTTCACTGAATATGACAACTCAAACTATTATGCTTAGGTTACGGTTACGCTGAAAAGTTGAATTACATTATTGATAATAGATTTTTATCTGTCTAACAACGCCAGTATGGCGGTTAATAGGAAGAAAATTTTATAGGATATTGAAACGGATTTAGGAATAGAATATTACACTGTCGATGTCTATAGCGGGGAGAGTTAGGAGTTGTCCTCCCACAGTATTAAAAAACTTATACAAATGAAAATCCTTGAGTTAAGAAGAATACACGATGTTTAGAAAACAACGCAAAGAAAAGCAAACACAACCCCAAAATGTTTTTATACAAATATTTCGTTCCTTAATAACGTTCTTAAGCGTAAAAATAAAAATAAAAGGAATGGGGTACAGAATAACAGTACGAGTAAATTACTGTTATACAATTGTTTTTAATTAAATTTAATTTTGCTCTGAAGCTTGAAAAAGAGAATCTTTTTATGAAGTCTTGAAACAGCTATGCTCATTACGTTATTTTATACGCATTACTTATTTATATAAAAAGAGCTATTTTATGAATGTGTAAAACAAACGAAATTAATCAAATTACCGCGATAATGATGATTGAAAACCCTTACGAGTTGCAGCATCATTCAGACTAGTTGGTCGTGTTTTATGACGGTCGATTATCAACACGAAGAATATAGGCTTTAAGGCTGTGGTGCCCTCAGTGGGGGTCTTTCTAAGGGAACCTAATCCGCATTTACGCAAGGAAATCCAAGGTTTGAAGGAAACCAGGGAAAACTCCGTACGATTAGGCCGACGAGGGCGATTGGGTTCGAACCCAGCACCTCGCGTTTATCTGTTTCGAGGGCAGAACCCCTCGGCTAATGGTGGGGCGCACAGCATTAAATTTTTAGATAATAAAATTTCACTTATTAAACTATTTTTATTTTACAATACGCAATGATTTTTCAACGAAGTAAGATAAAAGCATAGGTAAAATTTAAACAACATATTCATTTAATAGCTTTGTTTTACTTTTTTTTTTCGACGGACAGGTATTTCAAATATATTTTTGGTAATTCCAATCTCAAACATTCAGTTTCGACCGCATTAAAAATTAAAGCAAACATTACCATCCTATCGAACGAAATGACCATCAGCATCATTTTGCTACCAGCATGAGGCCTTCAAAAGTTATTCTGCGTTTTACTCTTCACTGACAATCTCTGAAGAACAGGTGGGCAATTTTAACGGTTTTAATAAAAACAAACCGTATTCAGACACACACACACTTACACATCTGTGCGTATCCCCGGTGTGGCAATTAACGCTGAGCACCTGCGTATTTTTTTCCATCTCATCTGCAATAAATGCAGGCTTAAAAAAACGCAAGAAAAAGTGTATATTTTATGTATTAAAGAGGACAAGTATAAAGTAAAATGAAGTGAATTGATGGGCAATGTACCACGTGAGAAATTGTTAGCAATAATGAGAAAGCAGATCGATCAGGGTTTTACGAAAGTGGGAAGTGGGGAGGAGGAAGGCGGTAAATGAGATTTTAGTTGTCGTTGCTAAGGCTCCTCTGTTTTAATACATTCGTGTAAAGTTTTTATTTATGGAGGATGAAACAAGGACTTGCTTATTTGGAGTTTTAGGATTCTTGCAATTGTCTTTGCATGTCACAAATTTGACTGCGGACCATTCATATGCGCGACATTCTTCTTCTTCTTTTTTTCTTTAAGCACACGTATAAGAATTAAAATTTTAATAAATAATATAAAGTTTAAATAACATATAATTCTGATTACTTCAATAGTACTTTAATAATGTGGGTTACTTAATAGGATTACTTTAATAGAGTGGTGTACTATTAATAGTACATGTGTTTGCATCTATTTTGTCTTAACTATTATTTAGTTACTTTCTACATATAGAAATGATAGTATATGGCTATGTCTTTCTTATTATGGCTTCAATTATGTTTTGACATTTAGTAATAACAATAAAAATAAAATTTTACTTTAAAGAGAAATCTCTTTACACCGTTGGCGATTCCTTTATTTCATACATATTTTTCCCTCTTTAAGTTTTAAATAGTTCGTCAGAATTAAAACCATAGAAAAGTATCATCGTAATGATTTTTTAATACCTAACTAACAAAAATAAAGAAAAACAACAACGTCGTGTATTAAAATGACCACCTTAATAAAGAATATGCTGTATGTTTAAACACTATATCAAATATCACTATGACGTCACATTCCTACGATAAAACATAGGTGGTTGAAAAATTGGCAAGCAGACAAATGATTAAATATAAGAAATAAAATCGTAAACATTTTAAAAATTCGTAAACATTGAAGAATATTTAAAAATATAAAAAAAAATAGAACTGAACAAAACTTTCGAGAATTATCACTAATCAATAATTCTAGCACGTAGGCAAAATCAAGTGAAAATTTTAAACTTACATGAACTTTGACAACATCCACCTGCATAAAATTATTCATAGTTATAAACTAACACTTGGTTTTACGCTTATTCTCACAATTTGAATTTCAAAATAGTTTGGAAAAACGCTTCCAGCTACAGTGTTAACAAACTTCGAAATTGTCGTTCTCGTAATTTTCTCTAGCGGTAAATTGCTGGTTACGCAGATGTTTTTTAAATTAAAAAATGGCTAGGAGTCATACATTCTTAAATCAGGTGTTCAGCCACTTTTCTAGTCTGGAACATGATTAGTTTTACGTGATTTGTCTTTTAAAATTTCAATATTTAATTTTTCTAAATGTGTTGCGGTGGTTTCTGGGTGAAATGACAGGAAACTTACTACGCTGCCGTGAAACATGTGTACAAAATCATGTTATTGCAACGACAAAAGGAAAGATTGCCATGAATGCCTTAAAGTATTTCACTGATAAATATACCAATAAATTTCAGGCAACCGGATAATATCTCAGTATTACTTTAATAACTTAAATATGCCAAGGAAACAGGAATGGTCTTAGGTGCTTTAACCCTTTGCGGCGCAGTGGTTTCATAGATATACCACTTAATTTTAATTCCCAAATGCCACATTCGCACCGGAATTTTGTTTAAAAAAATTACGGTTTATTGAATGCGTGAAATATAGTGCTTTCTTTACAAATAAAGTTGTTTTCAAATTCCGGTGTCAGTCATTAATTTCAACACTTAAGCAATGAATTTGTCCTGCGCAGCAAAGGGTTAAGAGGCTACTTCAGTCAAATGAAAAATCCGTTCGCTAATACTATGGAAGAAATTTATAAAAATACCTCGGTTGCATTTATTTATTTATTTATTTATTTATTTATTTATTTATTTTTTTGCATTAGATAGCTGAGATTAAACTGAATGCTGGCCATTTTTTACCTTTTCGATTTTGATTGCAGATTAAAGGGTAAATTGGGTAAATTAAGCAGGTAATATATTACAAGTTAATTAAGCATGCAGATAAATTTAAAGAAAATCGGGTGCTTTCGTTTTCAAAACCGGTTTCGAAAATAAAAGTAGTATCATGAAAAATATCTGTAAACAAAATCAAAAAGGTAAAAAATGGTCTGCATACAGATCGATCTCATTTATCCAATGCTTAAAAAAAAAAAAAAAAAAAAAAAAAAACCTTTTAAAAAATAAAAATGCAACAGAGATATCTTTATAAATATTTTCGTGGGATTAGTATTAGCGTACGGGTCTTTTCATTAGAATGAAGTAGCCTCTTAAAGTATTTCACTGATAAATATACCATTAAATTTCAGGACAACGCATGATAACACCACAGCTTAATTTTAATAACTTGAATGTACAAACAATATACAAATTGCTCAAGGGTTCGTAAGGTATTTTACAAGTAAAAATCCCACTAAATTTGATAAAACCAGATGATAATATAATAATTTAATTTTAATAACTTGAATATGCAAACCAGGGGATTTATCTTTTAATATAGTTATCATTTTTAATCCAAACAAAATCTTCTTTTTTCTGTTAACTTTTTTTTTAAATACTTCAATATAGTCTGCTATCATTTTTTTAAATTCAGTCATCTATTTTTTACGAAAGTATACAAAATGAATATTAAAAGCACCAAATAATTATAAATTTATTTCATTCCAAAATATGGAATATTGAAATATTCGCAATTCCTGTCCTTCTGCCATAAGTATATGTGATTCATTGTTAAAGAAACCGAGTTCAGAATGATATTGTTATTTTTGCTAATAAAATTTCAGAAAGAATTATATCCATCTTTTTGTTTGTAACAAGGCCTGTTAACATTCACGTAGGGATCAATTGCAAAAAGAAAATTTATTGTTGAATGCATTATGTAATTAAAAGTTATTATTACGTTTAAATAAGTATTTCTTAAAAGTATTATTTAATATAAAGTTATTTCACATATAATAATAGTGATATTTTATCCACTTATTCTTTTCGTTTCAATCAGTCTAAACAGTATGTATATAATAATCGTATAATCATATCTGAATGTCATTACAAACGCCCAATCAGTGGTTGAAAAGTTCTGCTCTAAAAGCTGGGAGACACAATGTGCTAGGTTCGAACCCACTCACGCCTGTTGACCTAATCGTCCAGAATTTTAGGTACTTTTCTTCGAATCTTTCATATTTTTGCGTAAATAGGACTTGGATTCCCTTAGAAAGACTTCCAAGTAAAGCATCTCCTCAGGCCTATACCCCTAGTGCAGATAATCGGCCGTCATAAACAACGCCAACATTACAAATATATAGAAATAAAAAATAAATAATAGGTCAAAAGAATTTTTCAACTAAAATAATGATATCATTATGGGGGGGAGGATGGGTCGAGGAATGATAACATATGATATCGTAATAGGAGAGAGTATCAAAAATTGCCAAAAAGTTGATAACGTTATAAATGTAAAACGCCGTATGATAACTGAATAAGTACAAAGGAGTGTCTTAAAAAGGTCTTGTTTCGTTTAATATTTAATATGTTTTCGGTCAGTAAATTTTCTTTTTTAATGAAACCGGGGTTTTCAACGACACAAACATTACAAATATATAGAAAGAAAAAAATAAATAATAAATAAAAAGAATTTTTGAACTCTAATTATGATATCATTAGGGGGGGGGGGAGAAGGGTCGAGGAACAATAACATATGATATCGTAATGGGGGAAAGTATAGAAAATTGCCAAAAAAAAGAAAAAAAAATCATAAAGTTATAAATGTAAAACTCCTTATGATAACTGAATAAGAAGTACAAAGGAGTGTCTTAAAAAAGTCTCAATTCGTTTAATATTAAATTTCTGTTTTAATCTGTTTTCGGTCAGTAAATTTTCTTTTTTAATGAAGTCGGGTTTTTGAAAGTATTTATAATAAACGCAGAAGAAGAAAAGAAATTTACATGGAATTACATGCTTAAAAAGAGATTTAATAAATTCTTGTAACCGCTTACACATGCTTACAACATATTACAAACAAAGCAAATAATAAGAGCTAAACGGCGCTGTTATTAAAAATTCTGATAAAGACTGCAAAATTCTTATTTCAAAAAACGAATGGAATATTTCATTTTTGGAACAAAAGAGAGCTGCAACAATTCATCAAACTGCTAGTCATGTTCCAACTGTATCCACAACGGTCAAAACTAAGGATACTTAATAATAATCTCGACTCCAGGGACATATATCTCGGCAGGTGCAACACTTAGCAAGTTGCTTTTTGACACAGCTTGGAAAAGAGAGAGACAAAAGCATGCAGGTAAATTAAAATTTTGCCACCTCCCATTTCGCCATTTTGCAGGGAGAATGAAAACCATTTTCATTAATTAA
Source organism: Maratus speculifer (assembly GCA_964019185.1). Taxonomy (NCBI): domain Eukaryota; kingdom Metazoa; phylum Arthropoda; class Arachnida; order Araneae; family Salticidae; genus Maratus; species Maratus speculifer. The sequence continues at coordinate 283,198,203 of OZ025294.1, forward strand.
AAGTTAAATGCAAATGCATCGAAAGCGGAAATTTAAAAGGGCTGCTTCCGGTGACGATTATGCGCTGGAAAAGCAGAGAAAGGGGGAGGAGGGAGGAGAGAAATAAAGTGCGTGAATGTCCCCATCTATCTTTTTACTATGTTTTTGTCACGAAATATATTTATTTTTAAATATGCGGGGTTGATAAAAAATAATAACAAAAAGAAGAACTCAAATGAAAACTATGACATCCAATTCCACGAATTTCTACTTAAAAATAAATAAATAAATAAAAACAATGAAACACGCTTAAAAATAAACATAGTATTAATGTAAGTAATACTTTTAGAGACAAATAAATATAGCTTAGAAGTGAAACGCAATTCTTTACGCTTAATCCGACGCAGTAAACTGTTAGTTAATATGATTATCATTTTTGGAGTTACAAGGATGTTTCTTTTACGCAATTCAGTAACAGAACAGAAGTTTATGACGTCATGAAGCCATGATTTTAAATACTCTATCTACCGAAAAAGTTGAGATAGAGGCTTGAAATTTTGTATGTATTTAGAATGTAATAGTGCGACAAAGCCTATTAAATATCAGTAACCCTAGTTGTCCCTGGATATGCATTTTTTTAATAGTTTACACATGTTTCATTTTCATATTTATGTCATGTATATCCATGAAGGATAAGTATTACGATGTTACCTACTAGTTTCTTTTGATTTAGCAAGGAAGTTTCTTGACGTTTTAATGTTGGGCGATCATTTTTAGAGCTATGAAACATACAAATTATTCCTAAATCCTTTAAAAAAACTCTCAGGATAGATAATGTGGACAAGACAAATATTTTTTTGAACGAGAAACAGCATCCCAATCCACTTATTCTGACAAAAATATTATGTGTGTCACTACAAGCTGAAGCATACTTTTTATTTATTTATTTGGTCACAACTTTAACACGTTCGCTGCTGCTTACGTAAAGATGTGATGCTAGATAATGCCGCACTGTAGAAGTGGGTTTTTTACAGGAGCCGATTTACTTTTTATAACAAAGAATCAGTGAAAGATTTTCCCGCGCCAGCGCGTGACTGGCTATTAGACATCACCCCACATACCGCGCTGGCGCGTGAGTGGCCCATAACGTTGCCACCATATCACGCGATTTCGCGTGAGCGGCAGCGAACGTGCTAACAGTAACAAAGATATTTTAGTCAGATGTGATAATTAATAATATTGATTGCATATAACGGTATGATATCATGATATGTGATATCTGATATGATATGTGACACAGTATGAGGACTGGGTAATTACAATAGAGGTGCAGATTCTCCAAATTTTTAAGGAGCCAGTGACTCCTAAACCTAGATAATCCAGTCGCCACATAGTGAAAGAAGCGCATGCGCAAAAAAGCAAGAGCGTTTATATAGTCAAAAAAATCAGAAATTCAAAGTGAGAAATAATTTATATATTTGTACAAAAGAAACGCATACTAATTACATCAAATGTATATATTTCATTTAATCGCACGATTTTTTTAAATTTGATAATAAATTAAGTGTAATATAAATCTTAAATTAGGTATTATCAGAAAATAAAATTGGGAAAACTACAGATTAAAAAATATATATACATCTCAGGATCGCAGAAAAACCCCTAATTTTGTCAAAGGATTTGAGAAACAATGCGAATTTCGTCAAAAGATTTCAGAAAAAAGCGAATTTTATCAAATGACCGCAAAAAATCTCAAAAATTCCGTCAAAGAATTGCGAAAAGAGTGCGATTTTTGTCAAAGTGTCGCGAAAAGGAAGCGAATTTCGTAAAAGGGATCTTTGTAAAACACTGAATTTCGTAAAAGGGATCTCTGTAAAACACTGAATCTCGTAAAAAGGATCTTTGTAAAACACTGAATTTCGTCAAAGAATTGCAGAAAAAAAACACGATTTTGATTTAAGGAGCGCGAAAAAACATGCGATTATCGTTAGAGGATCGCTAAAAAACGTGCATTTGTCAGAGGGTAGTGAAAAAGTACGATTTTTGCAAATGATCGGGGGGAAAATGTGAAATTCGTTAAAGGATAGGTACTTAGACACACAAAATTAGTCGCAAAATCAAAAAATTTAGTCGTTACGTGGCGACTGGCAACCATAAATATGCACCTATATATTATAAGTATTTATATAAGTATTAATATAAGTATGTATGTAAGTATGCATATAAGAAATAAGGCTGTTCAAATTAAAATTTAATAGACATTTTTCTCCACAGCAATGTTTCATCATTTATGATTAGGATTATACCGTAAAAGCTGCCTAAAGCGACCACGTTCCGTTGCAATGAAAATTGGTCATTCCGAGAGGTGGTCTTTTGATGGAGGTCATGCTTAAATCTAGATTTTAATTGTTGAAAAAAGTTAACAATAAATTTTCCTAAAAATTATTTGCCACATTAGGAGAAAATATAAAAAATTAAAAATTAAAACAAAATTTAATTACATACGTCAATTACTACAAGGTTTAAAAAATTAATATACTGACGTTTGCTTTGATTTTACGATTTTATCTCTTATAACTTTTATTTCCAAGTCCTTTCGAAGTTCAACAAATAAATGCAATTTTTTTTCTATGAGGAGGGGAATAAATAATGACAATTTCATTAATTATTATTATTATTATTATATTTTATTTATTTATTTATTTATTTATTTATTTATTTTAGAGTTTTCTGGGAGAATAGAGCAGAAGAGCTTAATGACCATCATTCATAATTTGTCATTAGAGTTAAATTCAATGCTTAAGAAGACACAGACGGGTTTAAACACTTAAAAGTTAACGGAATAATAATTTTTAAAAACCTAAAATTAGTTTTGAAGGTTGAGGAATAAAGCGCTCCCCGGAATTATTTTTCTAACAAAACTTTCTTCCGGTGGAAAAACGGAATTTGTTTCATTTTCTTCAAAAAAATTGGTTGCTCATGGAGGGAGTTGAAATGGGATGGTCTTTGAAAGAAGTAAGAATTAGTATTAAACCTATAGTCCAAGAGTCGACCGCATAAAACCCTATGTCATCGAGCACAAGAAAAAATCCTTTATTTTATGGAAGAGTAGTCATAAGGGAATCTAATGATCCATGTCTGCCGGAAGTGAAGTGGTGCATAAGCCAAAAATTAATACCACTAGTAGTTGACTCGTAGATTTAGCATTATGTTTTCCTCACCCAATTTTCCATGTTTTCATTCTTTTAATTGTACGGCAAACACAATTTTAAACGTACGAGTCAACCACAAGTGGTATCAATTTTTGGCTAAAAGCCGCTATTAGATTCACCAACATTCAGTAAGACTTTTGAGCCAACACTTGATTTCTGCCAACTTTTTGCGAAATGTCCTCCCAACATCCCGTGTAATAGCAAACTGCAATGTCTCCCCAACTTTTTTCGGCAGTCGCAAAAAAGTCTGGAGTAACCCAGATTTTTCATCCAACATCAAACATTTCAACGAATCAGAGATAAGCGATTGATACGAGTAGGCGATAAATATTAACGCCTGGCACGAGCAGAAACTGGTTTTCCAGCTTGTCCTCCGACTTTCTCAAAGACTATTGTAACCTTTGTCCCCCTTTGAACTGAAAAATGTTGGAGTTAAAATCCGCTGAAAAGTTTGTCTCGCCTAAAAGTCCGTGAATCTAATAGCAGCCATGCACCACTTCGCTTCCGGCAGGCATGGATGATTAGATTCCCCTATGACTACTCTTCCGTAAAATAAAGGAATTTTTCTTGTGCTCGATGACTTAGGCACAAGCTAAATAACTAACAAGCAATACCTAAATAAATTTTGTTACATGAAAAAATTATCGTTCAGCGAGGTGGTTGTTTAATGGAGGTGGTCGCACGGGGAGATTTCACTGTACTCGCTATTTAGATTTCCTGTTATCTTATAAAGTGAATGGGGAATTTTTTGGGGCGTATTTAATGTGGGACGCTGCAAAAAAAGAAAAAAAAACAGGAATCTTATTGCAATTCTAGAACTGTCCCGATGAATACACAATGGTTGGCTGCTTTATGTTAATCGGATTGCAATGAAACTATAATAAAAAAAGAAAAATGTAGCATAGGTATTATCTTTAGAATCAAATAAATATAGCATAAAAATAAATAAATACGCATTTCATTTTTTGTTTGTTTGTTTATTTCCTGAAACTTAAAATGTCAATATTTTAATATTAATGGTCAAAAGTTTCTAATCTTTATACTCACATGGCATTAAAAACATCTTTACATCCAATTTCATAATTTAATTTTCATCACGCATCATGTAAATATATCTTTGAAAAGTGCTTGTATGTCATTACGTAAGAACAAATAACGATTGCATAATTACTAAAGTGAACGCATGAGGTGCTTTAACATACATTAGTAATGCTTGATCTGTAGCACCTTTTGTATGACAATGGATTATGTAACTATGTCCTTGTGCATCTGTGAGTTCTTGAATGTCGTCATCGTTCTGCATAAATTATCAGATTAGATTTAAGTTAAAACTAAATGGGAGTTACAATTTTCTTATACACATAATTTAAGTTGTATCTTTATGTAATATCTAATTTAAAAGTTGTTCTGAAATTTATAAATCATTATGAGACCGTGGATACACTACGAGAGGCCTTTGGGTAGGGGGATTCAATCAGATTTGTAAGGGACTCCTTCCTCCTCCTTCCGATATTATATGTTATAATCAGTGTTCTTGCTGACATTTGACCAACGTTAGTAATTTGGCTAATTAAAAATAAAAAACATTCGCCAAATGAAAAAAGTATTAGCAAAATAGATTCGCCGTGTAGCGCAAAAGAAAAAAAAAATCTTTAATCTTTTAATGCACACCCTTCTTTTCAATATGTTCTAAAATAACTAAGATTTTATAACTGTGACAACGATTGTTATTAATCTACGTTCAATTAATTATCCGCTACAAATATATTAAAAATATGTATACTCTAAATATCTTGTGTAATCAAGAAAAAAATTCTAAAATATATTTAACTCATTAAAATGTTATGAATTCATGTGGTACAGTGCAATTGAACATGATAAGCGACACACACACACACACACACACACACACACACACACACACACACACACACACAAATGAAGAATTTGGCATTGGCGAGCGATAGCGAGAACACTGGTTATCATCCTTTGACACCCCTCCCCCCTCCACCGATAATGATATCATTATCAAAGTGTAAAAAGTTTTTGATTTCTAGATGTTATTTCTTTTGGTTTGACGTCATATACATAACTGGTTGCATTTATTTTTCGCATATTTTTATGATTCAAATGAAAAGAAGTCGATAATATGTCATTTTGCATGTGAAGAAACTGTATTCAAATAACACTCAAAAGAAATGGTTACTATTAAAAAGTATTTTATAATAGCTTTTTGTTACATAATGCATTCAACAGTAATACAGTCTTGTTCCACTTGCCCCGAAAGGAGGAGGGTGTGCTGAAGGGGGGGGGGGTCAGATAAAAATTCTCATCATCAAAATAAATGGATAATTCTTTCTCTTTCTTTTTATTTAAGCTTCATTTAAATTATTTACTTCACATGTGGTTTCTCGAACCGTGATTAAACATGCAGACAAATATGAAGGGAAATAGGAATGTCAAACAATGGGGTATTCCATATTTTAGAATTACAAAATTTTAATTTAGTGATTTGAATAATAACTTTGTATTTTCATAAAAATACATAACCGACTTAAAAAAATAAAAATGAGCTGTTTTGTACCAAAGACCATGTTACAAATAAAAAGAGAAAATTTTAATTGGATCAAAAATGATAGGGATATCAAAAGATAAACCTTCCTCCGCCTTGAAATATCTTACGATATCATATGTTATTGTTCCACTCCCACCCCCCTCCTAAAATGATAATGTTATATTTGTACAGTTTCTAAGTCGTAATTTATATTCGTTTGAGTAAAAAAAAAAAAAAAAAAAAAAAAAAACACCGGATTTCAGACTTTGAATGGGCTTTTTCCAGAGGTAGAAAAATGTTGCAGTGTTTTATGTAATATGAAGAAATTTTGAGCTTAAAAATTGTACGTAATATGAAGTACAATCCATCAATAAAAAAGCTCAAAATCAATACAGTCGTTCTTTTTTTTTCTTTCTTTTACTTTTTTTTAAATTGAAGATCTGGGTAGGAATTACTTAGATAAAATGTCAGTTGTACTTGCACTAGAAATAAATATTATATAAAAAAGATTCATTGAATCACAAACGTTATTGTACTTAGTTTATAACTTGTAATTAAATTTTGTAATTTAATTTAAAAATGAAACATTCAAGAAAAGTAAAGCAATTTAAATGATTTTTATTTGAACCTTGTCTGTTTAGAGACTGTTTTACGTTAGCAAAACAGACAAAATAATTTGAAACAGATTTGTAAATTAGAATTAAAGGCGAAATGTGCGTAAATTCTTTGTGCTTTTTGATTTAAGGGAGTCCAAGACACTAACAATCTTCAAATTTCCTGAAAATGTCTTATTGCATTAAAAATTTATTTGTTTTTTTTTTTTTATGCTTAAAATCAGGGTTGGCACGGTTTAAACCAATTGGTTTTAACCATGGTTTAAACCACGGTTTTAACCATGGTTTAAACCACGGTTTAAACCAAATGGTTTTTTTCTCAAAAAAATCTAATGACATTTTCTTTTTTTTCTTTATAATTTAAGACTTACAAATTATTGGATATAAATATTTTCTACTTTTGACATTTTATAAGCAATATCGTGGGTCTAGGTTATTTTTTTTATGCATCGGGTGAAAATCAGTATGCATTAGTGAAAATATTCCAATGCTCTAAAAAAAAATCTAGAATATGTGGATTGATCAAAGATAAAATAGATTTAAAATATTCAGTATTTAGTATAAAATATTTTCCTTAAAAAAATGCAGATTATTTAAAGCAATCTATCATAACATGCACAATGCTTTTGAATATGGAGCTACATAACTGGATGATCTTTAAGATTTTTCTGAAACTATAAAAAAAAAAATTTTCCCTATTGGGAAGATTATCTTTAAGAATTAAAATCAAAATATGAAGTTGAATAAGAGAGTATTCAAAAATTGGGTGCTAATTATAGTATTTTAATAGTAAACTAATTTTTTCCCCTGTGTTATATGCTAAATCCAATGACCATAATTGTTGATTTCAAATTGTCTCTCAAAAAACAAAACTCCCCAAGAAGTATCTCAAATTTATTTTTTAAAAAATAGTGGAGAAGAATATTATATTCATCAAACTACATCAAATGTTTATTTAAGTAATAAAAAGATTATTTATAAAGATTTTCAAAGCATCAATGTTTTACTGTGTATAGTAGCTTATTGTTTGAACATAAGACTTTATTAATAACTGTTTAACTTAAAATATGATTTTTTTCAATTTTCTACATAATTAACTGTAAATTATTTAATTTAAATTATTTTCAAATAAATTTATACTACTAATAATCCAACAATGTCTATTTTTACCAATAAATATGCATGTATATGTAATAAAAAAGGATGTTTAAAAAAAAATCCGATTTAAACAAAACAAAAACCTGGTTTAAATTTTAAAAAAAAACGGTTTTTTGGGGGGTTTTTTCAAAGAAACCCGGTTTTTTTCCCAACCCTTCTTAAAATGACGTTTAAATCATGTTTCTATCTTAATTAGAAGAGGAAACATTAAATTTTTCGTTTTGATATGTTTTCAAAATCTAGCTTTCAAGCAATGGTTGTCATGAAGTGACTTCTTGCGAAAATGCGTTTTTCTTCACGATGGATTTTTCTCAATTTCGTGGGTTTAAATTGTTATAACTCAAGAACCGTCAAAGGTAAAGGCTTTAAACTCAAAACATGTCTTTTTTGACTACTTTACTTTAATTTTAATACATGAAATTTGAAAAAAAAATATTCATTTTTGAAAATATGATTTTTTAAATAAAAGTTATATCTTTTTTCCCCTCAAATTACTACTTTTAATAATTTTATTTTTATTTTTTTAAAATATTTTTTAAAATGTTGAATTAAAATTAAAATTTGGATATTTCTGTTTATTTAAATGTAAAAAAAAAAATTTAAATTCTACGAATAATATTTTGAGTTATGACAATTTTAAATTATCCCACTTTTTAAATAAATTCTAAATTAAAATTTTTTTTACACAAATTAAGAGAAATTTTATCATGTAATTTTGTTTACAAATGACATGGTTAACCACCACAAAAAAATTCAAAATTTTAATTCAATAAATAAAATTTATTTTAAAATGTATCCCGGACCCCCTTAAATGTTTTAAATAATATATTACATTAAAATATTTGATGTAACAATATTTTCTTAATATTATCTACTTTTCTTGATAACGGTTAATTTTTTTTTTCAGAATTTTGCTTTTTACTAATATCACCCAACTGTCACAATGTAAAGCATAATATTTAATAATTAAAGTATTAAGGAATAATTGTAGAGATTTTTCACTATTTTCATACATCCTTCTTCAGTCCTTCAAATAAAATAGCATACTTCAATTTTATAAAAGACAGCATATTACTTATAAGGTAATGGTATTCATTATTATTCAAAGCAAAACTTCTCTATAGATTATACTGTGAATTAATCCAATTATACTATTACAATACCAACACTTCAACACGAATCTGAAGTAAAAACTTATAAATGGAGAGCACGTGATAAGAACAGCAGTTTTATTTTTAACGGCAACAACTCAATTTTCTTACATTGTGAAGACGATTTTCGAGAGCGAAATCACGTTTTAGAATATAAAGCTTTGAAAGGAAGTAAAAAAGACCTCACGAAATCAAAGCTATAATTTTTTTTTTTTGTCTGGAATTATTTTATAGATATTATATTTATGCTTTCAGAATGTAGATTTTTATTAATACCATTCAACATTCAACTGACACAACATTCTGCATAATATTTAATATTTAAAGTATTGAGGAATAATTGTGGAAATTTTCCATTCTCTTTTCCATTCTCCGTCAGTCTGCTGAAATAAAGTAGCATACTTCAATTTTATAAAAGATAACATATTAATTACAAAGTAGTAGTATTCATTACTATTCAAAGCAAAACTTCTCTATGCATTACACAATGAGCTAATCCCAAATATACTATCAGAATACCAACACTTCACCACGAATCTGAAGTAAAAACACATAGATGGAGAGCACATGATAAGAACAGCTGTTTGGTTTTTTTAACGGCAACAACTTAATTTTCTTACATTGTGCAGACGATTTTCGTGAACGGAATCACGTTTTAGAAAATAACTTAAAAAAAAAAAAAAACACGCGAGTTTATATATATATGTGTGTGTGTGTGTGTTTATTTGTCTGGAATTAATTTAGAGATATCGTATTTAAATTTTTAGAATGCTGCTTTTCACTAATATCATTTAACTGACACAACATGCTACATAATACTTAATATTTAAAGTATTGTTGAATATCTGTAGAGATTTTCCACTTCCTTTTACATTCTCCATCAGTTAGTTGAGATAAAGTAGCATAATTCAATTTATTAAAAGACAGCATATTAATTATAAAGTATTAGTATTCATTACTATTAAAAGCAAAACATCTCTATATACTACACAGTAGCAAATCCAATTACAGTATTACAATACCAACACTTCAACATGAAGCTGAGGTAAAAACTTATAAATGAAGAACGCGTGGTAAGAACAGCAGTTTTGTTTTTAACGGCAACAACTCAATTTTCTTACATTGTGCAGACGATTTTCATGCGCGGAATCACGTTTTAGAATAAAAAGCTTTGAAAAGAAGAAAAAAGAATATCATTCAACTGACACAACATGCCGCATAATATTTAATATTTAAAGTATTAAGGAATAATTGTAGTGATTTTCTACTTTTTTTTTTTCATTCTCTATCAGTCCGTTGAAATAAAGTAGTATACTTCAATTGTATAAAAGATAACACATTAATTACAAAGTATTAGTATTCATTACTATTCAAAGCAAAACTTCTCTATACATTACACAGTGAGCTAATCCAATTATACTATTACAATACTAGCACTTCAACACGAATTTCAAGTAAAAACATATAAATGGCGAACACGTGATAAGCTTAAAAACTAACAATTTTATTTTTAACGGCAACAACTCAATTTTCTTACATTGTGCAGACGATTTTCGAGAGCGGAATCACGTTTTAGAATATAAAGCTTTGGACGGAAAAAAAAAATGGTCACATGAGATCAGAGCTATAAATAAGAATTTTTGTCTGGGATTACTTTACAAATATCATATTTATATTTTCTGTTTAAAATGCTTATTAGAGTAACTCGTATACGGGATAGAATAACGTGCGTGAGGTATAATAGTCCGAATAAACGCGAATTCTTTGGTGCGGAAATTCTATATTATGGCCTGAATTTTTATCTATAAATGTTTATTTATTTATTTTTTTTTTGTTTTGTTTATTTATTTTTTATTATTTTTTTTTTTTTTTTTTACATTTCTTTCTTTCATTTTTAAATAAAACGCACTAAAAAGAAAAAAGTCATAATGGGCGGAAAACAGGGAGTCTTCAAAATTAAATTCTATACGTTTGTGAATGAAAATTATGTGACGAAACTTCGCCATTAATGGAAAGATACAAGCTCGTAGACTCACGACATCAGTTCGCGTGACCTGCACACGGGCACGTGCAACTTTAAATTGTTAAGATATTTAGGGGGATGGTATAAAAAGCTATTTTTATGCCGAATGGGAAGGAACGGGAGAAAATAACGCTAGTTCTTCATGTATAAGTAGTAAAGTACTGTAAATAACATTAAAACGAAACAATTTTTTTTAATTCAATCAATTAGCTAATTACAAAAAAAAAAAAAAAAAAAAAAAAAAAAACATGGTAATTTCTTATGCTGCCGATGATTACATACATGAAAATGATTCATTTAAGGTACCTCTGCTTTCATTACATTGACCGTTTTGGTAAAAAAAATGACCGTTTTGGGACCGTTTTTTTTTTAACCATTTGGAAAAGCGTTGTTGCTTTCGGTCTAGAGATATCTAAGATACATCTGAATCCTTGTAATGTCCGAATTTATTCCTTTTCTGATTTGGATTTCCCCATGTTTAATGTCCAGAAATTGAATACTTCTGTTGCCAAAATGACAAAAAAGTATTTAAAAAAATTAATAACTCAAACACAAATTGAGATACATACAACTTTCAAACAAATTGCATTTAAAATTACATTTTTTTCCCCTATACAAGTGTGTAAAAATTGAAAATGTGCGATGATTACAAGTTTAAAATTTTGCAATATCAAAAATTGTAAAGCTGAAATTTCATTTAAAATTTTTCTATGATTGCAGTCCAGGAAAATTATTGTTTAATCCATGGCGTAAATAATATAGGACTCTGTTATTTCATACGTTTTGATCATAATAAAAATGGTGTTTATTATTATTATTTCTTTAAATATAGAATTTATTTATGAGTCTAAAATTTTAGTCTTTGAAAAAAAAAATCAATTTCCAAATGTTTGTTGCAATTTGTTAAATTACTTTTTTTTTTCTTTTTGATTACTATGTGTGAATAGATAAAATTTTTCAGTTTCAGCAGGAAATGCTACAAATTACTTCATCGGAAAATCTTTTCTTTCAGTGTTTCTACACCTCTTTTTCAACCCCTTATATTCATAACGATCTTCGGAGCTCTTCAAAATAAACAAACATAAAATACATAATTATGCATGATCATTTCGCGGTAATTCTGATCTTTACTTTATATATACATAGTTTTACTGAAAACGTGAAAGATTTTGATCATTTTACTATCTTATAAACCTGAACAATTCTACGAATGTGAAACATCGTTATAAAATGCTACAAATTTCTTATATAAATATTCCACTAAAAAATCTATCAGTTCAGTGTTCTTACAAACTTTTTTTTCTAAATGTTTTCCAAACGATCTACGGAGCTCCTCAAAATAAACAAAATTAAAATACATAATTATACATATCATTTCGCATTAATTCTGATCTTTTCTTTATAAATTTTATTGAAAACATGAAAGATTTGGCTCAATTTACTACTTTATAAACCTGAATAATTCTATGTATATGAAATATCATTACAAAATGCTACAAATTTTTTATACAAATGATCTGCTGGAAAATCTCTCAAGTTCAGTATTCTTACAAACTTTTTCTCTAAACGTTTTCTTCCAAGCGATCTACGGATCTCCTCAAAATAAATAAAATTAAAATACATTACTATGCATAATCATTTTTCAGTAATTCTGATCTTTTTTTTATGTATAGTATTATTTCTTTATGTATATATGGGTGATTCTCAAAATAGGGGACAATTTCAAAAGTGAAATCTTAAAAAAATTACTGTTAGCAAAATTTCTGAAAAAAAAAAATAGGTGTTGTTAATATAATATTAGGTATACTTTACATGTACATTGTAAAAAAAAAATCTGTAAAGGTACTATACTTTATCTAGGAAACTGGGATTCCAAGAACTTTTCCTGTATCGGTAACAACAAAAACTCAAGTTTTAGAATCGGTTACATGGATTTTTCCTGTTAACGTTACATGAAAAGTTCTTGGAATCCCAGTTTCCTAGAAAATGTTTAGTACCTTTACAGATTTTTTTTTTTACAGTGTAGTCAGCAGAGCTAAATATTTAAAAATTAACTTAAAAAAAAAAAATTAGTATTTTTTGAGCCATGCTAATGACAAAACAAATTGCATGGAATAAATATATTAAGAAATTTTTATTTTCTTCCTGTTTAAATAATTTTTTCTATATTTATTAGCCTTCCTTTTCAGCAAATGGTTTCCATTTTTACATATATACATATAAGGAGAATAAAAACATTACCAAAGAGCAAACTTTGTTTACATGAGCAACATTCTGACACTAACAATGTAAGAAGCTGTCTTAGTGATTTTCTGACAGATTTAATGCATATTTTAGGGATAATAAATGTAATACCTAAATTTATATGTAAAATTAAACTTTATAAAGGATACAATATAAGCACTGGTTGCATTTATGCACATAGGAGTCTTTAGCATGGACAGAAAGACCATGCTAATGACACTGATATTTGTCCATGCTAATGACAAATTTTAATTTAAATAAGATTATGAGCCATAATATAATCCCAATGCAATAGTCCTTTCTGGGGCTTTTTAAAACACAAAAGTTCTATGCAAATAAGTAAAATAAAAATTTTAACTATAAAATAAACATGAAAATTATTATTCATTTTAATGACATACAATTGATGTACGCCCCTAATATTCAACTTATATTCTTAAAATACAATACATGCTTCTATTTTCAGGCTGGGATAAAATGGCTACTTGTTGCCATGGAGAAACTTTATATTTTCAAACTATTGTCATATGTGAAAATGAAATTTTGATTAATAACCAGCTGTTATTGTATGATCTTGTTTTGAAAATAGAATATGGAGGACAAACTTTAATTCTTTTTTATATACTATAATTTTATTTTTAAAAAGAAATTTATTGGATAAATCCTCACCTTGATTAATTTAAAGAAAGAATAACATTTGTTTTATTTTATAAACATGATATTAACTCTTGAAAAATGCTAGTATACACAAGGCACAGCTGCTGTGGACATCCATGCTAATGACATTTTTAACATTTATTCTTTTATTTTAATGTGTTCTTAACTAAAAAATGAATAATTCTTGAGTGCAAATAATGAATAATATTATGACAAACATATCTAAATATAAAAACATGACAGAAAACCTCTCAATTTTTTTTGCATGCCGAAAGACATAAATTGTCCCCTATTTTGAGAATCACCCATATACATAGTTTTACTAAAAACATGAAAGATTTGTCTCAATTTGTCTCGTTCCTTTGCGTCAAATTATCCGTTCCCATGCATTTAACTTAATTTAGATAATTTGATGCTAAGAACCACTGACATAAATATTACTTACAATTTTGAATAACGTGACACAAAAGATAAATCAATTTATTGAAATAAATACATTTCAATGCATAGTATATATGCATTTAAAATTATATATTTAACAACAAAATGGAAAATTAAAAGTATTTTTGATATATGTAAATATAATTTACCAAATAAAAATAAATAAATAATTTGAATTTTAAAACAAACCTTTTTAATTTTATACAAATTTTATACAAAATTTTATATGATATATTTTAAAACTCATATTTTGAATTTCTAACAGATGCATCTGAAAAAGCATCAGTGAATAAAGTTTTAAGCATCTTTTATGTTGATGATAACTTTTGCACATGCTGTAAATAGAACAAAAATAAAGTGATGAAATAAATAATACAAAAATGCATTTTTTAATTAATAGCATAGTGTCACTCAAAATTTGATATCATTATTTTTCATATTTAAAATTCTTAGAACCATAAGATAAATAGTTGCGTTAAAACTTTTAACCCGTTAAGGTTTTTATTATTATTATTATTATTATTATTATTATTATTATTATTATTATTATTATTATTATTATTGATTTCTTATACAGATGCTGCTCCATCGGAAAATCTCTTAGTTCAATATTCTTACAACTTTTTACAACGCATTCTATTCCAAACAATCTACGAAGCTCCTCGAATTAAATAAATAAATAAATAAATAAATAAAAATAACTTATATACATAATTACAAGTAATCATTTCGCGTTGATTCAGCTCTTTTCTTTACATATACACACATTCATAATTTTATTGAAAACGTGAATGATCTGAATGGCTTATAATACTGTATAATTCCAAGTTTGTGAAACATCATAATAAAACAGCATGAAAAAATTCTACAAATTTCTTATACGAATGCTTCATCTTAGTTCAGTGTTCTTAAAAACCCCTTTTTCTCTTCCAAACGATCTTCGGAGCCGCTCAAAATAAACAAAATTAAAATACATAATTACAATTAATCATTTTGTGTTAATTCTGATCTTTTCTTTAACATATACATAGTTTTATTGGAAACATGAAAAATTTGGCTCAATTTATTATCTTTTAAACCTGAATAATCCCACGTATGGGAAACATCATTACAAAAACAACATTAAAAATCCTACAAATTTCTTATACAAATGCTACATCGGAAAATCTCTTAATTCAGTTTTCTTATAACACTTTTTCAACCCATTCTATTCGAAACGATATTTGAGCTCCTGTAAGTAAACTTAATATGTATAGTTACACGTAATCATTTCATGTTTAATCGGATCTTTTCTTTAAATATACACATATTCATCATTTTATTGAAAAGATGAATGATTTGAATGTCTTATAAAATTGTATACTTCAACGTACGTGAAACACATCATTACAAAACAATATTAAAAAATGCTACAAATTTCTTATACAAATGCTTCGTCTTAGTTCAGTGTTCTTACAAACCCCTTTTTCTACCCGTTCCGTTCTCTTCCAAACGATCTTCGGAGCTCCGCAAAATAAACAAACTTAAAAGTACCATTTCCAGACAGCATTACAAAAGGAGAAAAGACCAATTTTTTAATAATGTGAGCGGTTTGGCGCGCGAGGAATCAATTTTTCCACACTCAGCAGTTACACGATTGTGACACCCCGTGTCACTTAAATGCTAATGCACGCCTCGAAATCGCTTCGAAACAAAATAAAGAAACAGCAAGTTTGAAAAAATACAAAATAAATAAGAGAGCTCGTATTCATTTTATATTTATGGTATTTCTAATGCTTGTGTGTCTGCTCTTGACGGAGCCGTTATACATCACACTCTTCGCGTGGTAAATGTGTCGACCATTTTTTTTTTTTTTTTTTTTTTTTTTTTTTTTTTTTTTTGTATGAGTGTTTGTTTTCTTAGAGAAGTTTTGAGTTACGTGGTGTCGTAAATAAGAGAATTATTATTCGGGAAGGTTTTGTTTTTTAAGCTAGTATTTGAAGCTGTGTAGTCGGTATTTTGAAAATATTCTCCTTTTTTTTTAACGTGGCTTAGACAAAAAATATATTATTAAGGTATGTTTTTAAAGCAGTATTTGGTTCTGCACTGATACAATGTAATCGATATTATATTTTTTGTGCTTCTTTTATTTTTAAAGTAGTATAAACAAAATTTAACTGGAACAAAATATACCTAAAAAAGATAATTATTTGGGCCTTCCTTGTCATTTTTAACTAAATATTACACATTTGATTGACGCTTGTTCAAGAACTTTATTTTTTCTTTATCATAGTTTATATGTGTACATTTTATTTCAAAAGTAGTTAAGACTCATCGAGTTCGTATATTGCCCTAGATTCATATGACTGGGATCGAGAGTGACTCCAGGAAAGATTTTTTGCATGTCGAGTTTGGTAGTTATGTTCAATTGTCCAAAGAGATCAGTGTATATTTCATTGCAGTATTTGTAAATTTTTCAAGGCCAAGAGGATTTTTATCAGCCTCCCCCTTTCTAGGTCTTCCCAAAACAAGTAAGAGAAGAAAAAACATAGGGTCATTAATAACCCCACCTTGTGATTATTGTCTCTCGATAAAAATATTTTGATTCTAGGGTTAATTTTGCGATCAATGTAGGTAATATTGATGTGCAAACCACATCAGCAATCTACGCTAGTCTATAAGAAAATACCTACATTAAATCCTTCTTTTACAAAAGTGGAAACTCGTTTTTCCGTATTCCTCTCCAACTTACGAAGTATCAAGGAAAAGGCTTCGCCATACCTTAAATTTTATGCGCATGCATATGGCATGCACACCACTCGCAATCACTTTGGCAGTCACCCACGAAAAGGCTGTCTATGCTTCATATTACTTCACTACGGTAATGGAACAAGGAGCGGTGTTTCGAAACATAACTACGATGTTTCTATATAAAACAATAATAAATAATTGCTAAACAGTTTTAAAAACGAAAATACACGCTTTTATGTCAGGTCGGACTAAAAAATATAATTTTTTTTTTTTTTTTTTTTTTTTTTTTTTTTCTATAGCCATGGTTTTCGTATGTGTTTCAGTGATTGTCATGCATTTAGGGTGCCAGGTGACTATTAATTTGTCAAATTGCGTTTGATCCGTTTATCCGGCCTTTTTTATCCTTTTAAGCGGCGACTTTTCAAATTATTGAATTGCCATCGGTTCTCAGTAAGTGTGCAAAGTTTCAGTTTAATCTGATATCTTAAAGTAGGTAAAAATGACGGTCAAAGATTCCGTTACATACATACAGGTGAAGCTAATAAAATTGGTGTTAAAAAAAAATGATTTTCCAGGTAATATGTCTTAAGGTAATAAGATCATAATTTAGATAATACTTTAGTTTTAATAGAATACTTAAATTAGCAGCTACACAATTATGACACTCTGTGTCAGTTAAATGCGAATAAAATCTCGAAATCGTTCAGGAATAAACAAATGAATAAATAGCTAGCTGAAAAAAAATAAATAAGAGAGATAGCATTCGTTTTATAAGGTGTTCTGGTGTAATAACGCCAGGCGGGGTAATAACGCCAAGTGCTAATATTATGCATAATTATGAAATAATCCGGTAAATGACACCCATGTGCTCTGCGCAGAAGCGTTTTGAGTCATAAAAATTGCAAAAAACAGCGTAAAGTTAATTTGTTCCATTTGTAGGTCTTATTGTTTTTACAAGCAACTAAAATTAACGCTTGATCTAAAATTTGCGAGATAAGTTTTGTGATGTGAAGGCTATATTTTTTATCCGGAAATACTTTGTTTATTACATAAATTTGTAGTGCATTTCATGTACTTTCAAAATGTTGTAGAAGATTTTGGATATCTTCTCGAGATAATTTGTAGTTTAAAATGTAGTGCGCAATAAGTATACCGGGGTAATAACGCCAATCCTTGGAATTATCACCACGGTTGATTTCCAACAGTGGCCGAACTGCATCCAAAAGGGGTTTATTTATTAATATGGGGCAGCATTATTATCATTGTTGAAATGGTAAGATTAAGGGGGTGGGGTGGGGTCCAATACCCAAAACTAATCTCTCTAATTTTTTAATACTAATCTAAAAAATAATTTTAAACTCTTATAAATAGAACTATATCAAAATGTTTTCGATATTCTAATTGGAACACCTTCAAAATTAGGTTTCTATTAAATTTCCACTGGATTATTCAATTGAGTTCTAAATTTTAACTGTCGCTTTCTCAGCGTTCGGTTTTTCAAAATTTTACAAATTTAACCTTTAACCGATGTGATAGAAATTGTAACGTGACTAATGTAAAGCGGTTTGTAAGACCGCAAGATTGAAAGATGAATAAAAGGCGGTAATAACTCATAGGATTGTGTTTTTGTACTAAACTTTTTATACAAGACTTGATATAACTTATACATATTTATACTTAATATTCACCTATTTAAAAGTCTCTGGTGATAGTACTAAAGTTCCAAATGAAACAAAATTTCGGTAGTGTTTGTAGTTAAAACTGAAAATTACAAGTTAAACGATAAAAATTAAAAGAAAAACAGTGGGTGTGAGAGCGGTAACATTAGTTAAAGGTTAAAAGGAGATCAATGATTAAAAATCATAGAATACTGTTCCTGCACTAAACTTTTTGTACAGAATTGATTTACATTAAATTTAATCTATTCAAATATTTCTATCAATAGTACGATTACTCCAAACAAGAGAGAATTTCAGTTGTAACTATAGTTAAACTGAATAATTTCTGAACTCTAAAATTTAGGGGGGAGAGGGGGAACTGCGTTTAGTGAGATTGCTAAAAGCAGTTAAAAGTTAACTTTGTTGCTAATATAGAGATAATGATATATAACCACATGAATCATGTATAAAATTTAATAAGAGATCTCACTAAAGTAATATTTTTTATCAATTTTTTAATTAATAAAAAATTTATTAAAGCATGTTTTATGTAACGCCGACAATTTAACTTTAGGTTTGAAGAATCCGCATTAGTGTGGAGTTATGGGTTAAAAACTATTTGCAAGACTACTATAATAGTATTAACAAAAATATTTATAACATATAACTCTAGTTATTATAAAATTTCACATGATTAAAATATTACATTACAAATGGTTAACGGTTTTTTTCTTGGAATCTCTTTTCCCTTGTTTTCATTAGTCCTCTTATAAATTTTAAAACAGTTCCGGTTATTAAAATTAGCTACAAAGAGCTCTAATAGCGTCAGTTAAAAAAAAAAAAAAAAAAAAAAAGAAGAAGAAGAAGAAGAAGGAGAAAAGAAAAGAAATTTGTAACATTTTTATAGAGAAGGCAATTCTTTTCGGAGTGTCTGTCTAATATTTTATTATTATTGTTATTATTATTATTATTATTAACTTCTGCTTCAAAGAAAAAGAAGAAACAAGTTGAATGTAGATTCTGCCATTGCAGAATTTAGTTTCGCCTCCGATTAGAGGGAAAAAAAATCGATAGAGGTTTTTTAGAAGGGCGACCGCGTTTAGATTGCAATGAACTAACTTCATTTTTCTTGTGTTTATCAATATAATAGCAAACAGAACCGCGTGAAATACCCAACTGAATAGCAATTTCTCTCTGAGACATTGGAATTGCGGAATAATAAAGAGATACAATTTGACGTGCTACTTCTTCATTAACTAGATTCATCAAAAACGGATTTTTTCTTTAGTTTAAATGCTTTTTTATAGACTCTGAGTAAAACGAAATGCAATTTAACAATAAAACGAGTGGAATCCCGTCGAATTCGAAGCTTTCATTTAAAATAATAATTATCAAAATCGGTTGAGTAGAAAATTCAAGGCTGATGACACGACATTTTCAGCTTGTCTGAAAGAAATAGCATCGGAGGCTAAAAAAAAACTAGTCGTTGGGGGCCACCATAAGGCTTATCCATCATGGATATGAATGATAATATAACATGTGAGAATAAAACATGTATACACTATTTATAAAATGCATTGCAATTCGAAAACAAAATTTAAACATATATTTAAATATTTTTAATATACATAGTAATGCTCTATTAATGAATTGCTGATGAACCAATTTCGACATAAAACGCTAAACTATTCAAGTAGTACCAAATTGCGTAAAGAAACATCCTTATAGCTCCAAAAATAATAATCATAATAACTAGCATTTAATGCGTCGGATTAAGCGTCTCATTTCCAATTAAAATATATCTTTGAATTGAAATTTGAATGAAATACAGGGTCATGAAAAATCGAAGAATGTGGAAAACAGGATAACAAATATCTCGGCAAGTAATAATGTGATCGACTTCGTTCTTTATGCAAAAGTTGTGTTATTTTATTGCCTTTTACGTTCATTCTTTGAAATAAAAAAAATTCGAAAATTTTTATATACCTTTCATCAGAACAAATTTTTCCAGAGTCCAAAAAAAAAAAAAAAGTTCCGGATGATTGAGGTAACTCATATTACAAAGGCTTCGTCCCATTCTTACATACTAAGTACAAACAAAATTTCAAGTCTCTATATCAATTTGTTCGGGTGATAGATCATTTACAAACAAACAGGCACACAGATGGATAAACGGCAATTTTTTTTTTTTTTTTTTTTTTTTTCTAAAAATATGTTTTTCGAAATTTCCAGTACCTAAAACGTGTAAATCCGTCAAAAAAGTTTTTCTATTTTCAAAATGATTGCAAGACTTACTCTATACTACGTATGATGGATAAGTAAAAAAGAAAAAAAATAAAAAAAAAATGTACTGCTAATAAAGTTTTGGGTGACAGACTGGTAGAGCTTTTGCCCTTGGCAAAACCTCCTCACCTTGTTATTTATTACCCATTCATTTTCAGTTCAACCTATCGGTATTTCACCTGCTATTTTGATTGTAATTTTTGCGCTTGTGCCCACAATTCTGGATTTTAAATGTCTCATCACTTGTACCATTTGTTCCTCTTATAGTATTATCATTTGATTTGCTGGGTGTTCTTTGCATTCCCTTTTTCTCCTTTGGTTTTGGTTTTGATCTTTTTTTTCATCTTCCATTCTTTTTTCTTTTCTATTCTTATAATTTATTTCTGGGTCGGATATTTCTTACTTGTAATCATTTTTGAACTAGTATCTGTTCTTTTTTTTCTTCTTATAACAGCATTTTTATTTATAACAGCAACATGTCTTGGAGAAGAAAAAGTAAATCAAAATAATCAATCATAATAAAATAATCAGTAATCAAATCATCAGTAGTCAGTAATAACCAGTAATCAAAATAATTAATCAGATTTTTTTTAAAGCTAATATTTGATACATACCAAAATAATGAATCTCCTAGAACAGAATTTGGGTATTACTTTATTTTTATTATAATACTAAAAAAAAAATTGGTTATTTCGTCACACTGAATGTTAGTTGGTTCTGTGAAAAAATGTTTCCATTTAAAAAAAAAATCAAAAAAAAAAATTGATTAAGGTACAGTCGACTCTCGTTAATTCGAAATCGGATAAATCAAATCTTTACTTAATTCGGACTAAACAGGACACCCCATAATTTTCAAGGGTAAAATAACGTTAAAAATTTATCATTTATTTGACCTCATTTTCTCTTGACTTCGTTTAATTCGAACTAACACGAATTCCGTCTTTTTTTTTTTTTTTTTCTTATTTTCCCAAGGATTTCAGATCCTTAAAATAACTTTCATTCATTTTTGTCAGAATTGTTCTGAAACTAGTAATACATATAATCCCATTCACTTGATACGCAATTTCTTAATGCCCCATCTGTTCTTCAATGACACCTCCAATCTTTCTTCCATTGTGCTTGTTCCTAATCCCTTAATTTGTTTAGGTATTTATATTTTTAAGTTTAATATTAAGTGATGTTCTAATGATAACAGCCGAAATAAATTGAAAAAACACTATAACATTAATTCCTTTGTCATAGTACGCCTTTAAATATGTTTTCCTCTCATACTTTCTTTCCATATTTCAAACTTTGGATAATTCGAACACTATTTGTGGTCCCGACGACTTCGAATTAACTGTATTTCTTGGTCACAGAAATATATATAGACAAATAACGGAAAAGAAAAATTAAATTGCAGTAAAAATAATTCCCTTAGAGAAATGAAAAAAGCAAATTATCCTTTAACTCTTTTCATAAATTCATTTCTCAGTTACGGTACAGCAAGACCAAACTCGATGTCGAGTTCGGCCATGGTTACAGGCATCTATGTTACAGGCTTCTATGTACTAGACATCTGAGCTATAAAGGTGTACGCCTATTCCATGAAAGACGAACAAAATGTTCTGAACGTGATACTTACATAAATATTGATATTTATTAACTTATAAGTTTGTAGAATATAAACTATATAGATGCCGCCCACAAATGACGTAACGCTTGGTGGAAAGGGGAGGAGGGATTCATTAAATTGTGACAGTTTGTGACAAGAGGGTGGGAAGGGGTAAGAAGAAATGTGGCATCACACATTTTGGTTAAAATGAAATCCTTAAAGATAAGCATTATAAATTATGAAGTTATTTTGAAATTAAAGTGTTGAGTGATCATGGAGTAAAGATAAAATTTAAAGCCAAATATATTAAATTTCAATTCAAATTCTAAAATACTGCTGTTTTTAATTGCTCTTTCATATTAATATTTTAATTCAATTGTACTATTAATTGTTTTTTTTTAATTCAAAATAAATACAGAAATCATTTTTATTGTTATGCTCACAAATGTAATTAAAACACATAGTTAAAGTTTAAAAATAAAATTTGAAATATGATCTATAAAGCAATGCTTTGTTTCTAAACTTCAATTATATGTATACGTAGTATAGCGCGGCATGTGATAAGGTCGGAGAGGGGCTATGTGAAGTGTGACAAATTGTGACAAAAGGGGGAGGGGATCAAAAATATTGAAAAAAAAATGCGACATCATTATGAACAGCCCCGTAATAAAAATAACCAAAACTACTAGATTTTCATAATATCATAAGTTGAATATGCAATACATTTTTAAAACAGCAATAATGTGAAAAAAATATGTCTCATGCGTATAATATGTACACGAAAAAAAACTGTTTTGTTGAAACAATTAAGTTTTAATTAATATAGCCCCAATCAAATATTTTGGTTGGAATGACCAAATTATGGTTAGACTAATCCAGTAATTTTAATTCAACAAAATTTTGTCTAAAATTTGGTCATTCCAACCAAAATGTTTGGTTGAGGCTATATTAATGTTTGGTTGGGGCTATATTAACCAAAATTTTATTTCTAAAAAAGAGTTTTTTTTTTCCATGTAATAACTCTTTAACAGTTTTACAAATCTCCACATTTTAAACCCTAGACTTACATAAATTGCCCGTTTTTAATAGGTTTAATGTCTTACCATTTTAAAGCCTGGACCTAAGTACTCTGTCCGTTTAAAATCTATTCCATGAAAAAGTCCGCCGTGTATAACACTTAAATAAATATCTACCGTAATTTCGTGTGTATAAGCCGCAGATCAAACAACTGTTTTTCGACCCAGAATTTTTTAAGAAACAAATATAGCTAGTTAGATAGCCGTAAATATCTGTCTTCAATCACTAAATAAGATTTCTGGGCCCAAAAAGAATTGTTTGATCCGCGGCTTATACACCCGAAATTACGGTATATCTATTAATTTATAGTTAAAATATTAAAAATACATTAAAAAAGCTATATTTTAATATTAGCATGTTTGTTTAAATTTGATACTATAATAAGATTCTCAAAATAGCAATAATACATATAAAAGATGTCTCATACGTGACATGGAATGGTCCTGCATAAGAATTATTCTTAAACAAACAAATCATTTAAGAGAGTGAAATTTTTGAGACAAATTAGTTTTACATAAGACACATCTAAAATACCTTCAAATAAAATTGTCCATATCGCTCAGTAATTATGAAAAAACAACCAAAAAGCACTAATTGTATTGAAATACTTGTTCTAGATTCTAAAATTACCCGGTGTCTTTGTTCCTATGAAAAAAAAAAAAAAAAAAAAAAAAATGGTGATTTTTGTAAATAAATACACAAAAAAACGGAAATAATTTTATCTTTCACATTTATAATGATTAATTTTAACTTCATTATATCTGTGAAACAAAATAGAGCCGCTCCAATATCTTACGTTACTTAGCATTACTTTTGAAAATTTTTAGTACGCATTAAAACTTCGCATGCATTCATCTCCCCGAAAGTAATTATTTAATAGGATAAAACTTTACAAGCATTTACACATTCACTTATACTACGTAAAGTAAGAATTAATACACTAATAAATTCAATTATAATTCAATTGCAACACCTTAGAATTCTCAAATGTCAGTTTTCACCCCCTTTATAATTGACATCTGAGTCTCTTTCTCTTTACAAAACAGCTTTCTTAGTCAGTAATTAGCGAAATTTTGCAAATATTCCTTACAAACTCTAATTCAATTAATCCAGACTTAATCCACTAATCCTGGAAGTTCCTCAATTTTCCAACAACCCCCCCCCCCCTCTTCTCTCATAACCCATCGAATTATTTCATCTGACAGGACAATCTGTCCATTCGATCGTTGCATCCGTTCCTTCTGCTTTTCCATTATGCACGCTCGGCGGACAAACTGCATGACTTTTCGATGGAAGCGTATATTTTATTTGTATTGTAAATAAACTGATAAGAAATTTGCCTTTTCAAGTTAAAGCGCGTGACATTCAGACGATATTATCGTTTGCGGTGTTCTTAAAATGGTACAGCAGTTTTGCAAATTGGTAAATAGAGGAAGATAAATGCTGTGAAGTGTGGAATATACAGTGGAAGATCAACAATATGCCTGTAATATATATTTATATGTTCATTTGGTGCAAAGAATTTGGATAAAAATGATTGTGTGGGTTAATGAATTTTCGGTGATCACTTGCAGATTCTTCTCATTTGCCAACTTTACAGCAGATTGTGGATTTATAATAAGATTATTATCGGATTTCTAGTGATTTATGAAGTGTTGTTCATCTTTGTGATAAAGCTTATTAGTAGATGCGATTTTATGACAGGGAATGTTGATTGGATAATCGAGTTCCCAATATGTCAACCATCATTAAAATGATGAGAATTTCGACATACAACTTTCTCATGTATAAGTATTGTAATGGATTTTACAAATTACATACACCATAGCAGAACATCACAAAATTATTATCAAAAAGCATTCTTATATTTCTATTGTAAATGAATTTGTAATAAATTTGTTTTTTAAATTTAAAGCTCGTGACATTAAGATGGCATTATCGTTTGGGATTTTTCATAAAATTGTCAGCAATTCTGGAAAGCGGTGAATAGATGAATATTAATACTGTGAGATGTAATGTTCATTGGAAGATCAAAAATCTGTATTACATATATGTTCATTTGAATAAAATGTTTGTGTGACTACTGCATTTTCGAACCATATCATTTGTAGATCTCTCATTTGCCAACTTCACTTTTCATGGAAACGTTTATTTTATTTGTATTGTAAATAAACTGATAAGAAAGTTACCTTTTCAAGTAAAAGCTCGTGACATTCAGACGATATTATCGCTTGCCATGCTCTTAAATGGTACAGCAGTTTTGCGAAAGTGGTAAATAGAGGAAGATAAATGCTGTGAAGTGTGGCATCCAGTATGACTGTAATATATATATATATGTGTTCATTTGGTGCAAAGAATTTGGAAAAAAATGATTGTGTGGTTAATGAATTTTCGGTGATCACTTGCAGATCTTCTCATTTGCCAACTTTACAGTAGATTGTGGATTTATAATAAGGGTATTACCGAATTTCAGTGATTTATGAAGTGTTGCTCATTTTTGTGATAAAGCTTATTACTAGACGCGATTTTAGGACAGGGAATGTTGATTGGATAATCGAGTTTCCAATATGTCAACCATCATTAAAATGATGAGAATTTCGACATACAACTTTTTCTTTTATAAATATTGCAATTGATTTTACAACTTGTAAACACCATAGAAAATCATCAAAAAATTATTGTCAAAGACCATTCTTATATTTTTATTGCAAATAAATTTGTAATAAAGTTGATTTTTCAAGTTAAAGCTCGTGACATCCAGATGGCATTATTGTTTGCAATTTTCTTAAACTGTTTAGCAGTTCTGCAAATGGTAAACAGAGAGAAGTAAATGTTGTGAAGTGCAGCTTTCTGTAGAAGATGATCAATTCCCTGTAGTACATATATTCATTTGCATAGAGTGATTATGTAAATAGTATATTTTTGAGTCAAAGCATTTGTAGATCTCTCATTCGCCATCTTTAAACCAGATTGAGGATTTATAATAAGATTATTGTCGGATTTCTGGAGATTTATGAAGTGTTGTTCATCTCTGTGATAAAGCTTATTATCAAATACGATTTTATGACAGGAAATGTTGGTTAGATAATCGAGTTCCCAATATGTTAACAATCATTAAAATGATGAGGTTCTCAACATACAACTTTCTCTTCCACAAATATTGCAACTGATTTTACAACTTGCATACACCAAACAAAACGTAAAAATAATAATAATAATAATAATAATAATAATAATAATAATAATAATAATAATAATAATAATAATAATAAGTAAATAAATAAATAAATAAATAAATAAGTATATATATATATATATTAAACAGCATTCCTATATTTTTATTGTAAAAAGGATTTATATACCGGGAGGTGGCAGCACAAACAATTACCTCATGGAGTTCACGGATGAAAATCTAAGATTAGTTAAATCTCGATTTTCATGTCAAAACGCAATTGCTCTGATATGTCATATCTTGCTGGAGAACACCTAAAAAAATATTTTTTAGCGATTGACTCATAGGTTTAACTTTCCTGCATCCAAAAGTGTGAAAACATGGAGAATTGGGAGCAGGAAAACATAGAATAAACGGTACTACTAGGTTTACTCGTCGACCAAAAAATTATCGCCAAACTATGCGATCAAATCCCAATAATGGGTGATCGTGAATGTCACATTCAATAATATGAAATGCGATTCACGTGTTTAAAATATCATTAAGTAATTTTTATTTCGACGTTTTATTAATATTTTTATTAATATTCTACTAATTATTTGTTTTTTTCGTTATTTAAAATAAAAATTATGTCAATATTATAATTTGGCTATTACTTTGGCAATTTGTATAATTTGGCGAAATTGGTCGACGGGATAACAGAGTAGTACCTAATAAACCTATGTGTCATCTGGTAAAATCGGGTTTTTTGGAGTTTTCAACTAAGATAGGACTTGGCAGACCGATTGCGTTTTGCTATGAGAATCAAGATTTAACTAATCCTAGACTTTTATTCGTGAACTCGATAGGGTGATTGTCTGTGCTGCCGCCTCTCGGTCTATTATAGTAAAGTTGATTTTTCATACTAAAGCACGTGAAATTCAGATGATAATATCGTATGCGATTTTCTTAAATTGTATAGCAGTTCTTTGAGAGTAGTATCAGAGAAAAATAAATTCTGTGAGGTGTAGCATTCAGTGAAAGATTAACAATTTGTATGTAATACGTATGATCATTTGCCTAAAATGATTGTACAGTTAATGAATTTTCGGGTCGGGCCACATATAGATCTATCAATCGCCAACTTTACGATAGATTGTGGATTTATAATAAATTGTCATAAATCTTATTACTCGATAGGACATAACGATAGTGAAAGTTGACAATTTAATGAAGTTGGTTCTCAATCTGCACACAATCATTTAAAATAAACTAAAAATAGGTGAGAGAGAATTTCAAGCGACCGAAGAAAAGTTTTGTCTAAATGCTTAAATTTGTACAATTGCACTGTATAATTTCGTCGGGACTATGATATTTTCTGCATAAAGCAGAAAGTATCACAACGCGTTTTACAAATATATATGTATTAGAACCATCACAAAATATTTAGCAAAGTGCAGTACTAATAGAAAAAAAATAGTTCTTTACATTTTTGTTATAATATTTTATTTTATTTTATTTTTTCTATTTATTTTTATTTTTTGCTATAATGGATAAACTGGTAAATGTGTTGCTTTTTCAAGATGAAGCGCGTGACATTCAATTAATATCGTTTGTCTAAAATCGTACAATTTTGCAAAGTGGTAAATAGAAGAAGACAATTGTTACGAAGTGAAATGACCAAGGGGCTTTGGATATAGTAAAGCCAAATATTTGCGCATCATTTACGTTTACCTTTATAATCCAATAAATTGCTTTATTTTATGG
This sequence comes from Maratus speculifer, assembly GCA_964019185.1. NCBI lineage: Eukaryota > Metazoa > Arthropoda > Arachnida > Araneae > Salticidae > Maratus > Maratus speculifer. The sequence continues at coordinate 283,226,496 of OZ025294.1, forward strand.
CCGGTTGCATAGATTGTTAGGCAGTGTGCCAGACTATATAAATTAAATTTTTTTGTTGGCGTGTGCTCTATTCCCAACCAAAGTATTGCATCCGTACAAAATAATGATAAATTATTTTCGAACCACATACAGAGAGAGAGTTTTGATATTTTTGCATTTTTATGGACTTAAGTCGACAAAACTTTCTTTTTATTTTTTATTGTTTATGCTTTTTTTTACACTAATAAATTCTCAAGCATTTTTTAAGTGATTAAGAGAAATGTATTAACCGTCTCTGACTTTTAATAGCACATGTAAGCTTTTTTGTGAAACATGACAAGTAAATTAAAAACGCTGAGAGCTGGAGATCATATCTATAGTAGTGGTTTTCAAAAGATGAAGAAAAGATGATCAATCTACTTTTTTTTGTATAGTATCAGAAACACTTTTCCTCATCCTTTCCCCAAGCCTTAAAAAGGGCTAATCGATATAAATAATTTATAGCAAAATTCTTCGCAAATATTTAGAAAATAATATCAATTTTATAAGGAAATTTCTTTTCACAGTTATAGAAAACAGCAATCATTAGAGTAAACATGTTTTAATGAAAATGGTTCTCAATAACATTAAGAACTTTCGGTGATTATAAAAAAATATATCCATTATAAGAGTCAACAACCTGATAAATATCTGAGTAACTGAGACGAATTTCCGGTTTTTTACAATTAAATGAAAATTTTTTGCTAACATTAAAAAGTTCATGTGATTAAAATATTAAACTGTTTAGAACCCTTATTTTTATATTATTAACATAATGAAAAAGATTACATATTTTAGCTCAAATGACAGTAAAAAACTGTTTACTTTACAGTGAAATTCCATTTTTGCAAAATAATGGTTAAGTAAAAAAATCTGACAGTTAAAAATCAAAAATTAAATTTTAAAAAGACATTTTTGACCGTAAAATGAACTGTTTTTATTGTCATTTCATCTTATGACTTTGTTTCTGTAAGACATATTTATTTATTTATTTATTTATTTATTTATTTATTTATTTATTATTTTACGTGCATCTGTGCGTATTCACATGTGAATTTGCTTATTTCAAAATTTATGATCACGTAAAAAGTTTTAAACTTACTCTATATGCAAAGCTTCCTTCCTGATTTATACCTGTAAGTTTAAAAAGAAATTGTTAATATAAATATATATTAATTACTGCTAAAAGCAAAATCAACATTATCAACTGGCACGTCAAAAATGAAAACAAAATTCATTTTAGCTTAGAGTTAAAACAACATAAATAAAAATTAAAATATTAATTAGAATTGCCACATCTCTCAGCATTTATACATTACAAAATGTCAAATTAATGATAAAAATATAAAAATATATATTCAGCTTATGCTTTTAAATAATTGTAAAGGAGAAGTGTACATATAATCTAATTTAATCATAAAGAAAAAAGCAAATGAGTTTAAGTCGACACATTTAGTAAGGAATTCGAAAAGTTTCGAAAATATTTTAAAAAGTCATTTGTCGCACAGTTATCATTTTTATATTTTGATAACGAGACAGAACAATTGAAATGGGAAATTGAATGAAAGTAAATAATTTCAAATAATTTTATTAATATAAAAAAAAATTTCTAATATAAAAAATACACGCAATTTTACAGTAGGAAAGTTCGAAAATACACAAGTTTTCAGTTTGAAATTTTGTTACAAAATAATAATAATAATAATAATAATAATAATAATAATAATAATAATAATAATAAAATAATTGCTTAGGTTATTTTTCTTTAGACTATATTTATTGCACGACGCGAATTCTTTTTCAGTATGTTTAAGGAGGTATAGGACCTTTGAGTTCGTCGAAATGATCAAAGACATCATTTTTTTTTTTTTTTTTTTTTTTTTTTTTTTTTTTTTCAAAGAACCAAAACACAAATAATAAGGAATTGAGATCTCTCCCCCACCCCCTCCTTCTGCTTAAAGTATATATTGTTAGCTATATTATTAATAAATAAATAAATAAGAGCTTGTCGCACAGTTATCATTTTTATATTTTGATAGCGAGACAGAACAATTGAAATGGGAAATTGAATAAAAGTAAATAATTTCAAATAATTTTATTAATATAAAATTATTTTTCTAATATAAAAATACACGCAATTTTACAGTAGGAAAGTTCGAAAGTACACAAGTTTTCAGTTTGAAATTTTGTTACAAAATAATAATAATAATAATAATAATAATTGCTTAGGTTATTTTGCTTTAGACTATATTTATTGCACGACGCGAATTCTTTTTCAGTATGTTGTAAGAGGTATCACTTTGAGTTCGTCGAAATGATCAAAAACATCATTTTTTTTTCAAAGTACCAAAGCACAAATAATAAGGAATTGAGATCTCTCCCCAACCCCCTTCTTCTGCTTAAATTAAAAATAATTATAAAGGGACTTATTTATTTAATCAAACTAAATATGTTCAAATCACATTATTTAAATAAAATCCAAAATTCCAATTTTTTTTGAAAATCCGAAAAAAATAATCAGGGAGATATAAATAAAATTTTAAATTTCTAAAAACGAAAAAAAAATGTTTAGACGAAATTTAAATCCTGAATCATTAATAAATCACAATAGCTTTTAAAATAGAAAAAAAAATGCATTCCAAAAAAAATATTATGAATTTCAGTGATTATTTACAGTAGAACCCCGCTAATTCGGACCCCGTTAATCCGGATCTCCGCATATTCCGGATAGGTTTGGTAATTTTTTATTTCACATTTGAGAAGCGATTAGCTAATTTCCATAACATTAACTTGTTTCATCGTCATATTCTGAATTTTAAAAAAAAACTTTTTATGAAAGCTTTTCGGAAGACTACTTCAAGCTTTCTTATTTAAACTCTTATTTAAACTACACCCAACGAAGTACTTATGCTCAAGCGGATGTGCGACTGTACGGCTCGCAAAAGGTATAGAAAACTGGCACAGTAGAAAATTACAAACTTTTTTATTACAAAGTAAACGTTTTTGCTGTCTGTAAATATATTCAATAAGTTTAACATAAAAGTGATTTTCTGTAAGTATGTTTTATTTTATTTCATTTTTTCTAATTCTCCGGATAATCCGGATTAGGTCTGGTCCCAATTAATCCGAATTATCGGGGTTTTATTGTATCACAGCATAATAATTCGTCAAATTGGAAAAGAATACGAAATTTCTTTTAATTCAATCCATCTTAATATGGAAATTTCAACTTACAGAATTGGGGTTCGAGCTAAGAACCTCCTGTTTACAAGAGAGATGCTTTTTCTGTAAGCTATCATGTCTACCTGAAAAGCGTTCAAACTAAGATTCTCTTCTAAAATTTAAATCGGGAAAATGAACGGTTAACATTGAAAAAATTAATGTGATTAAAATAATAAACTTTATCAAAAGTTTAGTACATGTCGTGTGATACGAGGTATTCAGCTGTATATACACAAAATTTGAAGCCTTAGACTTATACGGTTTTTGTGCACAGGCTCTGTGACAGACTGACAGACAAAGGATAAAGACAAATAGGCTTTCGTCAGATGAACGAACCTTAAAAAAGAAAAGTAATAAAATTTCTTCAAAATCCAATGAACATATTCTATTATATTTAGGGATTGTGTTATATACATTTAATGTTAGTCCCCTCCACACCCTGCCCCAAAAAATCTTTACAATGCAAGAATTTGGAATAAATCAATAAGTTCTGAACTTATAATTTATTGTTCTTCTAGCTGCCCCGTTTCAAGTCTTTGAGGATGCGAAAAAATCTTGCAATAAAATTTGAATCGGCAATTTTTTTTTTTTAATTTTAATTTTTATTGTTAGAAGTGTTTTGTAATAGCAGAGTTTTTAAGCTTCTTTTAGTGACTTTTTTTTATTTGTTGGTCATTACCACTTGAATTTCGCAGAAAAGTTTTCCTTTCATAAACCAAAAATCTATCTTCAAAAAAGTTCAAAGTGTGTTTGAACGTGTGTTTGAATTGTTTAAATTTTTTTTCCGCTGCTCCCTAAGACGACGTAAATGCCAGGAGACATAAGTCAAGGGGATATAAGTAGGGGTACAACTGCATACATACATACATATATATATATATATATATATGATGATTTTTATTAATTTAATTTTGGTTTTAAATACATTATTATTGTTGGTAACCCCAAATTCGTATTAATTTGGTTTTTCATGGCAAATACGAAGATGAAACCACACACTTCATTTGTAGTTCCAAAGTATTTGGGACCTAAAGATTCTGCTTTGGTTCTACAAATTCCATTTTATTCATTTTAATTATTTATTTTTTCCCTCCATGTTCAATGTAGTATAGATTATTAAATTCAATGGTCCATATATTATAATACAATTAATGGTTATATATATAATAACAATGACGTCATACTGACAGTGCCAACACCAAGACACTAATTTTTTCTCTTACAGCATCAAACAAATTTAATTTTTAAACGGTCGAGTAAGAAAAAACGTCTTTTTAAGTGCAATTCGAGTGAAAAAAATTATTAATTTAGGATTTTTTTTTTTTTTTTTTTTTTTTTTTTTGAGTTTTTTAAAATAATTTTAAGTAAAGGTTTTTTCTTTTTTTAGAATAACAGAGTGAGTTTTTTTAAGTTTCTTGAAGTGACTTTTTTTTTTTTTTTTTTTTTTTTTTTTGGGGGGGGGGGGGGGTCACTATCACTTGATTGTCGCGAAAAGGTTTTTCCTTCATAGAACGGAAAGTGTTCAAATAAGTTCAAAGTGTGTCTCAATTATTTACTGTTTTTTTTTTTTTTTAAGGCGACGTTAATGCAGAGTGACGAAAGTCTAGGGGACATAAGTCGGGGTACAATTGCATTTATTTATTTATTTATTTATTTTTGGCGTGTGTGGTGAGTTTTAAATGTTTGTACTGATATTTTTTAAATAATTATTCATTATTAATTACATATTCTGTAAAACTTGCAGATTATTAGAAAAAAAGCAAAAATGTATGAACTCGAAACTAAAAAAAAAAAAAAATTACATACGTTAATAAGTATATCGATAAGAGTGTTACTTATAATTCCTCAAACTTCGTCTTCTCTATCTGATTAATATAAATCACAAACCGTTACAGATTAGGGAAATTAATTAAAAGATAATTAATTCATTACTTCGACATCGGACAAGAAATTAAGATGAATTAATAACATTTTCTCGAGTTTCCAATTTTCTTATAAGATACACATACAAAAAAATGTTTCTGTTATTAATAAAGTTTTTTATATTATTATTATTATTGAATTATTTTATTTCATAGCCGACCTGTATCTCAGTACTTGACAAGTTATTAATTTTCGGCTTGAAATCATCAAAGTGGAAAAAGTTAACAAAATTCAAATCCCTATTCAACTGATGAATAGAAAAAAATTCCCTTTTCGTTCACAGATTATATAATGTATTTCAAACTTTCTAACATAGCTGTTATATAAAACAAAATATAAGTTTGACATAAATAACAATGACATCATACTGACTGTTCCAATATCTGAATAATCAATTTGCTCTTACAGCATCACATAAATTCAATTTTTACACAATCGTGTTAGATTTTTTTTCCAAACGCTTTAAAAAAAAAAAAAATCTTAATTTAGGCTTTTTTAAAAATAGTTTTGAAGAAGATTTTTTAAAATATATCTTTATTGCATGATATATTACAAAACATTCATATGCTTGTACTTAAAACAATATAAGTAATTCAGCGTTCGTTCGCGGCTAATATTTCAAAACGAAATTAAAACTTAATCAAAATATTAAAATAATAAAATAATAAAAGAAATTCAGCAGATATATAATCGAAAATCGCGCTTTGACTACTGGAACTATCAGAATCAAAAAGGCTGCTTTAAGCAGAAAATCTTCAGATATTAATTGTCCATATATGATTATAGCTAAACCGAATGTATTTGCTCGTATTAAAATGTTATTTTATTACATTATTGATATTTTCCATACACAGGTTCGGTAAGCTTATAGTAGAACGTACAGAGGGATACGTTTGATATTTCTTTCAAAACAACTTATCCCTTAATTAATGTATCCAAATTGTTAATTTATTACTGTTAAATTCCTTCTTAGATGGTAGCATAAATAAATTTAAATTTAAAATAATTGTAAAAGGTAATTACTTATTTTAATCAAATTAAAAATGTTCAAATCAAATTATTTAAATAAAATCCTCCATTCCAAACTTTTTGAAAAGTCAAAATTAATTAAAAAAAAAAATTACATTTAAAATTTCTAAAAACAAAAAATTGTTTAAATGAAATTTAAAACGCTGAATCATTAATAGATCGTTATATTTAATCTAAAGTTTAAATCGCAAAAAACAAACGAATGGCATTGAAAAAATTAATTTAATTTAATTTAAAAATTTAAAATATATTTAAAATTTTCGAAATTTTGTGATTTGTAGTATGACACGAGGTATTCAGCTGTATATACACAAAATTTGAGGTCTCTGACTTATGCAGCTTTTGTGCATGGATTCTGTGACAGACAGACAGAGAAAAGAGACGAATAGGATTTGGTCAGAATGAATGAAAACCTAAAAAATTATTTTTGGTGCTAATAAAGGGCAACCTAAAAAAAATATATGAAATTTAAAATTTATATTAGAATTTTTAATGAAATATATATATATATAGTTTTCCCTTGTGTTCAGCATCCTGGGAGACCGATATATATATATATATATATATATATATATATATATATATATATATATATATATATATATATATATATATATATATATATATATATATATATATATATATATATATATATATGAGAGTAACTGCAGTAGCATTTAAAAACTGGTATATTAAAATATTTAAAGCAACACCAATTCTAAATATTACTCAAAAGAGCTTATTCTCTATTAAAAATAATGTAGAGCCCGAGAAAAAAATCGCCTAGTAATTTATTGCTGTATTAAAATGCACAATTTCACCAAAATGGACTTGAAGGGCAAATTGTCACAGTTAATAATATGTTTGAATTTTTCAAATACTATCTTCAACAATAGTTTTAATAAAACAGAGATTTATCTTAATAAAAACTTTTTAGACTTTCTATCCAGCCTAAATACATCGGGAGTTTTTTTTTCCTCTTTTGTTTGTTTGTTTGTTTTTCTCTCTCTTAAGTTGGTGCAAATGGAGTAGAAATAAACGATTACAAGTATGTTTGTATAACATATTAGAATAATAATTCAAAATAAAATTAAATGACTTGAAGCTATTTCTTTATTTATTTATTCGAATAAAAACATTTTTAATTTCTTCAAAATTGAGCCAGTTTAACTAAAATTAAACTACTCATAATTTCTACATTGTCACTCAGAGTGCAAAACATGACTGAAAAACATGCCGAATTTCTTTTATTTTTTTAGCCCCTTAACTGTGAAATTGTTTTTCACAACATAAATTAAAAATAGGTGCTGTAAACCAAATTCTCCATACTAAAATAGTTGCTTTACTTAATTGAAAAACATCTGCCAATCAATAAAGATAAATTTTCAGTTAAAAATTAGTGGTGTCAAAAAGCTTTAAGTAACGAAGCATGCAAAGAGTTCCTGCCCGAAGTCAGTTTGGACAACACAGTTAAGGGGTTAAGACATTAATTATGGTTATTTGAATCCCAAGTGTTACGACGGTACCAGATTGGCGATATATGCCGAACAAAATCAAGGCTCCCAGATTTATGCAATCTCCAAGCAGAAAGAAAAATTTCATTATTCGCACTTTTTTTTTTTTTTTTTTTTTTTTTTTTTTTTTTTTTTTGTACTGTAGAGATATCTGAGTACTATATCATGATATTTCCCCTTTATTCAAAGGATTGGTGATTTATTTTGCTAATTGGACTTAATAATATTATTGAATCTTAGTATTTTAAAACTCATTAAATATGGGGCTTAATATGAAATGGCTCCCTTTTTACAGTTATTAATATATATTGTCACTAAAATCTTGCATTCAATATAAATGTATCATTTTGTTATTTTTTTTAAAGTTTATGATACAAAAAAGTATAATTTAAAATTTAAATAATCCGAAATTTTGAAATTTGAAATTCTAATTTGATATTTAAAATTCTAATTTGACATTCAAAAATGACGGAGACAGTGAATGGGGGGGGGGGGGGTCTTCATGTTAAGTTTGTCCTCAAGGTACCCCCCCCTCCCTCATAAGTCATAGTCGGGTAATGGTAATGGATAAGCTTTGCTAGCAACTATTTTTTTAACAAGTATATAAAACTTATCAGCGCGTAGAAGGCGATTGTCTAAAATTACTGAACGCATTCTTATTTGATTGTGTTCGTTTTTTAGATTCAATATTTGTTTCTGTTTTTTATTATTTTCTTATTGATTATTTTAATTATCTATAAAAATGTTTTTTGCTGCCTTTTAAGTTTAGCATGTCTTTAAAAAAAAAGTTCACAGTTTCGATACATTAGAAATAAATAAAATATAACATTGTTAAATTATAAATGCTTTAAATATTTTAAGGATATTACTAGGATAGATATTTTAATACTATAAATGAAATTGCTTCGATATTACTTGATTCCCCTTTTAAAACAAACGACATAGATTTATTGTGTTGTACACTGTAAAAGAAAAAAAAGGGGGGGGGCGGGATATTACGGAAATTGTATTGGTAATCGGAACGCCAGTACAATTTACTGTTTTTTAACGGAAAAATTGCCGTAGATTTCAGAAAAAAATGTGAGTTTTCTGGAATTGACAGGGATTTTCCCGTTAAAAAACAGGAATTGTACTGGCGCATGGTGTCCCGACTGCTAGTACAATTTCCGTAAAATTGTCCGTTTTTTTTTTTTTTTTTTTTTACTTTGTATTTTAAGTGATTTAAACACATACACATGCAACGTTCTTGACAGTTAAATTTCATTTTATTTTTGTATTATTGTGCGTATAATTTACATTTTAATTCTATACATTAAAGAAAATGTTTCTAAAAGCATTTTAAAAGATATATTTTCTCATAAATTTATTTTCTAAACGATATAAATATGATGAATATTTAGATGTGTACTAGTACGCAAATTTCAAGAAATACAAAATGTATAAAAACTTTAAAAATAATTTTTAAATGAATTTACTTAATCGTTTCATAAAAATAAATTTTAGTTCACTGAAAATGCGTGATATTACAAGTCAAGTACCACCTTAGGCATTTTCCCAAACAATTTTGATTGTCCAACTTAGAATGATTTCGTAGCAATATATAAACGTTATTTGCAGAATTTGCAAATGGCAAAAAGGGGTGGACCTTTAAAGAAAGAGATAATGATATTCAAGAAGAAAAAAATTTCGAAATAATAATTATATGATGAGATATTTATTGTCTTTATGTTAAAGCATTCTAAGCCCGTAGGTTAATATGACAGAACGGGAAAAGGAAAAAAAAAATTCTCAAGAGCTAACTAATGTAGAGCTTTAATCAGATTTCGAATTATCGCCGGTATACTCTTACTCTATTTAGCCTTATCCACGAATCCGCGAATAAAACATAGTAGTGAAATAAAAAAAAAATCTCCAAAATTTTTTTTTTCTTAATTCGATAATAAAAACTGCGGCACGTTAAAAACATGTGCAGAGTGTGCAATGAAAGAAAAAAATAATAATCCTGCAGATCTTTCTGCCGCTTTCCATTGTTAGGCACAATCAGATACCCGACTCGATATCCCTCTTCAAAACTTAAAACTCGACTTTCATCACTGTTCTCCTCAAACGCCGAATCCATTTCAGAGACGAAAGGGGTTTGTATCGCGCGGGGAAAAACAGCTGACGTTCGGGGAAAACCCCTTCTTTCCCGCCCCACATCTGAAAATCCTCTGCCGCCCCACTCCCCCACCATCGCAGCCAGCCACCTCTCCCTCCCATACCCCACCCCGCTCGAAAAATTAACGTCTGTTCATCAATTTCCACTCCTGAATTGAAACAATGGGTCAAAGTAAAAGCGCTTTTGAGTTAAAGGCGAAGCTTCTGCTTTATAGAAATGGGAGATTTTTCAAGTTAAAATAATCGTGGGGTGCAGTTGGTTTTAACACAAAAGGAAAGCCCTCGACCCCCCCTCCCCTTCTCCTTCTTCATCATCTTTGTCTGTGGGGTTTTAATAATATCTTGATGAATAAGCTGCTAGTACTAGTAGTATTATTGTGTTTTGTCTAAGGTGGGCCGCTGTTATTGAATTAAAACTGTCAACTCAAGCAGATTTTGTCTCAATGAAAGTTAATGCATTGTTTTAAAGTGAATTTTTGTCATTGTAAAAGAGAAGTAAAGATTGCCAATCCCCCCCCTTTTCTTTCCTTCCAGAATATGCGTCTGCTGCCACACATATAACAACGAAATAAATGAAACTGGCAGGTGATACATAAGTACGAAAAGGCGTCATTTTAAAAATAATACTTTTCGAGGTAAAAGACGACGAAATTTTCGTTCTGTTATCAGTTTACTTGGGTTATTTGTTCGCTTCGAATGCGAAATTCTGAACAGTATTTATCTGATTAAAGAGGTTTTCTCGTTTCAAATGATACGTAAAAATGCATTATGTTCGGTGGCACTGCAAAAGATGCACTGCCGGATGATGGTGAATGGGTGAAATTGTGTAGAAATATATCTCTCTCTCCTTTGCAACACTTTTCGTGAAATATATATCTGATTTGTGAAAGCGATATCTGAAAAGAATTTAGTAATTATCACTTCTTCCGGTGAGCTGAAACAACTTACAAGATGGTAATGTGCAAAACTTGTTTCATTTGTACTATTGTATTTATTCCATTCACGTGAAAGACAAGCTATATATCGATATCGTGACAGCGATTTATAAAAAGCTATGCCTTGAGTTTTGAACTTCCGATTCAATAAGAGGTTTCGTTTTATAATAAAGATGATACATCGCATTTCAGCAATTTCTAAGAAGGTTTAATTTTAGATATCTTTTTAGCTAATAATTGACACACAAAAGATACGAGCGCTCTTGACAGAAGAAAGAGTTCATTTATATTTCCATTAAGATCTCACCTCAAAATGCAAGAATTTAAACTTAATAAAAAAGGGGAAGAAGCAAATGTTCATGCCCACTGATTAGAATTCGTTTCTCAAAAAGGAAGAAAAATAGAATTCACTAATGAGGAATGTTTCTTAAATGTATAAAAGATAAGAGAAATAGAATATACATATTTTAAAAACTGTACCGGTATACGACCCCTATCGTGACAGTTAGCTCTTTATACACTGACGACGCTTTTAACTACAATTGAAGAAAATGTAATGTAAAATTTATAAATACTTTTACAAATAAGACAAAAGTAACTCAGATATTACCATAACAATAAGCCAATGAAGTTTATTCTTCTTTCCTCACAAAATGCTCTGCTCGATCAAATTTAGAAAGCTTGGAAAAACAGTAAAAGCTAAATATTTTTTAAAAAATAACAATTTTCTTAATAATTTGCATAAGTATAGCTTTTTTTAAAAAAAGAAAAAAAAAGTTTTATGTAATATATTTAACAGAAAAAGCCTTTTCCTTAATAGATAGTATCATAATACTTTTAAATACGTTGCTTTTATAAGAATTTTGATATTTCCATAAAATATTTTTTAGTAATTAATCTGATTTTTTAAAAATTTATTTTACAAAAAAATTTTGTAATTTTTTTTGAAAAAAATTTATCTGGATTTAAGGGGAAAATGTATCTAAATTTAACATTATTATTATTTAAGATTTCTCGTATACCTTCAGATGTTAAAGAAGATTATGGGTGAGCCTCATATATTCGAGGTGAAGCAATTTCATGATAGACAATTTCATAAATAAAAGGTTAAAGCAACATCAGTCACATTATTTGCATCAGCTGCTAACGAAAAATACATTTCACACGGGTTATATCTATAGTGCATAAAATAAATTCTTTAAATAACATTAAAAATTTCTTTCAACAGATTTTCACGATTAATCAATAATATAAAGAAAAAAATGTCCGTGAGTAACGATGATATCATATAACTGGTGGTAACACCCGATTAACAAGTTTCCTCTGTACTGCAATTCTTTTAACATTGCACAATTTTAGTTTTTGCACAGTAAAATAGAAAAAAAATGTACGTTCTAATGAAATTTGTTTGAAATTTATGTCACAATTTACTGATTATCTATGGTTATTAAAATAATTTTGATCAAAGTTACGCTTCTACAAAGAGGAGAGCTTTATGTTTAATGCTAAAACAATATTTGTTTAAAGTTATTCCAGAATTACAAAATCCATTTTCATCGGAGAATCTAAAATACACCGATCCAATCCCAGTAAATGTATTTGTTGAATTTTCCAATTTTATTTCCCCAACACATCGCAAACAAAACTAGTAGTGCAAAAAGATATTTTGAAGACATACTTATCCTCTAATCCTCAGAAATCAACCAACTTGCTAAAAAGAGCAAAAAGGACTGGAACTACAAGCACTCTGAATATAATTATAAAAGTTCATGTCATTTTAATCGTTTTCCAATTCAGAAAAATAAACCACACTCGGAATATCACTTACCTGTAAAACAGTTTTTTCAGCAGGATGTTCTGACTGAAAATCTAATTGGAGGGAGAACGTTATAAATGCACACACACACACACACAAAAAAAAAAAAAAAAAGAAAAAAGAAAAAGAAAAGAAAAAGAAAAAGGCCGATTTTACGGAGATTGTATTGGCAATTGGTACGCCGGTACAATTCATTATTTTTTAACGGAAAAGTTCTCGTAAATACTAGAGACTTTTCTAAAATTTACGGAAGTTTTCCCGTTAAAAAACAATGAATTGTACTGGTGTCCCGAACAGCACTTTAAAAAAGACCGACAGGAACAGGATCACCCTAACCTGGGCACCAACCATAATTTGGCATAGGTGACGTGAAAAACATTAACAATACAGTCTAAAACATTACTTTGTACAGGTTTCTTATAAATGATATACTATTCATATAAAAAAAAAAAAAAAAAAAAAAAAAAAAAAAAAAAAAAAAAAAAAATCGCACCATTTTAAGTATTCGAATAATTCATCCCTAACATTTTTGTGAAACTGGAATCGCTTTCGTATTGTATCAAAGGGTTTAGCATTTTTTCTTTTAAAAGTCTGTCAGTTTCTTCATTATCTTCTTTATCACTCGCCGTAGTTTCTTCACAACATTTTATGACACTTTGCAATACATCATAGTTAAAGGAATGTTAAGTTCTATTTAACCCTTTATCTACCGATGGCACTTATAAGTACCATTGTGGAAAATTTAATAAAAAACGTATTTAATCAATCTATTAATAAAAGTTCGTTTTTTTTTATTACAGAATATACTTAACTCGATGTAATTTATATAGAATAGAAAAACAGTCGAAGAGTTAAATATTTTAAAAAAGAAATAATTTTCTTAATCATTTTCATAGGTATATCTTTTTTTTCTTTGAAAAATGTTATATGAAATATTTTCGACGGTAAAAGCCTTTCCATTTATAGAGAGGATCATAATGCATTTAAATACATTGTTTTTATAAGAATTGTAATATTTCCATAAGAGTATTTTTATTTAATTAATTTGATTATTTTTGTAAATATTTTACAAAAACAACATATAAATACCGATATAGTTAAGCAGTTTTAATGAAAAAACACTTCTAAATTTCACATTATTATTATTTAAAAATTTCAGTATATCTTCAGTAATTAAAGAAGACAATTGTTGATGTGAAGCTATTTCTTGATAAATAATTCGGTAGATAAAGGGTTAACGGTTCAATTGTGATAAGTGGAATAAACATCGTTGTATAGTTATATATGTTTATAATAAAACAACTGCTAATGGTGCAAAGAGAATTAACCAAATATTTAATATTATTATTACTAAATACCTTATAGTAAATGCATATACACATACTAACATTTTTACATGTAAACTGTAACAAAAGTATTTGTTAAAACAAAATAATATTCGATTAAAAGACATGTTTTATTAATAGTACACCAGATGCAAAAGGATTATATAATAACGTGTATCGATACCAAATGTGTATCGATAGATTGAATCGCCTTATCAAATTAGACAGATTAAAACTATTCAATAATAAAAATAAAAAATTCCATTCCAAATTGTAATATTTCAGTAACATCTAAAAAACCAATTATAAGAATTAAATAATATTATCAAATGTGTATTGCTAGATTGAACCGTCTTATCAAATTAGCCAGACTAAAATCATTCAACAATAAAAACAAAAAATTCAATTCCAAATTCAAATATTTCAGAACATCTAAAAGCCACTGACATGAACTGAAATATATTTATTTACAATTTTACGGCATACCTAACTGTTATAGAGAAATATACGTACGGAATACAAAATGATACCTTAAATAATATTATCAAATGTATATTGCTACATTCCAACCACCTTATCAAATTAGACCATTCAACAATATAAAAAAAAAAAAAAAAAAAAAAAATTATTCTAAATTGAAATATTTCAGTAACATCTAAAAACCAATTATGAGAATTGAAATATATTTACTTACAATTTTACGGCATACATAACTGCTGTAGAGAAAATATATCTAAGTACATTTACGGAGTCTTCCAATAAGCAGATTATTAGATTTAAAATATCCAGAACAACATAGAATACTTTTCATTCAGGCTAATTTTGCCCATTCTCTTAGTCAATATGTCGGTTTTATTTTGTCTAGTTCCCTAAGCCAAGCAACCTTGATCGTTCATTAGTATAATTACGGTCTAGTGTCTATTTTTTATTCTTAATTAAATTGTGAAAACAAAGTTATGGGTTCCCTGGGTAATGTTTATTTACAGAAAGGGTCTTTGTTCTCGTGACATCAATTTAAAATTCTCCCTTTTCAGCATCAAAAGTATAAAAACAATCTCGCTTTGAAATGTTAATGTTGTTTATAAAACAGATAGTTATCTTAATTGTAAAGAATACTGAATATATTACTCTTAAAAAAATACTGATTTAAAATATATCCGAAATAATTGTTTTTTAAATGGCAACATTGGAAACTTTTATAATTAAAATTAGCCTTAAACTTACACCACACAAATTAAACATTAATCCGTTACAATCAAATTTCTTAAACTGATTTAAAACACAATTCTAAACATAATGTTAGGGGCAGTGGAAATATAACGTTATCAATATTTTGATAATTTTGGACCTCCCCCCCCCCTCGTCCGATATCATACGTCATCATCCCTCAACCCCCTCCCCTGTCAATGATATCATTTTCAAGGTATTCTTTTTTCACTTTTAGGAATTTATTTCTTTTGTTTGATGTGACACACAAAATTGGTTACCTTTATTTTTCGCATACTTTATTGATTCAAACCAAAAGAAGTCAATAAAATACCCTTTTATATCAAATGACACGTAAAAGAAATAGTTACTATTTTAAAATATTTTATAATAGCTTTTTGTTGCACAATGCATTCAACAGTAATAAAGTCTTGTTGAACATGCTCCGAATAGAAGTGGGGTGGGAAGGTAAAAAGAAATTCTTATCAACAAAGCAAATAGACAAAATTATTTCTCTTCCTGTTCCATTTATTAGTAAATACCAGCGTCACTTTAAATAATATTTCACATAGGGTTTCTAGAACAGTGATTATATATGCATACACATATGAAGAAGAATAGGAAGGTCAAACGTTGGTATATTTTAGAATTTAGAGTTAAATTATTTTACAATAATTTAGTAATTTTAATAATAACTTTGTATTTTCACAAAAATAGACAACAGACTAAAAATTAACAAATAAATAAATAACATACTATTTTGAACGAAAGACCATGTTACAAAAGAAAAAAGAAAATTCTGATTGGATCAAATGATATCGATATCAAAATACAACTCCCCCCCCTTTTCCCCCAAGAGATATCTTACAGTATCATGAGACAGACACCCCCCCCCCCTCCCTAAAATGATAACGTTATATATGCACAACCCCTAGTGAAAGAAATTTCTTTAACCAATTTGAATAAGGTAGACTTTTCGATTCGAGGCCTTATCCACTTATTTATTTATTTGGTTTTATTTTTTTAAATAACTTACAAGGAAAGTCTCCATACGGACATAGTCCGAAAATCTGAAAAAAATTACAGAATGTTCTTCTGGTGAGGCTATACACGTTTATAAAAAAAAATTTCTGCGGAACCTCTGTACCCTGTCCGTAAAAAAATAATGAAAATTTCGTTATTTGGCGATTTATCATCAGTTGGCGATGAAAAGCAATTTCAAAAAATACTTTTTTATGTCAAATGCATTTTAAAAGAAAAAAGTTTCATGTTCAACTTGTTAAGAAAAATTAAATATCTTTGGTTTTGTCAGTTTTAGTGTATTTTAAGTATAATTTTATTATATCAATATTTATATATGTATTTAAATTCAAATTTAACCATCAAAATTTGAGATTTTAAACGAAATTAAATTTAAATTAATTAAAATTGTTTCAAGTTCAAAGTCCAGTTGAGCATTGTCAATTCGATTTCGTTGCTATGGAAACATCTGGCTTTTATTTTTGAATACGCTTAAATGTATGAAAATAAATTTTCTGAATAAGAATTTTTTATAAATGAAAATATTTTTTCCAGAGATAAATTAAATAACTACAATAACAAATAATATACATATGCAATACAATATACATATGGTATATAATATATTAAAATATCTCAATGCCCATGTTTAAATTCATTAAATACCATTTACACGTATTCTAAAAATCCAAACTTTTCAGTTGCATTGCATTAAAATCTTTTTTCTTTTGACGGGGAAAAGTGCTGCTCGCCAAATCGTTTGACACTTTCGTCTTTTCACGCCAAATATTCGAAAATATTTTATTTTTTTACAGAGTTTCTACTGAGGTTCCGAGGCTAAATTTGACTGATCCTTTATTACATACATATGTCGTTTAATAAGTATTTTTTTTTTCAAAAAATTCTGAGTATGCCCAGTAAGGAGGCCTTTCTTGTTAGTTATAGAAGCAGCTGTGTACCTTGTAGCTATAAAATTGAATAACTTTGCATTCAGAATTTATTTTTACTTACATTAAAATAATCACCGGCATAATCATACATGCTGTTCATACAGTAAAATAATCGCCGAAAATATGTTTAATTCATATGTGACAGGAAAGAAATAATTTCTTACAGTTTTTAAGAATAGTTTCTTACAGTTATTAAAAAGAGTTTCTTATAGTTATTAAGAATAGTTTCTTATAGTTATTAAAAATAGAAATAAGAAACTTTTTTGTCATTACTATTGATCAGGATTCTCTTTAAACATAATTCTATCTACCTATCCAACTATCTATTTGTATGTATGTGTGTATATACATAAGGACGACAAAATATTTCTTAAATATACTGCTTTTATGCACATTTAAGAAATTTCATTCATTGACATAATTAACCAATTATGCATGTTTTTAAATGCTTATATATATATATATTTTTTTTTTTTCGAAACAAAATTTTATAGATAAATTAATCAGTGTTAATTTTAGTATTTTTACAGGGTGTCCAGCAAATAACACCCTGATTTCAAAATTAAATTTCTCAAAAATAAAGATCAATAGAATTATGCACTAAACGGTTTTTTTATCAGGTAAGCTGTAAAAATCTTATACGAAAGTTTCGAACGGTAAATATTTTGAAAAGATTGTGTTCTGATTGCAAAGAATGCTTTGATTTGACATTTTTCTTGCTTTAGATTGCTGCCAGAGAATGTGTTTTTCGGCTTAAAGTGCCATATTTCATAGTTTTTTCAAACTAAATTTTTGAAATTTCGAAATTCTAAAAATTTACTTCGAAAAATCTTTAAAATATTGCACTGTAAGCTGAAAAATTATTTCTCTGTAGGCAATCTAAAACAAGAAAAATATCAAATCAAAGCATTCTATGCAATCAGAACGCAATTTTTTCAAAATATTCACTGTTTGAAATTTCTGTATAAGATTTTTACAGCTTAACTAATGAAAAAACCGTTTACCGCATATTACTATCGGTCTTTGTTTTTGAGAAATTTAATTTTGAAATAGTGTGTTATTTGCTGGACACCCTGTATCTTTCTAAAATACCTGAAAAATTTATAAATTTAAGTGTACTATAATTTTTTTTAATTCTCTCTTTTTTTTAAATATAATTAACAAACAATAAAAAATTAAAAACATGATTAATTAACATTAACTTCTCTTGCATTCCTGTAAAATTAATTAAAATTAATTCTTCAAAATCGAAAAATAATGAAGCGTACAACAGTTAAAAAAATTAATAAAGTTACCTTTTTGTTTTAATGTCATTTATTTTTTCGTAATGAGATTAACCTAGATTATATGTATAAAAAACGCTTGAAAAGTTTAAAATGCTAAAAATATAATACACTTATTTTTTGAACATAAAAAGCATTTACAACTAATTACATTTTATAAAATAATTAAACATAAGCAAAGACGAAATTAATAATTATTTATTTGAGGCTTTCTCGTTCGAAGCATTAATATTTTGTCCAAATTAATGATTAATGTATTTTTTAAAATTCATTTAATAAATTGATACAATAATTTTAATTTGAAATAATTTGTTGATTACTACATTTAAACTGTCTTTACAAAATTACTGAAATCAATTTTTTATTTTATTTGTTTATTTATTTATTTTTTATCAGCAAATTCTCATAACCTGCCCACATACGAATATTTATATATTACAAATATAAAATATTAATACATAATTAAAACAAAAAAAATATTTAAAAAAAAAACCAATTTAAAAAAAAAAATTGTAGTACCATAATAATAATAAGAAGAAAAATAATAGCTTTGATTTTGTAATCATGGAATTTTTTAAAAAGAGAATATAGTAAAATTATGATTATTTTTACAAGCTACCTGACCCGACTGACATTGCCTTGGCCTGTGATAATATTCTTAAATTAAGTCTGCCGACAGTGTAAAAAATAGATTAAAAATATGTATATTAGTGGTAAAAAGGCTCAAAATGACTACAAAGGGAAACAAGCTGTAGGAGGGTTTTCCAACAATTGCGTGATTTACATGTTAAAATGTTGATATTTAACTGTAAAAATCACTGTTAAGTTTACGTAACTATTTATTTTTTCACATCGAAATTCCGAATGAAATATTTTGATTTTTGAACTAATTATATCGCCCTTAAATGTAATTATACATGAATTAAATCGATACTCGATCATTAGCTAAAAGGTTAGTATATAGTATAAAAATTTCAGAGCTTATGTGTAAAATTAACCATATATTTTTAATAAAATACTCCTGTAATGTTTATTCTGTGGCAAAAATTTTAACCGTAACCTAATTGTAACTTGTAATTGTACCTAACTGTAAATCTAACCCAATCTGGAACTTAAATATAACATAAATATAATCTAACAGTAACCTAACTGCAGCCTAATCGTGATCTAATCTAACTGAAGTGAATCTAACTGTAACCTAACTATAACATAACTGTTACCTAACCGTAACTTAAATGTAACCTAACAATAATTTTATCGTAAACTAACTTAATCGTAGCCTAACTTCGGCTTAACCGTAATACAAATGTAACCTAAACGTAACCCAAGCCTAACAAAGTACTAACTTAACCCTAAAAATATCCTAACTATCCTAAACAAGAACGCGCGGCAAAGTACTTAAGTTCCATTTTTTACCGCCATTTGACACCATATGTTTCATACGAATATCGGACACAAATCACCTCTGGCTACACTGTAAAAAAAAAGTGTCGATCTACTAAAAAAATTTTAGTGATCCACGCAATTACTAAAAAAAATTTAGTAACCTTACTCGGTTACAAGAAAATCTGTAAGAATTACTAGAAAAAAGCTAGCAACGAATAGAGATAATAGTTTTATATTTTTAATAGCTATTACTAAAACTCACTTGGTGTGGCCGTGATAGCCTAGTGGTCATAGCACCGAAATCCAGGCTGAAAGGTCCCGGGTTCGATGCTGGACACCACCAAATACGCACCGAATGTATGCAGTATAAGTACTCGTTAAATAAAGCGACTATGAAAATCCTGTTGGAGTAGGTAGCAATGTTTGGTGCTGCCATCTATTGCGGCTTAGCCGAAAATCTTCCGCTTCAGAAGTCTGTCTTTTTACCCACTGGATGCAGCTCGAAGGAAGCTCCTGCCCTTTGGGCACACATACTGGTTATTAAAAATAATTTTGGAACTATTACTAAAATTTGCTTGGTGGCTCATACTAAAAAGTTTTGAGTTAGTTATGCAAAGAATTCTTTTGTTCAGTTTACAAAAGAAATGTTTCACTTGCAAAAAAAAGTTTGTAATGGTTACTAAAAAAATCTGTGGAATACAAAATTACTAAAAAATTTTTAGTAACCTCTTGAATTTTTTTTTACAGTGTATAGCAGGCGTGCTATGTATGCTGTGAAAAATCTTTTAATTTCATTTTCCACCGCCAGGGTACGCACTGATTCGTAAACAACCTATACCCGAACAAAACGTTTATTTTCAAACAATTTATAGATATATTACTCAATGAGGTGGGGACTCAAATAATTTGATGAAATTACTATTCGTAAATAATGGTAATCAAAACTCAATTAAGGATCCCATATTATCTATAAAGAGACGTGCTGCGTACGCTTTGTAAAATTTATTAGTTCCACTTCTCACCTTGAAGGGAGTGCACTTATTACTCTTAACAAACCTATATCTGAGCGAAACACCATTATTCAATCTATCCGAAGATATATTAGTCGAGAGAGTGAGGGCATGAAATAAAAATTTAAGAAATTTGTTGGAATTACTATTCGGAAATAACTGCTACTGATAAACTAAGGGCGAAATATGTTCTGAACGAACATATGATATATTTAAGAAACAAAAAAAGCAATGAAAAAATGCACTTAAAAAAGACTTACTTTTTTTTTTTTTTTTTTTTTTTTTAAATAAACGATATGGGAAGAATGTTTCTTCAAACAGTTGGCTGTTCGTACGTGTCAACAAGATAACACTTACAATAAAACAACGATGTGAATTGATAAAGCTGCTTGATCTGAACGAGAAAAAGGCAGCTGAAGTGTTGCGAGTTTATTGCCAAAATCATAAGTTAGGGCGAGGCCCATGTTCCGCAAAAGCTGTGATTGATTAGATGAAAAAAAAAATGTAAAGGAATTGAATGCAGGTCGATTACGATCCGGACGACCATCTGTTCCTGTTGAAGTGGTTGCGGAATTGCATAAAAGGATTACTGCAAATCCACTGCGTATTGTAAGAAGTGACGCACGCAGTTTGGATCGTTAGCACGCAGTTTTGATGTGCCATAAACAACAGTTCTCAAAATTCTACGTACTGTTCTGCGGATGTCTCGCTATCGATTCCAGCGTATTCAGATTTTGCAACCTGGAGACGAACAACAGCGTTTGGACTTTGCAAATTACTTTCTCGTCGGATATGATGAAGGTAACAGCAGCCCATTTCGAACATTAGGGACGGATGATGCACATTTATTTTTAAATAAGACTCCAAGAACTGCATTCACTGAGCTGATGTAAATCCTCACGATGCGACACCAACGCTTTTACACAAAGCTAAATTGACTGTGTAGTGCAGCATCGCAAACACTTTCGTTCTTGATCCGTACTTCCGTACTTTTTCATGGAGGTTACTTCTACAGGTATGAAAACGTGATCCATCATAAGTGTATGACATACAACAATGCTACAGAATTACGTAATTCCAGAATTATAGCAGCGAAATGTCGCTAATGATATTGTATGGATGCAAAATGGTGCTCCTCCATACATCACCACATGTGTCCAATAAGTGCTGCAACATCACATTGATGACAGAATCATCTTTCGCAACTTTGCAGTTTCGTGACCATCTCTATCCCTTAATCTCACTCCAATAGATTTCCATTTCTGGGGTTATCTGAAATCAAAGGTGTATACATCAAATCCAAAAAAATTATCAGAATTGAAAGATGACATAAAACTAGAAGTTGTGCAGATTTTTTCGGAGATGTTACGTTCGGCATTGTTAACAGTCTCACGTAGCCAATGCAATTGTTTGCAAAAATGAGTATATTGAAAATAGCTAATTCAAATATTTTTTTTCTCTCTCTCTTCTCTCGTGTTGTCATTGGTCTTTTACAACCCACCTAGCTGAAACTGAAACTGGTCCTTTACAATGGCCTTTTTCGTAAATGTTTTACGCCGGAAATTTTCATCGTATGTGTATCACTCCAACGTCATTTATGGTTTTTGCAATGCGCTGATGAATTTGCGCATGAAGAAAAAATGGGTCTTGCCATTCGAAAATTTAGAAAATTTTCACTGTAACCGTAACTGTGAGAGCTTTATCGTTTAAAAGTGTCATGATCTCGCGCGCATATCTTCAAATAAGTATATCAAAAATATCTTTTCGGTTGGTTAAGCGGTTAAGCCGCTAGGGGATCATATATGGAAAAAAAATTTCTTTTTTTTTAAACCACTTTATACATATATCAATGTACATTCTTTGGAAAAAATATTAAACACCACCTACTAACGTTGATACAAATTAATGCAGTAGAAAATTACTGGTACTAAACAATTGGAAATAAAGTCTGCTTTTAAATGGTGTATTCCTTGGAGCGATCTTATAATGGTTCCGTATCTTCTTTTTAAGTACGAAAACCTAAAAATAAATAAATAATTAAAACAAGAAAAAAAAAAGCAAAAGGAAACGAAAAAAAAGTACCTTGAAATGGGATTTCAAAAACTAAATTACTAAGCTCACCAAGCTCATACTGACAAACACCAATCCCAAACTGCATCTATTTTCTTAGATTAAATAAATTTA
The DNA here is from genome assembly GCA_964019185.1 of Maratus speculifer. NCBI lineage: Eukaryota > Metazoa > Arthropoda > Arachnida > Araneae > Salticidae > Maratus > Maratus speculifer. The sequence goes on from OZ025294.1 coordinate 283,249,474, forward strand.
ACTGTCAGATTTTATTTACGAACATCTATCCTATATCCCTTAATTTCTGCATACCTCCATTCTGCAGCCTCATTAATATACTGGTTAAGTCGATAAGCGATTTTGACATTACTAATTCCATTGGGCTTCATTTACTATATTTCATATTTCATATTGTCAACCAACATTTACACAAATCACAAACTGCATCTGTTTCCGCAGACATCATCGACTTACACATCAAAGTGCATGCAAAAAGCACGAAATTGAACATCCCTATATTAGGAAAATATATCTGGAGTGAAAAAACTTTTGATGCCTCAGTAGCTATAACTATAAGAAGATAAAATTTCGTCCTACATTTGGATTTCCTGTTGAATCATGTCTCTAAATGTCGCGACCACGTTTCGCCATCTTTTGGTTGCGGTTATTAGAAGACCAAAAGTTGATTCAACCTAGGCAAACACAAAAAGCGATTTCGACATTACTAAGCTCATTGGGCTCAACTGAATATATTTCACATCCTATATTCTCAACTTGTATCCATTTCCACAGATAGCATCAACTTACATCTCAGGCTACATGCAAAAAAATACTAGACTGCGCATCTTTGTATCAAGACAATGTGGGCTCTATCTACTTCTACAAGGAATTTCAACTTTACGATTCTCAACAACTCCAAGATCAACTCCAAGTCTTATAGGCTAACGACCTTGAAGCTGAAAAATTCATTAAGAACTTATGCTGTTAAAAATTCCATCCTCGATTGAACAAACTTTTGGTGCCGCAATAGTTGTAACTATAAAAATACTGTAACTAGAAGAAAGCAGGGATGTAGTGGAGAGTACACGGAGGTATACGCCGTATACCCTCTGGATTTTTTTAAGGACAACCGTATGCCCTCTGTTTCTCAAAAAAGCTATAGTATATACATTCTAGTGTATACCCTCTGCTTATAGCGTATATCCTCTGTTATTTTTAAGACTACACCCCTGGAAGAAAGTTGCAACTGTAACAGTTCCTGTTGAATCATATCTCCAAATGTCGGGACGAGGTTTCGCCATCTTTTGGTTGCGATTACTACAGTATTAAAAGTTGATTCAACCAAGAGGGGAAATTTTTTAATAGTAAATGACAGCAAAAATGCGTATAAAATAAACATACCTGAAAATGAGAAATGGAAAGAACACTGAAAAATATACCCTAAAATGTCTGTGACAACTGGGTTCCATAATTTACGAGCAATTATTGGCAAAAATAAAAATACTGAGTATTTTACAATTTCTTTAATACTCCTGTGATGTGATTTAAATCCTTCGTCTAGTGAGTCTATTTAAATCTTTCGCCGTATATTTCGTCTAGTGTGTTTTCTAATCAATCTAATATTTTTTTTCAAACAATAAAACTTCGACGCACGTAGTACTATCGTAGATACTTCGTTCTTATAGCACCCTCATATTGCCCGGTGTCCCACATAAATTAAAGTTCAAAATGCTCTAGGCACCAGTAATTTCTTACAATTTATTTCGCCATGTTTAGAAGCATTTTTTAGCTCCGATTTACGTGGAATACTTGGCAGCACTACCACTTTCACTAAGCAGCTCCACATTTACAACTATGCACCACATTTACTAAGTAGCATTTAGATTCCACATAAGTCATAGCCAAGTTTATATAAACATCATACATATGCTTTTATATACTCCAAATGCTCACATATGAGGTATATACGTCAATATATATGTAATTTACGTCGTATATATCATATACAGGACACATGAGTCTTATAGCTCTGTCATATATGTACAATGTATATGACTAGAACTTGGACATACACATCATGTTTAAGTATGTCATATATGTGTCTTAAATTTGGGCAATAAATGTTGGTCGCTTGTCGATTCATACTCGCAGGCTGCTGTAAAAAGGAAATATCAATATTTCAAGGAACTAATTTTCCTATTAAAAATAAAAAATAAAAACTGAAAAGATATAAATGCTGACGACTACATATTCCAAGGACTGCGATTCCCCAGAAAACCTGAAAAGTTACATGCGCATATATGAACCCTTTTCGAAACTGATGTCGTCAAAATATTCACAGGTTATAATTTATGAATTTTTAATTTTCCATAAGTGATATTTTATTCAAGGAATATTTCGAAAACTATAAAAGAGTTTCCTTTGTGCTCCAAGGTAGTGACACAATATTAATAGCAACAACAACCATAATAATAATAATAATAAACGGAAAATATTCCTGATTCCAACAGAAGTACCGACAAATCGGCCTGATTAAACTGAAAAAATAGAACCTGTCTAAAACGGAATCTTTTCTGGTCTTTAGAAAATGCGCTTTCGCCAATTTTACTATGTATATAATGTTCTAAATATTTTAGTTAACAACGAATTGTCGAAGATGATAACACATAGAACAATATTGTTATCATCATTCAATAAAAAATACCTCTATTAATTTTTCACTACAAAACAAACAATTACGCACTCCCAAATGGCGATTCCAAAAATAAATAATTCTCCCCTTACATCATCTTTTTATTATTTTTCCCTTTAACGCTGAAATCAATTAAACAGACACATACAAAAAAAGAAGCACTGAATTAAGCAAGCACAACATACTTTTTTTTTCCCCTTACTTATTTTTCAGCCATTTTCACTGAAAAATGGGGGGTCCGACTTTTATATATTCTCCAAGAATTAAAAAAAATCTGTATTCAGATGTAGGCGTTATGATTTACGCACGTAGCGACAATTATTGAATTTTTAAATTTAACCACTTATTTTTACCAGCTTAGTGCATTCTTCGGGTGCAAACCTGCAACAGATTTTTATCGCCGGTTTTCCCTGGATGAAAAAAAAAAAAAAAATCGTTATTTTTTTCCCCCTTTTTCTTAAATTCAGATGCCTTCTGGAATTTTGTCAGGATACTTTTTTTTTTTTTTTTTTAACTTTTTTCCCTCTCATTAAAATTATTCGGCTGTATTCGAACAAAAATTTTTGCCGCCGCATTTTTTGAAAGTTTTGCGCCTTCGCGCCCTTCCACCCCTCTGTTAGACACCCCCCATCCCTTTTTATACTCTGCTTGCCGTCATTTTTCTTAATTATCTCAATTTTAAATTTAAAGCCTTTCCGAGATTCTTTAAGGCTATTAGTAGATTTAGCAGAAAGGCACGCTACAAGAGAAACGGAGAGAAAAAATATTTTTGAAAAAGAAGAAAAAAAATGTAAAAATGATAACAAAAATAAAGGAAGGGGAAAAAAACCGGATAACAAAAATATGACGCTTAAAACATTTATATTTATTGATTAAAATTGCTTAAACGAAGCTACGCTTTATTAGTTTTTTAATTACGTCTTGAATATTAATGTCAGGAGCATGAAAATATTTTAATTATGCATACCATTAAAAAGTTCGAAGGGCTTTTTCATTTTTTTTTTTCATTAGACTTCTTTTTTTTTTTAATTTTTTTGCTAACTGCTTCATTCTGCGCTGCAAGATAGGTTTTATGCATAGAGTAAAGGGTAAAAAATTACTATATCTCAATAAGTAAAAAGCAAAGATGCTGCGCTAAGCTGGAAGTTTTGTTTTAATTTTCGTTTTTATAATTAATTTTATTTTTCACGTTAAACATTCCTTATCGTCCGATAATTGTTAAAGTCGATATTGAAATTTTTTCGCTTCTTTTTCGTGATACTCCATATCGGTTAATTTTTTTTTTTTTTTTTCCAAACTCCCCGAGATATATTTACTACAAGTCAATTTTATGCTCCTTTTGAAAGGTTAATTTAGTTCCTTCCCCACTGAAATATTTATGCATTAAATTTTTCTAACGGCTTTATTCCCCATATTTTATATTTTCTAGCAAATACTTAACTCTGTATTAGATATTCATTAATGATAAAGTTATGAATATATATATATATATATTTATGTAATACTTATATACATACATAATATAAGCGTTCATTGTATTAAATGAAAAAAATTGAAATCTTTGAAAATTTTTACTAAAACGTTTCTTTATTAAAAGAATGTTGTAAAAGGAGAAAAAAAACCGACATTTTTTCTTAAACTACGGAAATATAATGTAACTTTGAACAAAAATATGCTGTAACTTCTTCAGAGTTTCCCACAATTCCGAAAATCGTTGTTTATTTTTAGAAACTGCAGAAACTAAAATATTTTAGAGATTTAAAGAGACATCTGTAAAAACAAAGTTTCTTTTGCTGTCACTGATTTTCAGAAATATTCTCGAGACGTTCTTATAGTTTATCTAAAACTAACTGAACTCTGTGTCATTATGATCCATGAAGGATCAGCGCCGACGGTGCCCATCCCTGTTTACTAGATTCTGGGCCCCGAGGTGCTTATGCAGCATGTGTCCCGGCCAGGTGGTCAGCCTAACGCGATACCTTCGGTGTTTAGTTCCCAAGCAATCTTGCTACTCATTTTATTGGCCCCGAAGGGATGAAAGGCTGAATGAACCGTGCCCAATCGGAAATCAAACTCTCGACTTTCGGCCTCGCAGTCAGATGCTCCGACTAGTTTTTTGAAGTGTATTAATCAGTTTTCTCAACAATGATGAAGAGGTTTTTTTTTTATACTTTTGATTAATTATTCGATATCTATGTAAGATTATGAGAATTAAACGAATTTTAGTATAGGTCTTATAATCATATGATTTAAAAACGAAAAAAAATCTGTAATTTTACAGGTGTAAAGTTACAGGAATTTGTATGCTTACTAAAATTTTATCTGTACATTATACAAAAAAGTTGTAAATCTACAAAACTAGTTTTTAATAAGTTCGAAATCTGTAGCTTTGCATATATTTTTGCATGTACTTTTCAGCTTTTCATAAATATGCATAATTATTAAATACTTATATGTAAAATATGTGCAGCCCAACTATGCCTCTGACCAAAACTTTTTAATTTCATATTTAAAAAAAAATGTAATTAATTTATTATGTAAAATGATTTTCATATTATATAAATTTTATCTAATTAAAAAATATTTTAGATATGCATGCCTCGATTTATCTTTTATGATGATTTTTGTGGACAATCGTCTGTTATGCCAGGATTTTCTCAAAGTGTATTCGAAACACTTCTGCAGTTTCAAACTAAAAACATTCCATTACCGTTAAGTCTACAGCTTGTAATAAGCACGTGAAAAGTTTTTCAAAGTTTTGTCATTTTGTCATACATTCATTTTTCGCTTTATAATCTGCACTCATATTTCGAGCCAGTCTCATTGCTCCATGGGGAATGTCCCCTTCTCGGACCATTCTCTGACTTCAATACTGCTAGAATATCCTTAATTTTTTGCATATATCTGCAATGCTCTAAAGTAACTTTACCAATCAGTATGATTGTGTTAAGAGCAATTGTATTTTTTCGTACTCATCGTTTAGATGAAATTCTTTTATCTGCGGTTTGTTCTGTCGAGCTAGTATCTACATGATACACCAGACGTTATTACTAATAAGATCTTTTGAGCTAAATATGCTCGCCGGTTATCATCCCAGGTAGTTTAAATTGGCAGAGCATCAGCAATGTAAGCCAAGGATCTGAGTTCGACCCCCGCTTTGAATTTTCCCTCAGATGAAAAAAAAAATTCAATATTAATGATAGCTTTACATATTTTCCTTACATATACATACTCTTGTTTAGTTTTAGATACATGGACGCCTTGATCTCCACATAAAACTTAAAACAACCTTCTTATTAAAAATAAAATTGCTGTTACATAAATATTTCAAACATTACACCTCAATTTTCTCGATCGTTCCTTGTTTACATTTTCGCGTAAGTCGTACAACAGAATATTCTTACTTTTTTCATAGGCACCTTCAATGCTGTAAGTAAGCCACCCATACCATTATACACTTGGTGCTAAAATCGCTCAACCCCATACATATTCTTGTTTAGCTCCCATAACACAGATTTCTTGATCTCCGTTATGAAACGTAAAACACTCTCATAATCGAACAATACATCTTCTTCCACATTAAGGTAAGGTTTTCTTCTTCCTTCTCTGCCACTTCATTCCCTTCCGTTTTTGTTTATAATCGCGAAAAGATTTCTTTTTGGTAACACGAAAATTAAATCCATGCTAATGGAGATGTATTAGCATTGTTGATTCCAACTCTATACAAAACTAGTGTCGTATAAATATTTCAAAAATTACACCTCAACTTCCTCGATCGTTCCTTGTTTACATTTTCGCGTAAATCGTTCCACAGAATATTCTTTTTTTTTTTTTTTTTTTTTTTTTTTTTTTTTTTTTTTTTTTTTTTCATAGATACTGCCAGTGCTAACCACCCAATAGCATTATTATTGGTGTTAAAATCACTCAACTCCATACATATTCTTGTTTAGCTCCCATAACACGGACTTCTTGATCTCCGTTATGAAACGCAAAACACTCTCATCACCGAACAATACACCTTCTTCCATTTTAAGCCTCATAAAAGGTTTTCTTTTTCCTTCTCTGCCACTTCATTCCCTTCCGTTTTTGTTTATAATCGCGAAAAGATTTCTTTTTTTAACACGAAAATTAAATTTATGCTAACGGAGATGTATCAGCATTCTTGATTCCAACTCAATACAAAATTACTGTCCCAAAAATATTTCGAAAATTGCACCTCAACTTTCTCAATCTTTCCTTTTTTACATTTTCGCGTAAATCATTCCGGAGAATAATCTCACTTTTTTTCATAAAACACCTTCAGTGCTGTAAATTACCCATACCATTACACTTGATGCTAAAATCACCCAACTCCTCATACATTCTTGTTTAGCTCCCAGTACACGGACTTCTTGGTCTCCGTTATGAAACGTAAAACACTCTCATCGCCGAACAATACATCTTCTTCCTCTTTAAGCCCCATAAAAGGTTTTCTTTTTCCTTCTCTGCCACTTCACTCCCTTCCGTTTTTGTTTATAATCGCGAAAAGATTTCTTTTTACTAACAGCGATATTAAATCCATGCTGAGATGTATCAGCTAGAGCTGTATAATATAAGCGCACGCGCGCACGCCGTGCGCAGAAAATTTTCTGGAACTTAGCAGAAAGAGATTTTAAAAAGAAAGACAATTTTATTTCTGTAATTTTTTTTTTTTAGTACCATAAAATTAAAATTATTCCCAGTTTTATGTATGATTTATTTACTGTTTCTGAAAATTAAAAGCAGGAGTGATCCTGTTCAGAATTTTCTTAAAATTTTAAAAAATGATCAAACTGAGAATTCGGTTACAAAAAAACCCTCTAATTTTGACAAATGGTCACCTTAAAAAAAATAAATAAATAAATAAAAAATAAAAATAAAAAAAATCGTCAATAGTTCGCAAGCAATTTCTCAAATTTTGTCTAAGTATCACGAAAAAAATGCTAATTTCGTCGAAGAGTCGGAAATTTTGTCAAAGGATCGCGAATATAAGGAGAATTATGTCAAATAATCGTTGAAAATACTCCAACTTCGTCAAATGATCACGTAAAAAGAGCAAATTTCAACAAAAGGTCTCTTAAAAATCAGCAATTTCAAAAACAGATGAAAAAAAAAAAAAAAAAAAAGCAGGAATAATGGGAATTTTTTCAAAGAGTCTCGGAAGAAACGCTAATTTTGTCAAAAGAGTACGGAGGAAACGCAGATTTTGTCAAAGGGTCGCAGAAGAAATGTGAATTTCTACAAAGGCTGAAATGCGAATTTCATCTAAAGGCTTTGAAAATGCGCTAATTTCGTCAAAGGGTCGCAGCAGAAACGCGAATTTTGTCAACAACAACAAATTCATCAATGATTGCAGGAAAAACGCGAATTTTGTCAACAAGAACAAATTCATCAATGATTGCAGGAAAAACGAGAATTTTGACAAAAAATGAAGGTATAAATGCGAATTTCGATTTAAAAAAAAAAAAAATTAATGGTCTCATTGAAAAGTAGGGCGATGTACCAGAAACGTCTATGTTTACTATTATAGTTGTAGTTCTTAATCCAAAATAATATACTGAACTAATTTTCAAAAATCTTGTAAACCCGAACCCAACTTGAAGGAATGAACACTCAGCCTGGAATCCACCCATACCCGAGAATAAATAACTTAATGGTCAACAAAAATAATTAGCGCCAGGTGGGAATCTGGGGATTTCCTCTCTTTGCTGTAACATTTCAGAAATTTATCTTTGAATTTCATATTATTATTATTATTATTATTATTATTATTATTATTATTATTATTATTATTATTATTATTATTATTATTATTTTATAACACAGAATAACCCCTGATTTCCTATCATGGATTTTTTCTTTTATTATTTCTTTTTACCAAAATAATATTCTTTATTATTAAATAATTTTTAATTTAAATGGTAATTAAATTAAAACTATTGTTTTTTATTCATATCATGAAAATAACATAACACATAATTTTATTAAACATTTAATTAATTTGCAGATAGTTTTTGATCCAATATTTCTGTGCGCAGAAAGTTTTTGGTTTTACACAAGTCTGATATCAGCATTGTTGATTCCAACTCAATATTACCGTGTTTTTCTCACTTTCAATATAAATATCATACAGATGTAAAACAGTTTGTTTCAACGTCATTTTTTTTTAATTTTCTATTATACCTAATAAAAAAATTCATCTGTGAAACGACATGCAAATAATTATTGTGAAAATCTTTGTTAGTTGCACAGTATTTCTATGGTACAGCAGCTTGAAGTTATTTCAAAAGATATTATTGATTACTTTTTTTATTAATAAAAAGCTGCAATGCATTTTTGAGGGGGGGGGGGGGGGGGTAAAAGTTATTACGTTTGACAAACTACGATTCTTATAAATAAATAAAATTTAGATAAACATACTTTATTTATAGTTCCGGCAAATAATAATAATAATAATAATAATAATAATAATAATAATAATAATAATAATAATAATAAAATAAAATAAAATAAAATAAAATAAAATAAATAGATATTTTTAAAAAAATTTGACGCTTGAGTGACAATCTTATTGTTTGAATGTTTTATTTTATTTTTCCCTGTTTTAAATAGAAAATGTAGGGGAGAGTTCCTATCACGCGCTGGTTATGTGGAGTAGAGTATCTGGACACTAATGTAGAGTGGTTGCCCTTGCAGCTTAACATGATTTAGAGTTCTCCCTTTATTTTGTTTAAGTTCTGATGGTGGTTTGAAAAGAGGGACTTTTTAATTATTTTCTGGACAAAAAGAAACTGTTCTCGTGCATATCATCGACGTAAAAAGCTTGCAATTGTTGAAGAGCCTTTATTAGAACAAAATGCTCCTGCGAGTTGTAAAGCCTTAGATTTACAAGCATCAGGGAAAACTATCTATGTCTTAAATAAGGCAACGCAAATTTACCACCTGACAGTACATAGAAAAGAAAAAGTCACAAAATAAGAAAAAACGCTAAAAAATCACACAAAAAAATTCGGGAAAATTTCAAAAATTCCATCGCGAAATCTAAATAAAATGTTTTGAAAAGAGGACAAAATTTTTTATACAAGGCTAACAGATTGGAAGCAATTTCTTTAATTAATGTAGAAAAAATCGCAACTAAACACGACAAAAAATTCAAACATCTAATCTTAAAAATCTAGGGGGGGGGGGGCGGGGTTAATGCTTCAAGGTGCAAAACTTTTGATAGATATGCACCTTTTTGTCAAATCTTGTAGCTCTGCGCGTAACGGTCGTTTCAAGAAATTCTGTACATACAAGCATCTGTTTTGTTATTATAAATTTATTTTGAAAAAGACTGTTCAGCTTAATGGAATCCGGATCAATGATGTATAGTTTTACCGAACTCATGCTTTCAATTTGTATTCAAATTTTGCAACTGAATTTTACTTAAGTAACTTTCACTGAACTGATTAATTTCAGATTCCGTAACTCTAATCAGTCACTATGAAGTACAAAAAATATTTTTGCAAAAAAAAAAATCTTAATGATCAGTTTTTCTTTTACTTTTAAATTTTGATGTGTGTGTGTGTGTGGGGGGGGGGGTAAATTTATTTAAAACATTAATTTATTTTAACCCTTTCAGGTCCAATTTTATTTTTCATTTTTTTTAGAAAAAATTACTTTTGCATTAATAACATTAATACTAGCTATCTAAATAGATTCATTAATTTTTAACGAACATTTCATTGACTAAAAAGTAAAGAATGTTTTATTTCGCGTACGGTTCAATTAATATTCACATGACAACAGGCTAAGGTAAAATTTTTGGAGATATTTAGAAAATATTACATTATAATAAGATTTAACTTATATTACAAATTTCTAATACTTTTTGCTCTTTATTACATATGGTTCTTTCAGGAAAATAACTTGAATTTTAAATTTAAAAAGTGAAATATGTGTTTAAAATAAAAAAATCGCAAAGTGCGCAAAGAGAATTCAGCAAATAATAATTATTATTATTGTTACTAAAGGCTTAAACATAAATGCAGCTATACAGCAAATCCTTGGACATATACTAACGTTACTACATGTAAATAGTAGCAAAAGTATTTCTTAAAACAAAATCCTATTCCATTAAGAGCAGTGTTCTCGCTGACATTTGACCAACGTTAGTAATTTGGCTAATTAAAAATAAAAAACATTCGCCAAATGAAAAAAGTATTAGCCAAATAGATTTGCCGTGAAGCACAAAAAAACTAGATTTAATCCTTTAATGTACCCCCTTTTTTCCAATGTGTTCTAAAATAACCTGTGTTTTTATAACTGTGACAGCGATTGCTATTAATCTAATTTCAACTATCCGATACAAATATAAAAAAATGTATATATTAAATATATATATAGATATGCATATGTGTGAAAAACGAAAAAGAAAAAAAGAAAAAGCAAAAATTGAGCACTAGCAATTTGGCGAATCTAATCACTTGTTTACTCGCCAAATGAAGAATTTGGTCGCAATTTGGCGCATTGGCGAGCGACAGCGAGAACACTGATAAGAGACATGTACAATTAATAGTATATCAGATCCGAAAAGGTTAAGCATAAATAACATAATACATACACACACGTGCAGAAAATAAAGATTGAGTAACGTTTAAATATTATTAATAAAAATGAACAAATACCCACAGGGGTTTTAAAAATAACTGAAAGAAAATACAAAGATAAAATCTTACAAAAATTAAAATCATTTAAAAGGGGGAAATATAGCAATATCAATTTGCAAAGATGAGAATAAAAGTAAAATAAAATTTGCATTTTCAAAATAAAATAACAAGAAATTCAAGATGAAAAGAAGATTCTTAAATGATAATAATAGAGCATGCTTTGCTGATATTATCGAAAATCAAATTTAGAGATTAGATTTTTTTCCCTCAATATTATTAAATAGCTTAAAAACTGATAAGAGAAATAATTACACTACAATACATTAAAATAAGAAAGAAAAGAATTTTAACACGAGATAAAAGATAATAACAATAGTAACAAAAATCGACATGAAGTAAATTTTCACAGCAATTAACTTTCTTAACAATGTTTTAATACAATATTATTCATTTTATTTTTGTATTTAGCTCTCTTTCTCTCTCCTTTTTTTTTTCTTTTAATATTAATTTTAAATTATTATTATTATTATTATTTCTCCATATTTGCATGGTATCTTTTTAACATTAATTTATGTCATTAGCAGTTTTTTTAATGTGTTTTTAGGTGCCTTCGTAATTATGTAAATACGTAGCATCTATAATTGTCGTTCAGTCCGTCTGTCTGTCCGTCCGTCCGCATATAACAACGCAAAAACTACCCAACTGAATCGTTTGAAATTTAAAATATATATTTATTACATAATTTTGTCGAGTCATTTCAAATTTTATGAAAATCGGATGCATAGATCAATTACAGGGACAATCAAAAGTATTCCATTACATTACGGTCAATGAGGAAAAAATTTCAAATGCATTTTAATCGTTTGAAATTTAAAATACATAATTATTACATAATTTTGTCGAGTCATTTCAAATTTAATTTAAGCCGGATGCATAGTTCAATACAGAGACAATCAAAAGTATTCCGTTACATTACGGTCAATGGAAAAAAAATGTTTCAAATGCAATTTATTGGTGTTACACTCATTCGAACATAATAAAATTGATATGCATCTATAAAGTACATATTATAATATATATTTTGCATAATCTGCGGTGCAAAGAACATTTTTTATTGATTTACAAAGCCTCACAAAAGTATTCCATTACATAATGGTATAGGGAGAACATTGTTTGGTGCGCATTTTAATTAACTATTTACAATTTTATGAGATTGATGTATGACAGTGATATTTTCAAAACTTCGTTATAGTACGAACGCACCTCATTTGCTACGCTTCACGTGCAATTTAACTTGTTTTAAATTGTATTAAGAACATGCTTGTATTACATTAAGATACGAGTTGAAATCCGTAGAATTCGATAAATGAAAATATTTTTAAAAATTGATTGACTAAATTTTTAAAAAAATTCATAGAAATAATTACAATAATTAATCATTCTTAACTTGGCTGGCCCAACTCTTAAAACAAATATCATTTTAAACTAAAGTTTAACTTTTCAAATTATTGAAAAAATGAACTTTATTCGTACATGCAATCAATAACATGCCTTTCGAATTTTATACGTTCCTAGAACCTTTTGTGTAACAGTAACAACAAAAATTCATGTAACAAATCCACGTTTGCATTGTAAATTAAAAAATCTTTAGAGTTATTAAGGTTTTTTTTTTTTTTTTTTTGAAAACTGGTATACCTAAGCTAGTTTTTTTTTTTTTAATGTAACTACTATCCAGGCAAATAAAATTTCAATAAGATTAATGTAATTTTAGTAGATTATTTTGTAAAGCTGCAGATTTCTGTAGCTTTACAAAAACTATTTTTACAGATATACATCTTTCAAGTAGAGTGCACAGATAAAAGTTTAGTAAGCATACAGTTTTCAGTAATTTTACATCTGTAGAATTAGTTTTTTTCTTTTTCTTCCCAGCTTGTTAAAGCCATCTTTGGGCCCCGTCAGTGGCCTATACGTTCTAACCTCGAAATTGGTAGACGGTAGGTGTTGGTTCGAACCCAATCGTAACCGTCGGCCTAACCGTTGGGAGTTTTCCGTGATTTTCTTCGAACCTTGGATTTCCTTGTGTAAATACGGGTTAGATTTTCTTAGAAGGACCACCACGGAGGGCACCCCCTCCCCTAAGGGCCTATATCCCTCGTCTAGATAATTGGCTGTCATAAACACAAACAAACAATTGACTATCTTTGCTACATCGAAAATGGTCAGAACTGAAATTACCGACGTTGTCAACTTGTGATTTAAAGCAAAGGCGCTAAAATGTGCGCTCTCGGTGTGGAAGGTTCAAATAATCATTTATAATTATTAATTTTGACATTTGATCCATATATCATGCTTCTAATAAGCATCGCAAGATATCTAATAGCAAAAAGCAGCATTTTCTAAGGAGTTACTAAGATTAACATGAAACATATAACTGGGTGGGAAATGCTTGTTATTCACTGAATTGCAAAACTTAATGACAACGAAAAATTCCTTTTTTTCTTCTTCTTCTTTTTTTAAAGCTATTTTATCACCACTTACTATATCTTTTAGGCTACTTCAAAAGAATTAAACGCAACAAAATGAGCTATAATTCTTCGATTTGGCGGAAATTAATTGATGATTCTGAGAATGGGTGAATTGTTCACTGTGCACCAAATAAGCCATGCTTGAAAATTAATGTACTTGAAATATGTTCAACGTTATTGATTCTTTTTTTTTTCTCTTTCTTGTCGATTGCATCTAAGAGGTATTTTTCCAAATAGACGGGTTGATGCAGAAAGCTTAATCCATTGTTTAAAAGAATGGGGTATGGTATCTTATCAAACAGTATCTTCGGTTAATTTGAAGAAATATTGATAACTGCCGTATGATGGATAGTAGAAACACACATGGCTTTAGTGATGTAGAAAGAGCGAAAAAAATACTTTTAAGAAAATACGATTTGAAAAGACTTATATGTTTCGTTGAACTTATTATTAATTCTTCTCTTCTATGTTTTGAATTGTTATCTTGAGTATTTCAAAATATCGATAGACATTCTATAATCGAAAATGAATTCTGACACATAAAATAAGATAAATCTTAAGCGGGTATATCGTGCCATCAAGCTTTAAAAAAACTTTACGGTAATCTGCAAAATCATTCTTCCTTAAGAACATATTTTTAATCATTATTTTTGAAGATTTATTTATTTTATTATTTTTTCAAGTTTAAATATTGATCCATACGTAGAAAGATATATATATATATATATTTACTTTTACAAAATTGGATATGGTACTTTGAAACAACTTTATAATATCTTACAGGGTAATATGTTGCTAAAGGCAGGACTAAATGAAATAATTATTTTTATTCATTTTTTATTATTTTATTTTTCCTTTATCTTTATTTAAATTAACTAATTTTCCTTTAAAAGTCCGGTTCTTACAGTAAGAAAAGAAAAACATTAAAAAAATTGGTGCAAAAAGTTTTTTTTTTTTTTTTTTTTTTTTTTTAATGTTTTTAACATTTGCACATTTGCATTTTTTCTTGATAAAATTATTTTCCTTCATGAATCTAGTCAATAATACTTGGAAAAGCTATTATAAAATACCCAGCTAAAAAAATAGTTCACAGGGTAGAGAATCCTCTTAATTGATTTTTGCAGAATTTTTTAACATTTTTCAACATATTTGAAAAACTCTTGTGACTTCGGTTTGCCTTTTCATTTGTCTGTCTGTTTGTTCATACTCTAATTCGCATACTTGGACAACTATGAGCTTGGTAGACGTTAGTTAGCTTTACAGTAGAGCACCGGTTCCCAAAATGGGATACGCGTAACCCTGGAGACACGTGAAAAAAAGTCTCCTTAATGAGAAAAATCACAAAAGTGTCTTAACAAAAAACACGTAAAGGAGAATTATAGCTATGGCTGGCAAAGTTAATATCATGTATAATTCCAAAATGTTATTCTCAAAATAAAGGTAAACTGTAAAAAAAAAAAAAAAAAAAAAAAAAAAAAAAAAAAAAAAAATCTGTAAAATTACTAAAAGTTTTCTAGGAAACTGGGATTTCTAGAATTTTTTATGTAACGGCAACCAAGATTACACATAAAAATTTAATAAAAATTTAGCAAAAATTCATGTGACAGACACAGATTTGCACTGAAAATCAAAAAATCTGTAAGATTACTAAGAATTTTTTAGGAATCTTGGTATACCTAGAATATATTAAGTAACTGCAACCCAGGTTACAGATAAAATTTTAGTAAGTTAACTATAATTTTAGTAGATTCATTCGTAAAGTCACAAATTTCTGTAGCTTTACAAAAACTAATTTAGTAGATTTACATCTTTTTTGTACAGTGTACAGATAAAATGTTAGTAAACATACAGATTTCGGCAACTTTACATTTGTAGGATTACAGTTTTTTTTTTTTTTTTTTTTTTTTTTTTTTTTTTTTTTTTACAGTGTACACTGAAAAAAATGAAATATTCAAAAATGAGTACATCGATGTACTCGTACTTATATATTCTCTCCAATCTTCTCGAAAACTTCAGTTAATCATTGAACAATATTTTTTTCGAACCCCCTTTTTTTTTTCTATTCTTCCGTTTTAAATAATAATAGTAGAGCACCTAAATTACGTCAGATATTCTTTTTTTTTCTTTTGCGTCTAAATTATGGTATGATTGTCATACTTACTTTTAATGCTACATTGATTTTTCTTAATGTTTGGCTAATATTATAAAAAGCGACATCAACTTTAAAATTCAAGAAAATGTCAATCTGATTTGTATCTATCTATTATACAAATTTATTACCGATTATTTTTTATTTATTATCTATTTATTATCGGTTCTGATAAAATTACTAACGAAAAAAAAAAGCATGTTAAGGATGTAGTTTAGGCAAGAGGAAGGTGAGCGTGTTTATGAGAAATGGAAGTAGTCCGAAATATAAAACCTAAGAAAAGGGTACGTGAAAGGAAAAAAGGATGGAAATCACTTCAATAGAGCATTCACTGTTGAAAAATGGCATGTATAACAATTCTAATTAGTTTACGAAGATACAAATTCAGATACAAGACACACACAAAAGAATTCCGTTACATTAAGGCACATGAGGCAAAATCGTTTGCAAAGCATTTCAGTAAAGTTTCACTGTTCCAAACATACTTAAATTAATGCACATTATTGAGGTGCAATACAGCATTCGTTCTCCAACATATGGAGTGCATGCAGTGGCCTAGCTAGGATGGGTGACACCCAGGGCGGATGTAAAGGGTGTCACCCCCCCCCTCACAATTCGTCGTATTTTTCAATGATAACTCTACGTTATTACAACAAATGACCTACCATTCCTTATTTGCATTTTGTCCTCCTGCATAAAAAAACACATGTGGGAAACCTCACTTAAACCATAGTCCGTATAAGTCGTGTCGTGTCTACATGTAGAAGAAAATTATTTTTTTAAAGTTAGTTTTTATTCCCTGGTGCAAATGTTATTTAGACACACCATTCTGTATAAAATTTCACTTTCTCTAAGAAAAGAAAATGAACTTTGTTGCGTCGTGCTCTAGAAATTTCATTTTACATCAGACTTCTTTTTCAAAATCTTATAAGAATGTATATATTTATTTGCAAAGAAAGATTGGGTGTCAAACCCATAGAGGGTGACACACAGGGCGGACCGCCCCTCCGCCCCCCGCTTGCTACGCCACTGAGTGCATGGTATTAAGGCTGTTCTCAAGTTCACTGTGCAACAAGTGCGAAATTTTCTCACACAATGGCAGAATTGTCAAAGGTTGAGAATTCCTGTAATAGAGCGTTTTATATTGAAAATGGTATGTGTACAAAGACACACAAAAAAAATTCCGTTACATTATGGCACATGATGCAAAATCGTTTGCAAAGCATTTTAATAAAGTTTCACTGTTCCAAACATACTGAAATTAATACACATTATTGAGGAGCAATACATCATTCGTTCTCAAACATATGGAGTGCATGGTATTAAAGCTGTTCTCAAGTTCACTGTGCAACAAATGCGAAACTCTCTGACACAATGACGGAATCGTCAAAGATTGAGAATCCCTGTAATAGAGCGTTTTCTATTGAAAATGGCATGTGTAACAATTCTAATTAGTTTACAAAGACACACAAAAGAATTCCGTTACATTAAGACACATGAGGCAAAATCGTTTGCAAAGCATTTTAATAAAGTCTCACTGTTCCAAACATACTGAAATTAATACACATTATTGAGGAGCAATAGACCATTCGTTCTCAAACATATGGAGTGCATGGTATTAAAGCTGTTCTCAAGTTCACTGTGCAACAAGTGCGAAATTTTCTCACACAATGGCAGAATTGTCAAAGGTTGAGAATTCCTGTAATAGAGCGTTTTATATTGAAAATGGTATGTGTACAAAGACACACAAAAGAATTCCGTTACATTATGGCACATGATGCAAAATCGTTTGCAAAGCATTTTAATAAAGTTTCACTGTTCCAAACATACTGAAATTAATACACATTACAGCGTTCGAAATCCTTGGTGGTCCGCTGGTCCGAGACAACCGATAATTCAATCGGACCACTAATTTGAAAAATTTAGTGGTCCGCAGTACCAGTGCCTTTTTTCAGGCCCTGAGAGAACCGCAACCGATCGCACATAAGATTTTTTTAAATTTATTATTAATCAGCGATGCCGCGGACGCGCTATAACGCGTAAATTACGCAAAAAAATCGGCGATAAGGACACAAAAAAAAAGCTCTTACGCGTCCCACAAGACGCGTAATTTCATTAAAGAATCGCGAAAAAACGGCAAATTTCGTTAAAAAATCGCGAAATAACGACTAATTTCCGGCAAATTTTGTCAAACATTTCTCGAAAAAATGGCTAATTTCATTCCAAAACCCGAAAAAAGGCAGATTTCTTCAAAAGATCACAAAAAACGGCAAATTTCGCCCAAAATAGCGATAAAATGGCAAATTTTGTCAAAAAAATCATGAAAAACGGCAGATTTTTTCAAAAAGTTGCGAAAAAAGACAGATTTCTTCAAAAAATCGTGAAAAAACGAAAAATTTTGTCCGAAAATCGCGATAAAACGACAAAATTTGTCAAAAAATCGCAAAAAGCGACAAATTTTGTTAAAAAAATCGTTAAATAACGGCTGATTCCCGGCAAATATCGTCAAAAAATTCGCGAAAAAATGGATAATTTCATCTTGAAACCCGAAAAAACGACAGATTTCTTCTAAAGATCGCGAAAAAACGGCAAATTTCGTCCAAAAATCGCGATAAAACGGCAAATTTTGTCAAAAAATATCGCGATAAACGGTATATTTCGTCAATAAATCCCGTAAAAACAAAAGATTTCGTCAAAATACCGCGAAAAACGGAAATTTCGACAAAAAAACAGGAAAATAAATAAATAAATAAGTGAAGCCGGGAGAGAATTTTTCTGTTTTAAAAACTAATTTTCCTGCTTCAAAATTGTTGTTGCTGCTTCAAAAACTGGTTTTCCTGCTTCGCAATCGGTTTTTTTTTCTCCAAATCTTTCTGAGTGAATGCGTCTCCTGAAAGCACCATTTCATTAAGCATCATTTGAGTATGTACCATTTACTCAACAAAAATATCCTTTTTTTTCAGCAAAAATGTCATTCTAAGTAAACCTGTCTTGTCCCATTTTAAAATGGGGCAGACAATAGTGATACTTGTTATCTTCTACACTCAAATAAGCATTATTTTATAATTAAATTTCTATCTTGAGCATTTATTCTTTAAAAAGTACAGAAAATTTCTCTTAAATTAATATTGGTTTTACGTATTTATTATTATTAAAACAATTATTGCATTTTATTTTTCTTGTGGAAATGAACAAGTTAAATTTTTGCGTCAAAAAGTCCAGCTGCGTCACTGACACTAGCTTACAATTCCACCACACTCTGGCTAAAATCTGGAGAAAAATTGAAAAAAATGTGCATTAAACCTTAGTCAGTTGAAATATGTAATGGGAAATAAAATATCTAATTAATAATTTGATAGTTTTTCTTTACGTACTGTTTATTTAATTTTTAGCAAATTATAATTTTACATTTTACTATGCTGAAAATTTTGGACAAATCCAAAGTAAGATTGGTTTATTTTCCAGGGTGGGAGGGAGGCCACTCTAAGTGTTAAAATTATTTAATAGAATTTTATGTAGCGGACCAGTGATGAAGTCTGCGGACCAGTAAATTCTCATGCTTACTGGTCCTTGGGACCAGTGACTTTTTTTAGGAATTCTAACGCTGCATTATTGAGAAGTAATACACCATTCGTTCTCAAACATATGGAGTGCATGGTATTAAAGCTGTTCTCAAGTTCACTGTGCAACAAATGCGAAACTCTCTGACACAATGACGGAATCGTCAAAGATTGAGAATCCCTGTAATAGAGCGTTTTCTATTGAAAATGGCATGTGTAACAATTCTAATTAGTTTACAAAGACACACAAAAGAATTCCGTTACATTAAGACACATGAGGCAAAATCGTTTGCAAAGCATTTTAATAAAGTCTCACTGTTCCAAACATACTGAAATTAATACACATTATTGAGGAGCAATAGACCATTCGTTCTCAAACATATGGAGTGCATGGTATTAAAGCTGTTCTCAAGTTCACTGTGCAACAAGTGCGAAATTTTCTCACACAATGGCAGAATTGTCAAAGGTTGAGAATTCCTGTAATAGAGCGTTTTATATTGAAAATGGTATGTGTACAAAGACACACAAAAGAATTCCGTTACATTATGGCACATGATGCAAAATCGTTTGCAAAGCATTTTAATAAAGTTTCACTGTTCCAAACATACTGAAATTAATACACATTACAGCGTTCGAAATCCTTGGTGGTCCGCTGGTCCGAGACAACCGATAATTCAATCGGACCACTAATTTGAAAAATTTAGTGGTCCGCAGTACCAGTGCCTTTTTTCAGGCCCTGAGAGAACCGCAACCGATCGCACATAAGATTTTTTTAAATTTATTATTAATCAGCGATGCCGCGGACGCGCTATAACGCGTAAATTACGCAAAAAAATCGGCGATAAGGACACAAAAAAAAAGCTCTTACGCGTCCCACAAGACGCGTAATTTCATTAAAGAATCGCGAAAAAACGGCAAATTTCGTTAAAAAATCGCGAAATAACGACTAATTTCCGGCAAATTTTGTCAAACATTTCTCGAAAAAATGGCTAATTTCATTCCAAAACCCGAAAAAAGGCAGATTTCTTCAAAAGATCACAAAAAACGGCAAATTTCGCCCAAAATAGCGATAAAATGGCAAATTTTGTCAAAAAAATCATGAAAAACGGCAGATTTTTTCAAAAAGTTGCGAAAAAAGACAGATTTCTTCAAAAAATCGTGAAAAAACGAAAAATTTTGTCCGAAAATCGCGATAAAACGACAAAATTTGTCAAAAAATCGCAAAAAGCGACAAATTTTGTTAAAAAAATCGTTAAATAACGGCTGATTCCCGGCAAATATCGTCAAAAAATTCGCGAAAAAATGGATAATTTCATCTTGAAACCCGAAAAAACGACAGATTTCTTCTAAAGATCGCGAAAAAACGGCAAATTTCGTCCAAAAATCGCGATAAAACGGCAAATTTTGTCAAAAAATATCGCGATAAACGGTATATTTCGTCAATAAATCCCGTAAAAACAAAAGATTTCGTCAAAATACCGCGAAAAACGGAAATTTCGACAAAAAAACAGGAAAATAA
This sequence comes from Maratus speculifer, assembly GCA_964019185.1. Lineage (NCBI taxonomy): Eukaryota > Metazoa > Arthropoda > Arachnida > Araneae > Salticidae > Maratus > Maratus speculifer. The sequence continues at coordinate 283,270,327 of OZ025294.1, forward strand.
ATAAATAAATAAGTGAAGCCGGGAGAGAATTTTTCTGTTTTAAAAACTAATTTTCCTGCTTCAAAATTGTTGTTGCTGCTTCAAAAACTGGTTTTCCTGCTTCGCAATCGGTTTTTTTTTCTCCAAATCTTTCTGAGTGAATGCGTCTCCTGAAAGCACCATTTCATTAAGCATCATTTGAGTATGTACCATTTACTCAACAAAAATATCCTTTTTTTTCAGCAAAAATGTCATTCTAAGTAAACCTGTCTTGTCCCATTTTAAAATGGGGCAGACAATAGTGATACTTGTTATCTTCTACACTCAAATAAGCATTATTTTATAATTAAATTTCTATCTTGAGCATTTATTCTTTAAAAAGTACAGAAAATTTCTCTTAAATTAATATTGGTTTTACGTATTTATTATTATTAAAACAATTATTGCATTTTATTTTTCTTGTGGAAATGAACAAGTTAAATTTTTGCGTCAAAAAGTCCAGCTGCGTCACTGACACTAGCTTACAATTCCACCACACTCTGGCTAAAATCTGGAGAAAAATTGAAAAAAATGTGCATTAAACCTTAGTCAGTTGAAATATGTAATGGGAAATAAAATATCTAATTAATAATTTGATAGTTTTTCTTTACGTACTGTTTATTTAATTTTTAGCAAATTATAATTTTACATTTTACTATGCTGAAAATTTTGGACAAATCCAAAGTAAGATTGGTTTATTTTCCAGGGTGGGAGGGAGGCCACTCTAAGTGTTAAAATTATTTAATAGAATTTTATGTAGCGGACCAGTGATGAAGTCTGCGGACCAGTAAATTCTCATGCTTACTGGTCCTTGGGACCAGTGACTTTTTTTAGGAATTCTAACGCTGCATTATTGAGAAGTAATACACCATTCGTTCTCAAACATATGGAGTGCATGGTATTAAAGCTGTTCTCAAGTTCACTGTGCAACAAATGCGAAACTCTCTGACACAATGACGGAATCGTCAAAGATTGAGAATCCCTGTAATAGAGCGTTTTCTATTGAAAATGGCATGTGTAACAATTCTAATTAGTTTACAAAGACACACAAAAGAATTCCGTTACATTAAGGCACATGAGGCAAAATCGCTTGCAAATAAAGTTTCACTATTCGAAACATGCTGTAATTGATGCACATTGTTCAAGTGCAATAATAACATTCGTTCTCTTAAAAAATGGAGTGCATGGTATGGCTGTTTGTTCTCCAGTTCACAGTGCAACAAGTGCGAGATTTTCTGAAACAATGACGGACTCATCAAAGGCATAAAATTGGCAGGCCATATTATTAAAGCGATTTGGAATCGAAATGAATTTTTCATTTTTTGATAAATAAATTACTTGGCGAATTAAATGCAATTTTGACCACGTGACATAAGACGTTCTTCTCCCACCGTGACTGGTTTTTCTGCGTTCCTAGGGATATTCGGTTCAAAACATCATTTTTGACAGTATTTTCTGAAAAAAATCTATTAAATTTACAAAAAAAAAAAAAAAAAAAAAAAAAAAGAAAAAAAAGAAAGAAAAGAAAAGAAAAGAAAAAGAAAAAGAAAAGAAATTAAAACTTATGTCATAAAGTTGACTCTTTGGATTTGAGAACAGTCTTAATCAACCATTTACAGTAGTAAATAAAATAATTACTTTACATTGTGCCCTAGGGGGGGGGGAGTCATTTGTAACGTATTTTTTAAATATTACATGCTTCAAACACAAAGAAACTGGTGCGCAATGATGAGGTGCACTAAAAGACGCTTACAGTAAAATATTTAGTAAATAGCATTTATTTCTTTATTTACAGGGGAAAAAAATAAGTCAGTTACAGTGCTGTGCAAAGCGATGATCATTTGAAGTGCGTTTTCAGATGCGGTTAGTTTTGTTATATGTTTCAAAATGTGTTTGTTGTGTGTTAAGAATTAAATTTCAGCTTCATATACATTGTATTTAAATAAAAAATTAGATCATATACAGGGAGGCAAAAATATTTTACGCAACCATATATAAACTAACTCATATATAAAAAAAATTGCAGTAAATGCTGCAAAAAATAGGGAAAAATAAATATGTTTTGTGTTTTATAACTGAATTAAATTTTAGCAAACCATTTAGAATATAACAAATCTATAGATCATATACACAGTTGCTCAAAGAATTCGAATATGTTATCAACTGTTAGTTTTAATTAGTGGTATTCAACTGTGTTATACGTTTGCTAAAGTGTTTATTTAGACGTTTTCTTTTACCTTATTAAACAATGAAGTTTGTTACAGCAGTCTGGAGTAGTTGGAAAATGTTTCATAAGCTATGAATGGCGTAAGATTTTTCTTTGTTATTAATGTTTTCCCCCAAAAAGTTATTAATCACAAATCTAAAATATGCAAGTTGTTTGTAATTAAAAATTATACATACTACTGGATAAGGCAAGAATGGGACAAACGCATCTCGCCATGTTTTAATTCAGTTGTAACTTCTCACCAAACGCTGTCGACGACTAGTCCCGCAATAAATACATTTTAATCGAATTTACAGTGCAAACAAGTTTATCTGGACCTTCGAGCATGCCTTAATAACACACTCCGTATCAAAACGAGATTTTTGTCCTTTTTGAAAAATATTTTAATTAATTTCGCTCTCTGCAACTCAATCTGTAATTACTTCCCTTGCTTCAATCAAATCCAAAATCATTTACTTCATCAATCATTCAAGCCACAACAAAGTAATAGATCCCCCGGTTTCCGCTTAAGTGACCGGTCTACATTAAAAATAAAAGTCATCCAATTTACAAAGAGTGATATTTGTGTGTGCCGCGGGGGCTGGTGCTTGGACCACCAACGCCACTGACTTATAATATTGTTTGCAAATCTCCAATTTTAATTTCACGCTCCGGCGCTTGGAATGGCCATCCTAAGAATTATTGGATATGTGTAATTATTGTCGCTGGCGAAAAGTTTTAAAACCCCGAACTGCCAATTTGATTAATTTTCTATACTCGGCAGGATATATCGTCAGCAGATGAATTTTGCGTTGAAATATGAAACCTTTATCTGATAAAATTAAGAAATTTTTGTTGTAACTAAAACGGAATATCTTAGTTTTTACTTTAAAACACAGAGTGGATATAAATTACTGTCTGGGTTTCCTTTCTTCATATTTTTTTTTTTTTTATTTATCATTTCTATTAATTATCTTTCTTTATCATCCTATATGCTAAAAAATTAAAATAAAGATAAAATCAAATTAAAATGCAGATTTAAAAAAAAGGGAGGGGGAGGCAGAGAGCCAGAAAAGACAAACCTCACAGCTCAATTGTCAACGGCGATTACTCCCCCCCCCCCCCAATTGGAGAATCCAAACAAGGAGGAGAAAAAAGATAAAAGTGGAAGGGAAAGGAAGGGGATTACAGAAATTGAATTCACAACTTTGAAATATTAGGTGTGCTGGACAAATCGTTAAAATCTTTAATCGTCTGTCGGAATTTTTCCAAATGTGATACATTTCCCAAAAATTAAGATCGTGAATTGAACATTTCTATATAATCGAGGCTTCGAAAAATTTTAAATTATGATTGTTGGACCAACAGTGGTCAGCAATAGCAGACCATTTGGTGTCACAATTTTTAACACAAGTTTTGTGCTCCATCAAGTGGATCTTAAAGATTCTCTTCGTTTGGCCAATGTATATTTTATTACATTCGCAAGGTTTTTTTGTAAATACCCCTATGTGAAAAAATTTCAATTGGATATTTAAAATTTGTGAAGGGAATATGAACTACCTTAAAATCAAATTTTATCGCCGTTGACAGTCGAGCTGCGAGGTAAGTCCTCTCTGGTTTTCTGCTTCTCTGCCTCCCCTCTTTTAATCTACATATTAATTTGATTTCATCTTCCTTTTAATTTTTAAGCACTGAGGATAAAACCATAGAGGCTTCGAAGCAATTCGTCACCTGAAATAATAATGTTCTATCTGTGATTTTGAAAAAAAAAATGACTTATCGATATAGAAATGTTCTTTTTGTATCTATGAAGGCATTTCTTGATTAAAATAATGTCATAACATAATCGTAATACAATAATTATATTATATACAGGGTTAAAAAAAAAACAGGTTTTTTTTAAAAAAAACCCCAAAAAACCGGTTTTTTTGGTTTAAACCGGGTTTTTTAAAAAACATCCTTTTTTAATACATATACATGCATATTCATTAATAAAAATAGACATTGTTAGATTATAAATAGTATAAATTCATTTGAAAATAATTTAAATTAAATAATTATTGTGAATTATGTAGAAAATTGAAAAAAAAATCCTATTTTAATTTAAACAGTTATTAGTAAACAGTCTTATGTCCAAACAATAAACTACTCTACACCGTGAAACATTAATAAATCTTTATAAACAATCTTTTGATAACTTATAATAAACATCTGATGTAGTTTGATGAATGTAAATATTATTTTCCACAATTTAAAAAATAAATAAATTTGAGATACTTTTTGGGGTTTTTGTTTTTTGAGAGACAATTTGAAATCAACATTTATGGTCATTAGATTTAGCAGATAAAGGGGGGAAAATTAGTTTGTTATTGTTAAAGTACTATAACTAGCACCCAATTTTTTAATACTCTCTACTACAACTTCATATTTTGTTTTTAATTTTTAAAGATTATCTCCCCAATAAAAAAAAAAAAAAAAAAAAAAAAAAAACTTCTTTTATAATTTTACGAAAATCTTAAAGATCATCAAGTTATGTAGCTCCATATTCAAAAGCTTGTACATGTTATGATAGATTGCTTTAAACATTCTGCATTTTTTTAATGAAAATATTTTATACTAAATATTGAATATTTTTAATCTATTTTATCTTTGATCAATTCACATGTTCTAAGATTTTTCTTTACAGCAATGGAATATGTTCACCAATGCATAGTAATTTTCATCCTATACATAAAAAAAAAGATGATAATAATAACTTAGGCCCACTTAACACTTATTGCTGAAAAAAGTGTTAAAAGTAAAAAATATTTATATGCAATAATTTGTAAGTCTTAAATTATAAAGAAATATGAGAAAATATCATTAGATTTTTTCGAAAAAAACCAATTGGTTTTTTTTGAGAAAAAAACCAGTTGGTTTAAACCGTGGTTTAAACCATGGTTAAAACCAATTAGTTTAAACCGTGCCAACCCTGATTATATATAACATCATTTTGATGCAAAAATGCCTTCAAAGATACAAATAGAGCCTTTCTATATCGAGAAGTCATTTTTTTTTTCAAAAACACAGATAGAACCTTATTATTCTCAGGTGATGAGTTGTATATAATATGGACACACATTTATGTATTTTGTATGTTGTTTTTTCCTTCTTAACTAGCAAAATTTCTTTCGTAACTCGCCGTTTACAGTCGAGCTTGAAGTATGTCTTCCCTGGTTTTCTGCCTTTCCACCTCCCCCCTCTTAATCTACATTTTAATTTGATTTAATATTTCTTTTAATTACTTTTAAACACTGAGGATGTTGCCGTAGAAGCTTCGAAACAGTTGTATGCGTTATAAACACACACATTTATGCTTTTTATACGTTGTTTTTTATTTGTTAATTAGTTATTAAATTGTACACTTGCCAAAAGCATGTCGTTCTTACGCAGAGATGAAGATTTTAAAAAAATTCAGAAATACTATGACATCTTAACTCATTATAAACTATTTGATTTGTTTTGTAATAATGTTTAGTGTAATATATAGTCGTATTTCTTTAAAGTTCATTTCAGTATTTGATTTTTTTTCATGAAAATATGCGGGATATTGCCAGAAATGAATTTAGATTTAAAAAAAAATACACACATATATATATATATATATAAATTTGTTTTCGATTAAAGATAAAGATTTCGAAGAAATATTTAAACAAAAAAATATAGTAGAAGTAATTGAACTGATAAAAAAGACGTAAACAGAATTTAATCAAATATATTGAATAAATTTGAAACAAACTTAAGTTTTCACGCTATGAATTATCAGCTGCAAATTCAGTGAAATATTATTCCTTCTACCGATGTGATTACATCTATGGTGGTTAAAAAGAGAGAAGCCTTAATAAGAAAATGAAAAGAGAAAAGCGCTGAATTTATTTCAATAATCCTTCGTACTTACGGTGTCTCTCTTCATTGTCGTGGCTGTCTTTAAATAGTTTCAGCAGAAATGTTACAACATGAAATAGCATTTTTTGCGTGTAAAGTAAAATGGCTTACAACAGAAATAAAGATCTACACAAAGACTCTTTTCGTAGACTATTTGGCAGTACCTTGAAATTAGAATGCCTTTATAGATAAACTTATTAAAGTAACTAGTCTTAAAGTACTAAATTGTTTAACGGTGATTTAGTTTATATTTATTTTCTTTCTTAAAATAAATAGTCTTAGAACATTATATTGTTTAGTGATAATTTAGTTTCTATTTTGCGTTTCTATTTACCATCTTTCTTCAAAAAATTTTTTTTTCAAAATTTCTTGTATAAATATTAGTAAAAAGTAAACATAAAGCAGGAAGTTTTATGTTTTGCTTTTATTCTGTATTTTAATCTATCAAATTAAATGCTTTTTTGATAAACTTTTGAAAGTTAACTAGTTTTAGAATTCTATATTGTTTAACGATTATTTAGCTTCAATTTTGGTTTTTTACTTATCTTCTTTCTTCATGGTCATTTTTTAAAATGTCTTGTATTGAGGTAAAAAAGTAAACTTAAAGCTGAAAGCTGACTTTTTCGTTTTTACTACATATTTTAATCTATCAAATTAAATTTCTTTTTAATAAACTTAATAAAGTAAATAGTCTTAAAGCATTAAATTTTTTCTATGTCAAATGTTGCATAAAAAATCGTCAAATTGTTAAAAAAGTAAAAGGAAAGCTATTTGTTTGCTAAGCTTAACAATGTAAATGATTAACCCACATGGTTTTGGTTTTCTCTTTATTGTTATTTTCTTTCTCGTCTCTTTTTCTTTTAAATTTGTCTCATAGTTTGTGTGAGTATTTGCGTTATATTGCTGATAAATTCATTTTTCTCCCGCAGAAGCACTGCAACAGGTGAAATGTATTCAGAAAGATTTTTTAGATATGTCTTTGAATCAACTTTTCTTGAAAGAAATGCAAATTACCTCACGGCGTTGAAAGAAAAGCAGCTCCGTGTCATAATGGATCATCCACCTAACTGACGTTTTCAGAAAATTTCTTTTTCTTTTCTCAAATCATGCCAATAATATTTCCAGCCATCAGGATCATTTAAATTCCAAATTTTTTTATTGCAGAAAATAACCTGCAGCAATTTGTCATATACTAAGTCAACACTTGTTTTCCAAACTGTAAATGCTGGGTTTTGTGGTTAGTCAGTAAAACGGGTTTACAAAGTTTGGATGTGTATTGGAAATTCCAAAATCGATTAACTGTATTACAGATGGTTTTCATGTACTTTTTGATCCCATTCTTTTGTAAAAAAAATTTTGCATAAATATATTTTCCAGTTAATGCTAACATTAAAACTCTCCTTTATCTATGTGTAACAAAACGTTTGGTCTACCTATAATGTTTTCTCTTATACTCATCTTTTAACCTTAAGGAATTGTTATCGACGGTATTAGATCTTCCTATCTCTTTTCGCAATAGGCCTATCAAAATTCCTGATAATGCAAAATATTCAGTCAGTTTACTTGCTTTCGGCATTGTTATAAAACTAACAAAATTCTTAATGCAAAACGAAAATCAGTATACACAGGAGTTTTTACTTTCAACTACACATAATATTTCTATAAAAAGTAGTAGCGTCCATATAGTTTTTATGCAGGCAAAAACAGCGTTTGTTTGCATAATTATTATTTTTCGCAATTAAAAAGTCTCATACACACACACACATACATATATATATATCTCATTGACTATTATATCAGTATTTCTACTTTAAGACCAACATTAAATTTCCATTTCAAGTAACGTATTTTAATTTTATCAAAATTTTTAGAACTTTTTGCAGTTCTTAAAATTGTTACACATGCTGTATTTTCGTGATAAATTAAATATGTGCTGTCAAACAATTGAAAATCAGCTTCTACAAAATGGTAAAATAGAAAATGTTGCTGCCTACTGGAATTTTATAATAACGTGTAAAAGATTTTTTTTATAACCTCTTCAGACCTGAGATACACAAATGTGTAACTCCATTCTTTTCCTCATAAAAACTAAACTGTTCAAATTTTTTGCATTTTTGCTTTACTTCTATACAACTGAAAGTTTTTTGCTTTAAAACAAAACCAATAAATGCCAGCACTGATGAATATTACCTCATGAAATAAATATTGTTTTCATCCGAGTTTTGAAAATACCTTCAAAAAATTGTGGCCAAGAAAGTAAGAAATCTTCATGATTATTTAACTTAAATGTTTTACAATAAAAAATCTTGAGGGTTTGCTGACCATTTACTTGTTTAAACACCTTAATTTTGTTATTACTTAAATTTATATTACAGATAGTTAAACTGGTGTTTTAAGGGGATTAGTACTTTTATATTCATATTTGTAAACCTAAATTACCAGTCTTCTAAAGTACTGATTTAATAAAAATGACTCTTTCTGTCATCTACGGTGTCATATCGATTATGCAAAAGCAATAAATCTATATTTGTAGAGTTATTTTATGCTCAGGTCTGAAGAAGTTAAGGCTACAAGAAAACCGTTCTAAATACATTATTTTAAATATGACTCAGTTTTCTATATTTAGTGAATTTTGCATGAAATAATTTACTTATTTTATGGTTTTCTTTCGCTATTAAAAGTCACGTATAATTTTTTTTCTGTTCATATTATTATCAGAAAATCTTTGGAAATATTATTGTTATAAGGCTTTTCAAATATGATGAAATTTTCACTATTACATGTTTTTCCCACTCAATAATTGAATTATTTTAAATTTTATTTCTCTTTAAATATTCACGAGAAATTTTTTTATAATTATTATTCCTAAAATAAATGATTTAATTTTCTTTTCCTTTCTTTCTTTATTATTATTATTATTATTATTATTAATTTTTTGTTTGGAAGGGGGGGGGGGCAAGAGTAAGTAAAAAATTACTTTTTCGAAATATAAGAGTAAATCTCCTTTCAGATAATAACATTTTTAATATTTTTTTTTATTAAACAAATAAAAAATTATTAGACACTGTACACTACAATCTAGTTAAGCAAATAATAAAATCTAGTTAGTGCAAAAAGATAATGAAATTGCTATGCACAGTTTGTGTTGCTGTAAAACTTTTATTAATCGAACTATTTTGACCGACTTCAACGCTTAAAAGCTCTTAAAATTATTCTTCAGTTTAAAAACAGACTGCTTTAGCGTGTTTATTTTATTTCTATGAATAAAGCTACCAATTTTTATGTTTTCATATGCAATATTGTTTATTAAAAAATAAAAATTGAAACCGAGAAAGAGCATTAGTCACAATAAATTCAAATATGGCAATGACAGCGTTAATTGTATTTATTTATTTATTTTAACCCTTTCAGGTCCGAATTTTTTTTTTCGAATTTTAGAAAAAATTACCTTTACGTTAATAACATTAACACTAGCTTTCCAAATAGATTAATTAGTGTTCTAAATACATAATAAATATATGTTTAAAGAATATTTCATTGTCTGAAAGATAACGAATGTTGCTGTTTTGAGTACTATTCAATTCATTCATATGACAATATACTAAGGAAGAATATTTGGAGATGTTTAGAAAATCATATATTACAATAAGATTTAACCTATATTGAATCTTCCTAATACTTTTTGCATTTTATTGTACATGATTCTTTGAGTAAAGTAATTTTTATTTTAAATTTAAAGAGTGAAATACATGTTTAAAATAAAAGAATCGCGAACGGCACAAAGAGAATTAAGCAAATAATAATAATTATTGTTATTACTAAATACTTAAACATAAATGAAGTCATATAGTAAATGAATAGACATATACTAACATTATTACATGTAAATAATAGAAAAAGTATTTCTTAAAACAAAATAATACTCCATTAAAAGACATGTACTATTAATAGTACACCAGACCCGAAAGAGTTAATTAAAAGACAGTGTGCTTTAGTAACAATAAATAAATAAATAAATAAAAATAAAATAAAATAAAATAAAATAAAATAAAATAAAATAAAACAAAATAAAATAAACCTTAACATTCATCACAAACTGAATCTTCTTCTTCAGATAGCCGATAGTTTGTTCTATTGCCATTTTCATTTTCATACCAACTTTTCCCTCTTTAAGTCAAATACAAGTATACTTTAACTACATACTTCATAACAGAATGCAAAATTAGCAAATTATTCTGCTCTAATAAAACAAAAAAATAAGCAAGTGTCCTAAATTAATTTTCCTTTCTATAAACCATTAATATTCCAGCTAATTTCCTATTCATAAATTAAATTTAAATAAAAACTGTAATGAAAAGTATGAAGTTGTATTATTGCCAGAAAAATGTCATTTTTTTACGCAGAATTCCTTCCTTTATTCACTTTCAATAAACCAATTCTAAGAAATTTAATTTTATAATTTAAGATTTATTTGGAAAGAAAGGGGTGTGGTGCAATGTAGCTGGAAATGCTATAAGACCTAAATGGATATTGTGGCTGAAAGTGATTTTACAGAAATTTTTACGCTATGAATTAACAGCAGCTAGTTCAGTGAATTATTATCCCTTATCTTGATACAATTGGTTCGCGATGTTAAGACGTTCAAAAATAAAAAGGTATTTTAATATATGTATGTTAGACTTTTTATGTAAATTCAGTTACACAACTGAAAATTTTTACTTAAGAATTAATAGTTTAAGAAACCTTAAGAAAATTGATAGATTTGCTGTAAAAGTTACTTGAAACTGTTTATGAAAATAGATAACAGCAAAAGAAACTTTAGTTTTTTAATTAATTTTATAATTTTTTTAATTGTACTTATTGTTGAGTTTTCTAAAAATAAAGAAGTTATTCAGAATCATGAGTAACTCCGAAGAGGTTATTGTATATTTTTGTAGAAAAAGAATGATTGGCTGTTTTTTACAGTGATTCAGAAAGAACATTTGGTTATTTATTACACGGATAAAAGTTAAAGAAAAATACTTGTAAATTAATTTATTCATTTAATCCGTCACTGCAGCGTGTGTCGCATCTGTCACATACCTAATAACACTATCATTCTTATTATGTGCTATGAAGTTGGCCAATAGGATCGCCGTAACTGGTCAAGAACAGTACAAAGAATGAAATAATGCTTATTTTGTCCATGTTAGATGGTTGCATTAGACAAAAAATTAGAATTTGTTCTTAAAAAAAAAATCAATTAAGCTATTAAGGCAAAATTTACTTTTATTATTTTTACTGAATACTTCTAAATACTCTAACTATACTTTCAAGATAATATGCAAAATCACCATGTTATCAGTTCAAATATCACAAAAAATTGAACTTGAATTTTAAATAATTTTCCCTTTCGGTATATTATTAATATTCTATCTAATTGGCGATTAAAAGATTGTTTCAAAATTGGCATGAGAACTATGAAACAAACTGTACTATAGTCACAAACTGTCGTTTTCATGCAGATTTCCTTATCTTTATTTTTTTAAAATGAGTTAGTTTTATGTACTCTAACTATCTATCCACATCAGAGTCCAGACTTTAATTATTACTTTTATAAAATTTTAGTTATGGATTTATATTAAAAAGCTGGTAAGTAAAAAATATAGAGCAGCGAAAAAAATTAAAATTTATTTTTTTCACATAAAATTTGATGATGCATGGGGACACAAAAAGTACATTTTTTAAGAATTTCTTAGGGTTGTTTTATTTTATTTTACTTTTTTGCATTTCAAAACATAAAATAAATATTTATTTAATAATTTTTTATTACTAATAGGCTCTGCAAATGGTATCTTAACGCACGGTAAAGTTATTTACGATTTCATTTTTGTATATTTTGTACATTTCTGCTGCAAGCCATTTTTACGCAACGTGTAGTTCACTAAAAAGCGCTACAAGAAAGAAATTGCTATTTTGTTTCTTTTTGCTATCTGCCAGGCTCCATTCACACCATTTTCGCTTTTTCCAACATTATTTATATGCGTTAACCCTTTATCTACCGAATTATGAATTCATGAAAATTTTACAATTCTAAAGCAGTTTACGTAAATTGTTTAAACTAAGTTAAAAGATTTACATAATAATTCAATAAATTTTTGAAAGATTTTAGAAGGCTTGAAGGATTTAAAAAGATTAATTAAATTTGAATTTACAGGGAATTTATGCTATATTTATAACTCCACTCAAATCTTTTATTTTACATTGTTTTCTTAGTATTCTGTAGAATTATAAAATGTGCAAATATGATGTTATTACAATGTAAATATATAAATATTACCGAACTGAAAAATCCCCATCCCCCCTCCCTCAGCGCCAAGAAAGCTAAAAAGATACAAAGGCAAAAGAAATCATCCTTTTAAAAATATTTTTGTTTTGTGTAACCAATAATGCTTTTGGAACAAAATAAAATAATGTATCTGTAACAAATTCTAAACAGTATTACAACTAAATAAAAAAGTATTAAGGGAATTTTATAATAAGTAATTTTAATGGTACTAATAAATACCGTCGGTCGATAAAAGGTTTAAAAAAATGAAAAGATGTGTATTTTACAGGATGCATCAGGCCTGATGAGGCTATACATTCAAGATAAAATGCAAAATCTATATATAGTTATGTTCAAAAAAAAAAAAAAAAAAAAAAAATTGATGAGAGTCTTAAATATAATTTTTCCCTGTAGATAATTAATATTCTTATTTATTTCTTATATTCTTATTTTATTAACTTATTTTCCATTAAAATTGCTTTTCAAAACCACTATGAAAAATACCAAACAAATTATCCAGCCATACTCAACCTTTTTTTTTTCTCGCGGATCGCAAATCTAAATTTCAGATTTTATGTGGACTGCAAAAAGAAGTTTCTGACTTTAAGCAGGCCGCAACACACGTATAAAAGTTTTTTTTTTTTTTTTTTTTTTTTTTTTTTTTTTAAATAGCATAACTAGTCTAACAATTCAAACCCTAGTGTTATAGTCTAAGAGCCGACCGCACAAAAACCTAAGCCATCGAGCACAAGAAAAAATTCCTTTTTTATGGAAGAGCAGTAAATAATGGAGAAATCTAATGATCCATGTCTGCTGGAAGCGAAGTGGTGCATAAGCCAAAAATTGATAACACTAGTGGTTCACTCATACGTTTATCATTGTGTTTGCCGTACAATTAAAAGCGTGAAAACATGGAAAACTGGGTACAGGAAAACATAATGCTAAGTCTACGAGTCAACCACTAGTGGTATTCATTTTTGGCTTATTCACCACTTCTCTTCCGGCAGACATGGATGATTAGATTCCCCTATTACTACTGCTCCATAAAATAAAGGAATTTTTCTTGTGCTCGATGACTTAGGGTTAGCTTTTAGGGTTTAATTGGCCTATTACCCTAGTATTACCCTAGTGGTTACCATTAGGGTAGAACATTTGTCGCGGAAGAAATATCACCAAAAAATTTAACATTACTCTTTCAATTAACGAATTTTGCTATTTGAAATAAATACTGTAAAATGTTTTCAATGCCATTTTTTTCCACAACAAAAATTCAACCCTAAAAAATGGAATCAAAAATATAAAAGATATAAGACATATAATTATAACAATGCAGCATTTCCAAGGGGATTTTCTCTAATAAATCCATATTTTTCTCAATGAAAAAAAAATGTCAAAATATGAAAAAGCGAATTTAATTTATTATAATGTTTTATTATAGTTGAAGATTAAGAAATGCGTAAGGCAAATAGCATTACATGCAAGAAAAATTTTCGACCAAATTTTTTTAACACAGTTTTTAGTTAAAATCTGTCCTTTTATATAAGATAGATTTCCCACGAAATTATACAAAACGTCACTGGAAATCACAATACAGCTCATATTCAAAATATTAGAATAATTACCCTTTTTTTTTTTTTTTTTTTTTAATTGAAAATATCGTTTGGTAATTTAATGTCTTTTAATGAAAATATGCAAACGATATTTTTATTAAGAACTTATTGTTGATTAAACTTACTTGTTATCTTAAATTTAATATCATTTTTGAAAAGATTAATTGCAAAAAAAAATTATTTTGAAAAGTCAAAATATTAGAATATTTATTCAAGTGGTTCAAAATATTAGAATATTTCACATTAATTCTCCTTTAATTATTACCAATTCTTAACTGGTGGCATCATTGATTAAATTCAGACTATTTTATTTAAAATTACTATTCTTTTTTGCAGTTTGTTTCTTTTTCGTCTTAAAATGGGCCGTGTGAGTGATATTCCTGAATCTACTAAACTTCGTATGGTTGATTTGTATCGGCACGGTAAAAATCAATGTTTTATAGCGAATTATTTACATTGTTCGCAATCGAGCGTTAGTAAAATACTAACACAATATTCAAAAATTGGAAAATTTCAAAATAATCGCCGAAATGGTGGCCGAAAACCAAAAACATCTGCTAGAGATGACAGGAAACTGAAGCGTATAGTTAAGAAAAACCGTTTTAAAAGTGTGCGATTCTTGCACCGAAAATGGAAAGAAGAAGGAGTTGAAGTTTCTACATCGACAACATTAAGACGTCTCCATAAATTTAAATTTGAATCTCGTGTACCGAAAACAAAACTTCTCATGACTGCAAGACAAAAGCGTATAAGATTGAATTGGTGTAAATCAAGACGTTTATGGAGCAATGAAGATTGGAAAAATATATTATTTAGTGATGAAAGTATGTTTTGTGTTTCATATGGTAATCAAGGTATTCGAGTTTGGAGAATGAAGCGAGAAGCATTTGATAAAGAATGCCTTAAACGTTCCGTAAAATTTGCTGCTAGTGTCATGGTTTGGGGTTGTATGAGTGCAGAAGGACCTGGAAAGTTATGCATCGTCTACGAAAAGGTTAACTCTCTGATATATCAAGAAATTTTAGAATATTACATGATTCCATCATCAGAAGATTTATTTGAAGATGATTTCATCTTTCAACAAGATTTAGCGTCCCCGCATACCTCGGTGTCAACTAAGAATTGGTTCCGCCAACGCAATATTAAGGTACTTCCTTGGCCACCAAATTCACCAGATCTTAATCCCATCGAAAACTTATGGTGTATAATGAAGAAAAAATTTCAAGAAAATCCTCCTTCAAGTAAAACTGAGTTAGTGGCACGTATAATTATAAAGTCTATTTGGGATAATATTGATAGAAATGTTTGTAAACACCTTGTATATAGTATGCAAGATCGATTGTACGCTGTTATGAAAGCTAAAGGGGATGCTACAAAATATTAACTATCATTTACTTCATATTCATAAGGTAATATTGTTGCGTAAAATAAAATATTCTAATATTTTGAACCAATCTAAATTTTATTCTAATATTCTGGTGTGTTTAAGGAAGCTGTATACCTAATTTATTGTGCTGTATTTTATATTTTATAAATGTTAAAATCTTATCTAAACATTCCAGATTTAATTTATAAGAAATTTAATTGCATTTACTTAGTATAAAAAATAAATAAATGACAAATAATTTTTTCTTATTACTTTTTCTCAATTATTCTAATATTTTGAATATGAGCTGTACTTTTTTAGGAGCATCTCAATTAACTGTATAAATGTGGATTAATGATTATATGCCTAGAGACACATGCGGCCTGCAGGCCGCAGGTTGAATGTAGCAGAATTATACTATTCCCAGATACATGTAATTTTTTGCACAAACTCCTTACTAGTTTTAACTTGTAAGTACTCTAAACTACATATTTCAAGAGTAATTGAAAGAAAAAGGGTTTTAGTTCAACGTATCTGGAGGTCCTACGGTTCCTATGAAAGGACAAAATAGCTTAAAATTCTTTAACAAGAGATTTTACAGAAATTTTTACGCCATAAATTAACAGCTGCTAATTCAATGAAATATTTTCACTTCTTCCAATATAATTCATCGATGATTAAAAACAAAATGAAAAAAAAATGCTCTACGAAGGAAGCCATAATAAGAAAATAAAATAAAACATTGAATGTATTTCAATAATTCAACATACAGACAATGTTCCCTTTACTGTTGTCTCCGTCTTTAAATAGCTTAAAGGAAAATTTACGCCATGAGTTTTACTTTTTATTTTGATTAAATGAAGTGACTTACAATAAAAATAAATTTATAAAGCTTTACTTGTGCCAAGTGGTTTTCAATTTCTAAACATGTATGTGGTAAAAAATTTTAGCCATGACCTATGAAAACTTTGCAAATTTACAGAAATTAATATTTTAATTTTCAATAAAATAAAAAGCTTAAAAAAAGGTATGAAAACTAGGAAACAAATTGTACTATTGTCGGAAACGTGCTGCTTTTTTTTTTATTTTTTTTTTATTTTTTTTTTTTTTTTAATGGGGTTTCTTTTTTATATTCATTTTAGGTAGTTAGTTGTAAGTGACTCTATCTATGCTTTCAAGATAATATGCAAAATATGCATATTATTCTGTTCCATTATCATAAAAAATTTCAAATGAGTCTTCAGTATAATTTTTCTTCTGTAGATCATTTTAATAATTTAGCTATTTTTCTACTTGTTGTTTGTAAAAACTAAGTTGTTTGTAAAAACTAAGTTGTTTGTAAAAACTTCTATGAGAATTACCAAACAAATTAAACTACTACAGTCGAATCTCGTTAACATGAATCACAACGGGAATCAGAATTTTATTCATGTTATCAGTATCAAATCTTTGTAATCGTTTTTATAGGGGACTGTGAAAACAATTCATGTTAAAAGTAATTCACGCTAAGCGTATTCATATTAACACTAAAACAGCCGGGTATTTTACAAAAGTTTTATAAAAAGTGTTTCGCACCAGAATTTTAATTTTAAACTATTTAACTTATTTAATTAGTCAATTTTTGTGCTGCATATGAAAATTCTGGTTCGAGTCGACTATTATCATTCTAACAGGGGTCATTTTGACCCCTTTTGGTGGTTCTAGTGTTAAAGAAGCTATACTGTATTCCCAGATACATGTAATTTTTTTTTTTTTTTTTTTTTTTTTTTTTTTGCACAGAATACCTTCTCTCTATTCATTTTAACTTGTAAGTACTCTAAACTACATACTTCAAGACATATTCGGAAGAAAAAGGGTGTGGTGCAACGTAACTGGAAGTCCTACGGGACCTATGAAAGGAAATTGTAGCTTAAAATTCTTTACAAGAGGTTTTACAGAAGTTTTCACGCTATAAATTAACAGCTGCTAATTCAGGGAAAAATTATCCCTTCTCCCAATATTATTCCTCTATGATTTTTTTTTTTTTTTTAAGAAAAGAAAAATACTCAAAGAAGGAAGCCATAATAAGAAAATAAAAATAAAACATTCAAGACAATGAATGTATTCCAATAATCCAACGTACAGACAATGTTCCCTTTACTGTCGTCTCCGTCTTTAAATAGCTTAAGGGAAAATTTACGCCATGAGCTTTACTTTTCATTTTGATTAAATGAAATGATTTAAAATAAAAACAACTTTATGAAGATTTACTTATGCGAGTAAGACCAGTAGTTTTCAATACATGTATGTGGTGAAAATTTTTATTTTAATCCTATGAAAATTTTACAAATTTATAAAAATTAATATTCTTTTTTTTTTCAATTTAAAAAAAAAAAAAAGTTTAAAAAATGGTATGAAAACTAGTAAACAAATTGCACTTTTGCCGTAAACGGGCTGTTTTTTAAACAGAGTTTCTTCTCTACATTCATTTTGAATTAGTTAGTTTGGTAATCTATTTATACTTTCAAGACATTATGCAAAATATGCCTATTATTTTCTTTCAATATCATAAAACATTAAATGCGAGTTTTATATGTATTTTTCTTTCTGTAGATCCTATATATTCTACATAATTTCCGATTAAAATTGTCTTTAAAATTTTTTATGAGAATTACCAAACAATTTGATGTCATATTTACACAGCGTCCCATCTATTTATTGACTTTAACTTGTATGTATTCTAAACTACATACTTCAAGATCATTTGGAAGAAAAAGGATGTGGTGCAATGTAACTGGAAGCCCTGTGGGACAGGGCTGGCAAGTTTCTGCCGGGGTGGTTAAAACCAGCCTGGCAGAAACTAGTTTCTGCCAGTAAGTGGCAAAAACTGGCAGAAACTAAGAAATAATACTATTAAGAACTGTGAACTGCAATGATTCATAATTCATACATATATTTAGTATATAAAAAAATTTAATTTAAAAATTAAAATAAAGATTAGAAATATCATTCAAAGTATAAAAATTTTTTCAAAAGGATCATATAAATATATACTTTGTTTATATAATAATTTTTCATCATTTGAAAAACAGGAATTTTCATAACGATAATCTGATGCTGTAAAAGTTTAACTATTGATATTATTGTTTTTTATAGTTGAATTTCTATTTAAAAGTTTTTAAAAAAGAAATTTACAAAAAACTCTATGATATTTTAATTTAACATCACTTTTCAGAGTATTTTTAAATAAATAATGTACTGCAATAATTTAAAAATTATCTACTACTACAAAGATAAATCATCCTTGTTAAAAACATAAGTAAATGATCGTAGTACAAAAATAACAGAAAAAAAAATTAATGAAATATCTTGCACAATTATTTTACATATTGAAAGAATAAATTTACCTTTGTGGAAAAAGTAACAATATACTAAGAGCCAAGAGCATTCCATCATATAGGATTGATTTTGCTAACCTTTCTTAACCTAGAATGACTTTTAATTTGTTCTGAATAAAAGAAAAGTTCAAAAATATTCTTTCAAGACCAGCGTTACTTGCTGGTAATGTCATTATTGGGGATGTTTAATTTTAAAAATTCTCATTTTCACTGGTATTTGTTTTTAAAAGTGACTACCCACAGAAGGCAAGACATTTTCTAGGACTTTCTTGGGGAAATATGTTTCTGGGAAAGGAGTCTGTTTTGCTAGAAGGGTTATTATATATGGCGTAAAATTTAGATTAATATCAAAAGGCAATTTGTTGCCCTTTCTTTATGCTCAAATGTCAATTTTAATCCCATATACTTAGGCTGAAGTAAATAAGCTAGCATAAAAGCTAGCACTGCAGTAAATGAGATTTGAACGTTGCATTTGAGAGTTTTTATGATATTTCAATCATTAAATGAAATTAAGCAAATTTTATGAGCATCTGCAATAGATTTTAACATATGTAACAAGCATTTAATTTTTTTATCATGATATTTATTTACAATTTTAAGAACTATGTAATTAATATCATTTTCATGATTATCAATTACCTGCAAATAATATGGCTGATTTTTCATAAAAGATTTAAAACTATGAAATTCTAATACAAATTTATTTTTTAATTAAAACTATTCACAATATTTTATTTGTTATTTATCTTGAATAAAATATATATAAGCAATTTAATATTACTAAAAAAAAGTCTCAGATTATGTCATGAAATTAGTTTTTGCCAGTTGTTGCCAGTTTCTCCCGATTAAAACCGGTTATAACCACTTTCTGCCACTGGCAGGGCAGAAACCATTTTCTGCCGGCAAAAACCCAGCCCTGCTGTGGGATATATGAAAGGAGATTGTAGCTTAAAATTCTTTACAAGAGATTTTACAGAAGTTTTCAAGCTGTAAATTAACAGCTGCTAATTCAGTGAAATAATATCCAATCTCCTTATATAATTCATGTGTGATTTAAAAAGAAAAATACTCTAAGAAGGAAGCCATAATAAGAAAATAAAATAACGCATTCAATACATTGAATGTATTTCAATAATTCAACACACACACAATGTTTTCTTTACTATCGTCTCCGTCTTTAAATAGCTTAAAGGGGGAATTTACGCCATGAGCTATACTCTTTATTTTAATTAAATGTAATGATTTACAATAAAAATAAATTTATAAAGAATTGTGCGAGATAGACCAGTGGTTTTCATTTTCAACACATGCATGTGGTAAAATTTTTTAACCAAGTCCTATGAAAATTTTACAAATTTGCAGAAATTAATATTTTAATTTTCAATTAAAAAAAAAAAAAAGTTTAAAAAATGGTATGAAAACTAGGAAGCAAATTGTACTATTATCAGAAACGTGCTGCTTTTTTTAGGCGGAGTTTCTTCTCTTTATTCATTTTAAATGAGTTGTAGGTAGTCTATCTATACTTTTAAGATAGTACGTAAAATATGCATATTATTCTGTTTCATTATCATAAAAAATTTCAAATTACTCTTTTTTTTTCTGAAGATTATTAATATTCTAGCTAATTTTCTACTACTAAAATCCAATGTACAATGTTCTCTTTACTGTCGTCTCTGTCTTTAAAAAGCTTAAGGGATAATTTACGCTGTGAGCTTTATTTTTAATTTTGATTAAATGAAATAACTTAAAATAAAACTAAATTTATAAAGATTTACTTGTGCGAGTAAAACCAGTGGTTTTTAACCCATGTATAATAGGGTGGGCCGAAAAAAACTTTTTTTCGATTTTCGATTATGGCGGGTGCGGAAAAGTGGCCACTGGTAGCACTCAGTTCACACAAAAAATTTGAGATTTTTTGGACTTTTCCTTACCCTGCCGCAAATGGCTTGAAAATTTGCAAAAATGCTGATTCTTGAACTTTTTTAGCTAAAAAGTTAAAAATGTTAAGTTAAATTTATTTTGGTTGTATTTATTTGAAAAGGCATCTTTAGCGTACCAAATGCATAAATAAGTTCTGATAATGTATTATATAATTGCTAAGTGTATTTTAAATAAGCTGGTTTTCATAGCTTTTTCACGTAAACAGGCAAAAATTGTATTGGTTTCAATCGTTCGTTAATTTCTCTCTTTTTTATGTTCCTTGGTCTTTAAATTTTTTCTATGCGTCAAAGGTCATATATTTGGGCAGCGGACAGCAGTATAACTCAAAAACAAAACTGGAAGGTGAGAAGGGGATAATACAGGACTCTAAGCGTTAGCAATGCCTCATCGTAATGTTGAGGGAGTGAAGGAATATATAAAAGAGAAGAGAAAATTGCGATAAGGGATTGTTATCATTTTACCATGCTCAAAATCTGCTACATTTGTTCAGTGTGCATGTGAAACCTTTTCCTAGAGAAATTCAGCACTTTTTGGATCGTTTGACGTACCATTACAGTGTTTTGTGCGTTTTCTTACGACGAGCTTAGAAATGGCTATTATGAAGGTCTATCGCAATGTAAAAGACACGCGACAGCATGAAAAGTATCCTTTTTGGGCACCATGCTTGTTGAAAGACTTGCAATTGCCAATTTATACTGATATCATGCGCCACTACTACTGGTTGCGAAGTGATATGGCAGAAAATCGAAAAATCCAATATTAGTTAATAGATGATGTTAATAAAATGCTAGACGAAAAAGTTACCGAAATCTGAATAAAAGCCAGGGTTTTCCCAACGATCAATTTACAAAATGATTAAAAACTATTAAAAGAAGTGTAGATCATTGGAGAAATCCTGAAATCGTATAGGCTTGAAAGTAAAGACAACCCGCGAAGAATTCGTACGAAATGCTGAAATCTTTTAGTAGTTTTTAATCTTTTTGTAAATTGATCGTTGGGAAAACACTAGTATGGAAGCTTTTTTTCAGATTTCGGTAACTTTTCACCTACCATTAAACTATTATTATAAACTATCACTATTAAAAGAAGTGTAGATTACTGGGGAAATCCTGTAATCTTATGGGCTTGAAAGTAAAGACAACCCGCGAAGAATTCGTATGATATGGTGCAACCTTTTAGTAGTTTTTAATCTTTCTTGTAAATTGATAGTTGGGAAAACACTGGTATGGAAGCTTTTTTTCAGATTTCGCCTTTTTCACCTACCATTTTAATAACATCATCTATTGACTAATATTGAATTTCTCGATTTTCTGCGATATCGCTTCGCAACCAGTAGTAGTGGCGCATGATATCAGTATAAGTTGTCAATTGCAAGTCTTTCAAAAAGCATAGTTCCCCAAAAAGGATACTTTTCATGCGGTTGCGTGTCTTTAACATTGCCATAGATATTCATACTAGCCATTTCTAAGCTCGTCGTATTAAAACGCACAAAACACTGTAATAGTACATCAAATGATCCAAAAAGTAACGATTCTATCTAGGAAAAGTTTTCACGTCCACACTTAACATGTGTCGCAGGTTTAGAGCATTGTAAAATAATAAAAATCCCTTATCGCAATTTTCTCTTCTCTTTTATTTCCTCCTTAACTCCCTCAACATTACCATGAGACATTGCGCACTCTTAGAGTCCTGCTTCACCCCTTCTCACCTTTCAGACGTATTTTTGAGTTATACTGCTGTCCGTTGCCCGAATATATGACCTTTGACGCATAAAAAAAATTAAAGACCAAGGAGCATAAATAAGAGAGAAATTAACAAACAATTCAAACCAATACAATTTCTGCCTGTTATACTTGAAAAAGTTATGAAAATTGGCTTATTTAAAATACACTTAGCAATTAAATAATGCATTATCAGAACTTATTTTAGCATTTGGTACGTTAAAGCTGCCTTTTCAAGTAAATACAGCCAAAATAAATTTAATTTAACATTTTTAACTTTTTAGCTAAAAAAGTTAAAAAATCAGCATTTTTGCAAATTTTCAAGCCATTTGCGGCAGGGTAAGGAAAAGTCCAAAAAATCTCAAATTTTTTGTGTGAACTGAGTGCCACCAGTGGCCGCTTTTCCGCACCCGCCATAACCGAAAATCGAAAAAAAGTTTTTTTCGGCCCACCCTAATGTATAAGGTGAAATTTTTAAGCTAAGTCCTATGAAAATTTTACAAATTTACAGAAATATTACTTTTTAACACCTAATAAATTATGGGATTTAGTTTTGTGATTATCTTTACTATAATATAGTTATATTTCTTAAGTTTATTTCGACGCTGACTTGTTGGTGATTCTATTATTTAAAGATTAAGAAATGGCTATTTAACGCTTAACTTTTGTAATAACAAGTAGAATTTACCCAATCGCGCCTACAGGAGTTCCAATTTTAGAGAAGGCGGGATAGGATAGGCTTCGCGGAAGGCATGTGGTCCTTCATTGATCTATGGTTAATTATACAATCCATTTAATCGGAGTATGGATAAATGGTAGAATAATGCATATATTTTAATTTTAGAAATATTTTGGATAAAATGTCACTAACTTTAATTTATTAATTTGGAATTTCTAAAAGCTGAATTTTTATTCAAACTTGCTTAAGATGCATAAGACTAAAAGAATAAAAAAGTGATTAATATTCGAATCGAAGAAGAAAATTTTAAAGTAAAAATATGTCAGAAATCGCACATCAAGTGTAGCAAATGAAGTGCGTTGATACTATTTCAAAGTTTTAAAAATATTCAGATCTTGGTGCAATGGTATACAGTACATCGGATTCAGTATAGTAGCCGAAATCTTTTTTGTGTCTCTGTAAATAGTCAATGAGTCAAATCACTGTATTAATACCAGTGCCTTGATGGAAATTTACACCTTGTTATTAAACTCAAAATGTACAAATAAGTACTTTAAAAGTGTTGCAACCTTATCAACACCTTTTAAGTACTTATTTGTATATTTTGAGTCTGTAAAAAATATCTGCTTCCTATTATACACGAAGTAACTTGTAGTAAACCTCAGCAACGTATATCAATTCCATAAAATGTGAAATAGTTAATATAATTAAAACGCACCTAAACAGTGTTTCCTCCTATACCATTATGCAATGGAATACATTTGTGTGCTCTATAAATTAATAAAAAATGTTTTTTCCACCACAGATTGCGAAAAAATGTATATTTTAATATGTACTTCATAGATGCATATAAATTTTATTATTTTCGAAATTGTGTGACATCATTAAAATCAAAATGCACTTGAAGCTATTTTTTCCCATTGGCCGTAATATAACGGAATAATACTTTTGATCATCCTTGTAATTAAACTATACATCCGATTTTCCTAAAATGTGAAAAGACTCGACAAAATTATGCAATAATTATAAATTTTAAATTTCAAACGATTCGGTTGGGTAATTTTTGCTCTATTGCTCTACTGCTAAATGCTGACGGACAGACAGACGGACTGAACGACGACTTTAGGTGTTTCGTATTTACATAATTACAAACGCACTTATAAAAAAAAATTAAACCTATCAAATTGCTAAATTAAAAACTTGTTATATATTCTACAAAAAATTTCCAAAATTGCAAAAAACATGCCTATACTTATACACGTAATAAGAAAAGTAATACAACACTTGTTTGAACTATTCATTTTCTCTTAATACACACATACACACAATGTACAATTAATAAATTATGAAAATTTCTGGAAACCCTCATACCTCTTTAAACACCCTTTCGTCCAGCCCTTTTGCCAGATCCATTAGTACACTACTTTAATAACACCACAGCATAACAATGAAGATGTGAAGTGTTGCATTAAGGAGCGACAGCTGTCATGTTCGAGACTCGAAACTATACACATCGATAACAAATCTATGCCTTAATCTTATGAAAGTAAAAAAAAAGTGAAAAAAAAAATATGATCGCATAAAAAAAATGTTGAAAAACTCTGCAATTAAAAAAACTGCTGACTATGGCCGTCTTAAGTTTATTCTTAAAAAAAGGGGGAGATTGTATAGTAAAAAAAAAAAAAAAAGCTGAAAAAAAAAGCAAATCTACAAGGGGTTTTTTTAGGTACAGTGCGGCGAAAATTAATAAAATTGTAGTGCGATGGATGGGTCACGAATCTATGTTTTTCTGTTGTAAAAAAAAAACAGAAAAACTGTGAGTCTGC
The DNA here is from genome assembly GCA_964019185.1 of Maratus speculifer. NCBI lineage: Eukaryota > Metazoa > Arthropoda > Arachnida > Araneae > Salticidae > Maratus > Maratus speculifer. The sequence continues at coordinate 283,295,302 of OZ025294.1, forward strand.
ATTTTTATGGGGGACATCTTTTTCGCATGCACGACATTTAAAATTCTTTTCCAATATAAGTGTCTATTTTTTACCCTAGAAATACTGCACTGAAATTGATGTCATTATACTTCGCCTTTTTGAGACGGGTAAAGAAAAACAAGAGAAAAAAATCATTTGTTATGCATAGGTTACTGCGCTCTTTCTAAATCTCTTTTTATATGCCACATTGTATCACTATAGTCCCAGCATCATGAGCGTAGGGAAGGGGAAAGGCAGAAAAGGGATATTGACCATGCCTAGATTTTGAAATTTAATAAACTAAATTCGCCTTTTCTCAACTGATATGGAAATAAACTGTAAAATGTATTCGTACCAAGTAACTTGAGAGGTTTCATTGACTCAAAGCTTCAAAAACTCTCGACTCTTAAAGCTTCTTCTTATTTTTTATTTATTTATTTATTTTTATTTTATTTATTTTTTTTTATTTTTTTTTTTTTATTACGTGATAAACTTTTATTTTTTCTGAACATTTTGATATAACTGTTTTTTTGAAATTCCCATTACAACAGAAGTTATGATTTTTAGAATTACATCAACTCAACAGTTGAAGCGGCATTGACAAAACTTTGAAGTTATTTCTCTTTTAAAAAAATTAAGACTTTCGAAATTTTATTTTTTTTAGATGTTAAACTCTTATCTTTTCTGAACATTTTGATATAATTGCTTTCTTGAAATTCTCATTACAGCAGAAGTTAAGGTCTTTATAATTATAAACTCAACAGTTGAAGCAGCGTTGACGAAACTTTGAAGTCATTTTTCTCTAAATGACGTTTCTGGGTATAACGCGCAGCATACTTAAAAAAACTTCTGAATATTTTTTTTCATGAAACTTTAAAAATATATCGCTCACGGGTAAGAAAAGTGACACATCTCGCAAAAATTCTTTTTGCGAGATGTGTCTGTTGCCTCTTATCCTACTAATAGGTCTTTCATAGATGTAACTTGCTACACAAAAAAATTCATAAGTGTAATTCTGCGGGAAATCACTTTTGTACGCTATGTGTCCATTCGTGACCACAGACGAGGGGTGAATTGAGTGGGAAAGTAAAATTATATTATCCTCCTAACATCATCCTACGTCTTCCGAATTAAAGGTTTCATGCTTTTATGTACATTTTTACACCTTCATGCAGAGCTAAGTGCTATAACTTTCTGTTAGAGCAAAATTTTGCAATTTTTTTTCTTTCTCCTTCTCCTGTGAAGTTTACTTTTATCGAGATGAGTCACTTTCCTTGCGAGTGACCGATATTTTTCATGTTAGTCAGTTTAAACTGAAACTAAAATTTCTTATTTATTGTTCAATAAAATATTTTTAGGCGATCATACTGGTGGAATTTTCAAAATTTTGTGTTACCTAAATACAACTTTGTATTAAAAAAAATTTTTTTAGGTTGATGCTAATTATTACAATCTGAAGTATAATTATGCACAAAAAAATGTATTCTATTTACACTTTTTTTTTTTTTTTTTTTTTTTTTTTTTTTGTAATCCTGCGAGTAAGCTGTTATAACAGTTTTCTGCTCGACAAATGTCTTAACAGTTTGGAGCTCCCTGTAAATATTAATTCTGCATCTTGCATTTTTTTTATATAATACACCTATAGTCGTCATTCAGTCTGTCCGCCCGTCTGTGTGTTTGACCGAATATAACAGAGCAAAATTACCCCATCGAATCGTTTGAAATTTAAAATGTATAATTGTTGCAGAATTTTGCCATTTCGAATTTCATGAAAATCCGATGCAGTTTAGTAAAAATAGAATAAATTACAGGGCAGTCAGAAGTATGCCGTTACATTACGGCTAATGAGAAAAAATTGTTTCAAGTGCACTTCAATGGTGTCACACTCTGCCGAACATAATAAAATTTATATTAATCTATGAAGTATGTATTACATTATACACTCTGTACAATCTGTTATGCACAGAATATTTGTTATTCGTTTACAAAGCCAGACAAAAGTATTTTATTAAAAAATAGTATAGGGGAAAACATTGGTTGGGGCGCGTTTTAATTTTATTAAACTATTTCACATTTTGCGAAATTGGTATACGTTGCTGAGACTTATTACAAGTTACTTCCTTTATAATAGAAAGCAGATACAATTTATAGGGACACACAAAAGATTTCGACAACTATACTATATACTATTACAACAAGATCTGAATATTTTTAAAACTTCGTATTAGTACGAAAGCACTTTATTTGCTACGCTTGATGTGCGTTATCCGACTTGTTTAATATCAAAAATTTTCTAAAATCAATCACAAGATTTTTATATTGATAGGTTTTATTTACAGACAGTTAACGTTAGCGGCTAACATTAATAAATAATTTTTAATTTTAGTTTAAAAGATACATCCATTAATATTAAACCTTCGTATAATTCAAATCTATATGTAAGCTTTGAAATATTTTTTTTCACTATGTGAATGTCAGAAAGAATTTGCAGACGGTCTTTATGAGGTAGTCCTGACCATTGGAATTAGAATAGGCAACTCCTGTTTTTGAATTTCGATTAACAATTTGAAACAGAAGAAAATGTAAAACTTGAAATTATGCTCTCATATTAAATATTTAAAACACATTTGATGCTCATCAGCGTACAAATACATAAAATTAATATTAAAATATAGATATATTCAAAAAATACCCACCATTTTGGACTTTCTCTGGAAAATCATCTTCAGGGTCGTTTCGAATCTCACTGTAGACGCAAGACAAAATCAGTTGCTTGAATGATTGTGTAAGTTTGGAATCTGCACAATAAAAACTTTCACTTAAGGGTGTATTTCGATTCAAACTGCTTTTTTTCCGATTTATTTTTGAATTCATTATTGCTCTCAAATACACCAAACTTTCAAAATCTCTTATTTGTAAAGTACACAAGGTGCCGTGATTGTCGATTCTTTGATAAATGCAGAAAATATTGCAAAAAAAGCAATCAAAAACGGCATTTCGAACCGATTTTTCCCAAGTGGGCGATCTGGGAACGAAAAAAAGGATCATACTAATAAGGTAATTGTTTATAACTCAAATTCTAATGAATTGAACGTAAAAAGACATCACACGGCACCTCATACGTCCCTTCAAGAATCCCCTCAGCAAGTTTCATGATTATACTTTTAAAAATGTGTCTGAAATTATATCGGAAAATTTCGAGCTGTTGAAGGTGGAAAAGCGTTTTTTTGAATACACCCTTAAGAAACAGACTTTGCTTTGTGTCCACAGTAAGCTTCGAAATAAAAGTCAGTACCCCTGAAGATGATTTTACAGACAAAGTCCGAAAGTTTGAGCCTATTTTATTTTATTTAACTTTATTCAATACTGATTTCGAAAATTTGTACGCTGATGAGTGTCTAAAGCTTCTATCAGATTCACCAACATTTCGAGAGACTTTTGAGCCAACACTTGATTTCCTCCAACTTTTCGTGAAATATCTGCACAATACCCAGTGTGATAACAAACAGCAATGTCTTCCAACTTTTTTCTGCAGTTCCAAAAAAAGTCTCCACTGAGACTTTTCATCCAACATTGAACATTTCAACAAATCAGAGATAAGCGATTGATACGAATAGGCGATAAATATTAACGCCTTGTACTAGTAATACTGGTTTTTCTCCTTTTTCTCCAACTTTTTCCAAGACAATTGTAACTTTTTTCTCTCTTTGAACGGGAAAAAGTGGGGGTTAAAATAGGCTTAAAAGTTTGTCGCGCATAAAGTTCGTGAATCTGATAACAGCTTAAGTATTTTAATCAATGAGCACACGCGCCCATATTTGTAGATTGACTCCACAATGTAATTTAGATAAATTTTATCCCACAGCGTGTGTTGAAGGGTTAAATCGAAAAAAATTACTAGCTGTCAGCAATTGCAGCGGTTTATATAATAAAATCACATTTTCAAGCCAACTAAACAGCATTCCTGAAATGTCGATTTGATTTATTTATAAATAAAAACAAATATGATATTTTTAGTTTTAATTGCTGTCATTTAATTAAATGTTAGTGTATCATTAATTATTCTACCTTTTCTCTGTCTGTAATTTTATTTATTTAATTATTTATTTTTTCAGTGTTTTTTTCACCCAAAGAAACTTTATCTGACTTAACACTATTTCTCAAGATGTCAACTGATACTGTTTTTGAATTTGATTTACTGTTATTTTATTTGTAATTTTTCAATTAAGACAATCATAAGTCAAACAATCCTGCACGGTTTATAATTATTAATTTAAAAATTACGCATAAAATAATTAAAAATCAAAATCCTAAAAAGTATCACTCGACACTAGAAGAAGTAGTGTTAATAAAAATTTTATACGAGCGGGAAATTGCACGTCAAACGTAGCAAATGGGGTGCGTTCGTACAATAACGAAATTTTAAAAATGCTCAGATCTTGGTATAAAAGTAAACAGTACTTCGGATATAGTATAGCAGCTGAAATCCTTTGTGTGTTCCTGAAAATACTATCTGCTTTCTAGTATACTGGAAATAACTTGTAGTAAACGTCAACAACGTTTGTCTATTTCATAAAATGTGATATAATTTAATATAATTAAAACGCCTTCCAAAAAGTACCCCCCCTATACCATTATGTACTGGAATACTTTTGTGTAAGCCTGTAAATTGATAACAAATATTCTTTGCGCCCCAGATTGTACAGAATATATATTTTAGTATGTACTTCATAGATTCGTATCAATTTTATTATGTTCAGAAGATTGTGACATCATTAAAATGCACTTTGAACTATTTCCTCCAATTCGTCATAATGTAACGGAATGCTTTTGAAGACCCTGTAATTAAACTATTCATCCGATTTTCATAAAATTTGAAATGACACGACAAAATTATGTAATAATTATACATTTTAAATTTCAAACAATTCGGTAGGGTATTTTTTATTCTGTTATATGCGGACAGACGGACGGACGGACTGAACTACGGTTATAGGTGCTACTTATATACATAAATACGAACGCACCTATATATAGCTACGATATTAAAAGGACTCTGTACTTTTCATTTGGCTAAAAATGACGAAAATATCGATTTTCAAATTTTTTGCTAAAATTATACTTTTTTATCCCTAGTATATTCTGATGACGTTTCGAAAGGATCAAAGTATTATAAATGCAATTTAAAGCAATTTTATTACATCGTTGTCCCTTGAAATACCACAATTCACTTACTTAAAAGTTATTTTTCTCAGCTTCTGTTTTCTCGAAGGATAGGCATGCAAAATAATGAAACTGTTTTTTTTATGATTTTTTTGATAAAACTGAGTACAGTGAAACCTCCTAGTGCAACCACCTCTCTAAATGACTATTTTTTTCATGGAACGAAATTCATTTTCATAAGATCAATACTAATTTTACCTCCTTTCAGAGACAATCCCAGTTGAACTCCCTCCATGAACGACCAAAAAATTGAAACTAATCCCGTTTTTTCAAAGTCGCTTGAAGAAAATTTATTCAAAAAATGATTCCGGAGGACGCATTATTCATCAAACTTCTAAACTCAGTTTAGATTTTTTTTTCCCGTAATTTTTAAGTATTTAATTCATTTTGTGCCTTTTTAGGCAATGAATTTCACTCTGATGACAAATTATGAATGACGGTCAATAGACTCTTTCTTGCCAATTTCTGTCAAGAAATCTTGAAAGAGATAGATGAAATAATGAAATCATTATTACTTTTTTTTCGTCCAAAAAAATTCGCATTTATTTACTAAACTTCGAAAATACTTGGAAAGAAAAGTTATAAAAGATAACATCGTAAAAACAAAGCAAAATGTATTCATTTTTTTAAATTCTGAAGTAGTTAACTTATGTAATTAACTTTGTTTCGATACTTAAATTTTTATATATTTTTTCTAATTTAAAAAATAAATTTTAGTAATTTTGTTACATTTTTCAACAATTAAAATCAAAATTTTAACACGATCTCCATTAAAACACCACCTCTCGAGAGACCAGTTTTTGCTGGAACGGAATGTGGTCGTTTCAGAGAGGTTTTACTGCATCCTATTTACAATAAAGTGATTTTTTTCACATTGTATTTGCACATTTCATTTTTTTTCTCACAAACTAACTAACTTATGATAAGTCTGATACTTAAAATTATGCCGTACGCTTCATGCAATAATTTAAAAAAAAATAGCTCAAATGTTGAAAATTGTACGAACAGACACATTTAAAAATTTAATATTTTTTTAAAAAATTTAATTTTTTCAAATTTTGCTAGGGAAATTAAACAAATTTTCGATAAAATCATTTTCCTTCATTCAGTCCTTTATTATTATGCCAAAAATGTACTTTAAAATTTTTTAATTTAAAAAAATTCAAAGGCTACCAAGTCTTCTAAAGGTTTACACCTTTAAAATGTAATTTTCGATCAAAATATCGATTTTTCATCTATGCAAAAAATCGCATTAAAATCGACTTTTTTACCAGTCGAATTCTACTTAAATTGTGTTTGTATCTTAATTATAACCAAACTTACAGCCGTTTAAAGCTACAGCTATAATAGCTTTAGAATTGCGTTTAAAAGTTATTTTTGACTTTTTCTCAAAATGAAGTTTTTCAGATTTTTACTATACGCAAAACATCCTAAAACAAAAAACTGTGCATGAAATGCCGCGAAACATTCTGCACTTTTTTTTTTACAAATATTCTTTGGAGGAATAGACTAACATTCATAATAATATATTAAGTAGCTTTATATTTACACTGGTATAAATGACAAACTTGAGACAAATTTTGCGAATTTTTCGTTTTTAACTGCCTTATCATCTGAGATGGGGATGAAAATTTAATGTATGTAGTCTACAGGGCCTGACTAATGCAGGAGCATGCGCGGCCGTTGCCCCGCGCCCCCGGATTGAGGGGGCCCCCCAAGGAAAGGAAAGTTTTTCCTTAAAAGAGTGATGATAAAAAATGGCGAAATATGACAAAAAAAAAAAAAAAAAAAAAATTTCGGATTTAAGGGGCCTTTTTTCTCCTATATCCTCTGTTTGAGTGCCCCACGCTCCCTAAAAGTACTAGTTAATTATAAAAAGAAGCTAATAGTTAAAATTATCTGTCTTCTGCTATTATGTATATATATGTGAATAGTATTTGGTACGAAATTTATGCATGTATATAATAGGTTTGAATTTTAATTTTAGTCACTTGAGTATAATTCACGAACAATTTTAAGTTAGAAGGGGGCCCCCTAATAATGTTTTCCTCAGGGCCCCCCACTGTCCAAGTCGGATCCTGGTAGTCTAAGTCCTAGAGAAAGTTATTCTATTCATTAGGCTATTTACAAAATGTCAATACATTACTTTTGAACTATCACGTTTTGCGGAAATGTCAATTTTTGTTATAATTTTGACTATTTTTCTCTTTAAAAAAATTATTTCTAGGTAATTGCTAAAATTTTTATGTAATTTTTTTTTTTCAAAATTCCAAAGTAAATGTCAATAATAAAAAATGTATAACAAGAGAAAATTTCAAAAAATCCAAAAATTTACTTCCAGAGGTGTCCGGATTTAAGGAACATTATTTAAAAGTGCCAATTTATCAGATAAGTTCGTATTAGTATAGCACTAACGAGACCTTGAATGAAATATAAACTCAGATTTAGATACCTTTCAGCTTAGAGTTTGCGGTTGCTTTAGAGAGATGTACGGCTTCAAAGGAAATTTCAACAGAATGTAGTAACGTTAGTAAATCAAAAATAAAGTCGATTATATAAACTAGATGAAAGCTTGTCAAGTATGACAGGATTTCAACTAACATTAGCTACTGATAAAAAGAAAAAGGGCTTGCGTGTAATAATGGATCCGTATAGAAATAATCGCCAGATTGGCTACTTAAAATGAAGTTAGCATTATTTTTGGCGCGAAATACATTTATGTATCACGCATCATTCCTGGCGACGATTTGACAGTGTTGCGACATAGGGGATTACGCACCCATTTTCTAAAAGGGAATTTTTTTGGGACAAGTATTAGTAAGAAAATTCTGGGGACGTCTTTGGATAAAAACTTGGGGAATTATTTCATTATTTCATATTAACAGTTTAAAGTTTGCTTTTAATCATTTCACAAAACTAGATTGCGATTCGTGGTAGAGGTCTGCATGGGGCAGAATTTCCAGACCCAGGTCCGGTCTGACCCGAAGGAAAGTTATTTCGGCCCGGCCCATTCTGGCCCGACACAATTCCTACTGTTTCTAAAAAAATTCAGATTTTTATGATATAATTAAGATTCCTTTCAAGAATATCGCATACATGTTTAATGAATGATTTTACAGTATATTTTACTGGGAATACACAATAGCAACATTAATGATTACTTAGATTCTGAGACTCAACATTCAAATAAAGTTTCATTAAAAAATTAATATGGTTTAAAATAAAAGAAAAAAAGAAAGTTAAAAACATTGCAACTTTTGAAGCTGTATAATAAAAGAAGATTTACGAAAATATTTCTACATAATTTTATAAAAGATTCCAAATCCAAATTCATTCGCAAATCCAAAAGAACTACTTTCTGATACATTTATGAATTCATTTCTTTTTCGGAAACGCATAAGATTAGCAGATGTTTTTATTCAGAAACTATGTAATCGAACAGCGTCATCGATTTTTTTGATACATAAAATATAATATAAAATATTGTCAAAGTTAGCGTTTTGAATTTAATTTCCGGAAGCGACAGCATGGAAAGGGAGAAAAATCAGCAACTTTTTGACAAAAATCTCTTATATCTCATACAAATATCTTATTTACCAAAAATGAAAAACACTATTCGATTCCGAATCTCTTCAATAGTCAGGCTTGTCAATTTTATATACTTTGACACTTAAAAATTAATCAGAAAAAAATGTCAAACATTCACATTGTTTAGAAGTGAATTTAAAAACCACCAAGAAGTATATAGCCAAAGATTAAATCAACATAAGTCCTTTATCGCTATTAATAATTTTACAAATCATATTGTCTGCCCTACGCATCTTCAGAACAATTAAGTCTAGTTCCAGCCCGACTTGTGTATGTGTAGAAAAATAATGCAAGCTTGATCTCGGCCTGGCATGAGTCTGCTAAAAAAATATTAAGCCCGGGTTAGACACAATGTAGCGGTCCGATGCCCATCTCTACACTGTATAAGTTACATGTGTATATTGATGTTGTCAAACTAGTAACGGCTCGTGACGCATACTTATACTTATTAAAGCCATATTCATTGAAAATAACACATATTTTTCGTTTCTGCTTAAATTTTTATAACAGGCCGGTAAGCCCGCTAAATCTTTTTACTGGACCGGCCCGGTCTGTATGACCCGTTCAATTTTTTCGCCGGCCCGTTAGAAAATTCGGATCCATTCCGCCAGTCCGGCCCATTAGAAAATTCGGATCCATTCGGACCTGGCCCGTGCAGACCTCTAATTCGTGTGTTCGCAAATAGAAATTTATCAATTATCAATTATTATCCCCGCCCCCAGTTTATACGAGTTTTAATTTCAAACTTATTATTCATCTAATTGCAATATTTATTTATCTTTTCGTAATTCCTTTTTTTTTTGTTTTTCCTTTTAAGATCGATCTCTATAATAATTTCAGTTTTCAAGTTGGTAATTTTAATGTAATTTTAATATTATATATATATATATATAAATAATTTTAATGTTATTTTAATATTATATATATATATATATATTAATCGGGAATTCTTTTTAGTAAAGGCTTGATTTGGGAAGTATTTCTGAGCTTAAACTGCTTAAATATTTTTTTGTAGTGGTAAATTTAAAATTTACTTTTTTTAGTATAAACTGAATTGTGGACGATTTCGAAAAAAATAATCCACTGATTTAGAGAAATTTTTACAATTATTGAGGTGTTCATTATTTGGCAGCACTGTATATGTGTGTAAGATAAAGGGAGGGAGAGTATGTGTTCATACAAGTTTTATTAAACGCAGTTTATATTATGGTGGACTGTTACATTTCTCCAATTTTATGTTTTATTTATTTATTTTGTTTTGTTTTTAACATCACAACATCATCGCGTAATGAAATACTATATACACCAACGGTTGGGACTTTTGGGATTTACAAAATATACAAATATATATACCTACATATTGAAATAAAAACTTTAGTGTTCGGGATGTTTAAATTTATGGAATATTTAAAGTGTCTTGACGAGTTAGTATTTAGCTGGCGCACTTTCGGTTCTTTTAATTTGGGTCGCTAATTTGAGAAAAAATAAAGTATATGTTTAGAAATATTTGTGAGAGAAATAAATACATTACAAATCTTTCGAAATTTTTTCGCGGGTTTTTTTTTTTTTTTTTTTTTTTTTTTTTTTTTTTTTTTTTTTGTGTGTGTGTGTGTGTGTGTGTGTGTGTGTGTGTGTGTATGTAAATGGTGTCTATCCGAAAAATCCGTCCACGTGACAAAAAGTAATGGATAAAAAAAAAAAAAAAAAAAAAAAAAAAAAACGTAGTATCGGATTGTGGTTTGTACCAAAATACTTCTCTAAGTCCGAGATTTTTTATGCCCCCCTCCCCCCCCCAAAAAAAATCCCTAACAACTTTTTTTTAATATAAAAATTACGATTATTTCTTAAAATATTTTTGGTGAGAAAAGCATATAAATATGACAGGTATGACTTTTTGAAATCTGAACGGACTTATTGGAACATTATTTATCAATTGATTAAAAAAAAATCCGATTTTATTTACGGCACAAATCTATAACGCCTGCCAGTTTGTACTGTAATCCTGCACGATCGAGTTGTAATCCCCCCCCCCCCCCCCCGACACACACACACGCATTCAAAAAAAAAAAAAAAAAAAAAAAAAAAGAAAGAAAAGAAAAAAACATCGTCAGTTTTCATCAACCCACCGAAAAAATTTTGTCAATCCGAAATTCAGAAAAGAGTTTCATCAACCTGAAACTCGACAAAAAACAATTTCGTCAGCCCAAAATTAAATTAAAAAAAAAAAAAAAAAAAAAAAAAAATTGACACATCAATTGAAATTTTCAAATCCAAATTAAAGTGAAAGACAATTAATTCATATTTAATACAATTATAGAAAAGTAGTCTACAATTATAAATTTCAATTTGTCTTTTATGTATAAAAAAGAGCATGCATACTACCAGTAATGTTCAAATATGTGGGGGTTCTTTATTATTATTATCATTTTTTTTAACTGAAAAGTATTCAGTATTCTGTTTTGAAAAATCTGGTTAATCCAAAGACGACCCAAAAGAATAAAAACTAAGCTGAAACCGACATGAATCAAAACAAAACTCGAAACCGATCCGACATCAAATAAAAATATTAACGCCAACTAGACCAAGCTAAAATCAGGTTACCCGACCCAATTCAGGATTCTAGTTCAAACTGATGTCGAAACGACAAATTTTAATTTTGTTTTATGATTTTTCAAAATGCGAACGGATTTATGGGCCACTTTGTATTTTTGAAAAAACCATTTTCATCGATGCTGTGTAAAACAGATTTCGATTTATTTATTTATTTATTTTGTCAAAAATCTGTTAAGACAATATTTAAAATTATATCAAAATTATCGCAGTAATACATAATGGAATCCATTTTTCTCATAACGACCATTAGCTGAATCACTTTGATAAAAGTAAGTTTTATATCTTTTATTTAGCCGAAGATACGAGTAACATCATTACCGTTTTTGAAAAGATATTTTGAAATTTGTTATTTACACACGTGTCAAAATGTAAACACTGCTTTCGAATTGAAGCAACGCTTTCACTTAGAAATCGCAGAAATCGCAGAAAAATGTCAAATATCGACTTCATTTGAAAAAATATTGCCTAACTTGTATCATTCTCCTGTAAACATACGTTTCAATGCTAATTTTTTACAAATAAAGTGTTAAAAAATATTTTTACATTATTTTAAACTTATTTAGACAGGAAAATTTGCCTTAGGAACACTTATCATAAATGTTCCAGATCAGCGTGTTTTTTTATTTTTGAATTCCTTTTTATTTTATCTCTATATAATAAAACCCAATATAACGTATAGCGTGCCAAACCGGTTTTTCCCTCCAAAAACTGTCATTGGAATTGACGCTCCCTTCCAGAACGGTATATCGAGTGAAGCTTGACAGCAGGAACAGAAATTTGCCAACAAAAGGGATAAATGTCAATCTTTTTTTTTTTTTTTTTTTCGGGGAGGAGGGGGGGGGGGGGGCGTGTAAACGAAAAAAATATAATTTAAAAGTGTTACAAAAATAGTAGCAATTATTAGTTATTAGCATTATTCAATAGTTGCAGCAGACTTTTTTTAGTTACGCAGTTCTATTGCACATTTGTTAAAATTTTGTTTCATTGAACCTTAATTTCGTTATGGTATAGTAGCCGCAAAGCCTGGTTTACCCAGAAGCATTGTAAATGTTAATAGTGTGTTTATTAGAAACTATACTAACCGAATTTTACTCATTTAAACGCTTCCATGTTATCAATTATGTTTATCAGTTTTTTTTTTTTTTTTTTTTTTTTTTTTTAAATTTGTGTGAAAAACACAGTTTTTACTTACCGTCCTAGGACGCGCATTTACACTAGTTTTTAAATATATTAGATTACTTTATAACACGATTATTCAATCGGTAAATCAATTATAGCAGATGTATATTTTCCAAATGGGTGAAAAAAAGTCCGGGCCAGGATTCGAACCAGGGATGTATTAGCTGAAGCCGCCAATGCTCTTCCAACAGAGCCATCCCGGACGAACACTAGAGGACTATTTCACCCAAATAACCATAACGATCACACAATTTGGTCTGATATTATGGATCAGCTCAACAGAATAAATCGAATGTGTATATATGGAACAGCAGAAAATTATATTAGATTAATTTATAATTATTTGTATCCATATGATCCATAGTATCAGACCAGATTGTGTGATCGTAATGGTTATTTGGGTGAAATAGTCCTCTAGTATTCGTCCGGGATGGCTCTGTTGGAAGAAGAAGGGGGGAGAATTGTATTTTGTGCTTATATAACTAAATAAATAAACAACGTCAAAGAGCACAAATATTATAAAATAAAAGATGTTAAAAGCATACAGCTGTTTCGGGACTTCTAAAGTCCCATCATCAGTGCTAAAAAAGTGTAAAACGTAAAAGAAAGTCACATAGTAAAATATAATAAAGACTGTTGCTCTGCGACGTTTCATGGTCAGTTCGCCTTAGCGGCGAGCTCAGATGCACGGTTTTATTATATTTAACGATGTGACTTTCTTTTACGTTTTACACTTTTTTAGCACTGATGATGGGACTTTAGAAGTCCCGAAACAGCTGTATGCTTTTAACATCTTTTATTTTATAATATTTGTGGTCTTTAACGTTGGTTATTTATTTAGTCTGTTGGAAGAGCATTGGCGGCTTCAGCCAGTACATCCCTGGTTCGAATCCTGGCCCGGACTTCTTTTCACCCATTTGGAAAATATACATCTGCTATAGTTTTTAAATATTTACATCAATAATACAATGAATAGTGCTGCTAGGTCAAATATCACAAAAATCAGGATAGGGGGTCAGAAAAATCGGAAGAATGGCTTCTATATTGGGACATTAATTGAAGCAAATCATTGAAAATGGAACCTGTCTATAACGAAATTGTGTCTTAAGCATAAAAATTACAGTGTCCCAGTGGAAAACGCATTATGAAAATCTACTTGCTAAAACTGAATATTTCTCTAGTTACTTAAGATTCAGTCAGTAAGTTTTACTGAATTTACAAAATGCAATTTTAGAGAAATAGAACAGCTAGTGACCGAAACAAAATTTCTCATTGAAGAAGTTTTCGATTGAACAATCATAATTGCATGATATTTTTTTCCGTAAGAACCATAAATATTTTACACATAAGACGAGATTTATTAGTAGAAGCTTCTGTTTTCACGGTATTTACTGAATTGAGTACAATCTAATCTGTAAAAAGTAAAATAGTCAGGGAGTGGAGCCAGGAATTCTGTTTTACACAGCAAAACCGCAACTAGTCTTTATTTATTATTATTATTATGGGATGGACGAGTATGACTCAAAATAAAAAGTGGTTTCTAACGGACACATACGTTTATTGACAGACGAACAGAACAAAAAATAGACAAAAAATAAAACAGATTAATTCTTCGTTACTTTTCAAAATACTACTTTAAAAATCATGTATCAATTCTTCGTAAATGTTTTAGAACAATCGTCATTTTTATACTTCGAAATATCCGTCTTAGTTTTAATCAACGTCGTTCATCGTCGTCGAAAAACATTCTATTTACTTCTTCTTTTTTCTTTTACACCTGGACACACAGCTTCGATAATTCACCTTTTTCTATTTAATCTCGAGCCAGAGTTCCGGAGGGTGGCGGAGGGAAATAGTCCGATGCAGGTGCAGCGGAGAGAGAGAGTGTATCCCACATGCGAGAGTATATCCCACATTATTATTATTATTATTATTATTATTTATTTTATTTTTTTTGTACCCGGGGCAAATTGGCTTTTTGTGAGCCCCCTCTTCCATTCCTCCGCAATGAAAATTTACAAATAGAATTTTATAAAGTCTCAAACAACCGACTTATTTTAAAATTTAACCCTTTCGAGTCCGAATTTTTTTCCATTTTGAGAATAATATTACTTTTACTTCAACAATGTTAATCGTAATAGAAATAGACTTATTGAAGTTTAAAGATTATTTCATTGTTTGAAATCTAACGAATGTACTTATTTTGTATACTATTATTAAATTCACATTTATATGATAACAGGTTAAGGAAGAGTTTTTGGAAATGTTTGGAAAGTATCCTATAACAACAGGGTTGAACACATATTACAAATTTCTAAGGTTTTTTGCGTTTCATCGCACATTATTCGTTCAAAAAAGTAACTGACAATTCAAATTTAAAAAGTAAAATATATGTATGAAGTAAAAGAATCACCAACGGATCAAAGAGAATTAAGCAAACTTTTATTATTATTGTTATTAATTACTAAGTGTCAAAATATAAATGAGATCATAATAATAATAAAAAAAATGCATAGCCATATAGTATCACTTCTACATGTAAAAAATAAAAATATATAATTAAGACAAAATAATACTCGATAAAAAGACATATACTATTAATAGTACACCACACCCAAAAGGGTTAAAACACGCAATCATAAAATAAGTAATACTGAACTACATAATTAGCTTGAAATATTGATGAATGAAATGAATCAAATATTGATTCATTAAAACCTTGAAAACGGAATAAAATAAAAAGAATATTGCCCAGTTAAACTGATGGCATTGAGCTCACAGGCTACGTATACTAATTGTACATTACAGTCTTATATTTTCAAGGGTTAACTCCGTTCGAAAAAAAAAATTAAGAAAGAGAAACAGTTCTTTCCTTTCCCCTTTTTTATACTTAATCATTGATCCTCCTAAACTATCAAGGACATGCTTTATCATATAAAAAATCTATATCCAAAATTCAGAGCAAATCGGATAATTCTCAATAAAAACCCATTTAGCATTTATATAATTTAAGAGGAGTTATCCTTCTCTTTTATACTTAACATTAAACTTCCAAAACTATTCAGAGATATGAACGAAATCTGACAATTCTGCTTGAAAAACAAAGAACTTAAGGGGAGGGGCATTAGAACCCCCGTTCCCCCTGTTTATACTTATTCAATGAACATCTAATAACAGTCACGGAATCCCCTCATCAGAATGATCCTATATCTAAAATTTTAACGAAAACTATTAATTCTGCATGAAAAACCCATTCATGTCAATTAAGGGGAGAGGCATGAGCCCCCCGTTTCCCCTCTTATACATATCGAATGAACTCCAAAAACTAATCAGGGAAGCACCTTATCATGATATACCTACATACAAAGTTTCAAGTGGATCGGATATTTTTATCATGAGTTATCGCGTTACGCACGAACGAACATACATACAGAATGGGCGGGCACATAAGCTCTCAGGCTATGATAGCCTGTGAGCTAAAAAAGCTCCGCTTTCTAGAGGAATCTTACACCGTATCATCCTTAGAAACTTCTAAGCTTTGGCATACCTCTGATAGGATGATTTAAAAAATAACGTGCTAAAAATTGACGGGATAAAAATCGACAAATAAAATCTGCATTTGCAGCCCCCTTCGCCTTCCGTTCTGGTGACCGGGGAATATGCCCCCTATCCCCCCCCCCCCTAGTTTCGACTCTGAACCAGATTTTCGCCAGAAAAAATAGATTCCTTTCTTACTTGACCGTAACGATTTTGCATCAAAGACAAGTTTACTACATGAGGCTTCACTCCATGTAGACTAAAAAATAGCATGACACTATAAGCAATTGAAAAGAATTTGTACATCATGAAAAATCGGAACTATTGGGATGCTGTAAACTGGTTCGGCGGGACAGATCTTAAAAGATTTGAAAATCGGGATATTCCGCATGAATTGGAACTCCTGGCAACACTAGTAATGAATTATATATAGACCGTGATTCGGCAGCACAAATAATCACCTCATCGAATCCATGCCTGAAATTACAGAATTAGTTAAAACTCGATTCGAATATTAAAACACAATCGGTAAGCCAAGTCATTTCTTCGTGAAAAACACACGAAAAAGCGAATTTGGCGGTTGATTCGAAGGTTTACCATTGTATTTTCCTGCATCCATAAATATGAAAACATGGAGGACTGGGAGCAGAAAAATACGATGATAAACCTACGAGACAACCGCTAAAATTGGACTTGGCAGACCGAATTACGCTTTAATACGTGAATCGAATTTTAATTCATCCTGGAATTTCAATCACGAATTCTATGAGGTGATTGTATATGCTGCCGCCCTTTTTTTTTTTTTTTTTTTTGTAAACAAGTATTATGTATATTTTACATTTATTTTATTTAAGGTTGTTCTTAAATAAAAAAGGGCAACTTTGTGACATATGTTTTAATTTATTTTTGTTCGGAAATGCATGAAAATAGCCGGTGTTGTTATTTAGAAACTGTCTAATTGCACTCAATTTTCTGTTTTTTCAAAATCACAATAGATCTTTCATAACAAGCCTTCAAAGTTGACGTTTTTGAACACATTTCCCGACGAAAGTAGAAAAACTGGTCGGAAAGCAGGAGAAAAACGGGTTATCATGTGATCGAAATAGCTCAGAACTGTATAGGTAATTTAATTATCATAAAATGGAAAAATAGGTTCCATTCGAAATCGCTTCCATAGTCAGGCATTTCAATTTTTCACCTTTCTGTTAAAAAATGAATTTGTAAATGTGTCAAAACGCTTTGCGCTTGTTGAGCGAAGCAGTTGAGAATACCCTTAAATAATCTTCAAAAAAAAAACATCCGGCATTTAAAAATTAAAAAAAAAAAAAATCCTTTCTTATCATCTGATTTAATAATTGAAACAAAAGACATTTAATCATTGTTTCACAATCTGGAGTGGTTAAAATGAATGGAGACGAGATTTGAAAGTATAGAAAGGAATAAAACTCGACTCTGTTTAAATCATCTATCGAAGAAAACCATCTTCATCCTCCAACGGCGAATTTTATAATTGTGAAATACACTCGTGCTGATGATTCTCCGATATGGTTCACAATAACTGCAGCGCCCGCCGCACACCTCTTAAGGTCCAAATACACAGAAAGACTTCATGCGGTTAGCAGGCGGCGCGTTTTATGTCCGCATTCGGCGCGTTTGATGTTAATGACTTTTGAAGTTCAACTTCAATCCAAGTATAGGACAGGAATCTTTCCCTTCATCCCATAGGGTTTAAGATAGTTATCTCCCTGGCCGTTGTATCCCCCCCGTTTTCTATTGACTTTGTCGTTGACTTTGACGTTGTCAGTAAACCGCAGATAGGAAGAAAAGAATGGAGTTCCACGAATTCAATTGAACTTAGCAAAATACTAGTCTGTGTTGAGCTTTAGCTAGCGAACGCACTCCATTCAAAAATCAATGAATAATTACACAAGGTTTATACGACTTTTTTTTTTTTTTTTTTTTTTTTAACGCCTTTAAAAGAGGAGGTATAATTTCGACCTGTATGTATTTCTTGTTAACTGATAACTTGATTGAATATGAGCCGATTTTGATGATTCTTTTTTTTTTTTTTTTTTTTTTTTTAAAATATAAGATACCCATGTGATCCCATTTTAATTTCATTAAATTTTGATGTTTAGAACTTTTTTTTTAAATAAAAACAAATTCTTTTTGAAGCAATCGTCCAATCGTGTTCATTTTTCAGGAAATTACTCTTACACAGATACGAGATCTTTTTTCCTTCAAAGTGCGAAATCTGGCCTGAACAAAGATCGGGATGCGTATATCACATATGCACATCCATATAGCGACCAGTCGAAATACTGCCCTGTGATTGGTTGAAACAAAGATGATAAAAGAGATTATATATCCAGATTTGGGTTGAAAGAATTTCGCTACTGCGGGCAAATGGTACTTCGTGTTTTCTTTATGTTTGCGTTATGACAGAAATGAGAAATGATTTTATAAATCACGGTGGTGATATAATAAATCTTTTGCCACCAATTTTCAACTTTAAAGTTACTGAAAGTGCGTATGTTTTCGAAGAAAAATTCTCTTGTGAACAGAAGCACATAAAAAGACTTTAAATTTTATACCTTATTAAAAGAAAGAAAAAAAAACACCATGTTATCAGTTAAGATTTTACTCAGTAGATATCAGAATTGCCAATTAAAATAAACTATCTTACAAAATAAGTTCAATATATACATTCAATAATATTTTATTTTATTTATTTATACATTTATTTTTATTGATCTATTGTCGGTTAATAAAATACGTATATTTTTAAACCAATTTCTGTTATTGAAACTAATTGTTTATTTTATTTATTTAAACAACTTTAATTTATTGATTTACTAACAGCTAATAAAATATTTTTATTAATTTACTATAAATTAATAGAATATAATTTCTTAAATCAATTCTTGTTAATGAAACTTATTTTTAATACATAATTTTACTTATTTATGCAATTATTTTTATTGATTTATTATTTAATTAATTTTAATATCTGTCATACTTATTTATATTTATTCTTATTGATTTACTATCTTTAATAAAATATGATAGTTTTTTTAATCAATTTTTGTTAATGAAACTAAATTTTAATATTTATTTTTATCTATTTTTGCAGTATTTTTTTATTAATTTACTTTCCGTTAATAAAATATAATTTTTTAAATCAATTATTAATGAAATCAAGTTTATATTTCCTAAGGGTTATGTTTTAATAATCAAAATGAAAGATATTTTAAATCAATAATTACATCATTTAAAATTATAGAAAAATATTTTTAAATTGTAATTTTACAAAAATTTATTTTTATTAATTTATTGTCAAATAATGTATTAAAATCATTTTTTAGATCTATTCTTTATGATGAAACTAAATTTCAATGTTTAATATTACCTAAAAGACACATTTTAATTAAAAAAACAATTAATATAATAATTGCAAAATAAAAATATTTTTATGCATTTTTCCGATGTTATTATTGCATTAAAATTTATCTGTCATTTTAATTATTAAAATATTGGCATGGGTGACATTAAATATTAAAATTAAGTTTAATTAAGAAGAACTGAATAAAAAATTATTTTATTAATTTAAAGTAAATTAATAAAAAAATTAAAAATATATAAAAATTAGCTTTATTAAAAAGAATCAATTTATTAAATAATGTTTTATTAACTGACAATAAATCAATAAAAATAATTGTATAAATAAATAAAATTAAATATAAAAAATCAGTTTTATTAGCAAGAATTGATTAAAGAAATTATATTTCATTAATTGATAGTAAATTAATAAAAATAATTGTATATGTAAATGATATTAAATATCAAAAATTCGTTTCACTGGCAAGTATTTATCAAAATAATAATATAACATTAGCTGTTTATGCTTATTAGCTAAAAAAGTTGTTTAAATAAATAAAATTAAAAACTAATTTTAGTAACAGAAATTTATCCAAAAACATATCTTATTAACCGATAGTAGGTCAATAAAAATAAATGTATAAATAAATAAAATGAAATATTAACAAGTAAATTTTATTAACATGAATCGATTTTAAGAAACTTTTAGAATAATTGAAAATAAATCAATAAAGATAGGAATAAAATTCTCAAAAAGTCTAAAGCGGGGACACAATCCCCGACCTCGGGTTCACTAGAAGGATGCGCTAACCGTTACACTGTAAGATCCACGTTATTCTTACTATAAGACTCCATTACATTCATTTCTCTTATAGCAAATAACAATATGCCTTCACCTAGAACGATAAGTTTTCTGAAATTGTAGCCAAAGTTCAGGGGCTAGACGCATGTAAATTAAAATTTATATCTTAATTAGAAATTAAGTCTTTACATGAAGTATCTTTTACGTTTTTTTTAGTTCAAATATTGGTATATTTAAAGGCAGAAGAAATTCTCCTCCGAAGACTAAAGTTAAACAGCCAATCAGGAATCAGAATTGGCCCTGGTCGCTAAATGAATGTGCAGATGTGAATTAAGCGGTCGGGATCTAGATAGATTTTGCGAAGTTAGTGAAAGCAGATTTATCTATAATGATGACTAATAAAGATGCTTTTTTGAAGTCGGTTAATATATATATATATTTTTTAAAGCCTATTTTATTTTATTTTTTAAGTCACTTTTTAATAAAATCGGCCAATTGCTTAATTCTTTACTGCACCACGTACCATGTCTGACACATACCTAAAAGTATTATGATTTTCACTATTTGCCATGAATTCGGCCAATATGATCTCTGCCTCTCATCAAGGACAGTCTAAAAAACAGAATAATTTGTATTTCCTCCATGTAAGATGGCTGCATTAGACAAAAGATTAAAATTTTTTCTTCGAAGATAAAAAGAAATTTCGATCAAACTATTAAGGGTGTTCTTAACTGCTCCGCTCAACAAGCGCAAAACGTTTTGACACATTTACAAATTCATTTTTTAACGGAAAGATATAAAATTGGAATGCCTGACTATGGAAGCGATTTCGAATCGAACTCAATTTTCCATTTTATGATAATTAAATTACCTATCCAGTTATAAACTATTTCGATCACCTGATCACCCGTTTTTCTCCTGCTTTTCGACCGTTTTATCTGCTTTCGTCGGGAAATGTGCTCAAAAGTGTCAATTTTGAAGGCTTGTTATGAAAAATATATTGTGTTTTTTTTAAAAAACAGAAAATTGAGTGCAATTAGATAGTTTCTGAATAATAACACCTGCTATTTTCGTGCGCTTCCGATAAAAAATAAATTAAAGCATGTGTCACAAAATTGCCCTTTTTGATTTAAAAACACCCTTAAGGTAAGATTTACTTTCATTATTTTCACTGAAACACTTAAAAATATTAAGATAACAAAATTACAGAGTGTGAAACAGATAAAGTTAATTAATTTAATCTCATTGAGTCGCAAAATATAGCAATACAGTATTTTAAAACCCCAATTGTAAACATATGGTACACATAATGAAATATTAAATTTTTAGTTGAAAATTTGAAATTTATTTATTTCACTAATTTTTCCATTATTAGACCGATCAGTGGCGCCAACTTATATGGACCCGTGGGACCGGAGCCCACCCAATAATTTTGAATCCTGGTGGGCCTAATTTTCATTGTTCTATTTTGTTATTTATTTCATTATCATTTTATTATTCATTTTTCTCCTTAGAACAAAATTTATTTACGACAGTGACCGCGCATTTTAATTCTCTGACTGACATCCAGATCAAAAATGACTGAAATGTAACTGTTTAACTTCAAGTTTTTCAATTTGTAGTCATGCTCATGATATGATGACATTACAATAAATATTAGTGTTTTATAAGGAAAAACGCATGGGAATATAATTTTTAAAAAACGCAAATTTATTAAAACATGATAGCTTGACTTAAAAGTGTCATCTTTCACTATCTGTCCACCCTTCAAAGAAAAACAAACTGGTTGTACCATTTTCTAAAATATCATTGAGCCCACCCACTATTTTTGAGCCAACCCAATATTTTTCAAAAGTTGGCGCCACTGAGACCGATATATAGATTTCGAAAATAGAAAGGGTTGATTTCGATTATAGAAAAATTCGTACAGTAAAGGGTTAAATATCCAAAAAGTGGTTAAACAACATTTGTCCTGTTGCTCTCGGCAGTACCCATAACGCTGTCAGAAGATGTTTACCCCCTCTGCTTACCTCAATATTAATAATAAATAAATAAATAATAAAACAATGTATCCCTTATGATGCTAGAAAGAGCGTTTGTCCAAAATCTTTTCTTCGCCTTTTTCCTAAAATTTCTACTTTGGATTAAATGCTGTTTTTGTCTAGAACACCTCCATTCAAGCACAAAAAACTGATGATATTGCTTATGAATAACTGTAAAAGAAAACAATCTTTTTCCCAGCGCCGGCTGTGCGAAAGGGGGAGGGGGGCGAAGGGGGCACTCGTCCCGGGCGCGGAAATTTAGGGGGTGCCATATTTATACTACCAACATCAGTCTTGGCAGTCACAAAACAATGTTGGGAGAGGGGAGCGCCAAATTGAAGCTTTTCCCCGGGCGCAGATTTCTCTTGCCCCTGCTTTTTCCTTTGGAGAATTTCAAAAGACCATTTTATGTTTAAATCGTCAAGCGAAAAAAATATGTATAATTGTGATCGTTATTTATCCAATTTCTAATAATTGTGCTTTTTCACATTAATTTTAATGTACATATACATACCTGTAAGAGGAATGGACATAGTTTTACATTTTTAAAAAAATGTATGTATTGATTTTAATATGAAAAAAAAGGGAAAAGAAAAAAAGAAAGAAAAAATAGACGAAGAAAAACTCAAATAAACCAAATTTTCTCCATGTTCAGCATGTCCATTTCTAAACAGTTTCTAAACAGCAAGCTTTTAAAACTTTTTTCTATCACATTTTATTTTCATTTCCAGTTAATTTTTTATTATAATTTTTACAATAATTTTTTTATATAAAGGCCTACAACATACAAATATTTTTATTTTTGGTAACATTTCTTTCAAATGTAAAGTTTTCAAAAGAATGACACGACAATGAAGGATTACAAGAAAACAAACAATTCTGATCTAATGGCTTTAGTAGCTGAAGCAAAACACATTTAATCAGTTCGCAGATTGAAGTAGTTTCATTGAACGAAGACTAAATTTAAATGTGATAAAATAGAATAAAAACTGACACCATTTAAATCAACTACCCCCCCCCCCCCAAAAAAAAAAGAAAAAAAAATCTTTCTCCAATCGGAAATTTTATAATGATGAAACATCGGTGTCAGGTAGAGAGACTCTCAGACACGGTCCAAATTAAATGGAGCAAACGTCGCACTTTTAACTTTTCAAACGACAAAAAGAAAAAAAAAAATCTTAAAAAAAAAAAAAAAAAAAAAACCGCCATCGTCCGACACTTCTTATCGAACACACTCCAAAAATCAAAGAATAACTCAAACCTATGACTAAATTTTTCCCAGTCCCTCAAATGAATATTACAACAAACGAGAAATCATTACTCTCTAAGTATTAGCACTAAAATGGTTTCTCTTCTCCTTTCCGCGAAATTTATTTCCCATTGAAAAGCGGGCGACGCTCCCTTTTACGTTTCCCAGCTTTTTCCTCACTCTCAACTCAACAAGCTGAAAACGAAAACCCGCAGACACGTTGCATTCTCCACCGCACGCCGACAGATGTCGCTGTACGCAAACGACTGCGACTGCCGGGCGCCCGTTTTGATGGATTTATGAGTTTTACAGTGAGTAACAAATTGTGCGGGAATAAAAATTGATCACTGCCTTCGATTCGGGTGGTAGTTGAACATATCCTGATTTAAATTCTAATTCGCCCCGGGATGTGGCCAGTTTCCCGCCGCTCAGTTTTATCTGTCCAATAAAATTCAATCGCCAGTAACGGATAGGGGGGGTATATCTAGCCGTTAGATTACGTATTCGGTAATTAGAATAGACGCGACGGAGATATGAATTTACGGGGAATGGCTGTGAAACGTAATCGCCCATTAGTAAAAGGAGTGTAGTTTATTAAAAGCGATCAATGAAAATGTATTACAGTTTGGGCTAAACTCATTTTATAACTCACCATTTCCGGTCTGTTGCGTTTCCAATATTTCTAATGTTAATAACCAAGAAATTAAGAAATATCTCTCTAGATATCATAAACTGCATATTTCCCCACTGATGTTTATAAATTGATAGCGAGTCAACAGTGAAAAGTTTCAGGAGCACTGACCGCAAGTAAGCGTATGTTATTCTGCCAAATTTAAGTCTGTCTTCCGGCGACGGCAAAATTTATAATTTATTATCATTATTTTAATAGCATTAAAGCAGGGGTGCGGCTACAAATATTTTTTTTGGGGGGAGGGGGGAATTCAAAAGTTTGAAAATTTATAAATCAAAAATTTCCGAACTTGAAACAAATTCTTTTATTTTCAACTAAAATCATATGTGCAATGTGGGTTTAATAATAATGATACTTATACGGGGAAGAAAATCTTTCCAAAGAAAAATGTTGAAAATAAAAACATAAAAATTATAATTATTGATGCATTTTATAAAACTTTTTCTCTTTAATTGTATAAGTCATAATCGTACTTCATATGAAAATAGCCTCATGATTTTTTGAGAAAGGAACAAAGTTTTGGAGGAAATGGATTAGAGGCACTATTGATGAACAATTGAAAGAAAATTCAGGACTGGTGAACAGGAATGTATTGAAGGCTGGAGGATACACGCGGGTATGCGGCGTATACATTCTGGATTTTTTTTTAAGGAGCAACGTATACTCTTTGTTTCTCAGGAAAACTATAGTGTGTACACACTGGGGTATACGCTTTAACTTGAGCGTATACACTCTGCTTAAAACGTATCTCGTCTATATATATGTATATGTTGCGGCCAATACCCGGAGCCTGGCCAATTCTAGAACTGGCCGGCCAATACCCGAATTGGCCAAGCTTCCTTACCAAAACCCGAAATATATGAAATGAATAGCATATTTCGGGTTTTGGCCGGCCAATTCGCGAACTGGCCGGGAAGCCTTGGCCAACATCCGAACTATGATGCATAGGTACCAATTTTTTTGTAATTAAGATAATGTAAATTAAAATGTACAGTAAAAAAGATTCCCACTGTTTATATTGAAACAAAATATTTTTGTGTACCCAACTAAATTAACAAAAAAATAGTACACAATTCCCTTTCAATATTAAAATTAATTGATAAGCCAAATACGATGACAATTACAAGTTAACCGGAAACTTTAGTCAGTTAGATCACGGACAGGCTGACGTCTAAACTATTTGAATTCATAGACACTTTCAACTATGTTAGAAAGGATTAAGCCGAGTGCTTATATCTATTTCGCTAATTGGCCAATCGCATCTGGCCAGTTCGCGAATTGGCTGGCCAATTCTAGAATTGGCCAGTCATTTTTTAATGTTGCTGGCCAATTCGGGAATTGGCCGGCCAGTTCTAGAATTGGCCAATTTCGGGTATTGGCTACAACATATGTTTATATATATGTCGCGTTTTCATAAAACGACAGACTTCAAGGGGATGAGTTTTAATTACGATTTATTTAAAACATAGCAAAGTCTTTTCGCAAGTCTTTACATCATGAGTTCTGGAGACCAAGTGCGTAGATGTATAGAAATTTCTCATCTCCCGAGGGGGGTTGCCAGTTAAAAAGGCCATGTGTTTTACTTAAATTAATACGATAAACTTAGGTTTCTTGTTGCCCTGTAAAACCCGTGATTATTAGTCATGGGGCCCGTATCCACATTGAGGGACGATTTATTAAAAAAGTAATAAATAGGTCTGATTTTTTGTATTTTCTTACAATTTCCCCCCCTTCCAGACAAGTCTCCGGGGATGGGCCGGCTTCCATCCATGATACTCACCTGAAAAGGGTAAACAATTTTTACATTAAGTGAGCTAATGGGAGATGAGTTATTTCTTTCGTATACTTAACAAATAATAGAATAACAATAATAAAAAATGTACAAATATCATATCTAAAAACAACACTGATATAAAATGTACCACTATACGTCATTGAACATGATAAAAACAATTGAATTAATAAATGCAAAACACTCAGTAAATATTATACATAGAATAAGATAATCAAAATAAGAAATATGTTGCAGATGGATTCTGAAAAGTCCAATGTTATTTACATTTTCAAATTTGTATGGAACTGTCCTGACATAGTTCAAGAAATAGTACTTTTACACATGACACAATGTTCACAATAATGCAAAAATAATTTAAAATTCAAATATTCATAATAAATCAAAAAGGTAATTAAAATTCCAAATATTCATAATAATGCAAACCGAGATCAGATATAATATAATATCAGTTCATATGATACCAACTATTTCAG
Organism: Maratus speculifer; assembly: GCA_964019185.1. NCBI lineage: Eukaryota > Metazoa > Arthropoda > Arachnida > Araneae > Salticidae > Maratus > Maratus speculifer. Next base: position 283,321,872 of record OZ025294.1, read on the forward strand.
TTTGTTGGTGTAAGTAGTTTAAATTGATTACTAGGAAAAAAGTATCTTAGTTTGGAAGCGTGTATTACTTCATAATCCTTTTTTGTAAGCCAATTAGGCTTATTTATTTTGAAACTTACATTGGATAATTTTTCCATAATTTGATATGGACCAGAAAAAGGCGGACTTAACTTCCGAGTATTCGGATAGTGAAATTCTTCCACTATGACAAGGTCACCAGGTTTAAAAGGCGCTTCCACAAACTTTAAATCATACCTGACTTTATTTTTCAAGTGATGTTCACTTGTTCTTTGGAAAGCCTCTTTTCTGGCTTCCTCTACAGGGGGATAATAATTTTCATTGCCTAATACTGATGGATAAGGTAATTGGCCGAACATTAAGTATGCAGGAGGGTACTTGGTTACTGAATGAGGTGTGTTATTGTACTCATTAATTATTTCCTGCAGAATTTTGGGCCATGGGACGTTTGAAGGGGTAGAATTTACTTTAAGTCTTAGTCGGGTGCAAATTGACTGATTCACACGCTCATTTTTCCCATTACACTGTGGTCTATGAGAAGAAGTAAGTAATTTTTTTACATTCTGTTTATGTACCCATTTACGAAGTTTAGACGCTGTAAACGCAGGATTTCTATCCGTTAAAATTTTCTTGGGAAGTTGAATATTAAAAATCTGTTTAAGAATATTAATGTAGACTTCAGTTGTAACATTTTTAGACGCAAAACCCCAAACATAACGAGTAGCGTGATCAATAGCTATGTGCATATACCTTTTAGATGAATTATAATAGTTAAAACCTCCTACTGAATCTAATGAAATTATATCGAAGGGTAATTCTGCAGGTGGTAATGCCTCCAGAAGACCAAATTTTGGTTGGTGTGATTTTTTGTTCAGTTGGCAGACCTCACAATGCTTGACAAATTGTGTAATATCGTGGGTCATGCTGCTCCAATAGTATTGTGGGGAAATTAAATTTAACATTTTTTGGATTCCGGGATGGCCAAATTCTGAATGGGTATTTATTAGTAATTTCTCTCTCAAGGAGAATGGTACTACAATTTTTTGAAAACCCTTTTTGCGAATTATTACAATGTCATTAACTTTTTGAAATTTAGGCCCTGTTATATTATCTAATTGTTGGTGTTCTTTAATTTCATCTGACGTTAATAAATGAATATGGGGATTTACAGAAAAAGTAGGATTTCTTGAAAGCATGTCTGCTTCAAAATTGGTGGATCCTTTGTTATATTTTACAATATAATCATACATACTTAATTTTAATGACCATCTGAATAACCTACCTGTTAAATGCTTCACCTTCTTAAGCCATACTAAGGAGGCATGGTCAGTATGTATTGTAAAAGGTTTTCCGTGAAGGTAATAATGGAATTTGTCAAGGGCATCGATTATTGCTAGACATTCCAGTTCTGTGATAGCGTAATTTTGCTCGTAGGGCCTTAATTGTCTCGAGTGGAACGCAATGGGATGCAAGTTCCCTTTTTCATCCATTTGTTTTAAGACAGCACCTACGGCTTCCTTTGAGGCATCAGTATAGACATGGCATGGGAGGTTAGGATTAAATAATTTTAAAATAGGCCTAGAAATTAATGCGTTTTTAAGCAATTCAAATGATTGTTGACAGACATCTGACCATTCCCAAGGAGCATCTTTCTTTAACAATTTATTTAGAGGGGCTCTAATTTTAGCATACTTGTCTATGAATTTGTGGTATACGTTTACAGAACCAAGGAACCTTTGCAATTCTTTAACGTTTTTTGGAGGAATTAATTTTTTAATAGTTTCGGTGTTAGCATTGTCTGGTTTTATTTGGCCGTTACTAATTTCATAACCGAGGAAGTCAATTTGAGATTTAGCAAAGTTACATTTGGAAAATTTTAATTTTAGATTTTCTTGACGGCAAATGTTAAATATAGTTTTAAGGTGATCCATATGCTCGGCATAGGAATCGGAATAAATTATAAAATCATCAAAATAATTGGTAGCAAAATTAACTTTATGTTTATCTAGGATTCTCCGAAGAGCTCTTGCAAATTGAGCTGGGGCATTTTTATAGCCAAAAGGAAGAACCAACCACTCATAAAGACCTTGATTGGTTGCAAAGGCCAACTTCTCTGTGTCTGAAGGATGAAGTGGTATATGCCAGTAGCCAGAGGCTAAATCTAGCGTGGAAAAGTATTTGGCATTGACAAGTCTGTCCAAAAGCCAATCTATACGGGGCAATGGTTCCGAGTCAGTCTTACAAATGGCATTGATTTTTCTGTAATCAATACAGAGACGCGTTTTACCTTCTCCTTTTTTATATGCCAGAGTGACGGGAGAGGAATAAGGACTGCAGGATTCTTTAATAAGTTTAGCTTCTAGTAATTCTTGTATTTGTTTTTGAATTTCTTCATTGTCGCTAGGAGATGCACGGTAAGGTCGAAGCGAGATAGGAAGTTCCGAGGTGAGAGTTACCCGCTGAGGTTCCCATCTGACTCTACCTACGTCATATCTATTGCGCGCAAAAATATCCTTGAAGTCGCTTAGAAGCCTTTCCAACTGTGAGTTCTCTTCAGTAGTACAATGACTAAAACTTTTGTCATCATAATCCAAGAGAATTTGAGTACCAAGATAACATTGTCCTTGTTGCGACAAAATTTCTTGATTTGATTTGGAAGGAGAACGAAGCGGCTTCTTGCAATTCATATCATCCGTTAAAGTTAAAGTATGGTTAAATGAGTTTTCCTGAGAAATTTGATTGAAAATATTTTGATCATGCTTAAGAATGACTCCATCCTGAGTCAGAATATTCGAGTAAAAGTCCATTGATATATGGAATTTTTGTAATTCTGGGGTTCCCAGTATCGCATATGGCAAGAATGACCTAACTAGGTATAAGGTGCTATTTTGCCTGATATTTCCTATTTTGAGGGGTACGTGAAGTTTTTCAGAAATCTGAACTTGTCCTTGGGTTTGATTAACATTAAGAGGATGACAGCTTTGAATAGACGTCATATCCAAAGCTGCAACTAAGTTTTCTGGAATAAGTGAAAGGGTACTTCCGCTATCCAATAAAAATGGTATTTGAACCTCATGACAAGTTTTTGGATACGTATGATTATCGTAATTCCTATATGTGATGTACCCCGGGACTATAAATCGTCATAAAGCATTATGGGGTATTCCTTGATCAGGGGAATACCCATGGGCATTTTGTGATTGAAATTGATTGCTGTGGGTTGTCAAGTTGGGGTTCATTGTTGTCCCTGTATTGCCCTGAACATCATATTTATGGAGTAAAGTATGATGTCTTCGATGGCAATTTTTACAATTCATCTTGGAGGGACATTTATTTGAAAAGTGGCCACCACGCAAACAATTGATACATAGTTTGTTTAGTTGGACAGTTCTCCAACGGTTATCTAAGGGCATATTTGTTAATTTTCTGCAGGTATGGGTGGCATGCGATTCAAGACAAACACCGCATTTAGCATTTTCTTGATTTTTGGGGAATTTATATCTATCGGAAGAATCTCGGGAATAATTTGCATTTCTTACATCTGTTTTAGTTGGATTCTCCAACGCTAGCATACTTTTGGCATGAGTCTCTAAAAATTTTAAAAATTCCGTGAGACTAGGCATGTCATTATGAGTAAGAGAGAGCTCCCATCGTTCTTTTAGATTATCACTTAATTTTTGAATTATAGTGTAAATTATCATGTTATCCACCAAAGCATTTTGAGTCAAATTCAAAGACTCTAGAATTCGAAGTGACTCATTACAAGTATCTATTATGTCAAAAATAGCTTTAGAGGAAGAGGGGCAATTTTTCATGTTTTTTAAATTGTATAACTTACTTATTTGTGCTATGGCTAAATCTCTAGTTTTATCATAGCGAGTGCAGAGAGTGTCCCATGCATTTTTATAATTGGCTTCCGAGAGAGGAAATCCAGAAATTAATTTATGAGCAGGACCCTTTACACTAGCCAGTAGATATTGCAATTTTGAGACGCCCCCCAACTCCAAATTTTGATCTATAGTTGTAAGAAAAATCTCTTTAAAAGAAAGCCATTGATCAGCTTCTCCGTGAAAAGGTTTTAATTCAAATTTTGGAAGATTAACAGTTTTTACACAAACATTACCTGTAGTTTTATTTAGACTTTCTGAACCACCCTCGTGAATGTTTAAACTTTTAGTTAACTTATTACGTGATGTATTTATTGCTATGTTTAAATTGTCTAATTTAAGTGCAATCTCATTATATTCATCAATTATAGGATCAGTTTCCGATGCATCGCTCTGAAGAATGGCATTTTCATGGAGTTTATTTAATTCGGTTTCAATATCCTGAACCTGTTTACCATATAAATCTAACTCTTCAAGAGTTACAGTTTCATTATCAATTTTGGGATTTATAATATTTTTTATGCGAGTGATTTTTCCCTTAAGAACAGTTTTTTGTTTTTTAATAGCTTCCATTTTAAATTAATTTTATGACAACTTCCTAAAAATCTAAATATAAACAAATTCTAAATGACCTTCAAAAAAAATAATAATAATATCAACATAATACAAGCATCTGCATAGAATTGTGAAATGAAATAAATAAATAAAAAGAATTAATTATATAAAATAATCAGACGTAAATATGGATATCCATTTTTTCTTTCAATTTAAAACATAATTACACTTAAAACCATGGTTTGTAGAAGTAATAAAACTAAACACAATATCACTACAAATAGCACTTACCTTTAATTACTTATATTAATAAACATCATAAAAACAATAAGAATAATAATATCATATATAATTAATATCAACCCCAGGGTATACACATACACTCAACCAAAAAAAAAAAAAAAAAAAAGCAATTTTAGTGTGCGCACATGAAAAACTATGCGTTTTCTTTTTTTTCCTTTAGATAGTAATTACAGTAGCACTTTTTGAAGATTATTGATAACTCACTACGAAGCAAACACCACTGTCTAATTCGGATACTCATTATCACCATCGAAGAATAAACACATACGGCACCACGAAAAAAAAAACATAGATCACAAACATCTTGAGTATCAGTTTCACCCGGTCGTCGGAGCGCTTTGACTGACATGATTTATGGCACTACGGAGGATGAACGATCAACACACAACTGCATGCCCCGTTCAGGCAGAAAAATCGCTCTGGTAAGATGTGAAGAATAGCAGAAAAATAGCATCCTAGTATTTCACGATACAACCCACTTTTTGGATGAAAATTCAGGAATCCCGTGTTTCAAATCCGGCAAGGCCCGACGAATGGTAGAAAAATATCTCAGTATCCCAACATGGAATACGCTTGCTGGATAACTCATGACGAGATGTTAACCCCTTTTCAGGGCCTCTTTCGATGTTTCGTGTCATAATGACCGCTCTCTTTGCTATCCTTTGTGGGTCCGGTATTTTTAATAATGTCCATTTTCGTAAAATATTTTCCCGCACTAGGTATCATACTGCCGACTATGAAGAACTGTCGCGTTTTCATAAAACGACAGACTTCAAGGGGATGAGTTTTAATTACGATTTATTTAAAACATAGCAAAGTCTTTTCGCAAGTCTTTACATCATGAGTTCTGGAGACCAAGTGCGTAGATGTATAGAAATTTCTCATCTCCCGAGGGGGGTTGCCAGTTAAAAAGGCCATGTGTTTTACTTAAATTAATACGATAAACTTAGGTTTCTTGTTGCCCTGTAAAACCCGTGACATCCTGTGACCCTGTGACCCGTAGTCATGGGGCCCGTATCCACATTGAGGGACGATTTATTAAAAAAGTAATAAATAGGTCTGATTTTTTGTATTTTCTTACATATATATATATATTTTATGACTACACCACTGCTGGTGGAGTGTATGATATTTTCGTAGCACAGAAAAACATAATGACGAATTGAGTCTGGCTGCTTTTTGTATTTATTTTGGAGATTTAACTGTTTTATTGTTACAGAACTCAGAAAAGTTATCAGCAAAACAATATATATATATATATATATATATATATATATATATATATAATTTTTTTTTTCTATTTAAAAAAAAAAAAGTGTCAGAAATTAAAAAGCGTGAACTAAAAAACAGAAATTAAAAGTGTAAAAAATCCAGAATTTGCCAAGTACACATATAATGCAGGGGAAGGCTGCCCCCATACCCTCCCCCCTATAGCGACGCCTCTGCATTAACGACACTAGAAAAGGAACTCCTATGGAATCAGAAGACCATCTTTGGAAAAAAAAAAAAAAAGAAAGAAAAAGTATTTTTAATAACGCATTTTTGTAAGAATTTTTTTTTTTAAATCATTTTTTTTTCTTTTTCTTTTTTTTTTTTTTTTTTTTTTTTTACATCGATTTATAGTATTTCAGATTTGTCAAGCCAAACTTTTTAAGACTATAAATTATGATAATTTTTGTTTACTTGAGCTGTGAAATGTCCCCTTTCATGAATTTTTAGTCTTACATGCAGCCACTATAATATTTATTATAAGACCCGGTACAAATTAAAGAGACTTAATGATAACTTTGTAAAAGGAGCTTTTTTTAGAGCTTATGTACCCACCCGTTCTGTATGTATGTACGTTCGTTCGTGCGTACGTACGTAATTCGATAACTCATGAAAAAAATATTCGATCCACTTGAATTTTTGTAAATAGGTGTATTCTGATAAGACGCTTCCCTGACTAGTTTTTGGAGTTAATTCGATATGTATAAGAGGGGGAACGGGGGCTTATTCCTTCCCCTTAATTGATATAAATGGGTTTTTCATGCAGAATTATCATTTTTCGTTCAAAATTTAGATATAGGATCATTCTAATGGGGCGCCTCTGTGATTGGTATTGGGTGTTCATTAGATAAGTATAGACAGGGGGTTCTAATGCCCCTCCCTTTAATTTATATAAATGGGTTTTTCATGCAGAATTATCAAATTTCATTCAAATCTCTGAATAGTTTTGGAAGTTTAATGGTTAAGTATAAAAGAGGGGGATAACTCCTCTTAAATATAATATAAATGGGTTTTTATTAAGAATTTTCCGATTTGCTCTGAATTTTGGATATAAATTTTTTATATGATAAAGCATGTCCCTGATTAGTTTAGGGGGTTCAATGATTAAGCATAAAAAGGGGAAACGTGGGGAGCTGTTTCCCCTCCTTAATTTGTTTTTCTAACGGAATTAACTCTTGAAAATATAAGGCTATAAATGTACAATTAGTATGCGTAGCCTTTGAGCTCAATGCCATCAGTTTAACTCGGCAATATTCTTTTTATTACGTCTAAAATCCTCAAACTATAATTAATTATAATTAAGTATAATTACTAAAATTTAATATTAATTATATATCAGAGCATGACTAGTATAAGTTGTGCATTTAATGATATTACACGATGATAAGAAAATTTGAGAGGGGAGGGGCTATTAAATAAATAGCCTGCTATTAAATAATCGCTATTGGTACAATTATATATTGTTATCAAGCTAGCAGAATAATAAATATTCAAACCTACAGAAAGTCTCCCATCATAAATGAGTCTAACCAACTAAGGAGTGTTGGTAGGTCCTGGGTATCGCACGTACACCTGAGGCCCACGCCATGAGCACGAGATTTCTGAGGGGCACGAAAATTTGCATAATTTCATCTTAATTTCCATTAAAAAATGTAAAAAGTGTGATATTTGAGATATTAATATAATGATATGACAAAAATATACCTCAATGTGTGGTTAAAATAATAGAAAAATAATTTTTTTTAATTCTCGTAAACGTTTTTAAATTTTTTGGAAAACTCAATTTTTGGAGTTGACACTTTTCGAGTAAAAGTATAACATGCAAAACGAAAAAAAAAAAAAAATAGTATCAATAAATCAACCAATCTAACGGGACACAAAAAATTAAAAGTGCCCCTGGCACAAAAACTTGCTAGTCAGGCCCTGGGTGTTGGTCTAAAATTATGGCACAAACATCTTTTCTTTTCCGTATTTTGATAACATAATGATCTTTAAATTTAGCAAACATCTGTTATCTAAAAGTAATTGAAGAGCTCAGATAATAAAGGTAGCAAGTGACACAATCATCATTTTGGGAAAATGATCCGTAAAATTGCGAATATCTAATTTCCTGCATTGTCCAATGCCTCTTTTATCAATAAAAATCTCTGTGAACATTATGTTTTTTCTTCAAAAAATAATTTGACAGTTGATAGAGGAGAATGGATTATCTTCAGTCGTAGGATTAACTCTTTTTTTTATTACTCATTTGGCCTTTCAGTTATTTAAAATGTTTATTTTCTGAAATATCAGATTGAAAAACCCTTTTTCAAATTTCTAACCATGACTCCGGATTCCCTTTATAATGAATTATTATAATGGAAAAAAATCTCTTTTAATTCCATAAAGTTCGGAATTTATAGTTGGTAGTTAAATCAAATCAAAACAAATATTCAGAAACTTTAAAATCTATTTTGTTATTCCGAATTCCCATGGGCAGAGTTAGAGCAGAAATACAAGTTGTTTCATCCTAGGAGTTGCTTTCACACTCTTGCGAAGATAAATAACTTCGAAATTGCCATCTTCATCTTTAAAAGTCAAAATTTTAACTACATAGAACCATAGAAAACATTATTTGAAAACCATACAAGAACATAATTATGAACGACAGGCTGCTCTCGTTCTAGTTCCTGAAACTAAATGATTCATCTCAAAACCATCTCTGTACCTTCATCACATGGGTCATCTGAGAACAAATCATTCTGCACCGCCTGATGTGTTTTTGAAGACTTCGGAAATAAAGTTATCGATTCCGACTTTCCTTTCTTCTTTTTACGGGAAGGGTTTCAGTTGCCTAGATCAGCATTGTGCCATTTTGAGATGTCATTTGTGATTTCTAATTAATTAATATTTCTAGATTTTCAAAATATTAAAAATATGCGCCCCACGTGCACAATAGGGTGGATCGAAAAAAAAAAAAAATTTTTTCACAGTGTCAAAACCTACCTATGCGGAAAAGATGTTCTCTTGGATGGAGATTAAGGGAAAAATAATTAAAAAAATTAATTTTAAATTTTACTATTGCCACAATAAGGTTGAATTTCCGAAAAAAAGTGAAAAAAAAAACTTAATTTTGGATAGATGATTTTTGATTCAAAATAATAGTTTAAAAAACTATCCAAAACCTACCTATGCGTAAAAGATGTTATATTATATGCTGAGTATGAGAAAAATAATTAAAAAAATTAATTTTAAAATTTAAATCTGCCGTAATGTGGCTCAAATTAATGTATTTGAGCGTTTATACAATAAAAAATCAATGTTTTTTTTTTTTTTCCCGTAAAATATGAGTTTTAGAATTTTTAACATTTATTGCAATGAGGGGATATTTATTTGATTACAAGATTAAACTTTTAGTTTTTCATTTAACGGCTTTTTTATTATTAAATCAAGAAAAATCAGCAACATTACAATTGGTGATGACGTTTGATATTGAAAATCGTCATGAGATTTTGTTATTCAATTTGATTTTTATAAAACCGTCTCTTATATATGGTCCATACACAACAGAAAATACTTCCGTGACTATTTTGATTATTAGTTTTGAAGAATGAGCGTTGCGTGAATAGATATTATTGATAGTAGATGTTATTGTCACTGGAATGATTGCTGAATTTACTATTGCTTCTGTAATCATGTCGTTACAAAATCCCTCAGTTAGTGGAGATTCGACACATTTTCCTATTTAAGTCTATGTAATCCATCGCAAAAGGTCAAAAGCTGGTAAATGGAAAATATAGATATTACTTAATGTAATGATTATGATTACAGCAGACCGTTTGATTTCACTCGCGCGCTTTTAGAATTCATCTACTGACATAAATGAAAATACAAAGAGCTTCTCACATGCAGCGAATATTTTTTTTATTTCACTAGTGAAACATTTGTGCCCAGCCGCGGTTCCGTTCAGGCTGCGAAAAGATGACGTAGTGGAACTTCATTGGTCTGTAACTAGCACAAAAACTATTGTAGTGGGCGCTTGAAGATCAGTTCCATATTTCAAGTAACAGTAACACATCCTTTAACATCTATGTTAACAGATATCCATCACAACCGATCGCAACCAACTTTGTTACATATATATTATAGTTAACACATGACAAAAAATGCACGTCATATTTTCAAATCGTTTGGCACTGTCCCAGAATTTACATACATGTGGCCGATGTATTCGGAACCAAGTTCTTTTTTTAAGCTCAAGTCTGCTTCTATTATGATTTTTCTTCTGTTGTCTTCTAGTGGTGTAGTCTTGTCTTTACACCCATCAAAGTTTAAAGAAAATGGCCATGATCATAATCTTTTACAAATGACTAAAACGATAGAGTGGTCTTTGATTTGTTTTTTCATGCCGAATTTTTTTCTCTCAATAGCATTTGATTCATAGTTTTGTGAGATAATGCCCACATCTTGAAGTGCATCTGACACGATGGCAGCAATTGCTTGGTCGGAAATGCCCAAACTGTCCATTATTCTGACTGATGCCAATTTTCGTCACTATGGTGGTGCAACACTTAGCTGGTCAGCATTTTGGCTTTTCAATGAGAGCTGATGACGCGGTTGATTGATTGATTTTTGACGTCCGATTATCTGCGCTTGGGATATAGGACCAGGGGGGAATGCCCTTCGTGGGGGTCTTTCTAAGGGAACCTAACCCGTATTTACGCAAGGTTCGAAGAAAACCACGAAAACTCCGAACGGTTAGGCCGACAGCCGCGATTGGGTTCGAACCCAGCACCTGCTGTCTACCAGTTGAGAGGTCCTAACCTCTCGGCCACTGGTGGGGCACAAACTGATGACGCGGAAAAGTGAGTTTGCTCGCATTACGTCGGTTTAGTTTACAATCAATATTCATATTCATATTCAAATCTATTGAACTGGAAAAAAGGGCAGTGTTTTCGGAAATGGTCCCCAAGACTGTAATAGCTTTCAATATCTTATTTTGTTTTATAAGAATTAAGAAGAGCCCAAAATTTGTCGTGAGACAATTTAATTTTTCTTAAAATGCTGCAGTGGTAAATTATTGAAATTGAATCTCATTTACAGGTCACTTCTAACTTATTAGAAACTCGTTCTCACTGGCAGGGAATAAATAGATGTAGACCGATTCCTTGCTTCGGTTATTTTTTAAATACCAATATATAAATTTTATACCGTTTTTGTAATAGAAAGCATATTTACTGGCGTATCAAAGCAAGACCCAAATAGAGGGTAATTCATATCTTTTATTTTTATTTATTTATTTATTAACAACGCCACGGTGCAGTAATATTCAAAGTACACCAAGCTATACAATACACAATCAGACAAATCCTTCAGTGAAAAAATTGGAACTGGCAGTTTTTCGAAACTTTAAACCACTTGCAGCAGTATTAAATCTCGAAATTAATTTTTTTAAACTTTATGCAATATAATAAACTTTATGCAATAAATCGCTTACGCAAAGGTAGGTTTTTATTGATATTGAAATGATTATTTTGCGTGAAAAAAAAAATTACCAAAATTAGATATTTTTCCATTTTTTCCAAATTTCATCGAATTTTCAACTTTTTTGTTGCAGTATTAAATTTCGAATTTATTATTTATTATTTTTTTTACTTAACCTCCATACGATATAATATCTTTTCCGCATTGTTGGATTTTAAAAATTATTAAAATAATTACTTTTTGAAAAAAATCATCTAACCAAAATTCGATCTTTTTTCAATTTATTTCGAAAATTCAACTCTTTTGTGGCAGCATTAAATTTAAAAATAAATTCTTTTTATTATTTACCCTTAATCTCCATACAATAGAACATCTTTTCCGCATAGGTAGGTTTTGATGAATGGCAATTTTTTTTTTCGCCATAGACAATCGATCCACCCTAGTGCACAATGGCAGACCTTGGGCTACATTGAAGGAGATTTTCAACCTCCTATGTTTAAAGTAGATTTCCCTAGCCATCGTACGCACGCAAAGAGAGAGAGAGAAACTTTCTTTTATTAATATATGACATTTTTTTAACATCATAACCACATAGTAAACATGTAGTGAAACACGTCTCACTGTATTCCACAACTGTGTGTTTCACTGTGCATTTTTGTAACGTTGTAAGGAAATGAAAGTCAGATCTCTTTCATCAATTTCATTGCTTGAAAAAGTTTGCGCCGTTTTGTCGAAATAGTTTATTATTAGATATAACAAGTTCGGTTTAGTAAATATATGCTACAATGAAGGAAATAAACTCGAAAATATACGTTTATGTAGCTTTAACTCCTATAAAATAAAGAATTTTTTGCAATTTTACCGAACGAGTAATTGAAGTGGCGAAACATACACGTGTTACATAACATGAAGTGGTTATGTGTAAGTGGTAGCTAGGAGAAAAAGTTACAACTACACGTAAAAGTAACTGCTGTCTCACTGTGTAACTACTATCCCCTATATGACGTTGATGTGACGTCACAAATGCTGCATTCCTAATGGCGACTAAAGTGCAACACCTTTAATTCACTACATTATGACTCTCACGTTTCAGATAGCCGTCACTTCACGACTTCAGCGTGAAGATCATTATGATCGATTTTTGAGTCATTTGCATCTCATCACACAACATGCAGAGTATCGAATTCACTCTGACATAGATACGACTTATTTCCTTGCCACGTGAAAGAATATAGATTAGCTATATGGTGTCAGCTAGGATAAAAAGTTACAACTACATGTCAGACTGCTGTCTCACTGTGTAACTACTCTCCCCTATATGACGTTGATGGTGTCACAAATACTACATTCCTAACGTTGACTAAAGTGCAACACCTTTAATTCATCACATTGTGACGCTCAAATTTCATAAAATCACCATGATCGATTTTTGAGTCATTTGCACCTCGTCATAAAATGGAGAACATCGACTTTACACTGACATGGATATACAGCTTATTTGCCTGCCACGTGAAGACAATATGGATTATATAAGAATTGCATTACGAGTAACGATGTTTTCATGTTTTGGTCATATTCCAGTGCAAATATTTCTAATGAAAGGCAATATTTAACCAATATTTCTGATGAATGCAATATTGGATTCCTATATAGTCTATATGGGATTGATAATAAGATTTCCACAGAAGGGAGAACTTCATTCAACTTTAATCACAAGCCAGTCTCCGCCGTCAAGCATGCGGACAAGTTTATTATTATTATTATTTTTTTTCTGTATGGCAAAATTATCTTCGGCATCTTCTCTCTTAGATTTCTATGACCAAAATTCCCAATACAAACAACATAAAAGCGACACCTGTTGGTCAGTATGCATACAAGCCTTATAAGGATCTACTTATGTGAAAGTGTAGCAGAATATTTAGTTTGATGAAATTCCGTGCATTAGTTTTAGAGATATAGCTATCGCGAATATAGTGAAAAATGCAGCATAGCAGCGCCACATGTTGAGAAATTTACGCCAAAAACTAGTCAGAATAAATTTATATCAAGGTTTAACTTAATCTAAAGTTTTAATACATTCTGTGAATTAGTTTTTAAATAGGGCGACCACAAAATTTTTGTGACATACAGATAGACATTTTTAAATCAGTCAAATCGTGTTCAGTACCTTCAAAAACGTATAAATCCGTCGAAAACCGGAAGTCCAACAAGTCCAACATTTTTACAAAACCAATACTTTGTTGTTGTAAAGATAGAAATGAATAAAAAGATTTTTGTAGATACAGAAATAGCATTAAAATGGGGTTGCTAAGTTGTTAAAAAAGAGAAAATTTATGAAACTTAGCAATTTTTTTTTTTTTTTTTTTTTTTTTTTAACTTAAAGTACTGGATTTTGGACTTTCCCTAAAAAGACTACTACACTATTTGTAGGAACAGAAATACTCGTAAAAATATAAATCTGATCATAATAGATGATCCTAATCGAATTATAAAACATCACTCTTCTCCTAAAACTTTTTTTCATCTCCCTTTTAAAAGACTTTAATGGAAGAATGCGCTAATGAAACAACTTACTGTAATCCAGGGAGCTTTTTAAAGGTTTCTTCTTTAGAGGTGTTTAGAAAAATTCTCAATTACTGATTTGTACTTATAAAAACTTTTTTCCAAGACTTATAAAACAAGAAATGATGGAAATAAAGTAAAAGCAGAAAGAAAAGTAATAATAATGGCTTATAAAATAAATCTTATGAAAAGCTTATGCTGATACCATTTTGTAAAAAGCGTGCGTGATGATGACTTCGGGATGACTTAAGAGTTGACAGGAATAATAATGCTTAAAAACATGAAATTTAAAAAATGTGATATTGTAATATCGCATAATGTAACGTATAACATCTTATTAAAATTACATTATAAAATCTTTAAAAAGCTTATTGTGGGTATCAAATGCAATTTCTTAAGTGAGAGAGGCAAAATTTTACGATACAAATGAAGGGGTGTACAACAAAGTAATATTATTAGAAAATTATCGAAACCAACAAAAAAGAGCTCTGTTCGATATAAAAACATGGATATATATCTTTAATATTATTTTTTCTTAAAATATCCATGTAACTTTAGCACTTATTGCAAAAACTAAAGTACACAAGTACTCATTTAATTCTTATGCATTTGGTATAAACAAATCTAATAATTTCACATTTAGAACTATTTTTTTAGACACCTTGGTAGCAAAGTTTTCCTTACAACGTTCTGTATTTGATGTATAATTAACATGATCTGTCTGATTTAATTTTTTTTAATTGTTTACACTTTTTCAAACAGAATCTGATACACCATATTAAAAAACACAAACGTGTGTGGATCACAGATCCTTCTGGTGGAGTTGCCCCGGTTTTATGGGGCAACTCGACCAGGAGGATCTGTGATCCATATACGTTTTTATTTTTTAATATGGTGTATCAAGTTCTTAAAAACATATTAAGTTGCTTAGTTGCCCCGTTATTATGAGGCAATTGACCCACGAAAAAAAAAAAAATGTTAAACACTTTTTTTTTTTTTTTTTTTTTTTTTTGATATTAAAATTTATTTTTAAAAATTTCGTCTGTTAGTGTGAACCTTGCTGAATACATTTACAGAGATCCAAACTTTAATTCAAATGAACATTAGCTTTTGGAAGCTGAACTGCCAGAATCTCCATAGTCGCATTGTAAAATCATTACCCAGCTGCCCAACGTAACCCTATATTTATTAGGGAATGTGTCGGTACTAGACAATTGGATTTTGATACAATACATCGTATTGCATTATTTAGGCATGACACTGATGAATAATTAAGCAAAAATTTGTTATTTTTGTCTTGAGAAAATATGTTGTATCTTTCTGAAACAAAATGGGGAAAAAATTATAAATTACAAAAAATAAATAAAAAATAAAATAAAATAAAAAGACAAGTATTTTCAAAATTTTTACGAAGTTTTTTGAGTTTTCTATAATTAAAAGTTTGGAAATTTCTTTCAGATATTTATTCCATCAGACGATTATGCAACAATCGTCTGATGGGCTATATATTCTTCTGAAGGCGAAATGCTTCATTCGCCAAATAGGAAAAAAAAAAAAAAGAGGGCAAAATGTGTTGTGAAATCTTGAAAATTCAATATTTAACCAGTACAGAAATTAAAAAAAAAACAAAACTGTATTCTAAATGTTTTGCTCAATTAAGAAAGAAATTCTAAATGCGATTTAAAATGTTATGAAATAAAATTTCTAGTACCGGTTAACTTAGAATTTTTAGATATTGTATTCAATCATTTCTGAAAAATCCAAAATAAAGACGATAGAATATCAATGAAAAACTTTATTTTTCAACTATTCTTCTACTTTTCATTGAAGCCTATTTTTCAAATTCAATTGGTAAATACTGCAGTTTCAAAAATGTATTGTTGGGTCCATTAATACACATACTGAAGTTATATTACTGGCAATTCTTATGTGCATTTTGATTTCTGAATTTAGTTAATTTCATTTCAGTTACGCTTAATTCCGTTTTAATTTTCGATTTCTAAAATTAATTTTTTATTGTGTTCATCAATGAAATTTCTCACACACGTTAGTGGTTGTATCACACTTTAATTAAGTATGTCACCTATATTGACGCACATACATAGGGGAAAAAATCAGAGAGATAAAAGAAAATTGAGCATTCGCAATTTGGCGAGTCTGATCGGCCATTTATTCGCCAAATGCAGAATTCTGTCGCAATTTGGCGAAATGGCGAGCGGAAGCGAGAACCTTGGATGTATGCATGAAAAGTCAAAGCAAAATAAGAAAAATTTGTATATAGCATTTTTTCATAAGTAACGTTTTTTCTCCAAGCGTTATGACCCAACAGTACGTTGAAATACCACATCAAGCAATTAGCTGTAATGAATAAAAATAAATCTTCTATCTTTAATGTATGTATCTCTTAATATATCATATGCAAGGGAAAAAGTTTCAATGGGATAGATTTTAAAATTCATATTCTGAGATAAAAAGAGTTAAATGTGTTACATATGATTCATTATTTACAAAGGTACTTTTTTTAATTGTTAAAAATATAAACAAATCTTGACCTGTGTCTTCGAGAATATCACCGCAAAACAACTGTTTCTATTATAATTAGTGACAGAGCCAGAAGTATAATATTTAACTTTTAAAGACAATGTTTAAAACAAAATTTACGCTCCACTGTCTCCCCTGACTTTTTTTTTCTTTGCTTGCTTTTTTTTTCTTTGCTTGCTTTTTTTTTCTTTTCCTTTTCTTTTAAAAAAAGTACACGAAGCACGTGATTACTGGCAACTACATCATCAGAAGGGGGTTATATAGAGAAGTACAAACATATGATTCATTATTTACATTGGCACATTTTTATTTGTTAAGAATATAAATAATATTGACTGATGTTGTCGGAAAATATCTTCACTAAACAAGTGTTTCTGTTCTAATTAGTGACAGAACATACGGTATAATAACCAATCTTAGAAACCAAGGGTTTTAAACAAATATTACAAATCACTTTCAAAACTCAAAAAATATCAAACTATTCTTAAAATTTATGAATTGTCGCAATATGCACTATATCGAATGGAGGTTAATCGTCTAATTAGAGACGACACGTTACATAGTTAATATATACGTTAATATTAATTCGAAGATTTAATTTTTAAGTGCATTCGTAATTATATATATACATATCACCTATAGTCGTCGTTCAGTCTGTCAGTCTGCTCGTATAAAACAGAGCAAAAACTACTCAACTGAATCGTCTGAAATTTAAAATATATAATTGTTGTATAATTTTGTCGAGTCACTTCAAATTTTATGAAAATCGGATGTATAGGTTAATTATAGGGACAATCAAAAGCATTCCGTTACACTACGGTCAATGAGGAAAAGTAGTTTCAAGTTAATTTTAATGATGTTATACTTTTTCGAACATATCAGAATTGATATGCATCAATGAAGTATATGTTAAAAAATACATTCTGCACAGCCTGTGGTGCAAAGAATATTTGTTATTCATTTACAAGGCCACACAAAAGTATTCCATTAACCAGTGATATAGGGGGAAACACTATTTGGAGTGCGTTTTAATAATATTATACTATTTCACATTTTATGAATTCGATAAATGACGCTGAGGTTTACTACAAGTTACTTCTGTGTGTAATAGAAAGCAGATAGTATTTACAGGGATGTACATAAGACTTCGGCTACTATACTGCATCCGGAGAACTGCATACCTTTACATCAAGACCTAAATATTTTTAAAACTTTGTTATAGTACGAACGCACCTCATTTGCTACGTTTGACGTGCAATTTCCAATTTCCTTAAAAAGCAATAAAAAAAACCCAAAAATCAATACTTAATTATCAATTTCCTGGAGCTGAAATATGTATATTTGCAAATTCTTACGATACTAGTTTTTGCTACCTATATCATAAGAAAAAAAGAAATATGGGTCTTCAAACAAAAGCAAGCTACAAGCAGTTACTAGACCCCCCCCCCCCCCGCAACCTACAAAAAAAAAAAAAAAAAAAAAAAAAAAAAAAAAATCAATTTGTACATACCCATAAACAGAAAGAATATTGCATAATTCTCATTAAAGTTTCTTTGATTTGAAAAAATATACATATTATTCTTTCTAATAATACCACGCATTATCATTTTATAAGACATAAAGACAGAAAATTTTGAAAAATATTTGCTTTATATATATTTCATACATGACGAATTTCATTTTGTTAATTCTCTTGTTAACTGCGTTAAAAATATATTTACGCAATTATTTTTTTCTGCTAATTAAAGAAACTATGATAAAAAATGTAAATTAATTTTTTTTCCAGCGCTACGAAATAATATTATTATTCTTAATTAATATATGTACTACAACTGTCAGGAAGATAGACAGGTTTTTAACTTTTAACATGAACCAAAAAAACCCCTGAAATTTCGACATTCCACAAACTGTCTTTTACTAGTTCCTCAAAAAAATATAACACATGTTCTTTGTCAAAAACCAGGCCTGCGTATATTACTCAATAGGTTTTCTTTCTTTTTCTTTTCTTTTGTCTTTTTTATTATCTTTTTTCTTTCTTTTTTTACTTTTTTTAAGAACATTTCTTTGGAAAGGAAAATGTAAAAAAAATATGATGAAGTTAAGCGCAGAAAAAAAAAACATAAATTAATAATTTGTCGTTGAACATAATTTCATAAAACGTCCCAAACATATTCAATTTAAGGATAATTTTTTTTTCTGTGTATATATTATTATTAACTCGTTTGGTTGGAGTTTTTTAGCGGGGTACTACTCTATATTGATCCTTGTGGACGGTATAATTTCTTTATGTCCTATAATTAGATTTATAAACTATGAATATTCAAATACATTCTTTTCCACAATTTGTTTTTCACTATTTTATTTTACTCATTTTTTTATTTCATTTCATCTCTCCCTCTCCCCCTCGCACCCTACCATGATGTTTGACGAGGCGCGCGGTTTACAGGGAGAAATATTTTCAACGCATTTACAAAATTAAACTGAATTAATTCATTTGCATACTTAATTAGGAACAATTTGATAAGTTCAGTGAAGCATGGAGACAAATTTACTCAGTTGTTGTAGCTGTAGCACGGCGCGTAAAGATTTAGAAATCTCTTTTTAGAACTGTATGCATTGCTTCAATTATTTTTGCCTTTCAAACTGAATAAATTTTTTTTCCCTACCGATTTTTTTATATGAAGATTTTCTTTTTAATTTTTTCGTATTTTAAGTCTAGTTTGAGGATGTAACTTAATTTCCCCCCCCCCCTTGAGTGTCTTTGCTTTTTGCCCCCTCCCCTTTTTTCCCTTTAATTTAATTTTTCTTTTTCTTTTTTTTAAGACTAGAATCGAAAAATTTTTAAGGACTTTAATTTTTTCCAACTTTTTTCGAAAATTTTTTGAAAAGGAGAGAATTATGATGATAATAATAATAACAGCAAAAAATGGCTTAATTTTCTCAGCTTGAGGAGAGAAGGTATACACTAAAAAAAAAATTTTTTTAATAGAGAATATATGTACGCCATTTCAGGGGGGAAGGGGGAGTCTAACAATTATGCTGATTTCAGGGGGAGTTAAAATAGAACCTGATTAATAATCCTGTTGATAACGAATGTAAGTGAAGTGAAAAAATAATAATCTAACTCAGTTAAATTATAAATCAGATAATATTTGATTTGTAACATCCTCATTATTTTCATAAAACACGGTACAGACAAACGAAAAGTTAAAATGAAAAATTTTGACTAGTTTGTTAAATTTTTTCGATTGACTGGATGTATTTTTATTCTTAAAAGGGAAAAGAAAATAATTCACGGATAAAAAACACGCTGTCATGTTAAATTCAATTCCTTTTCCTTTTTTTTCAAAAAGATAAATTAATTATGTGCTTTTTAAAAATTAACGCATATTTAACAGAATAAATAACTTAATTTATCTGGTATTCAAGCAGTATTATTAATTCATTTTATTTTATCACATAAATTACATCTTGCAAATTAAGTAATATATATTTGCTTTTTTTTTTTGTTTTCGTTTGTAAAATAATTGATTTTAATATGTTTGTTTCCAAATTAGTCCTATTATCAAAATGGCGATATTTTAATTATTGTAATTCTTTCTTAATTTCTTGTCTAAATAAAAATAATGAACGTATAAAAACAAGACAAATTTCTTGTGGTGAAAAATAATGAAGCTCAAAATTAATTTTTAGAATAATTTGCATCTTCTTCGTATTTATATTAAGGTAGCTGGGAAAAAAAAGAAAACAAAAAATGTGTATAAAATATGTTAAAAATAATCATTCATCAAACGTGATTACACTTTATTACTTTAAATTTTATTTAAAATATTTACTTTATAATAGAGATAAATTTAGCTGCAGGCAGTAATGTAATTTTTATAACTCGAGAAAAATTCATTAAAGTTTTTTTTTAAATGGGGAAGAATAAATAATCGAGATTCATTATCTTTGTTTTAATTATAATAAGTTTTAAAAAATGAAGTAAAAAATACTAATGATATTGCTAAAAGTGAAAACTGACGTTACAGTTTTACTATACTTTTTAATTATCGTAAGCTTTCAAATATTACATAAATATTAATTTTTCCGAATAAAAGTTGACAGGTGGATATGTTTATAAATTGTCTATTTATTAAATACAGTGAAAAATATGAAAACGGAATCTGTGTTTAACTGAATCCTGCCTCAAACGGAAAGTTTTCAAGGTCAAATCAATATTAATGATGACAATTATCGATAATACAGGAATGAAACAACAAGGCGAAGCTAGATCAAAAAGCAAGATATGTGTTAAGTCACATGTTTATAACAACTAAAAAAAAAAAAAAAAAAGAAAGAAAGAAAGAAAGAAAAAGAAAAGAAAAGAAAAGAAAATCATTAGAAGTATATTTATAAATTTAGAAAGGCTCCTGACAGAAAGACGGCGGACCTGGCAGAAAACTAGCTAAAAGAACCAATCATAGTTTAAAAGCCCCTGACTTCCGAGCAAGAGGGCAAAATTGTAATGTTGTTTTCTCTGTATATATATATATATATATTAATATGCTAAAAAACAATGTTTTTTCAACATGATGTTTTTTTTTTTTAAATTACGCATAGGTATATAAGCCTCAAAAGTATTAATTATAACTCAATTTCTCAAAACTAAATTATATCTGTATAATTATATTAATTTAAATAATGCTGCTATTGCAGTAAAACCTCCAGCTTAGTGAACGGATACATCAGTTCGCTGCGGTGAAAAATGTACAAACAAATTGTATAAAGCTGAAAAAGAAAGTAACAACCATTTAGTGCCATACCATGATTACAATATTATAACAATAATACTTGCTGGCAGTCTGTATAAAATATATTTTATACAGACTGCTAGAATTATTAATTAGAAAATGCTACCTTTTTTATTTTCAATACCGAAAATGTCATAATAAAGCCCAATAACATATATCCATTGTTTCATGCCAGTCAGAATATGTTTACGCATGTTTGAGTTGCGCAGGCACACAAACAGAATTCATAAACACTTTTCAATAATGTTAGAAAGAGTAAAAAAGGTTGTTTTAAGATTCGTTTAAAGTTTTGTATAAGTGAATCGAATAAGCTTTAAAATTACAAGGCTTTTAAATGTCGCAAAATGTAGTCATTTCAAAAGGTATCTGACCGTTTTAAAAAGGGAGAATGAATAAATACAGAACATATCGTAATTTTATCAGCTGCAGAAGATTAAACTATTACTTTTAAAGCGTCTTTCACAAACACTTTTTTTTTTTATTCAAATCTTGCGTAAAACTTTTTACAAGTACCATTTAAACATAGAATCTTCCATTTTTCATATAATATTTTCTAAAAAGTTGAACAAATAGCGCATTTATCTGATTGGGGCTGAGTCTATATAATGTATCTATAAAAGAAATAATTTAACAAATTACAATATTCGTAGACCTATCATAAAAAAATAAAATGCGGGTACCAAAAGGACCATTTTGACCGAAAACAACAACAATTTTCCGAATGGTTAAAAAAAAGAGCTGGGAATTGTATGTTAAATGTGGCAAATGAGGAGCGTGCAGGGATGTAGTGGAGAGTACACGGGGGTATACGCCATATACCTTCTGAAATTTTTACAGGAGCACCGTATACCCTCTGTTTCTCAAGAAAGCTATAGTATACACACTCTAGGGTATACCCTCTGCCTTGAGTGTATACACCCGTTGCTTAGAGCGTATAACATCTGCTATTATTATGACTACATCCATGGGTGCGTGCATATTACAACTAGTTTTATAAAATATTCAGATCTCGGTATACAATACCTGTTGCACTCTTATGCCAAATTGAACGAATACTAAATTTATTACGATTATAGGTACTAAATTCAGTAATACTTTAATAATAGGATTCCAACTTAAATAGAAAATAATTGCCGTGACAACCTAGAATTATTGTCCATCGTCGGGCACGATTGAAATAATTATGTATAATAGGATTTAATAGAAAGAAGAAAACCTTTATTAATATCTTTAAGTTTCGATTCGATTTTCATAAAATTTGAAATTACTACAAAATTTTTCAGCGATTATATATATTCAATTTCAAACCATTCGATTGGGTAGTTTTTGCGCTGTTGTATGCGGACAGACAGACATATAGACGAACGGATCAGATGATGACTTTATAGGTGCTACGTATGTACATAATTACGAGCGCACTTATAAAAACGATATTTAGATAAAAATGTACAGGGAATTAGCTATGTTCATCTCATATAGAATAATGTTATATTGATTTAATAGCTTTACGGAATGATCGTCAAACAGGAAGATTTTACTGAAATTGTACTGGTAATGGGAACGCCAGTACAATTTACTGTTTTTTAACAGATAAATTCCATAAATTCCAGGAGGAAAAAAGGGAAACTTTATGGAATTTACGGAACTTTTTCTGTTAAAAAACAACAAATTGTACTTGCGTCCCGATTACAGTACAATTTCAGTAAATTGGTCCTTTTTTTTTTAATTACAGTGTAGTGAAAATTAGTAGAATCTTAACGTGGCGTTTTTTCCCTACGACACCTTATTATTTATATCATTGCACCTTAAAAACAAAGTCTAAAGAGAGAGAAACAAATAGAAAGAGAGAAAATCACTTCTTCTTTTCTTATTTTTTCTGAAATTTATAGATTTCTTTGTTTATTTACGAACTAAAAACCTTTTTCTTAAAACTATAAATCCACCAAAACTTTAAAGGTATGCTGAAATGTTTTTTCACTAACACTGAAAAAGTATCTACTATTTTATTTCTTTAAAATGAGGATAACATCAATCAAACAACAGTTAATACACATTTAAAAAGCAAAGGCTGTCACTTAGGGGCTGTTCACAACACAGTGGCGTATCTAGACATATCAAAGGGCAATCTTGTTGTTAGCACAAGTATTAAAAAATGGCATAAAAAATGAGCAAAGAAAAGAAAAAGCACTAAAGAACTAAAAATGACGTCAAAAATCATTAAGCAACAAGGCAACAAGGAATCTAAAAGATAACTACGAGCGCGTGCGAACAGCAAGATTGCTCTTTATTGGCGCATTAGCGCAACTTCTGCTGCGGTGGCGTTAATATGTAAGTACCCTTTATTCCACAGTAGATTATCAAAAATACATTAAATTTCTAACAGATTACTTACTTTT
Source organism: Maratus speculifer (assembly GCA_964019185.1). NCBI lineage: Eukaryota > Metazoa > Arthropoda > Arachnida > Araneae > Salticidae > Maratus > Maratus speculifer. Next base: position 283,345,659 of record OZ025294.1, read on the forward strand.
TAACATCGTCTAGCAAATATTCTTTATATCATTGCATAATGAAAAGATTTAAAATGCCCATTGAATAGGAAAAAAAACTGAAGAGAAAGAAACAAAAATAAAGGAAGCGAAAGATAGAGAGAAATAAATTCCAAACATTAAAACACTATTATCATTATTATTATAATCATTGCGAAATTTGTAAAACCTTTTGTTTATTTATGTTATTTTGTCGTTTTTGTATTTTCAGTTATATTTCCCTTGCCCTCGTAGGCTCTTACAATATTTGGATATATGAACAGTAGTCATCCAGATGAATTATGAAGTTTTCCATTAATAAGGCCGATATAAATTTAAAAATTTTTTTTTAACTTGACAACATATCAGGCAAAATTTCGGTATAAGAAAATATTAATTTTAATGCAGTATTTAATTTATTAATTTTAATTAATAAATTAAATTTACATAACAAACTTTTATAACAGAATATTTTAAACTTTATTTACCTTACGCAACATTCCATCTCAGACTAAACTTCTTACCATCTTCCGGTCGTTGCCATTCGTCGATTACATAAAAGTTCGGCTGCAAACGATAATTCAATGGGTCTAGACTAGACTATTCAGTTTGTGTTCGCTGATTATTGTCCACAAGTTTTACAGTTTCAACTATAAATTTGTCAAAACTTTAAAACACCAATAAAACTACTTTATTTATAAATTTTAAACAAAACAACATGTTTACCATTTTCCATCCCATAAACCTGAAAAGGTATTTGCTATTTTTCTAACAAAAAATGGCAGTATGATTAATACAACATGCACCTTAAAAAAAAAAAAGAGAGAGAAAATTACTAACGTTCATAAAAGTATTTGTTGTTTCTTTTCTACTCTAAAATAACAGCATTATTAATAGAGTAGTATTTAATATGTTTAAAAAAAGTGAAAAAGTCATTCATACTACTAAGGCCAAAGAGTTAGTATACCTGGCTGATACATTAACAGAGGGCATGTAATGTATAATCATGTTTATTGAAAAACATTACGGGGGAAAAAATTCTAATTCAAGCGAAATTCCACTATCAAAGCATGAATTTTCACAAATTAGGATCATTGTACTTCTACTTTTTAATTCGGAAATTTTCATTGCCGAAGGGGGGAAAAAAAGGCGGGGTGCGGAGGGGATAACACTTCTTGAGGAGGGGGAGAATAACTTTATTGGGATAGCGAAAAAAAAAAAAAAAGATAAAAGAAACAAAGGGGGAAAAAAAAACCTAGTTTGGCAAAAAGAAACGTTATTGCTGGGAGGGGAGAGTTTCTACCCTTCTCACCCATTTAAGAATGCAAATTAAGAATCGGTAGAAAAATTTACAATTGCAACCCCAAAGAAAATTAAAACATTTCGTAAGGCGAAAAAAAAAATTGTAAAGTGGCTTCATGTCGCTGTTTAATACAGGATGAAAAAAAAAAAAAAAATAGAGTTATCGGTATGCCCTGAAACAGCAAATATTCTGATCAGAGGTTTAAAAAAAAAAAATAAAATAAAATAAAGATATATACATAAAAAAGGGGGAATTATACTTTAAAATTGATGCAATATTTCAAGAAGTAAAGCAAATGACTGAAAAAACTGGTTTTTAGGAATGTTAGACTGGTAATTATCAAAAGGGAAAAAAAAGTATTTAGGACTAATTTAAATAAGAATCAAGGATGGTTATGCAAGATTTTTTTAATGCTAAGTTTTTTATTTCGCTAGGTGCCTAAGGAAATCATAAATCTTCTTTTAAAGTTTTGGAGCTCTAAATTCAAAGCTGCGTTCTTCTGTCAAATAGATCAAAAGGACTGTAGAAAGACCGATATATGTTTTCAAAATCCTCCATTTAAAAATTTAAAAATTATCATAGCAAATAATAATAAAGTATTATAATTTTGTTTTTTAATATAAACGATTATTTTTTACTAAGGAAACTTTAGAACTAAAAATAATTATTTGACTTTTTTTTTTTTTTTTTTTTTTTTTTTTGGTGTTTTTTTGTCAACTTGCAAAATTTATATGTGCAATATATATATTCTTATTTAATAGTTCTAAAGCCCAAATTAAAAACATATTTAAGTCTAAATGATCGTAAGTAATGCGAGACTGGTAACCTAGCAAAGAAAAAAATAATAAATTGCTTTAAACAGAAGTTATGAATCAATGATAATAATTTGACATTTTTGACTCATAGTACTTTTTTAACTTTTCAAAATGTCTAAAAATATTATACAATTATATCCCTCATACATATCTTCTTTTCCAGATTTTCAGTCAAAAATTGAAATCTGTTTTCCTACAAATGGAAAGAGATTATACAAATACAGATCAGTGTCTTCATCAAATACTCCCATTTCCAGTATTTTTATGTGTTAATGCATATTATAAATCAGGGTGGAATCGACAACCGAGTTTAAAGAAAATTAAAATATTTAGAAAATAAAATATATATGACTCTGTCCAAGGGGAAAAAAAAAAAAGATTGAAAGGGAGAAAAAAGGCGTTTGATTATAACGTAAATAAAATATTAAATATTCTGATTAAAGACTTAAAAGACATGAATTGTAAAAGAGAAATTGCCCTTTAAAATTACTGTAATATATTTAAAAAAAATATAGAAAACTGCGAAAATCTGGTGAATAACGTAGATAAGACTGGAGAGTTATATGAGGACGTAAGTTCAAAACTCCAATCATCGAAAATTTTTAAAAAATCGTGTTTTGTGTATAAATCTAGGCTATTGGTGCATCGAAAAGGAAAAACACCACAATCTGCATAAAAACTAGTTTTATCGTGTATATTTCTGGCATTGTAAAATTCTGTTAAAGAATGAAAACAATGAACGTAGTTTTTTTTTTTTTTTTTTTCAATTTCTCCAAAATTGATTTTCTGGATAAGGCTAATTTTGAAACTGCACACGTTTTCATATAAAACTATCAAAACCATTACAAGTTACCAAGAAAAAAATTGTGAAATTTTAAATAAAGAAATAATTTATTCATTGACAATTAATTAAACTGCTCCCTTAACATTTTCAACATAGATTATAAAAGCACAAGGAAAAAAAGGAAAAGAATAGGAATTTATAGATCAAAGACAGATTCTTTAGATTTTAAATGTCTCGAGTTCTACAAATAAAGTGTGTGGTTTCATTCTTCGCATTAGCTATAAAAAAGCTAAATAATACTAAATATATACATATATTTGTGTGTATGTGCTTTAAATAAAACAATAACATACAAGTTCATAAGCAAAATTGACCAAATAACTTATTTAACAATGGCATGTAACACACACACATACAGTGGAGCATCGTTTATACGACGCCGAAGGGACTACCGAAAAACGTCGATAGCGACGTATAATCGATTTTTACTCCCAAAACTAGAATTAATTTTGTTTTCAAATAATTTTAATGTTTAATGTGATGATTTGAATGAATTTGTAAATTAAACAAATCAATATAAACAAATAACCAAAAAAAAAAAAAAAAAAAAAAAAAAACGGGGGGGGGGGGTTAGTAAGCAGTTTAAACATGCGTTCCTTTATTTATGTTTCACCGAAAAGTTCCTCATTTGCAGTACATCATTTCCTTTCCATTTAAAGTGAAAGATAAAAAACCCTGCGTGGCTAACTAAAAGTCGAAAATACTGATAACAGTTAGAAGGACAGTCTATTTGCAACTTAAAACAGGTCGGGAAAGCTGACCATCCCCGAAAAAAGTATGACCCCTCCCTGTGTAATCTGTTACACGTAAGCTGATTTTTCAGACTAATCGAACACCAGCCCACATTTTTATAATGTGGAGTGCATTTAAACGCGCTCTTCGGTGTCATTCATGGTTGCTAACTTCCACTCGTTCGTAAAATATACAAGAAAAATAAGCAAAAATAAACCTATACAAAATCGAAAAATCGACGTATAAACGATTTTAGGCGTCGTATAAAAGATATATTTTTAGATTAAAATGAATAGGAATGAATCGGGACTAGATTAAAACGTCGTATAAATGTAAACGTCGTATAAGTGATCGTCGTATAAACGATGCTTTATTGTATATGTAACATTACAGTAATAATAATAGTAATAATAATAATGATGTAACAGAAAACGGCAGTATTCTGAAACAGTGACTTAAAAATATAGATCTAAAAAAGAATCGATACAATGTTACTCAAAAAGTAAAACTAATGAATAAAAACAAGTTGTTAGTAAATAAAACTGATAAAAATCTGAGCTAATAGATACATTTTGACTAATTTAAACGAAAAAAATGAGAAACAGTTGATATTTGAAACAAATTTTTTGATACATTTCATTGCCATGAACACTTTTTTCTTAGAATGAAAAAATATAATTCGATGAAGGAAATGGAAGAAGAAAAACTTCCAAGAATTAAAATGGAAATAGAATTTTTGTAATCTGTTCAATAATACCACGCGTTTTTCTGTTCATCGTGGTTGTACTATAAGTGACATTTTTGCAAGCATTTGAAATCGTACTGTAAATAAATAAATAAATAAATAAATTTCAAACTCATACTTGCATTTATTGTTAAAAGTTTACAGTTTTTCGTAGACGTGCGTAGTAGAAACATTTTTTTTTTTTTTTTTTTTTTTTTTTTTTTTTAGATGAGGGATAAAACGAAAAACAATTGATACCTGCTCTTACAATCCAAATGTAGAAATATTTACTAACTGAAACATTTCTCCCGCAATCTTTCAACATCAAGAAAGTTAAAAATATGCAAATGGGAAGAAAAAAATCAGCCTTTTAAAGATATTTTTCTTTTGTGCAAGCAATAATGCTTTGGGAGCAACATAAAGTAATGTATCTATAACGCATTCTAAAATGCATTACTATTAATCGGTGTATTAAATAGAATTTTAAAGCAAGTTATTTTAATGGTACTTTAAAATACCGTCGGGGCATAAAAGATTAAAACAAAATTATCATATAATGAGATTGCAATCATGTAATAATCAATTCAATCACAATAACACTTTAAATTTTAAATTAACGCTTTTAATTGCATTCTCAATAAACATTTTCTGTTTAGTTCTTACTTTTATCAAATTTTTCGGGAGGACATGCACTAAAAAAAATATGTACTCAGAATTTAGTAAAATGTACTTAATTTTAAATACTCTTCATATTCAAAATAGCTCCGATTCATATGCATTCAAAATTGAAAAGCTCGTGTACTCATTTTTGATCTCATGATTAATTTCAAATATGAATCATTATGTACTGTCCCCAGGTCCGTAGCTAGAAGTGAATAATAGGGGGGGGGGGGGGAGGCTCATATTTTTTTTTCTCTCTCTCTCTCTGATGCACAAGGATAAATTAGTGCATATTCACACTGTAGGTACTATGTCGCTTATTAAATTGTTATAAGAACTTCAATTTAGGCTAAGAGAAGAATATGATGATGAAGAATTGTGTGTAACTTGAGTGTAAAACGGAGAGTGTATAGCTCGTATATTAAACACCATGTTAGCTACATAAGTAAAAACAGGAGGAGCAAGTGTTGAAACACTTATTTTAGTTACAATTTAGTATTTCTGCAAAACTGTGAAAGGGCCACAAAATTAAATTGCATTTTGGAACAGAATTTTATTTGGATTTTGAGAACATAAATTCATTTAGTGACTTTGGAATCTTTTCCAGAGGAGGCTTGAACTGTTTTAGGGGGTGCTGACCCCCTTTTCCCAGTACCCCCTTAGCTATGGCCCTGACTGCCCCTCTGAACCTTCAAATTAAAGTAAAAATGCATTGAGCATTTTTTCCCCAAAAAATATTAAAAGAAACGTTAATCGATTATTTATTAAAAAAAATGGCAAAATTATTAACAAGATATCCAAATCAATTTTTTTTTATAAGAACATTATCTGCAAAAGCTTTTAAGCTATTTTAAAATACTGTGCGTAATTTAATCACTTCTATTAATATTTACATTAATAAACATATTTTATGCCACCATAAAGAAAGTAAACCATTACAGAATATAAAATTATCGTTTTGTGTGGGTTTAATAACATATGATGTATTAAAATTGAGAAAAACATAGATTCATTTTCAAGCCCAGGACAGTGCGAAGTGGGGGGTGGGGAGGATCGCGAAGGGAGCGGTTGCCCCGGGCGCGGAAATTGAAGGGGTGCAATTGCTCCCCTTCAATTTCCGCACCATGAAAAGTGAAGAAAAAACAATGTTTGTACTATAAACATTGTTTCTTCTTCTTCTTCTTCTTTTTTTTTTTTTTTTTTTTTTTTTTTTTTTTTTGTAAAAACATGATATATTTACATGTTAAGAACTACTTTCTAATTGAAGTTAAGTTCATTTTTTGCCTCAAATTTATTTGATTGTCCCTTATCTCATACCCAAATACAAATTTATAAATTAAAAAACTTCTCACTTTTCAAAATTTTTTTAGGTTTTTCGTTAACTTTTTTTTTTTTAGTCTATTTTTTCTGTGATTGTTTCAAAAACATATACACTTTCAAAATACCACGGGGTCTCTTTTTGGAGTAAAGGATTGAAAAGCAAAATTGTTGTAAGCTGCAAAACATTCTTTATACACCCATTTCCTCGATTCCCTTTGCAAAAAAAAAAAAGATTTTTTTAAAAAAAGGCGTCTTTTTTATTTTCAAACATTGCAATTTGAAATAGGAGCCTCATATGACGTTCAGGGTGACGAGAGGGTTAATTTAGATTACTGGTTTGTCAAATTATCCTTAACTAGTCCAGTCTGCTACTCAAATAAACAACCTATTTTTTTATTAGTAAGTTACAAAAATGTGGATAAAAAATATATAGAAGAAGTTTATAAATTGATATATTTCTGTAAATAAAGCTAATACATATAAAAACAGACATAACATAAAACCAGTAATAAGCGAAGCTAACAGTATTATTTAGGACTAAATTAAAATAGAAGGCGAAAATCAAGTGAAATTTGGGAGCAATTTAAAATTTTATTTTATGCATGTATTTATTTATTTATTCGTTTTGTTATTTATTGATAATAAATTTTCCTTCATAAATTTTAATAAGAATGAATATGTTTTCTGCTAAAATATTGATATTTTTTTCCCCGGTAAAAAAGCCTGCTTTAAAATTCCTTTTAACATATGCAAAAAAAAGCAGATTTTTACACAGCAATAGCAAAACTTTATACAATTGAATGACAATACGAACAATTTTTCTAATATGTTATTATCTAATGTTTATTTTTCAGCCAAATAAAAATTGTTTATTATTTTGACGGTTTTGTCAAAATAGGATGAAAGGTTTCTTTTTTCCTTGTTACGCTAAAATTATTATCTTGACAAACGAAATTTACTGAAATGTTTCTTTTTTTACTGAAAATAAAAGCATATTAGATTTCAGAATACAAATCATGCACTTTCACCAAATGAAATCCATCAATGGATAACATTTTTTCTAATTTATTCCTTTCAAAAAAATCTTCAATATTCTAATAAATTTCACATTTATCGTTCACACGATTATCGAACAGATTACGATAAAATTCAATTCCCATTTTACTTCGAAAAATATATAGATATATTCGTCCTACAATTTACCAATTACTCGTCTGCGAAATTCTACTCTAGTAAACATCTCAGCATTTCGCAAACATGTATGCAGATCCCCCCACCTTCCCGAAAATTCAATCTTCTAACATTCACCTAAAGGTTGTGGGGGGTTATATTAATTTAGAACAACGCCTCGTCAAATCTTATCCTCGCCCCTTCTATGCAAATGAAGACACATCAGTTAAACTCTCGAACTCAGCGATCGGAGCAAAAAGCGGCTGTTCTGTTTTTCCGACGGAAATAGGAATGATTATGTGGCAACAGCGCAACGAATGGTTTATTAAAAATGCAGCAGGGGAAAAAAGAAAAGAAAAGTAACTAAAACAGACAGAAACACTCTCGATTCAAATTTTATAATGGGTCCGCCAGTTGGAGGCCTTTTCAGCTTTAAAAAAAGCTATTATTTTGTATCCGATTCGGGGCATTATATTTTTATCTTGGTTTCCGCCATTAACGTTGAATTGGCGAGGTTTTGTGCTTTTCTTTTTTTCCCTTCTGGATTCATTGGAAGTAAAATGTCACAATTCCGGAACAATAATTTTCAGTGATGTAGTGCAGAGCAAGATTTCAATTTTCAAATAGTTTAATGGTCTGTCGGCCAAAAGCTGTTAGACTAATTAAAGTACTTTAAGCTGGATGAGCCTAAGCCATGGGAGGGGAGGGGGCAGGGAAGAGCCATGCCCTCACGAAAAGATTGATAAAAGTAAGAGTTAAACAAAAAATATTTTTTTGAGAATGTAAATATAAACGCGGTGTAGTTGGGATTGAACTGATTATTACATGACTAGTATAGATGCTCGCCTTAGAACGTTGGGTAAAAATTGTGTTGTTCACAGAAATTTTAAATAACTAATAAAAATTATTGACAATACGGAAACGTAAAGATGAGCAAAGTTCGGCTAGTTTGTGACCAAATTCAAAAATTCTCTTGGCAATCAACATTTCAGTGGTCGATACAACTTTTTGCATTAAAGTTTTTCATTGTTACCACGTGGGCTCCTTTATTCTTGTTCTCGACAACCTCGGGTGTAATACTTTGAGATCGCTATATCTCACATTTCATTCCTTTTGGTTAAAGCCGTTCTCAACTGCTGTACTCAACTCAACATGAGCTAAAAGTTTTGATGTATTTACAAAATCATTTTTTTAAGGGAAAGATATAAAACTGGAAGATTTCATCATACAGCCGGATTTGGAATCGAAAGATGCATTCTAATTTTTGATCGAAAAAATTACCTATTAAGTTATAACCAGTTTCGATCGTGTGACAAAGACGTTTTTCACCTCTGTTTGAGTGGTTATTTTTCTTTCGTGCAGAAATTCAGTTCAAAACGTCTACTTTAACATCCTTCTCTGAAAGATTTATTGCATTAAAATAAAAAATAAAAAATAAAAGAAACGGAAAAATGAATTTGATTAGATAGTTTCTGAAGAACAATACCTGCTATTTTCATGCATTTCCAAACAATAATAAATTAAAACTTACGTCATAAAGTAGCCCTTTTGGATTTGGGAACACCCTTAAACGAAGCGGCTACCAAATTCATTTCATACATCGGCAAAGTTTCTTTATCTCCCTGTACAGGGCCTGTTTACCCATTAGGCCCGTGAAGCCCATGCTACCTATTGAAACATAAAAGGAGCCCCCTGTATACTTTTCAAAGCTAATTTTAAAAGAAAAAACATTCAATAAAAGGGGGGGAAATCTTATAAAACTGTTTTCTTTCCTTTTACTATATTGTAATTAGCAAATCGTAAAACATATTTTGAAATTCAAATATTTTCAACTGTAGTTCTACAATGGTAAGTGACAAAATTAATTGGTTATGTATAATTAGGTACATAATAAGATGGATATAGGTAATTAGTGTTAATTTAATATTAATAGTGTTACAGTTACTCGAAGGTTTCATTATAAAATTTCAAATTATTTTAATATACAAAAAATGGATTTTAAAAAAAAGGTTGAGTATTAGGGGGCCCCCATGTGACATCGGGCTTCTCTTACTTCTAAGTCTTAAGCGGGCCCTGGCCATGTATATTGAAAATGCGCTTTGAATACGTAACACTAAATGGCAGAAAAAAATGCCATCATATTGCACTTAATTCTCATCTTCTATTTTACATTAGCTTTAAATAGTTCTATTGAAATTTCATATTACCAGTTTTATGTTACTAACAACCTCCTTTTTTAGCCACGTGCAATACGCCCTGAAATATCATACCAGTTTTAAATATAAGGTATATTGTCTTATTTTTTCTTTAGTCATTAGCCAGAATATTTGATGTTTTAGGTCAAGCGTGTTTAGACGACAAACGAGTATAAAAGAAGTTATTAATGAAATATAGGATACAAAATATTTAAAAGAATATAATAATTTACTTACCAGAAAGATTTTTTAAGAACTTTCAGTATCTTTCATACAGAAAATCAAAGCAACGGAGTTCTGAAAATAGATGAAACAGACATATTTCAAATAACTAATGTTTGAACAGGATTTAAGATTGCTACGAGCGATATTTAGTTAAAAAATTATATTTCAAAATAAAGTAAAAAAAAAAAAAAACTACTTTAGACATTTTAAACGTTTAGCAATTTCGTAGTTTTTATTTTATTTTATTTTGTAACATTATTGCGATTTTTAAAATTTTATTTGTAAAATGTCTTACATTTTTAAATTTGAAAACATACGTATTTTGGGGACATAAAGATTAAGCAATTAATAATAAACAAGTCACTTTGATAAGTCCAAAACCTCAGATAAATTAATCTGATGCTCTTTGAGAATTTGCATTTCGCATAATTTAAGAAAAATTTCTTTAAAAAGCACTTTTTAATGTAATATACTTTCGGATTATTTTCAAATTATTATTTATAGTATCCAGAATATGCACACATAAACAGAGCCATTCGGTGATAGCATGAAGAAATTTAAAATATGTGTGCAGTTGAAGATTTTTTTTTTTTTTTCTGCGATTGACTGACGAATTAATTTTTTCGATTTCGGAAAAAAATTGCGGATTTTTACGAAAATTGAAATATTTGCGGAGGGATAAAATACGAGTGAAAGAATTTAAGTGGGAAAATCATGAATGATTATCCTTTTATATGCCCAATTCGCAAAATCCCGCACGTTATTTCAAAGAAACTCCGACAAACTTCTAAGCTGGTGCTCCGGTGCATTTCAAGAAAATTCCTAAATTGAAGTGTTGACATTAACCCTTTGGGGACGAGCGACCAATATGCGCCGCATGCGGTGCACAGAATCATTGATTCTTCTTACCAGTAAAATTTTACTGCAAATTTTATTTTAGTTAATTCAAGCATTTGCCTGATTCAAAAGACTTCTGTTTTACCTTTGTTTTACAAAGCCGGTGATAAAAGTTGAAAATATTGTAAAAGACGCTCATCCCGAAATCATGAAATATATATAAGGTCTATCCTGATTTCCATTCAGAAATTAATCGCAATTAATGTGGCTATTTAGCATTGCCCTTGATTTCGAGCTAAATACCACATTTCCAATTTTTTTTTCCAAAGTTTGACAACTCCTCTGTTTGATATAGTTTGGCATTAACAAGTTTTTCCAGTAATTGATGTTGATTTGTAGTATTATCTAATGATTCTATATATATATATATATAAAGAAATTGTAAAAAAAAAATAAAAAAATGACCGTATGATAAAGCTGTACCAAATACACTTTTAAATAATAGTAATATAAACTACAAATCCTTATTCATAAAAAGAAGGGAAGAAATTCATAATAAATTAATTAAAATATAACGTTAATGAATTAACCCTTTCCGGCACGGGCAAAATCTGTTAATAAAATGAGAAATTATCGACTGACACCGTAATTCGCAAACGAAATTTTTAAATATTTTGAAGCCCTTAACTTAAGCTTTTATTGTAAAATTTCACTAAAATATTATTGGTGCCGTTTGCAAGTTTGGAATTAAAATTAAGTATCCCAGACCGGGCACAGTGTGCCGGAAAGGGTTAAAACGGAATAAAAGTTAAAACGCTCAGTTGTATTTTAAAGTGAACTTCGATTTAGAAATTTCTTCCTCCAAGTCGGTAGATTTCAGATTTTGACTGAAGCAGAATATTTTTTCAGTCAAAGTTTATTTTATTTATTTTATTTCACTTAATTTTTTACTAAGATAATATAAATTTGAAGTAAGAGAGAGCTAATTAAAATATATATTACTGATTTGTAAGAAATAAGACAAAAGTTTAAAATAACTAATAATAATAGAAAAATGCTTTGAGTTAAATACATTAATCTTAAAAAAAAAAAGACCTTATTGAAAAAAATAAAAAATAAAAAAATAGTTAAAAACAGACAAAAAATCTGTAATTAATAATAACGAAGAAGCATAACAATTAAAATAAGAAAGAAATTGGAGATTAAAAAATATAAATATATTTTAATTATTTTTTATTGAATTAAATAAAAACGGTAATAATAATTTTATCTACACCTAATTCGAGTAAACATTTCAACAAAACTTTATTTTTAAATCTATAAGTTTAGTTTATTATATGCGAAGTCTAGAAATTTTACTTACTCTCAGAATTTCACACTTACTTTATTATTATTACTTTTTTCAATTACTCATAAAAAAAATAAAAAAAAGTTGTATTTGTACGTAATTAAGTAAGAAATGATTCAATATATTTTACATTAAGATAAGAAATAACAATATTTTTTAAATAGTTAAGCGGTACTTTAAGTACATTTTAGGAACTTTGTTTATTTTTATATTAATTTAAATGAGCTTTGAAATAACAGTACTCAAACAGATCTGTAATATTCATTTTGTTTTTCAAGTCTAAAAAAAATTGTGGTACAATGAAATCTAATAAAGTGAAATACAAAAAAGAGTAATAAAAAACAGCTTTTTTTGACTACTTTTTTTTCCCATGAAAGAAATAATAGAAAAAAAAAAAAAAAACCTTCTTTTTGTTTTAAGCCCATGTGGTTAACTGTAAGGTTAAATATAATTAACCAAATTTTCTTCCAAATTTTGGAGCAAATATATTTGCAAAAAAAAAAAGGGTTCTATGTGGGGATAATGTTTCTTGCAGAATTATTATTAAAGGAGGGAAAAAATGAATTAAAATTAATTTTTTCGACGTTTTGTTAATACCCATTGCATACGTCTGCATTTTTTCCAGTTTTTTCTTTCTTTTTTTATGGCTTTAAAAAACAATAGAAAATCATCACATTACCCCCTGCCTTTTATGTCGCAATATTTTTTTAGGAGATAGAAATATAAATAAGAATGGGTAGTTAATTATACTGATACAAAAGGGGAAAAAAACTTTCAGCTTCAGAGCCTCCGAATCCCTAAACCTAATTTCATCTTTTATATAATAAATTTAATAATGTCTAAAATAAGACAATATATTAACTTGAAATTTTCCTGTAATATAAAACGGATTTAGCAAGCAGCATTTATGAAACAGATAATGAAAAAAATTTAACGACAGGAAAAAAAAAAAAAAAAAAAAAAAAAAAAAAAATTTAGGAAAAAATGTACCCTTCCAGTTTTAGTCAGTCTTTTATATAATAATGCAAATCATTTTATAATATAATGAATATAGACGAGCTCAACGATGAAAATTTTTATGATCTATAATTTTGTTTAGTAACGATCACTTGTTTTTTTGTTCTCTATATTTTCAAAGTGAAACTTCAGTCACTTGAAAAGACCTGGTAGGAAATGCTAACGCTATTATAGATTTTTTTAAAGATATCTCGCTTGCTTTTCAGTATTTATGTATATATATATATGTATATATTATTACTGGATGGCTGAGATCGATCTCTAAAAAAATCTTTTTTAAGTTTTCGATTTTTCTTTCTTTCTTTCTTTTTTTTTTTTTAATGAGGATCCTTTTACTTTCGAAAACGATTCTGAAAATAAAAAACGTTCGAATTAAAAACATCTGTAAATGAATTTTAAAAATTTTAAAAATGGCCTGTATACATATCGATCTCAGCTATCTAGTGAAAAAAAATCATTTGACAATATTGAAATCCAAGCGAGATCTCTTAAAAGATTTTTTCCATAGTATAATCATTAGCGGACGGATCTTTTCTAAGTAACTGATGTAGCCTGTTAATTGTTAATGTATACATCTACTGCGTATACATATCCGTATATTTTGCATAAATCACAAAATTACAATTGTTAATTAATAAGATTTCATCTCACCCAAATTAAAAAAAAAAAAAAAAAATCTATTTATACAATAAAATTACCTTCAAACCACTATGCATTAATAAGCATATGAGGGGAAGCTGAATTTGAATACTAACACTTTCAATATGTACCGGACACCGCTTTCAATTAAAAGGACCTGTTGGAGTACAATAACATTAATGTACTAAATCAGAATGTAAGAAATTTTTTTTCTATGCATTTTACGCAAATAGATATTTCCATGAAATAGTTAGTTTGAAATAAGTTATTTAATACCCATAAAAATGAGAATAAAAATCACAAGTTTACTAAACGGTATACAAATTGTTGTAAAGTCTAAAAACTATATAAACATTAAAATAAAGTTGTGATATTCAACGTTTAGATCTTCATCTGAAACCCTCATTAGAAAAACGCTGTCATATTTTAACAAAAACAGAGTAAAGCCGTTTTGAAATTTAAAAATTCATTAAAAGTTCATTTCTAAAAAAAATCTATTTACACAATAAAAGTGTATCTTCAAACCACTATGCATATAAAAGCATGTGGGTGTGGAGCATAATTTTATTTAATGAACTTTTAAACTTCAAGACTGTTTTGCTCTATTTTTGAAGCAGTATGACAACGTTTTTCCGACGAAGGTGTCAAATTAAGATCGAAACGTTGAATATCATACTTTTATTTTAATGTTTATATAGTTTTTTGACTTTACAACAATTTGTACACCATTTATTAAAATTATGATTTTTATTCTCATTTTTATTTGTAGTTTTTCATGGTGTAAGTGCCCAGCTCTTTCACTATTTAATACCGATTTTCAACTTGAATTAACTATGCAAAAGAAAGCAAACGTAAAACACAATGTAAAATAATACAGCACCTGTTTGCTTCTAGAGTAAAATTTACTTACACTACATACAGAAATAGAAATTTGGAACTTTAAGATAATATAATTTAGAAAGTAACTGTCTAGGCGACTTAATATAGAAAGCAACAATTATAAATCTAAATTAAAGCGATTAATATACATATATATATATATATATATATATATATATATATGTACCCCTCTCCCCCGCTCAATAACGCGAAGATATTTGTACATTTATCGACTCATTTAGAAATGTAAAAGCAAAGGAGGGAATTTCGAACCATGATTATTCAAGTTATTTCTAATACGGCAGTTTCTTCATTTTCTGATAAATTAATTAAATCTTGATATATGGTTTTTGTAGGCAGATTTATTTATTTATTTAATTTATTCTTATTATTATTTCTTATTATTATTTCCGTGTTCGAAAATGGTTCAATGTCTAATTTTACTGTCTTTTTTTTTAATTCATCAGCTTTTAGCAGATAGGAGGAAACTGTTCGATCAAATAGTTTCTTAATAAAAGCGCATGTTAATTTTATGCGCTTGGACAAAAATGAATTCAGGAATGTGACAGCAAGCACTCTTAAGAAAATTTCCATAAAGTTGATACTACTACTACTACTATTACTACTATTACTACAAATATTACAACTATTGCTGCTACTACTAATAATAATAAAAAACAATACAGTTCAAATAGATATCTAGGCAAAATTATGACTAATAAAAGTATAAATCAGTTTTGACATTGCGACAGATTGGCTGTTTTCTTTCAAAGTCAAATATTGCCGACCGAGTCATAATCTTATTTTTAAAAGCATTACAAACAGCTGCTCTTATTCAGAAACTAAGAAATCATATAGCGTTTATAGATCATCCCCATCACTCGACATAGGCAACCGTTTTTGTATAAATGCTGTAAAATTTGACATTACTAACAGATTTTTGATGCAATTGCCTAAAAAAAAAAGTCTTCATGAGACAGAAATAGCAATCACTTATACCACAAGATGTAATATATATTTACCGAAAAAAAGAAAAACTCTGTTCGATTCTAAGTCTTTTCAACAGTCAAACTTTCTAATTCCAATCTTTTACATTTAAAAATAAGTTCATGAATGTGTTACTTAGTTTCACGTTCTATTGAGTGGGGAATTTTTTGTGAATCATCGCAAATTATTTGAGGAATTAGAAGAGAAAAAGGTAATTGAAATGTTTTATAAAATAACACCATTGTTACAAAATATACTCGCTTACAAAACATAATATGTCATACAACTGGATATCATTTTTACATTTACATGAAATAATTAGCGACTTTTTTTTTGTTGTTTAATTATCTAAGCAGCAGATTTCGAGAATATATTCAATCTTTGAGTAAGTACGTATTGATTTCTCATTACGATCCACTAAGCGCAAAACATATTGATGTAACGAGGGAAGGGGGAGATATTTCATAAAATATTTTCATTATAACAAAAATAAAGAAATAAATAAAAATACAAAGTTTGTTACACAATGAAAATTATTGAGAAAAAATTTATTAATCGAGACGTCCATGAAAAAGACTATGGTCGATAACGCTGTAAAGGTGGGCCCCATCGACAACCATGTTGATTTTAAAGTCAATTATACAAGTATTTATCTTCTATAATAATAAAGAGAGAAGTTTGTGAGTATATCAGCGCTGTTCTGAAGAGACCGCTGCACGTAGAGCTATAAAACTTGGAGGGAAGATACCTCAGTATATAAAGTTTTGCACTTCGAAGCCCGATTTTTGATTTTTTGATTAGATTTTTTTAATTTAATCTTTTAGTCGATTTTTAGATTTCTCTTTATGTTTCGAGGCGATTTTTCCACATTAGTGAAAGAAATACGGTTTCATTCTTATAACCCAACATAGTAAATTTAGTTTTCTTTCCAATAAAGTTTATTGGGGATTCGTGCAGCGATCTTTGAATTTTTAACTAACTTTTTAATGCGATTTTTAATATATTTTTGCATTTTTCGGCTATTTTTTGACATTGATAAAAAGAAAATTGTTTCAGACTTTCAGCTTAATTTACTAAATTTTGTCTGTTACGATTTTTAATGCGATTTTCAATGCAATTTTCGAAGTAATTTTGAACGCTTTTGCCCTTTTAGAATCGCTTTTTTTTCCCCCTTTTTGTCAATATTACATTTTTTTTTTTTTTTTTTTTTTTTTTTTTAATGCCTAATGGTTATGATGGATCTGGACAACGCCGGGCGGGTCAGCTAGTTCATAATATGAATAGTTAACAAATTAACACTTTTTAATAATATACTTTTTTTAATTGCTAAAAGTTGTAAGATCAATACTTTAAAACTGTAAAAGTTTTTTTTTTTTTTTTTTTTTTTTTTTTTTTGTCATGTTTTGGTTCCATTAGAATCATTTTTAAAATAAATAAACAAATAAAAATATTCTGAAATTGTCCGATCTATGATGTAATGATGCACATTTTTATTTCTTCTCTGCACCGGAAGAAGAAAGGCAGAAAAAGAATAAACAAATTTTAAATGAAATCTTAGTTTTGCAATATTCGGTATATAATTTTAAAACTTGTAAACATCGCACATATTCAGTTTTTACACCGACGTATAGAAAAAAAAATGTACTTTTAAATGCATTTTTTAAAAGCTGTTTCTCAATTTATTTTTGAGTTATTATTGTTTTTCTTTTTCTTTTTCTTTTTTTTCTTTTTTTTTTTTTTAAATAAGGTACCCTAAGGTAATAACGCCAGGCGGGGTAATAACGCCAAGTGCTTATATTTTGCATAATTATGAAATAATCAGATAAATGACACCCATGTGCTCTGCGCAGAAGGGTTTTGAGTCATATAAATCGCAAAAAACAGCTTCAAGTTAATTTGTTTCATTTTTAGGTCTTATTGTTTTTACAAGCAACTAAAGTTAACGCTTGATCTAAAATTTGGGAGATAAGATTTTTGATCTGAAGACTATATTTTTTATCCAGAAATACTTTATTTATTACATAAATTTGTAGTGTGTTTCATGTACTTTCAAATTGTTGTAGAAGATTTTGGTTATCTTGTCGAGATAATTTGTAGTTTAGGATTTACTGCGCAATAAGTATCCCGGGGTAATAACGCCAGGGATTGACGTTATTACCCCGGTTGATTCCCAACAGTGGACGAACTATATTCGAAGGGGGTTTATATATTAATATGGGACAGCATTATCATCATTGTTGAAATGGTAAGATTAAGGGAGGGGGGTGCCCAATACTTAAAAATAATCTCTCTATTTTATTTATTATTATTATTATTTTTTTTTACTAATGTAAAAAATAATTTTTAACTCTTGTAAATAAAACTATATCAAAATGTTTTCGAGATTCATATTCGAGCATCTTCAAAATCAGGTTTCTATTAAATTTCCACTGGATTGTTCAATTGAGTTCGAAATTTTAACTGTCCGCTTTCTCAGCGTTCGGTTTTTCAAAACTTTATAAATTTAACCTTTAACTGGTGTGACAGAAATTGTAACGTATGAATGTGATGCGGTTTGTGAGACCACAAAATTGAAAGATGAATAAAAGACGGGAATAACTCATAGGATTGTGTTTTTGTACTAAACTTTTTATACAAAAGTATTATACTTAATATTCACCTATTTAGTCTCAGGTCAGTACGAAAATTACAAATGAAACAAAATTTCGGTAGTGTTTGCAGTTAAACTGAAAATTACAAGTTAAACTAAAAAATTAAAAGAAAAATAGTGTCTACGAGACCGGTAACATTAGTTAAAAATTAAAATGCGATCCATGATTAAAAATCATAGAATACTATTCCTGCGTTAAACTTTTTGTACAGAATTAATTCTAATTAAATTTAATCTATTCAAATATTTCTAACAATATTACGAGAACTCCAAACGAAAGAGAATTTCAGTTGTAACTATAGTTAAACTGGAAAATACAAGTTAAACGCTATTTTTTTTTTTGGGGGGGGGGGGGGGGGAGGGGGTACAGTGTTCAGTCAAATTGCTAACAGCAGTTAAAGGTTAATTTTGTTGCTAATATAGAGATAATGATATATAACCATATGAATTATGTATAAAATTGAATATGAGATCTTTTTGGAATAAAATTTTTTAATCAAAAATTTTATTCAATTTAGTAAAAATTTATTAAAGCATGCTCTTTAAAACGTCGACAATTTAACTGTAGGTTTGGAGAATCCGCATTAGTGTGGAGTTATGGGTTAAAAACTATTTACTAGATTACTATAATAGTGTTAACCCTTAACTGCTGTGACAAAAATTGTCGCATAACTTACTGTGAGCGGCCTGTCAGACCGCTTAATCTAACGATGAATAAAATGTTAAATTAACTTTTAGAATATTATTTTTGTATTGAATCTTATATACAGGACTATTATAAATAAAACTCAGCTATTCAAAAGTTTCTAGAGATAGTAATAGGACTCCAAATGAAACAAAATTTTCCCCGTATCTATAGTTAAACTAAAAATTGCAAGTTAAACTCTGTAACTTAAAAAACTCAGCGATATGTGAGACGCTAACAGCAGTTAAGGTTTAACAAAAATATTTATTACATATAACTCTAGTTATTATAAAACTTCACATGATTAAAATATTACATTATGAATGGTTAAAACCATGCAATGTTTCTTATAATCATATTTAAGCGGGACTTTTTAAGCAAAGAGAGACACAGGGTGTTATATTCTGTTGCAGCTCCCCCTCACTCCTTTTTCTTTCACTTTCACAAAACAATCGATATTTTCTATCGCATAGAATGCATACATGGGAATATAAATACTGATTCAAATAATCCGTGCAATGTTTCTAATAATTCTATTTAAATGGTTATTTTTAAGCAAAACGTAGCTTAGAATCTGATATTCTTTTGCCTCCAGCCCCCGCCACCACCACAGCTTTCTTTTTCTTTCAGAGTCACAAAAAAATTGTACATTTTCAATAACTTAGATTGCAATTTGTCAATTTCTAGAGCTGTAGAGTTTGTATTTTTGGAATTGGGCAATCTACTTGCCATTATTCCATCTTATTTCATAGTTTTGTTTGCATGGCGTTATTACCCATATAGGTGGGTATTAACGCCAAATAGCATTGGTCAAGAAAAAACGCCATTGCATTTTATGAATACATATCTGTTAAATTATTTTATTTTATATAGATAGTCAACGAGTTGCTGTATCAGATCCTATATTTGTTTGAAAAATACAATCTAAAACTAAGCCGTGAAAATTGGTAGAACCTTAACGTGGCGTTATTACCCCAGGGTACCTTACTTTTTGTCATCGTGGCAACAGAAGTATTTCATTTCTGGGCATTAAACATGGACTAATCAGAAAACGAATAAAATCCTGACATCACAAGATTTCAGATATCTCTATTCTCGACGGGGAGAAACAATCACTTTCCAAATGACTAAAAAAGAAAAAAAAAGCATACATTATGTAACAAATACGCAGTGAATGAAGACAACTTTATTAAAATCCAACCACCGCACACTATGACGAAGTGGTGTTAATTTGCAGGTATTGAGAAAGCGTTTTTTTACTGTTGATCAAATCGGTTTGCAAATCCGAATCGCGGCATTTTTCTTAATTTTATAAACTTTTAATTAAAAAATGTCAAATTTTATTTATTTATATATTTTTCTTTCAGATTGCTCTGTATGTGGATTTTCATTCAGTCAAATGCTGTTAACTCCCAAAGTAGTATCTGAAAGGAAGTACGGTCGACTCTCGTTAATTCGAAATCGGATAATTCGAATCTTCGCTTAATTCGAACTAAACATGAAGCCCCGAAATTTTCAGTGGCAGAATAACGTTAAACTTTTTCATTAATTCGAACTCATTTCTCTCGACATCGTTTAATTCGAACTAATGAGAATTCCGATTTTTCATTCTTCCTTTCTTTTTCAAGGATTTCAGATCATTTAAATAACTTTCTTTTTTTTATTTTTGTGAAAATTGTTCGGAACGAGTACATATATAATCCCATGCATTTGATATCCACTTTCTAAATGCCCCGTCTGTAAATCAGTGACGCTTCAAATTTTTCTTCCATTGTGCTTGTTTCTAATCTTTTAATTAGTTTATGTATTTATACATTCTAATTTAATATTAATTCATATTCTGATGATAACAGACATAATAAATTTAAAAAACACTATAACATTAATTTCTTTGTAACAGTAGTATATTAAGAATGTTCTCATTTCATACTTTCAATAATTCGAACTTCGGATAATTCGAACAAACTTCGGATAATTCGAACATTTCTTGTGGTCCCGACGAGTTTGAATAAATGAGAGCCGACTGTAATTTCAACGTTTCTCACATCTCAAATGAAAAGAGAAATATAGGTACCAACGATTTTGGGGAGTATGGCGGGATCTTGTCTTTAACCTAGAGGTCTGCACGGGCCCGGGCCTGGCCCGTGGCCCGTACCCGGCCCGGCCCGCGGGCCGGGCCGGGCCGGGCCGGCGGAATCGTTTCGAATTTTCTCACGGGCCGGGCCGGGCCGGGCCGGCAGATTTAGAATAGTTTTTTCAACGGGCCGGGCCGGGCCGACAAATAACATAAACGGGCCGGGCCGGGCCGGCAAAAAAAACTGAACGGGCCAGACGGGCCGGGCCGGGCTGATAAAAAAAAATTTTCGGGCCTGCCGGCCCGTTTTGAAGATTTAGGCAGAAACGATAAAATATGAGCTATTTTCAACGAAAATGGTTTTAACGAGAATAAGTATAAATGTGGCCAGCCACTAGTTTGACAGCATCAATATAAAATGCACAGTGTATCGGCATCGGAGAATTACATTATGTGTAACCCGTTTTAATATTTTTTTAGCTGACTCATGCCGACCCGAGATCACGCTTGCACTATTTTTCTACATATAGACTGGCCGGACCGGTACTAGACTTAATTATTGGCAGAAAACATTATTTGTAAAATTATTAACAGCGATAAAGAACTTATGTTAGCTTAGTCTTCGGGTATATACTTCTTGATGATTTTTAAATTAATTTCTCAATAATCGGAAGTTTGACACATTTTCTGATTAATTTTAAATTGTAAAAGTATAAAAGTGATAAGCCTAACTATTGAAGGGATTTGGAATCGAATAGCGTTTTTCATTTTTGGTAAATAAAATACTTGTATAACCTTGTTGAGTTATAATAGTTTCTCAAATGATTGCAGGTTTTTCTTCCTTCCCTTGCTATTGCTTCCGGAAATTCTATTCAAAACGCTAATTATCACAGTATTTTATTTGTTTGCAGTATTCTTAAATTGCTTGTATCAAAAAATGGATAACGCCATTCGATTATATAGTTTCTGAATAAAGATATCTGCTAATCTTATGCGTTTTTGAGAAAAAAAAATGAATTTAGAAATGTATCAGAAAGGAGCTTCTTTGAATTTAAGAATGAATTTAGATTTGAAATCTATAATAAAATGATATAGAAATATATTTATAAATCTTTTTTTATTAAACAGCTTCAAAATTAACCATGTTTTTAGCTTTCTTTCTTTTTTCTTTTATTCTAAGCCATATTATTTTTTTAATGAATCTTTATTCGAATGTTGAAAGCCTAAGAATCTAAGTAATCATTAATGTTGTTAATGTGTATTTGCTGTAAAATATACTGTAAAATCATTCCATAGATATGTATGCAGTATTCTTTAAAGGAATCTTAGTTATATGGTAAAAATCTGAATTTTTTAGAAATCGTAGAAATTGTAACGGGCCAAAACGGGCCGGGCCGGGCCGGGCCTGTTTTCGCTGATTTTTGTACGGGCCGGGCCGGGCCTAAAATACAAAAATTTAAACGGGCCGGGCCGGGCCCGGACCGAACTTTTGAGTTTTACAACGGGCCGGGCCGGGCCGAAATAACTTTCCTACGGGCCGGGCCGGGCCGGGCCGGGCCTGGAAATTCCGGCCCGTGCAGACCTCTACTTTAACCCCTTCGCGACGGGAGCTTTTTACGAAATTTTTAATGTTTTGTCAACGGTTTTTAAAAACAGAAATTTGTGCCTCATTAAATCGAGAAAATGCTCTGATTAAATAAGACAAATTTTACCGTAAAATTTTACTGGTGGGAATAAACAAGGATTCTTAAGCCTTTTTGCGGCACGTATACGTGTCACTCGTCCCGAAGGGGTTAAGTTAAGAAAATTATGTTGAAAATTACAAAACTTCAAAAAATATGCATATGTATTAAAGTAATATATTTTTTTTTTCGCTTAGAATATTGTTTACAAGAAGAAGAAAAGAATATATTTAGATAAAAGTTTTTGTTTTCAAAAATTGCTCGTTTTAGATTTTCAACTGTATTTTATGTTTTTCGTATTTGTTGCAAAATGCAATGATTTTTTTACACGCTTTATGTTGTAATATTTAAAGCACTGATGGTGCGAAAGTGAATTCAAGAAAAAATTGGAGTAAAAATGGAATATTTTCTGCCAAGTGCTCAACGTAGCCCATAACAACACGATTTCCTTCTGAAAACGATACATGACAGTATGAGAGTGAAAAAAGCATACATGACTTCTCATCCTATTAGACTTTATAGTGCAGTTGACAAATCTTAAGAAACTACGATAACAATTTTTAACCTATGTCGTTGAAATTCGTTGTTTTGGGAACGGCTGTTCATCGTACTCATTTTATAAAGAAATAAAGAACATTATATTGTCCACGTTCAAAAAAAAAAAAAAAAAAAACTTTTTTTTTCATTTTACGATGTAATTTTTCAAGTATCCGATGTCGCGAAATCGAATTCAAGCACCTATGCTGTGAAATAAAATTCAAGCAACAAGTGAAATAAAAATAGATATTTCTTTTGTCACGTACACCAAAAAGCCAATAGCAACGCGACTTTCCCAGACATACGAAATTTTACACCAATCTTAAAGACAGCTTGTAAATTTTACAGCACTCTTTTACAGCGTCGTACTGAAAGAAAGTACTATTAAATGTTCTCCTTTTTTTTGGTAGTTTTTTTTTCTTTCTTTTTGCAGTTTTTAGCGCCATTTGTTCAATATTGGCAATTCAAGTACTTTATTTCTGTAGAAAGTAAAATAGCTGAAAAATAGTAATTATATCTTTTTATTGCCATTTTCCCATAACCACTGAAAAAAAAAAAGAGAGAGAGAGAGAGATAACAGTATGAAAATTTTACAGAAAATGTGCTGGCAGCCGGGTTGGCAGTACCTTTTGTTGTAAAATGCAATGAAAGCGAATTCTTTCTGTAAAGTGCTCAATGCAGCCAATAACAACACGATTTTCCCTCATTATTAAAAATTTTCTTTAAATGATAGGTTGTCTTCGGTGTAATTTGATCAGAAACATTCCGTTTTTTAGACAAATGGAATCTCTCCGTATATCTGTTGTCACTTTAAGATTTTAGAGTTTCAAATACAGAATTATTACTGTAAAAATCTATCATTCAATGAGATTTCTGAATTTTTTATCTCCACGCATGCTTTTTAAGCGCTTCAAAATACTGTTGCAAAAAACGGAGACTACAAAGAAGGAACGCTTGTCAAAAAACGAAAACATTCCCGCAACTCTGCTGCAAGGCCTTTTTCTGTAAACTGACGGAATTGTTTTTACAGTGCAAACATTAGAAATTTTACGGCCCTCTTAAAGACAGCAGCTTGTAAATTTTACAGCAATTGTGTTGGTAGCTGCGGTGGTGGCATCTTTTGTTGTAAAATATGGAATTTTTTTTTTTCACAGGTTCTTTTTCTGCGTACTGACTGGTTAACCATATGCCCTCTTTGCTCAGCCCTCATTTGATTGAAATGAAAAAAATAAGTGCAAAATAAGACTGGAAACGAAAATTACTATTCAAACATCAATTATTACTTAATATGATAAACTATAAATTAAAATATCACCAGCTTACAAAGATAAATAAGTACACGGAAAATATAAGTTTTCATTTTCGAAGCTACTCACATTCTCATTAGTTGGCGAATGGGATCCTAGACATACGGAAATAGACAGATCTTCGTATATCAAAAACAGATACAGCGGGTAAAAAAACCCTTTTATAATAAAAAAAAACATGCAGAATCAGGTTGAGTATTAAATTCAAAAACAAATATTGGTTATTATCTGTAACAAACTATGGCTAAATATAGAGCAATTGGATATGTTCTATAGATACCTCATGGCACAAATTGGTATTCGAAGAATGGAGCAATTTGAAACTCCTCACGTGACTTAACAATTATCTTTTATTCTAAAAAATATATATATAATAAAGCGGAGAAAATCGAAAAATGTTTTCAATAAAAGAAAGAACATGCAGTACAGCTCATAAGTATCATAATATTCATTAAATTTTGATAATTGGTTGACTAGTAACATTATACAGTTAAATACGAACGAACATTGTCTTGATACCATAAATAGATTTTGAAAGAACATATCGTTTCGTTGAAAATTCTCCCAACTTTCGACTCTATTCAAGCTTTTGTATTTTGTTGAAAACAAATATTAAAGGAAAAATAATAGTATAATATATTTTCAATAAAATAAAGAAGATACAGAATAGTTTACAAATATCAGAATGCTGATCCAGTTTTGATTATTGGTTGATCATTAAATATAAAGCGTACACTGTTTTTTCTTGTCTAAAAAAAGTTTGGAGAATGTAATTTCTCTTCTGAAGCCCCCCCCCCCCCAACCACCCGCTAAATAAATTTATGCTGTTCGGAAACGGATAATACAAGTACAAAAAAATCATTTAGCTAAGTACCTTCATATATAGTATAAATCTACAAATGATTATACCAATTAAATTTTGATTATTGATTAACTAGTAACACACTGTCTTGATATCATAAATAGATTTTGAAAGAACACATCGTTTCGTTGAAAATTCTCCCAACTTTTGACTCTACTCAAGCTTTTTATTATTCTGTTGAAAACAAATATTAAAAGAAAAATAATAGTATAATTCTTTCAATAAAATAAAGAACATACAGCATAGTTTACGAATATCAGAATACTGATCATATTTTGATTTTTGACCTATCATTAAATATAAAACGAACACTGTCTTTTCCTGTCAAAAAGAAGCTTAAAATGTAATTTCTCTTCTGAACCCCCCCCCCCCCTCCGGCTAAATAAATTTATGTTGTTCTAAAACGGAACAAAAAATCCTTTGCCTAAGTACTTTCATTAAAATAAAGAAAATACATATGCGGTATAAATCTACAAATCATTATACCAATAAAATTTTGATTATTGATTGATTTTTAACTTTTTATAGTTAAATACAGAAACAGCACTACCTTAAGGTCACAAATAGATATTATAAGAATGTAACATACCTTTTCTCTTCCGAAATTTCATTCCCACTCAACTATATTCTTTTGCACAAAATTGATATAAAGAGGGGGAAAATAGTACATATCCCAGGTCACCAATTTATTATTACTGTTATTATTATTTTGCCTAATAATAATTTTAAATAATTATTATCTAACTTAAAAATCTCATCCCCACTCAACTACAGTCGTTCTCGTTAATTTGAAATCGGATAAATCAAATTTTCGCTTAATTCGAACTTAACAGGAAGTCCCGAAATTTTCAATGGCAGAATATCGTTAAAAATTTTTCATTTATTGGAACTTATTTTCTCTTGACTTCGTTTAGTTCGAACTAATAAGAATTCTGATTTTACATTTTTCCTTACTTTCTCACGAATTCATATCTTTGAAATAATGTTATCTCTTTCATTTTTATCAGAATTGTTCTGAATTAGTATACAGTCGACTCTCGTTAATTCGAACTCGTCGGGACCGCAATAAATGTTCGAATTATTCGAAGTTCGAATTGTGGAAAGCATGCAATGAAAACATTCTCAATATGGTACTACTACAAAGAAATTAATGTTATAGTGTTTCTTAAATTTATTTCGTCTGTTATCATTAGAATATGACTTAATATTAAATTAGAAAGTATAAATACATAAACTAATTAAAATATTAGAAACAAGCACAATGGAAGAGAAATTTAAAGCGTCACTGATGGACAGACGGGGTACTAAGAAAGTGGATATCAAATGCATTGGATTATATGTATACTCGTTCGGAACAATTTTCACAAAAATTAAAGTAAGAAAGTCATTCAAATGGTCTGAAATCCGTGCGAAAGAAAAGAAAAATTAAAAATCGGAATTCTCGTTAGTTCGAATTAAACGAAGTCAAGAGAAAATGAGTTCGAATTAATGAAAATTTTTTAACGTTATTCTGCCATTGAAAGTTTTGGGACTTCATGGTTAGTTCGAATTAAGCGAAGATTCGAATTATCCGATTTCGAATTAACGAGAGTCGACTGTACATATAATCCCATGTGGTTTGGCACCCGCTTTTTTAGAGCCCCGTATGTCTATCAATGAAACTTTCACCCATTTTTTCATTGTGCTTGTTCCTAATCTGTTAATTAGTTTATGTGTTTATATCTTTTAATTTAATATTAAGTCATATTCTAATGATAACGGCTGAAATAAATTTAAAAAAAACTATAACAATTATAATATTAATTTCTTTGTAAAGTACTCCTTTAAACATGTTTTTCTCTCACATTCTCCATAATTCGAATTCTGGATAGCTCGAACAATTCTTGTGATCCCAATAAGTTCGAAAAAACGAGGGTCGACTGTATTTATTTTTTTTTTTTTTGCACAAAATTAATATAAAAAGGGGGAAAATAGCAACATATCCTAAGACAACTATTTATTATTACTGTTATTAATATTTTGTTTAACAATAACTTTAAACAATTATTATCTACCTTGATGATTAGTAGAAATCTAACACGAAGATTATTGTTTCGAAGTAGTGTTAAGTAAAATAATAACAATAATAATAATAATAATAATAATAATAACAATAATAATCGCCAGCGACAACCCTGATATTTTTACTAAAATAAAGAGCATGCAGCGAAGTTCGCAAGCGTCCAGAATATTGATCAAATTTTGATTATAGGTTGATCAATAACATCCCACGTTTGAATATAAAACAAACACTACAATTATAATCTACCTTGACGATTAATAAAAATCTACCATGAAGATTATTTTTTTTTAAATAGTGGTAAGCAAAATAATAATAATAATAATAACAATAATAATCGCAAGTGGCAACCCTATTTATACTAAAATAAAAAGCACGCTGCGAAGTTCGCAAGCATCACTGAATATTGATCAAATTTTGATTATAGGTTGATCAGTAACATCCCACGTTTGAATATAAAACAAACACTACCTTATCCCTGTCAAACAGATGCTCGAATCTTGTAACTTCTTCTCCGAAACTGCTCCCACCACACACACCACACCACCTTACCATATCCCAGAACGATTATCTGAATCGAGTCAGTTCCGAAAGATCTGGAACTTCGTGTAGAAGGAACACAGAGAGCGAAGGTTTTTCTCCGGCGCAGGAAGCTAAGATAGTTCGTTCAACATTTCAGTGATTCAGTTGAAAAAACAATGTATACGAATGCACGACAAATAAGCATTTTTTTTTCTAATTTGCTGAAAAAACACACAAAAGTATTTTGATAAATTAGAATTTATTGTTATTACATGTGTTAGAATTATATGAGAAAAAATAGAAGAAAATTACGAGATGTTAAATACAAAAATGCTACTAAATCGATTTACGTCATTTCCGTTTTCGAGAGGTTTCCATCTAATTAGGTATAACGCTATATTTGCGAGGGGGACCATGAATTCTTTCATTTGCGTTAGGATTTTGTTACAAACCTGTTCTATTTTCACATATTCTGGTGCATCTTCTTTATATGTACATATTTTAATCTTCAGCTTGTATAGCTATTTCCATGCGTACTTATGGTAAAAGCCACATATATGCAAATTGCTACGATTTTTGATTACCAGTATTTTAGAACGGAAAATTTTGCTTATTTTATCAGAGATATCTCATTAAAGCTGTTCTCAACTGCTCTGCTCAAGAAACGCAAAACGTTTTGACACATTTACAAATTCCCTTTTTTTAAACGGAAAGATACGAAATTGGAAAGCCTGACTATGGAAGCGATTTGGAAACGAAATGAATTTTTCATTTTTTAATCAATAAGTTACCTATTTCGTTAGAAGTGATTTCGATCCCGTGAGAAACACGTTTTTCACACTAGTTTGAGTGGTTATTCTTCTTTAGCGCGGAAATTCAGTTCAAACGCCCATTTTGGCACTATGAAAAGTCTATTGTGTTTGCGAAAAAAAGGGGAAATTAGTGAGATTAGATAGTTTCTGAACACCTGCTAGTTTCATGTATTTCCGAAAATAAGTAAATTAAAACTTATGTCATAAAATTTCTCTTTTTGATTTAAGAACACCTTATTAAATAAGATAAAGAAAACTTTTTGAATTGAAACTGCGAAGGAATTTCACACAAGTTAGTAGTGTCAAAAATTTTAGCTCAACGACAAATTATACTTTTCAGCTAAAAAACCCATTAACTTCTAAAGTACTCCAACGATTTCGATTTTTTAAAAAATTTCGGTAGTAGGGTATAAATATAAGATTATATGTAGCAGACAGTTTAAAAAATTTTAATTAGTTTCAGAAAAAAAAAAAAAAATCTGGAAAATGAAAAATTTCTATTGCTTTAAAATAAAAAAAACTTAGTCGCAGAAAAAACTGTCTGCCAAATATCTTGAACATATTTCAGTGAATCGATTCCAATCAAAATCGGTGGTGCAGTTTCCGAGAAAACGGGTCAAAAATTTCCCATATTTCCCATAGGATTGCACACAGTCTTGTCTTTGTCTTCCCTTAACACATTGAGTGCCGCGTCAATCACCGGTGACTGACGCTGAACTTTCCTTTTAGGCCGCGCCACAGTATTTTGTACAGTCATTCACCGGTAATTATCGCGGCCTAAACAGAAAGTTCAGTGTCAGTCAGCATGGCATTCAACGTATAAGCGGACTTTCAAAATGAAATGTTAGTCAGTTTACGGTTTTCACGATTCCTTTTCTTTTTTATATTAGATATATTCTTAAATGTTAATTTTAATGATATCGTTAATAATTTTAGTGTTTTAGATATAGTAACCTTGGTGTAGGCGAGCTGATATTATTTTTATGCACATTCGTATTATAAGCAACTGATTTTTTAAATAGCAGTGGCGCAGCTAAGGGGGTGGTTTTGGGGTTAAAACCCCTTCCAGAGCTAAGAAAGAGCGCTATAATTTCCGCTTATATGAATCAAAACCAAACTTAATATTTAAATGCTTTGGTGCATTTTGGAATCCCCGCTTTATTGAATCAGATTTCATTTAACAGAGTTATTCAATAAACGGCAAAAATTCTACTTAAAATTGTAAAACTGCATATTACATGGATTAGTTAATTAAAAATTGGTTATTTGAACTAAATCACTTTTCTGAGAAGCATTATGTTAAAAAAATGATGATTTCCTGCCACACAGATGTTCTTTGATTCTAATTAGTACCGATTCTATTACCCGGCGATTCAAATAACCGGCAATCACTTTCATCAGACCCCCCCCCCCCCCTCCCTAGAACCGAATTCTGTTTGCGTCACTCTTAAATAGTAGTAACAATTAAAGCTCATTTTATACGTCATTTTAATGCCATTCTACTGACACATATATTTAATTGATGCTCCCAATAAAAGTTGTTCCATTCGTGAATACCAAGAAATAATTCAAGACATAACAAAAATGCCAAGTATAATCCTGCTTAAATAATTCTTATTTAAATTTTTAGGGAATTACACATTGGATATTTTCAACGCATCTTTATTAATGCATAATATTACTGTCTATTTTTAGGAATATGTAAAAATAGCAATCCCCAATAGAATTAAAAAAAAAAAAAAAAAAACCGCGTAACTCACATATAAACAATCCTGGATAAGTATATTAGCGTATAATATAAACATCCCTACCTTCTATGGACTGATACACCTGTTTCACAAAATGTTAAGGCTAAATGTAAAAGGCTAAATGAAAGGAGATCTTTATATGTGGGTGAATTTCACATGAACTGCCAGTTTGATGTCCTGATGTTTAAATTTAAATTTCAAATTAATAAATTTATTTTTTGATATTCTAAAATCAGGTAGTAGCACATCTTTTTGTGCTTAATTCAATGCATTCTTTAGATTTTTTCAGAGTTGTGAAATAGTGATCTTTTTTTTGTACTTTAGTTAGCAAGTAATAGGAATTTACTTGTCCAGAATAAAAAACTCGCAAAATTTCAATCTTTTTTTAAGCTTCCAAATATTTTAAAATTTTTATATATGGATTAAAAGTAAAATATCCTGTGTTAATTAAACAAATAGATAGTTTATATATTTAAAATTAGTATCTAAGAGTTAAAAATTTAAATGTATTTTGTGTCCGCATATACAGAACATGAGTGTTACTTAAGGGAAGTTAATATTATTTGTTTTCAAAATATTTGTATATTGCAGTTGGCAACGGTAGTGAGAAAACAATGTTGTTTCTTCTTTACAGTGCGCTTATTTAGAACGCGATAATTTTGTTCTATAATTGCTATTTATCAGAATGTTCATTTCAACATGGTGAGTATTTTTATTTTTTTACAGGAGTGTTACCCATTTATTTATTATTATTTTTTAACGTATAAAAATGTTAAGTTAAGGAATGCTGTATTTTTTGTTCAGGAATCAATAGACCCAACTAAAATTTCAATAAAACAGTTAGAATTTATTTTAGTGAAGAATTTCTTAATAAATGTCATGAGTGTTACCGTACATGAGTGTTACCTTACATGAGTGTTACTTGAAAGATGTAACACTCATGAGAAAAGAAGTTAAGTAATTCTAAAACTCTAAATCATGTGTAAGATTTAAGTTATGATTATAATAGATTCATGATTCAGGGATATATTTTGTCATATTATATATATTTATAATTATTTAAAAGTTGTAACAGGATTTTCATGTCTGCACACGTGTTTTGTAAGTGCTATTTAAGATTCAAATTTTAATTCTTAATAAATAATTTTCAAAGGACTATCTATTTTACACAAATCATAGTTAAAACTTTTAAAAATCTTTTTTTATATATATTGTTACAAAAAAGCTGTTTGCTGCAAGATGAGTCTTATCGCTTGTCATGAGTGTTACCACTTTTCATGAACGTTACTGTAACTAAAAATCAGAATTTTATTAATGCATCTGTTACTTCACTTAAATTAATTGTTTTGTCTATTAGAACTTTCTAATTCTTTATTATAACTGCAATGAAAATAATTAATTTTTAATTAAATTTGTTTTTAATCAGAAGTTATACCCTTTATTTAAGAAGCAAAGTAACACTCATGGCATAAACAACTATTAAAATGCTTTAAATTTATGAAATAAATAAATACTAATACATTTTTGATTTATTAATACGTATGTAAGAACCTTAAGCAATTTTTTAATTAATTATTGATACAAAAAAAAAATCAGAATGTTTTATAGAAGTCACACTTATGAGAAATATAGTGACTGGGCAAGACATTTCTTGAAATTTCTGAAATATAAATAAAAAAACTTGCAAATAATCTACTGCTTAGAATGTTGTAAACTATAAGCAACTCATACCTGAGTAAATTTTTATATTTAAACCAAATTATTTTTTCAAATTTTGTTTCACCTAATACGGCAATACATTTGAAAACCACCCATGTAATAAATTAATTTGAATGTGTGATTAGAAAATTGACCTAAAAGATTCTTGATTGGTTTCAATTTCATTTACTATTTAATTTTACAACAAAATGCATGAAATTAAGATGTATCGATTAAGGACAAAGATATTAAAACAGTGAAAATTTCAATATCATTTGCTTTTAAGATGACTGCTGTAGACTTTGATCAACCCTCATTAGTTTTTCAATAAATATCAACCTAATAAAATCTTGTATGTAACATACGTGTTTAACAACTTGCTTCGTGGCATAGTTGTACACTATTTCAGATGTATGATCAACTTTCAACTCACAGCTAATTGACTAACTACTGGTAAAATTTGATTTTGTACACTTAGAACATAAAAACGCGTTAACTATACAGTATAGATGAATAATATGCTAATAATGTGCTATACACAGTTTTATTTTGCAGAAAAATAATTTTTAAAAATGTGGACATCATGGACACACGAAAAAAGCTCTAGAAACCGAAAATAATCATAGTTGATCAATTACTGGTGCAGTCACCTTATATTAAAAATAAATTAAAAATAATTTTTCATAAAGTTCGATTCGTTAAGATTAAGTAAAAGTTGAAAACCCCTAATTTAATTTCATGTTAATAATTTAAAGTGCATTAAAAATTATTTTGAAAACTTCTAGATATACTCCCAAAACATCTGTGTAAAAAAACTTTCTTATTATTTTTTTTTTAATGTTATAAACCTTTGCAAAAATAATGGCACAATAAAGAAATACGCAATTCATTAACCGCAAGCCTCTTAAAAATTATATATATATATTTTTTAATAAATTATTAAATATATTAGGAAATATTACCGTAACCAAATCCCATTGTATAAACATCTTTAAAAATTTACAAGCTAAATTCAAATTTTGAAATTACTGTATTTAATCATACAATTTATGTCTCCGCATATTTTTCTCATCCCTATTTTTGACGAAATATTTCATTTGGAAAAAAGAAAAGAATATCACAATCTTTCCATGAAGAAATGCATGGTATAATGCCAGGTAATGTAATAAGAATTCATAATTAATCATCTAAATGCTTGTATATTGACAATTTTAATTTAAGAATTCTTTTTTAAAGTTCTTTGCATCTAAAAGAGTAAATGCAGTTCTTTGTGTTCCATATTTTTTTTCTAATCATTTGTTTTAAAAGTGCAAAGATTTTTAGGATCATTGAAGCTCCTAAATCATCAGGCATATGAAGAATTAGGGTTTTCTTTAAAATACTAAAAATAATAAATAGTCTAATTTAATTTTCTTAGATTATTCATAACAGCTTTATTTCAGATTTTAACTTTACAATAGCTTATTTTTCTAAGAGAGATAGGAGCAGTGTTTCTGAAAATTAAATCGATGTAGATAAAGCACTTATTCTATACTGATGCAATTAAAAAGAATCACTAAGCAAAGTAGATGAAAATATGAGAGCATTTTATGATTTTACAGGAATTGTTATCTGTCTCAAGGATAATAATTCTTTTAGTTATCATAAGTTTCTCTTATAGATAAATAGTCATAAATACTTAAAAAATAACTCGCTTATCCCCTACCCAATTCTGATTTGTAATTAATACGCAATCGTAAAAAAAAAAAAAAAAAAAAAAAAAAAAA
Organism: Maratus speculifer; assembly: GCA_964019185.1. Classification (NCBI taxonomy): domain Eukaryota; kingdom Metazoa; phylum Arthropoda; class Arachnida; order Araneae; family Salticidae; genus Maratus; species Maratus speculifer. The sequence goes on from OZ025294.1 coordinate 283,379,753, forward strand.
AAAAGAATGAAGAAAAAAACGAGTAAATGCGATAAACGTTATGGATTTTTTTAGATTCCCATTTCACATTTAAGCTTTTTCTTCTTTCTTCTTCATACAAATATAAATTGATTTTTCATACACAATAGACGCTATGTAAAATTCGATACTTTAATTCTATACTTTATCGTAAAGCTATAAATTAAACTGCAGTGACTTAATCAGAATAATTTCGTACTTATATTTCGCCGCACACAGCTTTTTTTTTTTTTTTTTTTTTTTTTTTTTTTTTTTTTTTTTTTTTTATGAATGTGGTTATTCTTTATCATATAATGTATAGAAATAAACGAAAAATACGGTTAAATTTATATCACTAAAATTGATACTATGCCTATTAAACACGAAACTGCTATTTAAATTTACTTCGACATACAAAAGCAAAATATGTTAAAATTATTTCAGTTTTCATTTTCGAATTAGTTTTATTACTAAGTTAGTTCATGATTCTGATATCAGTAAATAAAACTGATTAAAAAGATATTAAGACAATGTATTAAAATATTTCTAAGAAGAATGATATTTAAAAAAATGCATCGAAAAAAAAAAATGCTTAAAAATGAGTAACTTGGTGTATTCATATCGAATTGAGTATGTTTGGACCAAAAATGAACACACAATGCTTTATAAATTTTGAAACATCAGATGTTATCAAACCTAAACAAAACTATAATTTTGTACCCTGTAATAATTTAATTCCTTTGTTATGGTATAAACGCATGTTTGCTGATGCAAATACTAAATTATGCACATTATTTTTAAATTATTTAAAAGTGCTTGTAAATAATATTCTTGTCATAAAAATTTTCGATTTGGGTATCTTTCTAAACATTTTCCGATTTTTCTTAATGAATAATCAATTAAACGTTTCTTATTAATAATTTTGAACGATAAATAAATGTTAGTACATTTGTACTTTAATTTGTAGATTCAGGGGGGGGGGCAGTACATAATGATTCAAATTTGAACACAACCGTGCACTGAGAGAAAAATATTACTTCTGCAACTAGAATGAATAATTAGTCATTTTCTGAATCCCTAAACCAGAATTATAGATTTCCGAACTATGCGAATTGGGTAAACATCTAAGCTTGATAAATGAAATTATCTAGAATTTTTAATATCTTGTTTTCTAGTTGACAAAACTATATTGAATTGTTCCAGTAACGAGAAATTATCGCTTGATCTCTGGGATGGTTTCATAATCTAGAATTATAGTTATTAAAACTAACCTCTTGTGATCACATCGATTTGCAGGAATTTTTAAATAAATTTGTCAACGAGAATAGAGGGAAACAATTTTGAATTTTAGTAAGATACTCTAAAACTCTCTAGCAAAGGGAACTAGAATTTATAAGGATGACATGGAACTATTTTTTCTAGAGCCACAACATACATTCTAGATGACAGAAAACAATACTTTTTTCTCAGTGTATAGTCAGAATTGAGTACATCTGCTTCTCAATTTGATTATATTTGGATCGGAGCTATTTTGAATATGTGATACATTTAAAAATGAGTACTTTTTACTCAATTTAAGTACTCCCCCCCCGGTGTATTATTATATTTAGTGTTCAAGTTATTATCCTTATTATCCCCCCCCACACACACACCCTATTTTTTGTGCGTGTATGCATGGAATAAGTTCAGTTACAGTTTTCGCTTTATTCGTGAATTTTTGATAAATGTTTGTTCAATGCATTCAAAAAAGATTAGCTATATATGAAAATAAAATATTCACAGGATATTGAGTAAAATCATTAAGTAATGCATAAATATTTTGCTTATAAAGGTAATTACAATTTTTATTTTTAAGTGAGAAATGTAAAACAGAAAAAAAAAATATTTAAGTTACAAAATGATTATTTTGATGATATTTAAATGATGTCGGTTGCTGACATAGGGAAAGCTTATTCATAAATTAGAAGAGAAAACGTGCAACAAAATAATACCACTATAAAATGTGAGATAAATAACTACAGAATAATACTAAGATACCGATTTCTTTAATGTTAATACTTGTGAATGGAATTATATGCGTAGCAAACAGAGATGATTGATGAAAAACGTTTATAGTTTCGTGAAAATAAAATAATAAAAAAGAACGAAGAATTTATAGAGAGGATAATTTGTCAAAGAGAATTCTAAACATATTGCAAAAAGTAAATAAAAATGCCATAACGAAATCCATAAAAAATAATATTAGATGAAATTCGATAATTATCTAGAAAAAAAAATTGCATCCATTTAGAAATGGGTAAAAACAGAGAGAAGGAGAGATACAAGTCAAATGACTTTTAAAACGTTTAGTTTTGAGAATAATGAAATTGAAATAATAAAGATGAAAAATAATAAACAGATAAAACATCGCAATATTTTTTTTCTTTTTTTTTTTTGAGAAAATATGAGAATAAATGGATAAGAGAGGCGGGAAAAACGAGTCAAATTACAATTATAATATAGAGTTATGAAAATTTTCAATCAAATAATATCAGTTATTACAATGTAATTTTGAGGAAATAAGTTTATAAGATACCGAAAAAATGTTAAACCCATTTAATTTAAACTGTAAGAGACATCTTCTATAATGATAACATTTTATTGCCTAAACGATATCACGAAGATAAGTATTATTTCACGGTTAATGAGAGTTGGCGGCACGAAAAGAAAAACAGGAAAAGAAGAAGAAAAGCAGAGAGTGAAGGTGAAAACACGCCAACAGACATTGGACATCGTTTCACACTTTGAAGCTGTTACACCCTTTTCTATAAGCGAGAGAGCCACCGTAAAAGAAGCGGAAACTTCTCCAAAACTTTTCCCACACCGTATCCCTCCTTCATCCATTTTCAGCAAAAGTTGCTCGCCGCAGCCGAGAAAGGAGTATGGAGAGACAAGTATAGAGAAAGATAAATCCCAAATCCTTCCCTTCAAACATCCCGCGCAACACAGAAGCCGACAGCAAGGCTTGCATCTCACCGTGTGACCAAAAAACAAACCCTTTATCACCTTCTTAATCCTCCACAACAAGCCGGTCATAAAACAACAACAAAAAAAAAAAAAACACATGCCAACAAAAACCCCAGCAAGCCGAAGAGAAGGAACGGAAACAAACACGCTAAAAAATCTCACCTGTGATGCGCTCCTCCGCGCAAGAAGGCGTGGTCTTTGGGTGGCAAGGGGGATTGAAAGTAGTGTGGCGCTGCTCCGAGAGACCACGTGGCTTTTGTTGTCTCTCTCCTCAGCAGTCGCCAAAGGAGCGAGCGAAAGAGCAGCATACTCCGCGCGTGTTTCCAATGTCTTAGTTGGTATCTGGACCGCGTGCTTCTCTTTTGTCATAAACTGTGTGGCTCTTTTGATGAGTCTTTTCTCTTCTTCATTATCTATCTGATTGTGAACTTGTTATTATTCAATGTTCCAGTGTTGGTTGTTAGTAGAAGCGTAGGACTTTTTTGTGGCAATCCGACGCCCACGGTGAGTGGATACTTTTTATTTTTTTAATTACTTTTTAATTAGCCTCGTTGGAGATGGAGCATCTTTAATGAGAAAGACGGGGACTACATAGACACTCTCTTCACTTACGAGTACCAATTGTTAATCACATACACATACGAAGTTGATTTAAATAAATATCATTAATAAAGCGTTTTAAATTTAAACTCTTATCAATTATTCGAAACAGGATATCAACTAATGAGATGTAAAGCATAGGGACGAACATCCTTAATCAAATAGACGAGCATGACTTCTATGGGCTTACGACTTTATTGACGTCAGATGTTATCTAACTAAGATTAAGCATACATTTAAGTATTTTTAAGTTTAAACTCGTATTTATTATTCGAAACAGAAGATTTAATTAATGTGATGCAAAGTAAAATGACGAACATCAACAATAATGAGACTTCTAACACTCCTTCTTTCGTTGTGCTGTCAAAAGCGCTTAAAATAAGAGCCTTGGAAAATATTTTAAAAGAAAAACAGAAATTTAGAATCTTAATAACATTCAGGATCTTAAATCTTATAGACCAGTAATTACAATAGTTTAATTTCACTGTTGATGAAGAATCTTTAATCAGATAGACGAGCATGACCTCTATGGTCCTACGATTTTATGACCGTCAGATTTTATCTAACTAAGATAAAGCATAAATTTAAATATTTTTAAATAACTATAGCTTAATAATTTATATCTAATTTAGCTCTCATTATTAACTGGAAAAATAAGATTTATAACAATTCCATGTTGACTATAGAATTCATTTAGGAAGAAAGGGGAAGAAATGTGCTGCCACCTAAACTCCTGAATACATTTGTGCTTTTATACCTTATGGACTAATTACATTCGTTTAGACTTTTCTTAAAGGAGAATCTTTAATAATAAATACGTACTCAGATGGAATTAGCGACTTTAAAAGCCAAATTTGATCCGATTATTATTACACATAAACGTATAAAAAGATATATATATATATAAAGAGTTTGACTTATTTTACAATTATTATTATCATAATAAGTACTTAACGACAATAATAACTTTAGAAGAGAGCACAATGCATCTTAATAATAATAATTTTATCTAACTCCCGCTCGAACAAAAACAACTGTTTTTAAAGCTTAACAAATAGTTTTTGTATTTAAAATTAAGGATATTCTTCAATTATAGTAATAAAGTAACCCAGTTCCTTTTTTTTCTTTCCCATTCTGAATTCATAACACGGATTCCCCTTTTTTATATGCAGATACGCGACGAAAAACTAAAATTAAAGCGAAACGTCAAAAGTGAGATCTATGGTTGAGAAACCATGTATAAGAGACAGACACTCCTTCGTGAAAACAAAGGAAAGTAAAGGAGAGGATGTCAATTTAACATACTATACCGAAATTGCAGCCAACGAACTTCAAAACTTTGTTTTTTTATATTAATGATAGTTAAAAATAAGTTTTATGATTACTTGGGAATACCGCCATTTTCTTGGCAATATAATTTTTAAAATAAATAATATGAACTTTAAATTGTTCAATTTAACATACCATACTGAAATTGCAGCCAACGAAATTTTTGTTTTTTTTTATATTAATGATAGTTAAAAATAAGTTTTATGATTATTTGGAAATGTCGCCATTTTTTTTTTTTTTTTTTTTTTTTTTTGGCAAAAAATATATTTTTTTAAACTATATAATATGAACTTTAAATTGTTCAGTAAAGGAGAGGATGTCAATTTAACATACCATACTGAGATTGCAGCCAACGAACTTCAAAACTTTCTTTGTTTTTTGATATTAATGATAGTTAAAAATAAATTTTATGGTTATTTGAAAATGCCGCCATTTTCTTGGCAAAATATAGATATTTCTTAAATATATAATATTAACTGTAAATTATTCAGTTTAACTTAAAAGGCGATTAAAATAATCAAATAGAGATGTTAATATTTAACTTTATTTAAAATATCTCAGTACACTGAAAAAAAAAAGAGATACTTAAAAATGAGTAAATGGAAGTACTCATATTGAAAAGAGTATGTTTTATTCAAAAATGATCACATTGCTTTTTCAATTTTGAAACATCATATGTTATCAAATCTTAACAAACGATAATTTTGTACCCTATATTGGTTTATTTCATTCATGCCGGAATATTAGATGCTTATTAACACAAATATTAAATTATACACAGTATCTTAAAATAATTAAAAAATGCTTGCAGATAGTGCTCTTAGCATAAAAAAAAATATTAGATTTGGGTATTTTGATAACACTTTTGCTATTTTTCTTCATAAATAATCAATCAAACGTTTATTGTTAATAATTTTGAAAAGGAAATAAATGCCAGTATATTTTTACTTTAATTTGTAAGTTCAGGGGGTAGTTCATAGCGATTTATATTTGAACACAACCATGGAATCAGAACTGAGTAAAATGTGTTTCTCAGTTTTGAGTAGATTTGGATCGGAGCTATTTTGAATATGTCAAGTATTTAAAATTGAGTACTTTTCCCCCAATTTTGAGAATCCACTTTTTTTAGTGTACTTTCAAGGCTTAATCAGACTCTTCCTCAGAAAATATTTTTATAACTAATTTTTGTTCATTTATATAAATACATTTACAAAAACTTTATACAAATAAATTATTTATACAAATAAACATTTGTATAAATAAACAAAAATTAGTAATAAAAATATTCTCTAAAGAAGAGCTTGATTAAGGTTTGAAAGTACTAAGATATTTTAAATAAAATTAAATATCAATATCTATATTTGATTATTTTAATTGCCTTTTAAGTAAAACTGATCATTTTAAAGTTCATATTATATATTTTATGTTAAAAATAAGGCAAAAATTGCATACAGTCATATGTTTTTATTTTATATATTTTTTTAACTGTAAAAAAAAAAAAAAAAAAAAAAAAAAATATATATATATATATATATATATATATATATATATATATATATATATATATATATATATATATATATATCACGAGATACAAAGCTGTAAACGATTTTGATGTATTATTCCGATTGTTATAGCAATTTTACTGCTGCTGCTGCTGCTGCTGCTACTACTACTACTACTAATAATAATAGTAATAAAAACGGATGCTTTCGAGAACAATTTAAGGCAAAAAAGTTTAACAATGATTCGAAAAATGAAAGCAAGAGCTTATTCTGAAATGCGGTTTTCAAAACTTCTAGTTTTTAAAATTAAATATATTTAAAAATCATTTATTTGATTATTTAGAGGTTTCGACCTTTTTATTAATTGTGAAATGAATAAATAATGAAAGTCTGAAGTTCCTATGATTTTAATGTGTGATTTTCGATAATTATACAATATTTGCTACAAAAAAATTAAGTGATTAGAGGCATGCTTGAGCAAGTTGAAACAAAAGAGCTCAATTAAGATTAGAAAAATGAAATACAAGTTTACTTTAAAACACGATTTTCAACAATTTTTGTTTTTAATCTCGAAGTAATTCAGAAAAAGAAAAAAAAAGCGGCTATTTTCCTATTTAAGCATTTTTTACAAAAACTATTAATTTAGCCCCTTCTTTTTCAACATCGTGCATTGAAGCAAGAAAAGAATTTTATGTAACCCATGTAGTTTTTACAAGAAATCTGCAGTTACAATAAAGGACTAAAAACACATTTCAGCAAATTGGAGAAAAAAAAATGCTTTTAAATTTGATGACATTTAGAAAAAAATTTTGATATTTAATTCTATGTGTTGACATTTTTGCATCAAAATGCTATTTAAACAAGTTATATTTAAAATGTATAGTACATAAGATTAGAAAGAATTTCAATGCAATTCAGTAGTTATTATAAGAAATCTACTATCAAAATTAAGGGATGGAGCTAATTGAGGTTGAAAATAGCTTATGTCATACTGAAAATAATCATGTAAACACTTATAAAGTTATTTATTTACTTTTTTCCAATGTTATGGAAAAACTAACTTCGTAATTACTTATTTATGTTTTCTCAAAAATTAAAAGAAAATCGTTAAAGATAGATAACAAGTTAATTTTAAAATATTCCGTTTGTAACTTTAATACTATCAAAAGAGATAATAATTTTAAGATTTTTATGGTTAATTTAATATTTTGCATTTTTGTAATTAAAAGCTAATTAAACAATTTGTTTGAAATACATAGAATATTAAAGTAGGTAGAATTTCAATATGATTATTAAAAAAATAATAACTTTATGATTATTTTTAGAATTCTACGAAAAAAAAAAAATAATAAATCCTTATAGTAATTCTTTATTGTGCAAAATCAATTTAATTGTGCATCTAAAAATAAACTTTGTGATAATTTATTTATGCTTTTTGAAAAATTAAAAGAAAAACTTCAAAAACAGTAGCAATAAAGAAATCTTAAACATTTTGTTCATAACTTTAATGCTATAAAAAGCGTAATAATAACAATTTTATGAATTTTACGATAGTTTTAAATAAAATACATAAAGTAATTTTATTATTATTTTACAATTCTACATTTAAAATAATAATAATAATAAATTCTAATAATAATTATTTATTGTTCAAAATCAATATAACTTAAAAAAAAATTAATCACAAAATAAAATTCAAAAGAGATTATAATGTAATTGAATCTTTGTTAAAAAAATTCAGATAAGTAAGTATAATTTAGAAAATCAGGTGCGAAAAATTTTAAGGAAAATTAAGAAATTTAAGCCATTGCATTAAAACAAGCATAGTAAACAAATTTCAAAACTTTGTGTTTCTAGATTTATGATTTAAAAAAAAAAATTCTAATTAATTAAAAATTTTCATTATTTGTTTTCCTTTCTATAAATAAGTATTTAAATTAACAGTTTTTGTATTGTACAGTAAACTCTCGGTAAGACGGTCTCGATGTAAGACGGAGATCTGTCAAACTCGGAATTCTTTTCAAATCCATGCGAATCTTTAGATATAGAATAAAACTTGTCTAAGGCGCGGAATATTGTCTACTACGAAAAATTTCTTAGTCCTAAACGATTCCGCAATAGACAGAGTTTACTATTTTTTTTTAAAAAAATAAATATGATCTAATTCGATAATTAATTCTACTACCGAAATTCGGGCTAGTAGATGGCATTCAGAACAAACGATATTATTTCTTTAAGACTAGTTTTTTCTTTATTTAGTGACACTTGGTGTAAAACTATAACATAATATATAAATAATATGTATATGAATAAAATTATAACACAACGTTAAAACTTTTCGTTTTTACAATGAATTTTATTTTAAATAATTAATGTTTATTAAATTCGTATTTCGATAATATTTATTTTATCGACACATTTTTTAATTTGTAATAATTTTTCTTCTTTAATTGAAGAATATCAGTTATAAAAAATTTTGATGTTATTAATTCGTTATAGACATAGTTTGTAGTTTATAATATTGAATTTGCTGAATAAATGTAGAAATTTTCGAAGAAAATTGAAAACGAGAAAGTTTTTTCGAGTCTGGGGAAAATTAAAATAGGAATTCGCTTTTAAATCTTAATGATAAAATCCTTTAATTTCAAAATAGCGTTTAATATCGAAAACAAAGCATTTTGAAACTATGTATATTTAAAACTAGTATGCGTTAGATATAAAGAAGATACTACTTTTCTCAAGTTATGATACTTAAATGATTTTATTATTTAATAAATGTTTAATGATATAAATATGTTTAAAGGGATATTAAGATACAGAGGAAATCTCGAAAATTCAAAACTGAAATTCATTTTAAAAAATTATTAATTGAAAATGCATAGCATTAAACGGATTCCTAAATTTCTATTTTGATGTTTATTAAATTTAAACAACAGTGTTTATTATCAGATTTATAACTTAACTTTTTTTTTTTTTTTTTTTTTTTTTTTTTTTTTAAGAAAAATACCTACAGTATTTAAGCATTTAAATATTTTTTTCTATAATATTTCTTCTAAGCGATAAACTTGAAATTATTTTGATATAATCCAAAATGTCTTATAAAATGTACATGCATTGAACTGAGAAAAGAATACTTGAAGGACAAAGTTTAATTAAGAGTTAAATTTATTTCTGAAATTTAGAACAACAACTAAATATATTTTCTAACATATTTTTATCGATAGTTAAAAAAATAAAGCAAAACAAAGCAAACATTTTTAAATGTACCAAAACAACAAGCAGAAAATGCTTTTTTCATATTTCGATATCTGTTTTACGAAATATACAGATAAAATTAAGGAATGTACATGTTTTTGAAGAAATATACATATATATAAAACGATTCCACTGAGATCGAAAAAAAAATTAGCAAAAGAAACAATACTCATAAGCTTTAAAACTTACTTATTAATATAAAAAAATAATATTGTCCGAGTCAGCTGTATGAATATTTTAAAACAAATTATTGATAATATATCTTGACTGGGCATTTTAAAATTTTAAATATGAGCTGCATATTTAAACTTTTTTTTAGGAAACGGGGAAGATGTAATAAATTTAACATGATTAAATACGATTCACTGTTTGCAATATAAAAAATATATGCCATAGCATAACTTCGGCGAAAACTTTATTTTCTACAAAATATAACTGAAAAATTTGAATAGCTATTAAAAAAAAAAAAAAAAAAAAAATTTGATAGATGTATTCTTACGATCAAAATAAGACAATTACTATATTATTTATAAAATGATCAAAAGTATTTTATGGAAAGAAAATGCCATATAATGTCATATATTTTCGAGGCATTTCATTGTTTTAAAAATATTGTGATGGACGATTTAATTAAGATTTAAAAAAAAAAAAATTATATGTAATAGTTCGATAACTATTTAAAGTTTTACAAAGAAATATCTAAATAGGGAAAAAATGTATAAAAGAACATAATTTTTAAAAAATGCAGAATGATTTTAAATTCAGCAAAGTACATGTAGACTAGACCAGCAAATAGAATTTTTAATTTGTCACCAATTTGAAATAAGAAGACATATACTGGCGCAGATCCAAAACTTACGAAACTTAACTTACAACCTGTTATTTTGTAATACTTCCTCACGGCATTTCGTTTAGCATCTTATTTTAGTTTTTGATTATTACTTTTAATGGTGTTTTAAATTCTTCAGATGATTTATGTAGAAGGAAGAATAATTTAATTTTTAATTATGCAGAAAATATTAATATTCAAATAACGTTATGCAGAAAACACACATATTAATCAGAATTGTTGCCAGTTAATATAAATAGATTTAATGAAGGAATCAGTCTTTATGCATATTTATCTACAATATTAAAATAATAAAAAAAATGAAAGTTAGATATGTGTGAAAAAGGGGAGTGGGACAGACAAGCACCATAGTGTGTGTGCGGGGGGAGAATTGTTGAAAGTACTAGATATGATTGTGTTTAAAGATAAATTTTAGAATTTTGATAGATATCAAATTTTTAAGCAATAAAACTATTAATAGTAATCCTAAAGTATTTTCAAGAGAGATTATAATTACATTTTAGTATAAAAGTTTACAAATTCTAAAAGTATTGCATGTTTATATAATAATTCTAAGAAAAAGGATTCAGTCGCTTAAAGTATATACTTAAAGTATTATAACTAGTGGCAATATCTAATTGCACTTAAGTAGGCAATTAAAAAAATTTTTAATTTCGAAAACTATTAAAACTTTATAACATCAAAATTAAATATTAAATACTAAAATTTCGATAGTGTGTGTGCGTGTCTGAAGGAGAATTTTTGTAAATACCAGATGTATGTAATTATACTTGAAAATAAATTTAAAAATTTTGAGAGAATATTACATTTTAAAATTGTAATTCTAAAATAAAGTTTTGAAAACAGTGGTTGTGTCTAAAAATAAGTTTTGCAATTTCGGAAGGTATAAAATTTTTAAGTAATAATACTATCAGTAGTAATTCTAATGTATTTTCAAGAGAGACAATGTCTAATTACATTTTAAGATAAATTTTACAAATTTTAAAAGGTCTTGCACGTTTATATAACAATTCTCAGAGAAAAATTCAAACTAGTGACGATATGCAATTACACTTAAAGATGAATATTAAAATTTCGATAGTGTGTGTGCGTGCCTGAATGTAATTATATTTGAAAACAAATTTTATAATTTTGAGAAAATATTATGCTTTAAAATGATAATTCAAAAATAAAATAAATTTATTTTTAGACACAATCAATGTTTTTTTTAAAAAAAACATTGATTGTGCCTAAAAAAAAATTTACAATTTTGGGAAGGTATCAGAATTTTATGTAATAATTCTCTCAGTAATAATTGTGAAGTATTTTCAACAGAGGTTATGCTTAATTACATTTTAAGATACATTTTACAAATTCTAAAACGTATTGCATGTTTATATAACAATCCTAAGACAAAGTATTTAAACTAGGGAAATATCTAATTACATTTAAATAGGAATTTTAAAATTTCGAAAAGTATTAAAACTTTATAATATTTACAACAGTTATTCGTTTGAATTTGATACAAAATCTGTAGTGGCATTTATATAAATAATTACTTATTTCCAATGGCATTGATATTTATTAATATTTATTTAGATTTTTTTAAAAATCACAAACATGATTATTTAAACTGAATTACGAGAAACTAGAATCTTAATATCTAAATCTGTTGTAAATAATCAAAATTTATTTTTAACTTTTGTTAAACATTCCTGTTCGTACTGAAGGATATAAATTAAAATGATAAATGTATTATATACAACTCATCGTTATCTGTATTATTGCGAATATGACTTATTGACTTTCTCGAAAAATTATAATATTTAAAAAAAAAAAAAATCAATATTTTATTTTAACAGATTAATATTCAGACAAATGATACCTTTAAAATATAAAAATCAAATGAGAATGTTAATTATAGTAAGTTTTAAGACCCTGCAATAAAAAACCGACCATCATTTTTTAATTAACACAATAGCAGCAAATAAATGTATGAATGTGTTTTGTTTATTTATTTTTAAAGTTAATAAAAGTTATCTAAGCAATGATGTTAAAAAAAATACATGAATTAATATACAATACAACGTTAATCTTTACTGACATCAAATATAAATAAGAGTTAAGAGCTTGATAAATAATAAAAAATTTAGACAAGCAATAAATAATGCAGGGTGTCTACAGAATCTGGAAATCAATGAACCATGGAAAAATCAGGAAGATTTATCAATCTGGAAAAATCAGGAGAAAGTCAGGGAAAATTGTTAAAAAAAAAAAAAAAAAAAAAAAAAAAAAAAAACCTCGGAAATCAAGGAAATTTGTCCATATGAAAAAAAATACTTGCCTTTTTGCTTTGTCGACTAGACTGATTGACCGATTTTTTCTATGCTTGTTAGTCACTCCCGATATTTTTTTTTTTTTAAAGGTAGACAGGGTATGATTTTTTCTACATTTTCTGTGAAGCGCTTACTGTCAGAAAAATTCGTCAATATACACTAAGTTATCGTTATTTTTTCACAAATAATTTCTGTTCTTCCAGAAAACGTATTTGTTCTGTGAGTTCATTCCGAGCGTCGTAAAATGAGGAAAAGTTTCCGTTTATATCCAGCACGCATGCGCATTGGGTCTGTTAGTAATAAGTTCGAATTTATTTTTAAAATGAAAAACAAAAATATTCTATTGATTAAAATGTCTAATTTAGTTTTAAAAGACAAAAATGTTTTCGAATTTAAAAATAAATAACAATTACTTTCTTTATTCGTTCAAACATTCTCACAAATAGAACATCCATGTTTTTTCTCTAACATTCTACGTAATATATTTAAAATTCTCATTTTTATACTATATTAATACTAAACGTAAAAAAAACCCAGCCACAGTTTCATTAAAGATGAAATCTTTCCGAGATTAACTGCATAATTAAAAGCTTTTTAACGAAATACACCAACCCACACCCATATGAAATGAAGGGTTCTATTTTAACGCACAATCATCATGAGCAGCCGTAGCGCCGTGGATTAGCGTTGGTCTTGTAATCCTGGGGTCCTTGGTTCGATCCCCGCCACTTCCGCATTGATTTTTTCCAAACTTTTTTCAAGTGACGGATATTTTTCTTCTTTTGACAGAGAAAAAAATAAACAGAAAATCGTCAATATACAGACAATTTCTGGCAGCAGTGCTGCCAGTGCATTTTCTGTGAAAAGACGGAAGTTTTTTTGAGAGTGTTATATTGAAGACAATTTACCCACTTTAAAATTTTTTAAATAAAATATGGCCAGCTTAATCCAATTAGCTATTCCATCAGATGTAAATATGTCTTAAGATTCAACATTTCTTCAGAAAATGAGAAGATTTTCTGGTCAACATATCACTCATTCGCAAGAAAAGTGACACATCTCGACAAAAGTAAATTTTACAGGAGAGGCAAAAGAAAATTTGCATGATTTTTCTGTGGCATGAAATTATAGCACTTCACTCTACATGCAGGAGTAAAAAAGTGTATAAGTGAAAAAAAAATTAAAAATGAAGATTATGATGTGGTTTAGAGGGGTGTAAATTTACCTCACCACACAAACACAATCCACCTCCACGAATGGACAAATAGCATAATAAAGTGATTTTCCGTATAACTACACCTATGGAACTTTTTGTGTAGGAAGACACACCTATGACAAAGCTATTAGTGGAATAAAATGCAAAATGAAATTTCGCGAAATGTATCACTTTTCTTGCGGGTGAGCGATATATTCATTGGATGTTATATGAAGTTGTTGAGTCCAGATTTATGAAACTGTCAATCAATGCTTTATGAATATTGTGCAGTTTTTGGGTGTTTCTCTCAAACGAGATATTAGCAAGCTGAATAAGTGTGTTACACGAAAAAGAAGCATGTATTAAGAGTTTCATTTTAATTCATTTTTGTTCTCAAACGCATCAAACTGTCAAATTCTCTTATTTAAAAACCACAGGATGTGCTGTGCTTGTCGAGTTTTTGATAAATGCAGAAAATATTGCAAAAAATGCTGTCAAAGTATGCATTTTGAACAAAATTTTCCGAAGCGGGAGATCTGGGAACGAAAAAAAAAAAAAAAAAAACGGCCATACTCAGAAAATAATTGTTTCTAAATCAAATTCTAATGAATAGCAAAGAAATGAAATCATACGGCATCTAATACATCTCTTTAAATATCGCATCAGCAAATTTTATGTTTTTACTTTAAAAAATGAGTCTGAAAATGTATAAGAAAGTTTTGAGCTGTTGAGGGTGTAATTTTTTTTTTTTTTTTTTTTTTTTTGGAATACACTTTAAAAAAAATACCGTATGTGTATTGTGAATAATGGAAATCAGGGAAGTTTGATAATGATAGTGAGGGAAATCAGGGAAAAACAGGGAACATTTTCTTTTTAACGCAGGAAGAAAATATGCATTAAAAAGAATCTTTTAAGTATATTTGAACATTTAAAAAAAGAAAAAATGCATAATCAGAATTAAATTATTTTCAAGAAGCTCCGATAAATTGAAAACATAAATTTATGCAAAAAAAATCAAATTATTGTCAATATAATCAATATTCTACCGCATTTTATGAGTAAAAAAATTACTAAAGGATAAATTAGAAACAGTTTGAATATTAAAATATTTTATTTTCAAAACTATATTCATATTTTTAAATGTTCCAAAATTTAAAATTATGTTCTATAGTAAGCAATAAATTTTATTTTGTTAGAGATAAAATATTCATAAAATATTTCAATATTTTAGTTACAACCAAATAAAACTCTACCAATATATAGTTAAGATCAAGTTTAAAAAATAAAAATATTAAATAAAAAATTTTTACTTTTTTTACCCCTTTAGATTTTACGAATAGTTCAAAGCATTTTGTACTATGCTATTTTTACACGCAGAACTACATTGCAGACATTAATTAAAATGCATAAAATCTGTCAATTTAAATTTTGTAAAAGTGAATAAATGAACGTAACAATGTAAGTAAATAATATTTTTTGCTTTTTCGTTAAATAACTTTGAAAATTGAATACTATTTTTTATTTCTTAAACTTACTTCGAATCTTTGACTTTAAACTCGAGATATATGATGAAAACGCATTTGAAACCGTAAATTTTGTGTCATAATTTTCTTATTTCAAAATCCTCCTAATGCAATAGGATAAATAATTTTGAATTCAAAAGTTAAAGCAATACTAGTAAATGAAAACATCGAAAAATATTTCTCTTTGTGGTAATATTTTCTTACGAGTTATTTGATGACTTTTTTCCTCTTTATAATTGTTAGAGCTCAACAGATAAAAAGATGGTAAATGATACAATCGTCATTTAGAGATTATTGACTGAAAAATTTCAATTACTCAATTACTGTTTAAATGTATGTTTTAATTCTTTCTTTCTTTCTTTTTTTTTTTTTTTTTTTTTTTTTTTTTTTTTTGTTACACTTTTATGTGTTCAATTTATAGTTTATTTCAGTTAATTAAAGTGCTATGTAAGTCTTTAAACGTTTTTATCAACTAAAATTGCTTTTTTTTTTTTTTTTTTTTTTTTTTTTTTTTGTCACATACCATTTCTATAATGTGAGCTCTTCAATTTTTAATTTATTTATTTATTTATTTTCTCTTACCCGATTTAAAATATGTTTTCTCTCATAAGAATCTTATTCTAATAATATATTTTTTTACATACATAGTTATAATATTCATCGCCAGTAATTCTAAGGACTTTTTAGAAAAGTAAAAAAAAAAAAAAAAAAAAAAAAAAAAAAAAAAAAAAAAATCATGATATTTTGTAATAATGTATTTTGTTAAATCTGATTTGCGATTAAAAAAAATAATAATATGAGATAAAACAACATCAAAATCGAGATAACAGCTTCATGTAATAAGACTTTCAAAGACATAAATCAAGTTGAGACTCTTCTCCATTATTTAAGAATTTTACTTATAATAATATATTTTTATATGCATATTTATAATATTCATAGTCAGAAATCAGGATGAATATCTAAAAAGAGAAAAAAATCACGATATTCTGTAATAGTATATTTATTTTAATCTGATTTTTGATAATAATTATATGCTTATGAGAAAAAACCACCAAAATCGAGATAACAGCATCATGTAATAAGACTATTGAAAATGAGAATAAATGTCAGGCAGCTCTGCAACAATTCGGAAGTTTTTTATAATAATACATTTTTTATACATATTTACAATATTTACCGAAAGAAATTCAGAAAACTCTTAAAAAAAGGGGGGGGGATCACGATATTTTGAAACATTATATTTTTAATCTGATTTTCGATAAAAATCATATGCTTATGAGACAAAATATCGAAATCGAGATAACAGCTTCATGTAATAAGACTGTTGAAAATATGAATAAGTGAAACAGCTCTCCAACAATTCCGAAGGTTATTTATAATAATATATTTTTATACATGTTTGCAATCATTTATAATAATACATTTTTTTATACATATTTATAATATTTATTGAAAGAAAATCTGAAGACTCTCTAGAAAAAAAAAATCACGATATTCTGTAACATTATATTTCTTTAAATCTGATTTTTAATAAAAAATCATATGCTTATGAGACAGAAGCATCAAAATCGAGATAACAGGTTCATTTAATAAAACTGTTGAAAATATAAATAAGTGTCGGACTGCTCGCTAATAATTTCGAAGTTTATTTATAATAATTTTTTTTTTAAACAGATTTTTAATAATTATCGACTGAAATTATAAAGACTCTTTGGAAAGAGAAAAAGAAAAGAAAATCACGATATTCTGTAACATTACATTTCTTTAAATCTGATTTTCGATAAAAAATCATATGCTTATGAGATAAAACATCGAAATCGAGATAACAGCTTCATGTAATAAGACTGTTGAAAATATGAATAAGTGAAATAGCTCTCCAACATTTCCGAAGTTTATTTATAATAATATATTTTTTATACAGGTTTATAATTATTTAGGATAATATATTTTTTATGCACATTTATAATATTTATTGACTTAAATTCCGAACATTCTTTAGAAAGAGAAGGGAAAAAAAAATCAGGATATTCTGTAACATTATATTTCTTTAAATCTGATTTTTAATAAAATTCATATGCTTATGAGAAAAAAGCACCAAAATCAAAATAACAAATTTAGGGTTTTTTTTTTTTTTTTTTTCCAAATAGTAATATATTTTTTATACATATTTATAATATTTATCGAAAGAAATTAGGAAGACTCTTTAGAAAGAATGAAAAAAAAATCATGATATTCTGTAACATTATATTTCTTTAAATCTGATTTTCGATGAAAAATCACATGCTTATGAGACAAAACATCGAAATCAAGATTACAGTTTCATGTAATAAGAGTGTTGGAAATATGAAATAATGTGGTATAGAATTGATTTATATCTCTAAAAATACAGAAGTTTATTTGTAATAATAATTTTTTTATACATATTTTTAATATTCATCGACAGAAGTTGTGAACATTCTCTAGAAAAAAAGAAAAGAGAAGGGGGGGGGGGATCCCGATAATCTGTAACATTATATTTCGTTAAATCTGATTTTCGATAAAAATCATATCCTCATGAGATATAACATCAAAATCGAGATAACAGCTTAATGTAGTAAGACTGTAGAAAATTTGAATAAATGTAAAACAGCTCTCCAGTAATCCAGAAGTTAATTTATAATAATATATTTTTATACCAGTTTACAATTATTTATAATAATATATTTTTTATACATATTTATAATATTTATCGACTGAAATTCTGAACATTCTTTGGAAAAAGAAAAAAAAAATCCCGATATTCTGTAACATTATATTTCTTTAAATCTGATTTTCGATAAAAATCATATGCTTATGAGACAAAACATCAAAATCGAGATAACAGTTTCATGTCATAAGACTGTTCGAAGATATGAATCAGTGTGAGACCGCTCTCCATCATTTTGCCTGAGAGATAATGCCACATCCTTAGGCAGAATCGCTTCTCCAAAGAGAAGAAACCGCTGTTGCACGTATTGCTTACTGACACAGTAAGACGCTCTGGCACGGCCGAGATAATGATCTACACAACACAGGTTAAACATTAAAATAGACCAATGAATCTAATAATCCGGGGGGAAAGAGTTACATGATTGAACGGTTATAGATAAAATAAAAAAGTTTTTTTTTTCTTTTAACCGGATTGTAAAATTGCAATTACATAATGCTCAAAAAGATGCATTTAATAGCAAAATGAACATTTTTATACGTCGTGTTTATCTAAAAATTAAACTGATTGATTAATTAATTTAAATTTTATTGAATTTTTTGTTAATTTGGATTATAATTGTATTGGGAAAGGTAAATGGCATTTATAACTCTTTCGGGTCCGAATTTTTTTTTTTTTTCCATTTTGAGAATAAAATTACTTTTATTTTAATAACGTTTATCATAGCTATTTAAATCAGTTTAATGAAGTTTAAAGATATCTGGTTGTCTGAGTTTTTAAAGACGTTTGAAAAATAACGTATTACAACAGGATTTGAGAGAATATTATAAATTTCTAATGTTTTTTGTGTTTTATCACACATAAAGGGTCCAGAAAAATAACTTATATTTTAAATTAAAAAAAAGTAAATATATGTATAAAATAAAGGAGTCGCCAGCAGTGCAAAGAGAATTAGTAAGTAAACCTTTATTGTTACTACTATTATTATTACTTAATGTCAAAACATAAATGAAGTCATAATAAGGAAAGATATAGACATATACTATCATTTTTATATGTAGAAAGTAACTAAGTAATTGTTCATACAAAATAAATATTCAATGAAAAGAGATACATACTATTGATAATACACCAAACCCAAAAGGGTTAAATATTAAGGTGAAGAATACAAGATAATATAAAATTTAATAATTAATGAAGAACGAATTGATTCAATGAGATTTAAATTGCTATCAAGAAATAAGACTCAGGGGGTGAGAGTAAAAATTAGTATACTATATATTTTAAAATTAGATTAGAATATTAGAAAGTTTATCTAAAAATTAATCTGATTGATTCTATTATTAAATTTTAATTAAAGTCAATCAATCTAAATTCAACATAGCTTTTTTAGTTTATTTCTAGATAGATTTCCATTAATTACAATAGAATTTCAATTACACCAATACCAAGTGAGCAAACTAATATGTAAACACGAATTAAAAAATAGATATTAACTAATACTATAACGTTATAATTTGTAACTTCTACAAGCATTATTTTTCTTCAATGAATGAAAGATTTTTCGTTCAGATAATAAGAGTTATTTTGCAATCGGTTCATTTCTCTCGTTTTCATATCTGCCCCATAAAATAAATTAAGGATGCTCTCAAGTCCAAAAGGGTAAGTTTATGCCATAAATTTTAATTTATTTTTATTCAGAAATGCATGTTACTAGCAAGAATTATTATTCAAAAATTATTTAATCAAACTTTTTTTTTTTTGGGGGGGGGGGGGGGAGGAGGGCAAACGTAATAGATCTTTCAGAAAATATCGTCAAAGTGAGGGTTTATAACTGAATAACTGAATTTCCACGTAAAAGAATAACCATTTAAGAAATTTGAAGGTCGTCTATATCACGTGATCAAACTCACTTATAACTCAATAGGTAATTTATAGATTTAAAAAAATGGAAAACGCAGTTCGATTTCAAATCGCTTCCATTAAGGCCTTCCAATTTTATATCGTTCTGTTAGAAAAAAAAAAAAAAAAAAAAAAAAGGAATTTGAAATTGTGTCAAAATATTTTGCGCTTGTTGAGCAGAGCAGTTGAGAACCGCCTTGATGCGGTAGATAAATACTCGAACTTGAAATATTTTCCAAAATAATAATAAACAAAAACATTATGTTTCCATATTTATTTTTAATACTTACTTGCTTCGAAAAAACGCTTTTCCACCTTCAACATCTCGAAACTTTCCGATACAATTTCAGACACATTTTTAAGAGTAGAAACATGAAACTTGCTGAGGGGATTTTTGAAGAGACCTATAAGGTGCCGTGTGATGTCATTTTAGGCTCAATTCATTAGAATTTGAGTTATAAACAATTACCTTCTCAGAATGACCTTTTTTTTCGCCCACAGACCTCCCGTTTCGGAAAAATCGGTACAAAATGCCGTTTTTGATTGCTTTTTTGCAATATTTTCTGCATTTATCAAAGAATCGACAATCACGGCCCTTTGTGTACTTTCTATATGACAATTTGCCAGTTTGATGCATATGAGAACAAAAATGAATTTAAAAATAAATCGGAAAATAAGCAGTTTGAATCGAAATACACCCTTAATGTGATGGATTACTTCGAAAGGTCCATCATTTTTTTAATTCAAATTATAATGCAACAAGCGACATACATATTAATAAAATTGGGACGCCTGAATTTATTTTTACTACTTTAGTATTTAACATACGTATTATTCACTCGCATATTTCCATGCGGGTAGATAAAGATAAGCATATACGGAAAGAATGTTGCAATAATTAATAGTTAAATTTTTCTGACGCAATAAATGTCTGTTTAAAATTGAATTTAAAACGAAAATGAAAGAAAAAAATGAATTTTGTTCGTTGTTAAGTGTTACACTTTAGTTAACCGGGCAATATGGATAAATATTGTCTTTATTACTGCCGCAAACTGATTTATTGTTCACTAAGCTGTAGATTTCACTGCAATAAAAGCATTATTCACATAAATTTAATTTATTTTTAAAACATTAAGTTATGATGAATACTCTCAAGGCCTGTATCCCTATACGTAATAAAAATTTTTAGATCATTTTGAAAAACATGTCTGTTTTTAAAAAATTAAATGAAATTAAAGATAAAACAACATTACAATTTGGCCCTTTTGCTGGGTGATCAGGAGGTTAAAAAGAGGCTTAATAGCTATAACAACTATTAAACCTCTAAACTTAAACTAGACTAAAGACAAATATTAAATCTATACATTAAAAAGCAACATTTTAAGATGCATAAGTACATTGTGTCAAAATATCGTCTACTGAAAAGCTCTTTTTTCAAGAAAATTGAAACACATTTTACATATAAAACTTCAAAGTACATCACATAGCAAAACCGTTTAGCTATCTGAACAACTGATATTGTCCATAATTGCGCTCATGCTAAAAAAAAATTGGTAGATAATTCAGAAAATATATTTATGATGTTAAATTAAATATCTTGCGTAGTTTTATAAGAGAAAACTTTGAAATTACTCATTATTATTATTATTATTATTATTATTATTATTATTATTAACATTTGTATACATTACATTCAAATACAGACTGACTGGGAGACAATATTATCTGCAAACAGAAAAACACTTTGATAACATTCGCATAGTGAATTTCGTCCGATGATTGTAAATTGATTATTATGCATGATGTTTCCTCAAATGGTCTTTTAAAATTCCACAGGAGAAGGGTTTATACTGATAATTCATCTTTCTTAAAGGAAAATATAAACGTAATTAAAATAAAACGCAAAAGCATAACTTTAAAACAGAGAAATAAATAGACTATTTAATCTGAAAAAAGTTCAATAGTTCAAAGTTAAAAAATAGTAAAAAATATTTTAAATGCAGTCTATTATATCAATTAAATAAATATTCAACAAAATTTATGAAAAGTCAGTAAAAACAAAATATCGGTAAAATGGTACTTTCAATTTTTATGTAGTACTTTAGAATTTCTTCAAATAAAATTGTATAATAGAATTTTTCAAAGAATCATCTGTTATAGTTCGTGGAAATATTCGAAACCGGTTTTTGTTTCTTAAAAATTATATTTACAAAAATAAAAATCTACATACTCTTCAAGTGCGGTTCTTTTTATACTTTCTGTGTGTTTATTTAACCCCATTATGGCACAAATTATGAATCAAGAAATTGTTCCACCTCAATAATTATTTTCGTTAATGCCTGAGGATATATTAGAAAATTTATATTTAGATAAATGTTTTCATTAAAAATTTACTTAATCCTTAAATGATGAGAAAAAAAAATTGTCGCATAAGTACTGTATGTGGTCTTTGAGGCCGGTTGATCGAAGCATGGATAGGTTCGATTTATTCATGGGATATTCTGTACTAAACTTTTATACACGTCATTATTTATATTATTATGTGGTTTTATTTAATATTTTCTTCCCAAACTATGAATCAAGAAATTTCTTCACTTCATTCATCTTTAACGCCTGAAGATGAATTAGAAAATTGATACAATAATAATATGAAATTTAGATAAATATTTCCATTAAGGGTTATTTCGATTCAAATTGCTTATTTTCCGATTGATTTTTTAAATTCTTGTTTGCTCTCAAATGCATCAAACTGGCAAATTGTCTTATTTAGAAAGTACATAAGTTCAAGGGCGGATCTGGAGAGTCCTCAAGGAAGGGGGGGGGGGGGGCGATTTTAGAAATTTGGAAACTCCAGTCTGATGCACGGGTCGGAGCTCATTTTTTTAATGCGGGTCGTGTTTCGTCTACTTTTTTGTTGTGGGTCGTGTCTGGGTCCGGTTGACTTCAACTCTTTGCTGCGGTTCTAGTTAATTTCTGATTTTTTGCTTTTGGGTCAGGTTTGGGTCCGGACGACTACTACATTTTGTTGTCGGTCGGGTTGACTTTTACTTTTTAGCTGTGCATTTGGAGCAGTTTGACATACAATTCTGATTTGGGGCAGTTTAGGATTTGGTTTTTAATTTTGCGAGAAGGGTTCGGGTAGACCCGAATCGATTGGAGTGAGTCCTTTGATAATATTTTCTTTCTTTTCCGCAATTTTTAGACAAAATGAGCGTTTGTTTCACGATTTTTTGAAGAAATTCGTGTTTTCTCTTCGATCATTTCACAAAATGTTATGTCCGGTTCGCTTCTATTTTTTGCTGCAAGTCGAGTTAATTTTTACTTTTTGTTGTTGGTCGCGTTTGGATCCGGTTAACTTCTACTGTTTGCTGCGGGTCAAGTTAATTTCTTATGTTTTTCTTCGGGTCGGGTCTGGGTCCGGTTAACAACTATATTTTACTACTGGTTGGGTTGACTTCTGCTTTTTAGTTGCGCTTAGCGCATCGGGGCAGTTTGTCATATATTTCGGATATGAGTTAGTTAAAAATTCGGTTTTTACTCTTGCGAGAATGGTTGACCCAGATTCGACCGCGATCCTTTGACGAAATTTGCGTTTTTCCGCGATCCTTTAACGAAATTCGCTTTTATCCGTGAACGTGATCCTTCGAAGAAATTAAGATCAGAGACGTACTGAACGTTTAGCTCTACGGGTCGCGGTCGGGCTAATAATGTTTATCATACCAATCTAGATGAGAGACGGACTGAATATACAGCTTTTATTCCGAGCCCAGCCACGACCTGGAAATTTTGTTGCAAATTTCTATGCAAACTTCTAGGAAAAATGAAATCGAGACCAGGCTCGGTTAGGAAGGAAAAGAAGTCTGTCCCCACCCGAATGTCCAAAAAAAAAAAGCAAGATCAGGACAAGACCCGATTCAAAATGAGAAAAAACCTAACCCAGACCAAGTCTCGTGTACTTATACTGGCGCGACCCGTGCCAGGCCGTGACGGACTCGAGCTTCGCCCCGCTTTATTTCTCGTGAGGATGCATAATTTAACTTTGTAAACCCTTTATTAGCCCAAGGGGGGAAGGACTTCGCCCTCTCCCCCCGCCCCTTAGAACCGCCACAGCATACGGACTGTGTCGATCTCAGATAGTGTTTAACTTTTATACCGGGCAGCGCCTGGGGTTGAAAATTTTGGCCCGTGTATACCTCTAGTAGGAAGGAAGTCTAAGCCAGACCCGACCTGGAAAAAACAGTGTGGCTCGATCCAGCTCTGCAGAAAAAAATAGGACCCGACCCGTTCTGAAAATGTGAAGACTTGACCCAGTCCCAGTATAACAAATTAAAGTTGGCGCGACCCGGTTCGAGTCGGCGCCAACTTTAATTCACAATTACAATTAGACGTCCGCACCCGATTCGTGCGGGCGTCTAATGTCGTTCTGCAGATCTTTTGTTGGGCTCAAGGGGCGATCGCCCCCCCCCCCCTAGATCCGCCATTGCATAAGTTGCCGTGATTATCGATTTTTTGGTAAATGCAGAAAATATTGCAAAAAGTGCAATCGGTTAAAGTTATGGCTTTTTGAACCAATTTTTCCGAAGCGGGAGGTCTGGGAACGAAAAAAGGGTCACACTGAGAAAGTAATTGTTCATAAATCAAATTCTAATGAATTGAGCGCAAAATGACATCACGCGGCACTTTATAAATCCCTTAAAAATCGCCTCAGCAAGTTTCATGTTTCTACTTTTAAAAATAAATCTGAAATTGTATCAGAAAATTTTGAGCTGTTGAAGGTGGAAAGGCATTTTTTCGAATACACCTTTAAAACTTACTTAACCCGAAATTGATATGACAAAATTGTCGCTTAGGTACTGTGAGCGGTCTTTGAGAACGCTTGATCGAAGTATGGATAGAAGGTTCGATTCACTCATATAATATTGTTTCTTTTATGCACAGGATTACTTTGATTAAAATTCATCTATTCAGAAATATCTAGGGATAGTACTAGAGTTCCAAATGAAAGAAAATTTCATTATTATATTGAGTTAAACTAAAAATTAAAAATTAAGGGTACATGGCGCATCTCGATTAGTAAAATGAAGCAGTTTTGGCGAAATATTTAACATCATACATTTTACTTAAAAATACAGATAGAAATAATATTTTTTTTCTTACAGTAAATACAGACATTATAACTCATATATAAATAAAAAGAAATTAATTCTATGCATAAATTAGTTTTCAAAAACTAATTAACTTTATATATTTTTTTTTAAATAATATGACCGTTTGGTATATTTTTTCTAAAAAACTGTTGAATTTATCATCATAAAATTTGTTGTGATATCAGAAAACATACTATCTAAGAATAATAAGAAGTAATTTTTATTTTGGCTTAAAAGATATAAAATAAAAAATATTTTACTAAAAAATTTTGAAAATTCTAAAAAATTTTAAAACATATTTTTCATATTTTTTTTCATCCAGATCTGTAATGTTAGATATTTTTAAAGAAATAAGTTATACAATTTTGGAAAGTTTCAACTGTTTAATCAAACTGTTGAATTTTAGTAAGTGTACTAAGCATTGAAAAAAATCACATTTCAAAAAAAAAAAAAAAAAAAAAAAAAAAGCAAAAAATTATATACACATCCGTAATATTTAAAATATATTATTTACAAAACCTTCAGCACTACAGTCTTTTAGGTGCATAATCATTTTAGCACCATATTTTTTAGGCCAAAATTTTTCGCCAAAAAATTTTATCTTTTTTTTTTTTTTTTTTTTTTTTTTTTTTCCTTTCTAGTAAACGTAATAAGTATGATTTCGTACGCGGTTTTTCTAAAAACGTATTATATCGTAGAAGAATAGGAATGTCGAACGTTGATACAAATTCCTATTTTGGAATAAAATGATTTTATAATTACTTAATGGTTTTAAAAATAACTTTGCAATTTCATAAAAATCGATAAATGACTAACAAAAAATTTGTTCATAGACAACTATTATGTAAAAAATTAACAAAAAAAAAAAAAAAAAAAAAAAAAAAATTAGTTGAATTAAGAATGATAACGATATCGAAAGACAACCCCATAGCGATATCTAACGATATCAAATGCCAGACCCTTATAATCCAGTGCTTCTACTACCAGTAAAGAATAAGCGCTATTTAAAATAACTGACGAAACAAACGTCATAAATATAACAACAGCGTTACAAAATGCATGCAAAAGAACAAAAATGTGTTTGAAAACGGAAAAACCTTTGGAGATGTTATGAAATAATTGAGTTCAGTGTACAAAGTTCAGTAAAACTTAATGTACGTAGCAGAAAAAAAAAAAAAAAAAAAACATGAGTCATGAAAATTTATTAAAAAAAGAGTTGGTTAATTATTTCTTTTTTTGTTCTTTTTTTCAAAGCCTAGACAGTAGGCGTGGTACATGTACCCCCAACCATTTCATGTCAAAATTAATTTCATTCAGCAGTCCATGAGTTATTTTCACTCAAATTAAACACAGTTTACTTGTATTTGTTTGCCCGCTTAGTGTATTCGTAAAAGTTAGCCGACATTCAAATAAAAGTTATTAATTGGCTTCAAAAATAACTGTTATACTGATTTCAACAGCTTATGTATGATTTTAGTCACATGGTAGCTATTATTTTTTTATTGTTGAAAAACATTTTCTTCAAAAATCATAGGGCGCTCCTATTATTCAAGATTCCTCAATTTAAATATACAGGGTGTTCTGTCCTTTATTGTATCCAATATTTAATTCCGAAACCTTTAGTTTAAGAAGTATAATTCAATTTGAATAAAACTTCAAATATTTAAGACACTTACGTACGTTTAAGACAACTTACGTACAAAAAATTATATTTAAACGCTACGAAATTAGAATTTTTATAAGGCCTTTGGACCATATAAGATACATTTAGAAAAAGATTCTTCGTGATCTAACAAGTAAAACCGCAATCTTTCCATTATTTACGATCAAAACTTACCATATGATTCATAAGTTATGATACTTTGAATTTCATGAATTTTTAGTGTTTTCTGGCTTCAAAAACCGTTCAGTGTTAAGAAGGTGCACGCTTATAATATAGGTACGTTAGATGCACAGCGCTTTGTACATAAGTAGGTATGTAAATTGTATAAACTGTAAAATGTATGCACATTACTTGTATCTATTACTATTGAAAAATGAGTGTACATTATTATACATTGAAAATGTGAAGAAATATGGAATTTAAAAATTATAAAAGCAATTACCAATCTTAGTCACTCTGACGCAAATAGAAAATCAGCCAATAGGGTGTGTTTGTGTTTTAAATTTCGTTCTTTCCTTAATTTACTTACTTCCTTTTACAGAATAAATTCATCTGTAGTTTTAGATGAATGTAGGATCTTTAACCCATTAAGTGTTTGGAACGTAATATTCCGTTCACTAAGCTCCAGGTTTCACTATAATATAAGCAAAATTCAAGATAATATAATTCTATAGATTTAATGAATTTTCAATACATTTTAGAATACACTCAAGGATTACAATCATATTTGTTATTAATTTTTTTTTTCAATGTTGAAAGAATCATATTTTCTGATCATTTAAAACAAAATGAGGAGAATCAATAAATAAAAACTTTGTTAAATCACCATAAAAAGATAAATTAAACAGGACGCGTTTCGAGCTGCAAAATTACTGCTCGTCATCAGCTGATCCAAACACGTGTCATGGACAGAGTGGAAATAAAATTAATCTTCAAAATATTATTATTCTTATATTAATATATTAAGAATTATATTCTTATAATAATATATTCTTATATTATAATATTATCTTCGAAATCTTCAAAATATTATTATTTCCACTCTGTCCGTTGTGACACGTGTTTGGATCAGCTGATGACGAGCAGTATGACGAGCAGTAATTTTGCAGCTCGAAACGCGTCCTGTTTAATTTATCTTTTTATGGTGATTTAACAAAGTTTTTATTTATTGATTTATATTTATCGCCAGTTTTCGGTGTTTCTCAAAATGAGGAGAAATCAACATTACAATTTTACAAATTTGCAAGACGCTCAGAGGTTAATATATTCTTTTTTCCCAAACTGATTTCCTTCGGAGTTTGCTTTTAAATGGTATCATATGAATTTTAATAAAACCTTAGGCAGAACTATCCATCTGTTCGTCTATCTTTAAAGCGCTCCGATGCGCATGAAATTTAAATTGATCATTAAAGGTGATCTTCAAAATATTATTTTTTCTTGCTCAACAGTGCGAAACTTTCTGTGGGATTCACGGACACTTTTTAAAACATATAAGCATAAATTGACTAGAACTGCATATCATTTGATTTGGAATCGAATAGCGAATTTTTCTTTTCAATAACTGCATTACATACAAATTGAATATTTCAAACTGAGCGAAAAAATGCCCAGTCCGGGTATCGATCCCACACTCTTAAAACGAAAGACCTGATTTGGCTTCTCATGAAAGAGCTGTAATTTTTTCGATCATAATATAGTTGTTTTTCAAACGATTAAATCTTCTTGATCTAAATTGGTTATTTAAATAACTCAACTTCATTTAAATTGGTTAAAAGTCGAGTTATTTCAACTCTTTTTTGAGAAGCTGCCTTTCAACATTGAGATGAGTGGATTTCAGCTCAACTTGAGCTATTTTGTTGCTCTATACCATTTAAGCTAACTGGGCCGACGACCGGTGAGTATATTTCGCTCAGATAACCGTATTGATAATAACATCTGGTCTCTCATGTAGACAGCTCAACAGAATATACCGCAGGTAAAGGAACAAATTTGTAAAGTCATCATACGAATTGAATATTCAATTCGTATGATAACTTTACCAATATGTTTGATTGTTTTAAAATAATAGTTTATCTATGCACCCATCGTTTATATGGAGTTCCTTTACCTCTAAGTTATCGGACGAAATATGCTCGCTGGTTGTCGGCCCAGTTAGTTTAAACGGTAGAGCATTGGCCCTGTAAGCCAAAGATTTTTGTTCGATTCCCGAACTGGGTTTTTTTCCCCCCCGCTCAGATGGAAACATTCAATTAGTATGAAAACTTTACCAGTCCGTTTGATTGTGTGAAAATAATAATTGAATTATTTCTTATAAGCGATTATACTCTTATGATAATCTTCATCAGAGTAAAGCGACTGAAAATTCGGTTCAAAACGCCAATTTCCATTTTCTGAAAAATCCTTTGCTTTTATCCAAAAATGGAAAACGCTATTCCATTTCATTGTCCACCTGTCAGTTTAACACGTCTGAGATTAAAATTAACCTCAGAAAAGTGTCTAACAATTGCAAGTTTGGATCTGTTAAAATTTAAATAAAAATAAATAATTCCTTTTTTGAAAATATCATCAACGTCATAACCAGTTTATTACAGATCCATGTCAAAAATCAAAATTTTTTTCATTTACAATCACGATAGAAATATGAAAGGTGCAATCAATTTTGAATATGATATTGCAATAAAGAACACTATTTTTCTCTTTTTTAAATGGACAGCGTGTCGTATACAGTGTTTTATTACATACTCACACTCATTTAAACCAGACATCGGCCTTAAAAAATAAGGGAATTTCAGTAGTGAATAAAAATCACTTTTATTTTTACAGGAAATATGTTTAACATGAAAAAATGAAATTTGAGAAAATGTTCATTACCGTTCTCCTTGATTAACATATGGAACAAGTCATTCTCTAACCAAAAAAAATCAATACATTTGAAGACACGCAGTAATACTTTTTAGCAACATAAAATATTGATCTAGACATCGCATTGATTTTTTTTTTTTTTTTTCGAACTATAAATTATAACACGCTCTTAATTTCTATATTTCAAATAATTCAAAATAGGAAAAGAAAAAGCTATAAAAAAAGGGACACCTGATATGAGAGAGAAGGATCGAGCTTCAATAATACGATTTTAAATCTAACGGAAAATGCCAACTTTTTAAAACAAAAAAAACCGATATAAAACGTCTGAATATGCAATTATGCAATAACCGAAGCAGCATTTCATTATTCTCATTCAGCCAAAAAATCTAATTATTAAAATCACAGAATCTCTCCGTCATCATAATGAATGACTGTTTTAAATCAGCCAATCAGATCAACCCTTTCCCTTTTGCTTACTGTAGCAAAGATTTTTTTTTTCTTTCCGTTGAGTATCCGAACGTGACTTTATAAAAAATCCGTTTTCAGTTTTTCTTTATTGAATTAAAAAACATTCTCAGCATTTAACGCCTGTGAAAAGTACCTTTTTAATACTTTTATGAATACAGAAATCTATATATATACTAATTTTAAGTGTAGTCTGTTGTTATAGTACAAAAAGTTAGAAATTTACGAAAATTTTATACACTGTTAAAAAAAAATGGGAGCTAAAATATAAGCAAAATGTATTTTTGCTGTTTGAGTCCACAAATGCGGATCTTTATTTTTTCCAGCATAAAAACGAAACTGTTTAATTTTTCTACACTTCGACTACATTAAAATTGGTCAAACTATCGGTTTTCTCGGCTTTCGAATTCTCCTCACTAAAGCAAAGTGTAGGAGCATTTGATGTATTCGTATATTTAAAATATCTAATCGGTAAATTAATATTTCTAATATCTATTTTTTTTTTGGCATACACTTTTTAAAGAATGTCTCTGTTTTTCTTAGTTTTAAAATTTTTTCTAAAGTATATATTTATTTTTATACGAAGTGTAAAATTTTTACTCAAAGTTTGTCAGCTTTTAATACATAAAATACTAAATTCAGCGTAGATTTTAGAAATATTTTAAGAACTAAGAAAAAAAGTGACATCATTTGAGAAGAATACAGAAAAAAGAAGTAAAAAATATTAATTTACTGTGGAAATATTTTGAATATAAGTATACATCAAACGCCCATAGACTTTTCGAAGTTGAGTGACCATCCCCCCCCTTAACAGAAAGCTTCTTTAATTCTGAATATTTTAACATCTCATTTTTACCTATACGAAAACTACATCGTGAGATATTGTACATTTTTATAAATAGCTCCAGCGCAGTTACTCATGCATACAAAATGAAAACTTTAAACTGATTTTTCTCCCTGCTGATATTTTTTATAACTTGCTTGTTTGATAAATACAAAGGTTTTTTTTTTTTGCTAATTTAGATAGAGGTTTGAAATTTTTTTAACTTGTTCTCCA
The DNA here is from genome assembly GCA_964019185.1 of Maratus speculifer. NCBI lineage: Eukaryota > Metazoa > Arthropoda > Arachnida > Araneae > Salticidae > Maratus > Maratus speculifer. Next base: position 283,411,116 of record OZ025294.1, read on the forward strand.
TGGTGTATTTAATATTTTTGTGCATGGATTTAACAAAGTTTAAAGTTATATTTTTTAAATATTTAAATTGGGAGTCTGTTGAATTTTCTTCTTTTTTGATATACACGAGAGAAAAAAAAATCATATTAAATGTGAAATCGCATACATCTAAAAATCCATTGACAGTTTTATGCATTATATTCTAATGGATATGGAAAAAAAAATCGAAGCTAAAAAATTCATATTTATGAAAGTAGTTTGGATTTTTAAAAAGTTATTATTTTTTTATTAAATGTTAGTATATTTTAAAATTACATTTTAGTAAAACAGGCTGTTTTACTTTTTTGTTTTTAAATTTTATTTAATTTTTAGTATTAAGTATTGTGCCACCACATATATTAAAATATTATTAAAAGTTGGAGAGATGGTTTCAAATGTATACTGTATCTCTTAAAGCGGTATAGTGGAAGCCGAACCACTACCAGATTCTAGTAACCAGAATATAAACTTACATCATGATTCGATTCCATCACTTCATGCTTCGTATTCAAATGCAAACTGTCTATTTTCTGACACATTTCTTAATTGATTTTTGTTTGCAAATGCATGACATAAATAGATACCCTTATTCAGAAAATTTGTAATCAAACTTTTTTTTTTTTTTTTTTTTTTTTTTTTTTTTTTTTGTAAAGGCAGAAGATTTAGCATTTGGCAGATATTGCCCAAGCGGGGGTTTAACATCCAAATTGCCAGACACAGCAGTTGCTGAAAAGAAGAAGAAGAGAAAAAAAAAGATGTAGTGGGATAATAATCTCTTATAATTCAAAATGTCAAAAAAAACGAAAAAAAAAAAACCCTTCTATTGTAAATCAGTTTTATAATCATGTCTGCAAGTGTCATGTTTTGAATTTTAAAATGAATCAGAAAGTTTCGCGCTTTGAGCCGAAAAATTTAAATTTTTGAGAACCACTTTAACCGTTGACAAAAATTGTCGCACAGATATGTGTCTCTGAAACCGTTTAATCAAAGGCTTTAATAAAAAAAATAAAAGGCTTTATTTACTCACACAGGATACTATTTCTGTATTAAACTTTATGTAGAGGATTATTGTAATTAAAATTCACCTATTCAGAAGTATCTAGCGGTAGTATACTTGAGCTTTAAACGGAATAAAGCTTCGTAGTACCTGTGGTTGAAGTGAAAATTACAAGTCAAACTGTGAAAATTGGGGGAAAAAAGCAGTCTGTCAGATCGTGAACAGCAGTTATGGATTAATCAATTAAGGATTAATTAATTAACAAGTCATACACGAGTACAGCCTGACTTGGTACAGTTTGGAATCTAAAGCAGCGATTCCCAACCTTTCTAGATACGAAACCCTCCTTAAAATAATAATAAAAAAATAATAAAAAATGTCGCGACCCACTTTTTAGTAAAAATTTTCTTCGCGACCCATCCAATATAAAGTTGTATGACCTCTATATGCTCGGCAATTCTCGTACGGCACATTTTCGTACGGAAGATACGCTATTGGCAAAAACAAGAATTGGTAATATCAATGTGTGGAGAAATGGAAAAATAATTAAAATAACACACAAACTATTAAAATAATTAAAAGTTCGTCTAATTATATTCAAAAAGTAACTTTGTGATCAATGAGATTTCTGGCACTGTCGTTTAGCGATGAGTATACATTTATCAGGGTTAAAACCATTTAATTTGAACCTTAAGTTACTTTCTTTACTTAGTTTGTTTCTGTACTTACTTTTCAAAAGCAGCAAAGTAGAAAAAGCATGTTTTCATCAGTATGTTGGGTTGAACTCTAGGACGTCAAAGATGATTTAGATATTTTTAAATTATTCTGCTCGTATATTTATCCAGAAAGAAACTAAGAATTTTCATTTAAAACATAATTTTCTCTTGAAATTGTCACATCGTTTTAAACAGATGAAATAAAAATATTTTTATGAAAAAACTGGTTGTTTCGGGACCTACCAGTGGGTTGGGAACCGCTTATCTAAGATACACCACGAATTTTAGAGATCCACACTTGCACACGTAAATTAATGATTTAATATGTATTAATAATTGAATATGTAAATTAATAATTTAATAAATAAAAAATACCACTGTTGTAGATAACAGAAAATGGATTTAATTAAAATAAATATTTATTTAACACTTAAAAGTTTTCAATTAAGCAAAACAAAGTTTGTAACATAATGAAGACTTTATTAAAGATATTATTCAAATAACTTTCAATGTTCATATTTAAAACTGAAAGTTATGTGTATGTGTGATATGTTATGAGCAACGATACATGCTCAAAATGACATGGCCAATTAAATAATGATAAATTACCTGATTGTCTTTAACAAATAAATACGTTAAATACAACAATTTAAAACTAACTTTAACACGATTTGTAAGGCCGTAACTATAATAAATAATAACGAGAAAAAACCCTATACATGACACACAATTTTAAACCAGCCAACTGCCTTGAAACACAGGAAATACCTTTCATTTAATATGTTTAATTTTCTAAGCTTTATATATATAGATATTTTTTATTTAAGTTTATTACCGGATTTGAATGCAATGCGTGGGAACTAATTAAAAAAAAGAGAATGCACAGTCGGTAGATAGCACAATAGAAAGTAATTTTTTAGACTGCAGTTGAGGGGGGATTTTGTCCTTCACAAAACGAGAGTAAACTTGCCATAAAACAAACGGCAGCAAAGCGTAGAGACTGAAAAAAAGAACTTTTTTTTCTTTACATAAAAGCGTAATAATAAGTCTACGTCAAATGCCCCTATCATATAATACGATATATATTCCATCTTTATAACTTGCATTTTGATCTTTAGAAATTTAGTTTTCTGTATAATTGAATATTTCTTTTTAATCTTAATCCTTTGTATCATTTTGTTGCAGATCTGCAACATCCCCAAAATCAATGCCCACTTACGCAGTAAGCTTTAAAATACGATTTTATTTGTTGTTTTTTTTTTCCTTCGAAAATACAACAGATAAAGCGCAACACTAGGCACAGAAAAAGACCCGGATGATAATATAAAGTCTATGGGGGCGTTTTCTTTTCAAATATTTCACCCAAATTTTAATATTTTAACATGATTTTTTTTGCACAGGATAGCTGAGGACGATCTACAACCGGCCTTGTTTTTACTTTTTCAGTTTTGGTTTTAGATTCTTTTTTAATTACTTTAACTTTCGAAACCGGTTTAAGGGTGTATTCCGATCCAAACTGCCTTTTTTCAGATTTATTTTTAGATTCATTTTTGCTCTCAAATGCACCAAACTTTCGAATTTCCTTATTTAGAAACTATACAAGGTGCCGTGATTATCAGTTCCTTGATAATTGCAGAAAATGTTGCAAAAAATGCTGTCAAAAACGGCGTTTTGGAAATTTTCCGAAGCGGGAGGTCTGCGAACGAAAAAAAGGGTCACGCTGAGAAAATAATTGCTTATTAATCAAATTCCAATTAAATCAGCGAAAAATTGCATCACACGGCACCTTGTACGTCACTTCAAGAATCCCCTCAGCAAGTTTCATGCTTCTACTTTTAAAAATGTGTCCAAAATTGTATCTGAAAATTTCGAGCTGTTGAAGGTGAAAAATCATTTTTTCGAATACACCCTTAAACTGGTTCTGAAATTGAAACTATCGTAATATAAAAAATATATAAGCAAAATCGAAAAAGTAAAAACAAGGCCGGTTGTGGATCGTCTTCAGCTATCTTGTGTAAAAGAATCATGTAAAAATATTAAAATTTGAACGAGATATTTGAAAAGAACGCTCCTATAGAATTTACATTATCATCCGGGTCTTTTTCTGTGCCTAGTGTGAGGCCTTAATATAGATTGGCAATAGAATTCTCAACAGATGTCGATACTGAGTACATGTTTCACTCCAAAGTTTTGTTTATCGATTGAGTACTGTTATCGATCGATACTGTTAAAACAACCTTCGTAAATTATGTCAAATTAAAAAACCCGAAGGCATCTGAAAATAGATTTTTTAAAAGGTAATTATGTATACTTTACAATTTTGTATTAGAAAATGGAAAATTTTTTGAGAAGTATGTAAATTTCTATTTATCGTAGGTGTGTAAAAAGTACTTTTAACCAATCTTTTTTTCGGTTTTGTGTTCTAATTTCATCTATTATTGTTATTATTATTATTGTTATTTACATGCATAAAAGGATGTATTCTAACATCTGAGTATTTTTTTTTCTTTTTTTCAAATCTCAGTTGTTGAGTCACAAAAAGTTAAAATAACAACGAATAAATGATTAAAAAAACTTGATGTGCATAATGTAGGAAAACTACAAAACATGCGAACACACGGAAAAAATCTGTATTATTTCTAGATTTAATTTGAGCGTCGCGTCACAGCAGCTAATATTCCTGAATATTTATTATTAATAACCTCTGCGCGTTAAGATTCTTCTTAAATTTCAACTCATTTTCTGACACTTTTTAAGTCAATTTATTCTCAAACACATGAAACTAATAAATACTCTTATTCAAAAATTATTTTCCGATTTAAAAATGATTTTTTTTTTCTAATTAGAAACAACAATTTACAATATATATAGTTTCTTACAGAAAGTTCGATACATATACATACATTACGTGCAATACATTCAATCAATGAAAATAAAAAAGGCAATTCCGTTACTAATGAAGAATATTTCAATTGAAAAATTTTCCATAATCCCGATTTAATTAAAACGCATTAAATATACATTTAAATAGAGAAACTTTTCATAATTGGAGTATCGTATACATTTTCATAACAGTGGTTTTTTAACAAATAACAATAATAGCTACTCTATTGCCAAAACTTAAAAAGAAAAAAAAAATAGATATAAACCTCATTAGTGATACTTTTGATGACAGATTTTCCTTCTTTCTTCCGTCATACAAATTACAGATACAGAAACAAGAATTATTGACAGGAATTCAAAACTGTAAAATTTCCTTGTATAACACGTCAAAACTGTGACGAAATTATCCGTAACGCGTGAAATTTTGTCACATTAAATATTTTGAAAAATTTTAAGTTTCAAAAATCTTTAGCACAAAACTTCTTTCGCAAAACAAAGTAATAGAAATGTTAATTAACTCTTATAACTCATCGCACTTTCTTGTGTACAGCATCAACGAATTTAAAAGGAATTTAGTTAAGATATTTTAAAAGGATAAAGGGTACATTCAAGTTAAAAATTACTATTTTCAATTAGTATGGCAAAGAGGAAACTTACATATTTGTGGATTCAGTTTCACACACATCAGTTATTAGTAAAATTATTAAAATATTTTCCACAAAATATGCAAATTTTTCCCATTTTGAGTCATACCACTGTACATGTTAGTTCAAGATTCTGGCAAGTATACTTTTCTTTTTTGAAATGAGCGAGCAAATTTTTGACAAATAAAACCATTAACATTCCTGGGATAGATGAAAAGGATTTCGAGGTAAAATAATACATAAGGAGAGAAGCTTAACTATGTGCTGTATCCGGTGGAATTTTAAAATCAGAAGAGACTTATCTTTATTTGACTTAAATCGGATTTGGAATAATTTAAAGCCATCAGAATAATTTGCCACAGGTAAATTTGCAACTATCTTTTAACTTTTTATGACCCCAAAAAACTAATTCATGAAAATTTCATGTCCTAAAGTAGTTTTTGTGACTTTTTGAAACTGTTTTAAAATATTTACAGGATAATTTAACAAATTTTAGAAAGATTTTGCCAGTTAATGTTAATGAACTAAATCTGAATTTACGTATATTGTCAATGTTTATAAATCCACTCAAATATTAAAAAAAAAAAAAAAAAAAAAAAACTTTATAGAACATGTACAAATATAATGCACTTACAAAAGAAATTTAGAAATATTTCAGTAGTAGAATTTTTTACTCGCTATCTTTTAACGTAGAAAGAGCTGAAGATATGCAAATGAAAGTGACATCCTTTTAAAAATATTTTGTTTTGAACAAAAGATAATGTTTTTGGAACAAGGTAAAGTAACGTATCTATAATTCATTTTAAACTGTATTACTACTAATCAATGTATTAAATAAATATTTTATAACAAGTTTTTTTTCTTTACTTGTACTTTAAAGGGTTATAAAGGGTTAAACCAAATTATTGAACATTTCTTTTTCACTCATATTTTTCCACGTCTTTTATCATTAAATTTCGTTTTTCTAATTAAAATGCCCTTTGTATCATAAACTGTTAAATTACTTCTCCCTTCCCCTGAAGTCAAATAAATATGTCTTGAAATAGAAAATCTACTTGATAAAGTAAACCAAATAAGCACCGGGTAAAAGAAAGGATTATTTTACTACATAACTTTTTCTGGTTCAAGACATATTTATTAAATTTAAAAAAAAAAAAAAAAAAAAAGTTATGTTTTATGCCTATGCAAACACAAACACTACGCAATAAAATCATTTAAAGAACATTGATAGAGAAAGTCATCATGATATTTTGGTTAAACTATGTATTATTGACAATATTCATGATTTTACTTTCATACATTTATTTACAGTTTTATATGCTATTATATTAGTTTTATTTATAATTATTTTTATTTTTGTATAGTAAAATCTTGCAGAAATACCCGTCTTGAATAGAATATAACTAAAAAAATGAAAAATCCTAAAAAAGAGTCATCATTAACATTCTTAAATAATTTAAGCACACAGATGACAAAAAATTAAAAATTCAATTGTAAACTGAACTAAATAGTACAAAAATAGTTTGAAAAATATAGGTATGTAGTCTCATCGTTATGTTCTTTCTCTTTCGAAAGAGGTTTAACAAAGATTACGATCCTCTGTAACTACTCCTTTAGCACTTGCGTTGGCTCGACTTGCTATATAAATATTACCTTTAATTTCCATAAAAACATTAGTCACAATTTTTATTGCTTGTATATATCGTTATATTTCAAAACAATAATTTCACACTGACGTAATTAATATTTTATGTTAATTTGCATTTAGTCCGCTTAAAAAAATATTAAAGAATAACTTTGTCTAAATGTAAACAGGTTTGTAAAATTTTAAAAAAAATGTTTACAATAAACGTTCTTTTCAATCTTGATTATATCAGCAATCTAATTGTCTTAACCAATAATATTTATAAGTTTGGATAACAAACTGGAATTAGAAATTAATGAATCGTATTGTTATCCCTTTAAGACTTGATGAGAAGTATCCCTTGTATTTGTAAACAACGCTAGTCAAGCGGGCTAAAAGTAAAACATGTACTATAATTGCTATCTGTTAATAAAAAATGATACTTTACTCTTTTTTTTTTTGCAAACCAGAACGATCGTTTGATACGGGTTTTTATTACATACGATTGTGACATGCGACTCAGAAATAAAAAAATTACTGAATGTCTAGCCCGCACGATCGTGCAGGCTGGGTCTTAAATGGTAGAGGCACATCACAAATTAATAATATTGTTTTTCATCGCTTTAAATAGCTATTTTTGATGAAATTTTGTAAGTAAAAATACATCACGGATTTCATGAATACAAATAAAATTTCATTCAAAAGCTCATACACTCCACCAAAACAACGCTTTATAAAATCACTTTTTTAAGTATAAGCTTCTAGATTTTAAATTAAATTACAATACTATAAAAAGAGAGGGTTAATCAAGCCTACGAATATTTTCACATTACTATTTGTAACTTCATACATTTGGTACAAACTTCAAATTAGCGGGGAATTTTTTGAATAGAATTTTTCTAAACCAGTGGCCTTATGACAGTTCAATCATCTACTTAGAAGCAGAATATATTGCTGAAACTTTTCAGGTTAATCACCCATTGATTTGGTGCTCTGATTTGAAAATGAGATAAAAGATAATAACCTACATTTTTTAAACGAATGATACATTTTATATAATTAACAGTTAAAACTAGCATTAACTATATGTGTTATTTAATGGGGGGGGGGGGGCAGAGAAAAGTAAACTTGCAATAAAATATGGCAACAAAAGCTGTAAATCATTTTAACTTTTTCGGGTCTGAGTTTTTTCCGTTTTGAGATCAAAGTTACTTTTACTTTAAGAGGTTCCTTCACTCAAATGGAAAGACCCGTTCGCTAATGCTAATCCCATGGAAGAAATTTACAAAGATATCTCGGTTGCATTTTAATATTTTTAAATGATTCTTTTTGCATTGGATAGCTGAGACTGATCTGTATGCAGGCCGTTTTTTATTTTTTGATTTTATTTACAGATATTTTTTTTTTTTTGGAGGACGCTTTCATTTTTGGAACCGGTTTGGAACGCGAAAGCACCCTCACCAAAAATATCTTCAACCCGAATCGAAAAAGTTAAAAACGGCCCGCATACAGATAGGTCTCAGCTATCCAGTGCAAAAAGAATCATTTAAAAATATTAAAATACAACCGATATATATTTCTAATTTTTTTCCATAGGATTAGCATTAAAGAACGGGTCTTTTCATTTGGCTGAAGTAGCCCCTTAAGGCCCCTGTCCTCGCTCGAGGAAACGCTCGCGAGCTAATGCTATTTTTCTAATAACTCTTTCGCATTTTGACATTTTTGAATAATTTTTTTTTCTTTTTTGCATTGAATAGCTGAGGGGCATGCCGACAGCGTACCTTTTTTACTTTTTCGATTTTGGTTGCAGATATATATTTTTTAAAGCGCTTTCAGTTTCGAAACCGGTTTTGAAAGTGAAACTAACTTTGTAAAAAATATCTGCAGCCAAAATCGAAAAAGTAAAAAAGATGCGCTGTCAACATGCACCTCAGCTTTCAAATGCAAAAAAAAAATTATTCAAAAATGTCAAAATGCGAAACAGTTATTAGAAAAATGCTTCCCCATAGGAATAGCATTAGCTCGCGAGCGTTTCCTCGAGCGAGGACAGGGGCCTTAACTCCCAAAGTAGTATCTGAAAGGAAGTACGGTCGACTCTCGTTAATTTGAAATCGGATAATTCGAATCTTCGCTTAATTCGAACTAAACATGAAGCCCCGAAATTTCCTCGAGCGTTCGTTTCCTCGAGCGAGGACAGGAGCCTTAATATTGTTAATCGTAGTTATCCAAATAGAGTTATTGAAGTTTAAAGATTATCTCATTCTTTGAAATCTAACGAATGTACTTATCTTGTGTACTATTCAATTCATATTTATATGATAATAGTTTAAAGAAGAACTTTTGAAGACGTTTGGAAAACATATTATTACAACAAGGTTTAACAGATATTACAATTTTATAATGTTTTTTGCGTTTTATCACACATGATTTCTACTAAAAGTAACCTATATTTTAAATTTGAAGAGTGAAATATATGTGAAATAAAAGAATTGACAACGGTGTAAAGAAAATTCAGTAAACCTTTATTATTATTTTTATTACTAAATGTCAAACGATAAATGAAGTCATAATAATAAAAGGCATAGTCATATACTATCATTTCTATATGTCGAAAGTAACTAAATAATAGTTTAGGGAGATTAATACTCGACGAAAAGACATGTGCTATTATTAGCACACCACACACGAAAGGGTTAAAAAAGTTATCCTTCTACATTTAATTTCGTTCATTTCGTCACCATACTTTAATATAACAGTTGGCTAATTTTTCTAAAGTACATGAATTTATCATCACAATGAGGTCGTAACGCATTTTCAAAAAGCCGGAAATCTAAAAAATATCACTTACATCGAATAATTGCGAGAAAAATCTCTCAAAGGGGAAAAGTCTTGCATTGGAGTTAAATGCAAATTCATTAAGTGCTTCAGAATTTGTGCCATCTGTGACCATTAGCAATCTAAGGCAAGATTAAAACAATGTACTGCCGCCAACATTGGATCTAGCTAGCTTCCTAATCATAAGAAGTTTCAACAGTTAGGGAAACTTGAGAAAACAACCTCCCGGCAGAGTTACTCCTCTACATTTCCATTTTGCAGCATTTTTTTTTTTATTTCGTCTCAACGGCAAAGACCCCTGTAGTCATCCCTGGGCCCCAATTAATTTTCCCTCCCTTCATCATTGTTGCCATTCCGCTGACTGTAATTATGCCATTATTCCTTTCATTAGTTTCACCCAAACTGAAATCACTATGCCCTCGATTCTTCAAAAGATTGAGTAGGGGAAATGGAAAAAAAAAAAAAAAAAAAAAAGAGGAAAAGGAAATATTACTCATACTTCAAAACTCAGTATTTTAAAAGATATTTGGAGGCTTCAACTTGAGTGTAAACAACTTTGTTTTGATGTAGCTGTTTTCTTTTGAATTAGAGATTGATTTCTATACTTTTATTTAAAACACAATAGTTATTTTTATTACTAAGTCACGTTTCTTTGCAGAGTACCGCTGTTTGTGTAATTTATTTTCAAGAAATGAGTCTTATTCTTTAAAAACACTAATGTGATATTCCATTAATCATTTACTGTCATTTTTTTAAAAAATATTGCATTGACAAAAATAGAAAATTAAAATTAAATCTAAGGAGACACATTATATTTTAGGTGAATAATAATAATAATAATAATAATTACCATTGTAAATAGAAGGATTTTTAAAAAGTTATAAAATAAGCCTTAATCATTTACTTTTCACTTTCATGAAATATTAATGATTGAAAATTTGAAGTCTTCCAAAAAAAATTGGAAGAAATGTGCTTTCATCTTTAAATTATATTATTTTATATATTTTAGTTGAATAATAATAATAATAATAATTAGCACTGTAAATAGAAGGTGTTTTAAAATGTTGTAAAATAAGTCTTAATCATTTACTTTTTTATTTTCATGAAATGTAAATCAATGCAAATTTAAACTTTTCAAAAAAAAAAAAAAAAAAAAAAAAAGGAAATGTGCATTTATTTTTAAATTATATTATTTTACATATTTTAGGTAAATAATAATAATAATAATGAACACTGTAAATAGAAGGATTTTTAAAAAGTTTAAAAATAACTTTTAATCATTTTCTTTTCAATTTCATGAAAGATAAATGGATGAAAATTTTAACTTTTCCAAAAAATTGAAAGAAATGTGCATACATCTTTAAATTTAATTATTTTATTAATTATCGATGAATATTTGTGCTTTAAAATTTTTAAAACATTAAATGTAGATAATATGTAAAGGAAATAAAATACCATGACTACTGACCCCGGGCTACTGAAATAAAAAATGTTTTTGTTTTATTTACTTAAATAAAATTATTAATAACGATTATTAAAACTTTTAAATTTTAAACGGTACATTTTTTTATTACAAATTTTCACCTTTCAAAAAACGTAATAAATACTACAATAGTATTTTCTTATCACAAAATAGGTTCCTAAGAAGCAGAAATCTTTCATCTGATTACTGTAGTATCCGATATTGCATTTCAAACTAAATTTTATGTTTGTTTTGTACATTAAATAAGTAAATTATACTACGTTGTCGCCTCAAATGATAATTAGAACTATCTTAATTAGCGCCGTTTTGAAATCAGAGACAGAAAAATATAAATACATGCAGTAAGAGTTATTCTTACAATTTGTTTACTTTGCAGATTTGTACTTAATAAATGACACGTAAAAAACTGAGAAGGGATATGACACAATAATGTGCTTTCTTACTTAGAAAACAAAAATGACAACAGAGCGAATGTCCTTTTATAAGTCAAGGTGAATCGGAATCAAAAAGTTTTTAAAAAGCGTAACAGTTGCTTCGTCATGTTTAGTTTCTTTTTTAACGCTTTGAAAAAAGTGCTAAAAAAGAAAAAGTGCTAAAAGTGTTTATGAAGTGTGGTTGTCTGTCCGTCATATGTCGGGCGTCTAAACGTTTGTCTGCTCAGGATCTAATTCGCATAAATATAATTGGCTTGCTATGTATTGCTATTATGTTATTGTGATTTCTCCTGGCACGTTCGTCATTGGAAATAAACTGTGTAACATTTATTGTAGGTTTACAGAGGAGTTCAGAATAATGCTGTTACATTACGGTCTAAGAGAGAGATTCGTTTACAGTATATTTTAAAGATGTTACACTATTTCAAACATACTGAAATTGATGGAAATCACTTAGATGTTAAAATAGCAAATAAAGCCTTTGTGCAAAAGTGTATAATGATAGAAAACCAATGATTAGAAATGCACAAATAATGCCTGAGCTCAGGTTTGCTTTTTCTAGCTCGATGAGTCTTGCACTGATGAAGAATCTCGATAGTAGATAAGAAACGGCTGTTTGGTACTTTTTTCATGCATTATTTGTGCATTTCTAATCGTTGGTTTTCTATCATTATATCACTTAGATGCACTACTAAATGCGCACTGTAGAAAGCATTTCCCCATTCATTTACAGGGAGGAACACACACAAAAAAAATCGGTCACAATACTGTCTGTGATCAATGTATATTGGAAGTGTGTTTTGAACTGTAATATGTATTTTCTAAATTTAACTATGTTTTTGCATATTACTTTGTGTGCATAAATTCTGTAGATTATATGCAGGACTGCGCATAAAACGGAAAAGATTTATGGACGGAAATAGCTGAAGCGGAAATTTCGTCTATGGTGTGCCTTTCCTAACCGGATCAATTTTTTCGATATTATGTAGTATATATACAAATCTATAAATCCTATACAGGACTTTACTTAAGAATTAGGAATTGCAGATGGTAATTGTTAAAAATGGACTTTCAACAAGCTTACGCAAATTGTTTAAACAAACGTCATATTTCACGGACGTCACGGTTGCGTGACAGTATTCAGAAAGAGTTTCATAATCTGTGCTTGACGCATTATATTTTTTCTCCTTTTGTTATTTTAAAAGTTAAAACAATAATTAATGCAAATGAGAAAAATTGAGGCTTTTAGCCTTACACTCAAACACATTTTTTTCTTCAATCGAAATTCATTCTTATTTTTTTTATTTAATAAAAAATGAAATGGAATTATATATTTAAAGAATTTTTCAGGTATTATTTTCTAATACAACAGAGGGCATTAAATTTCAATATTCTTGAAGCTATAAAACTCCAGGAAAAGCGGATGTTAAAACTCTATGCTTCGTATTGGCTTCTTTAAAACACGGTAAAATTGAAAATGAAAATCTACTTTGCATGTTGTTTATTCTTTATTGGTGTGCAGATTAATCTAAATTAGAAGAATTTGGGTTATCCAAAATGTTTTCTTTTACAACTATAACATTAATAAAATACTTATTTACAATTAAAGATAATCATACGCACAATAATAATTAAAATTATTGTAATTCAAATTGTTGTTGTTGTTATCATCATTAATTGTAAAGCATATATAAATGTTATTAATAGTAAGTTTGTTTTAAGTCTATAAAAATAGAATATAAACATCAATTATTTTATTTTATAACCACAAAGTAATTGAATACTTTTAAAAGACGAAAAAATGAAACTTCAGCTAAATTGAAAGGGGTCTGCAGAGATACATTGGTATAACCAAATACATTAAAGATAACCACCTTATATTGCATGCCACTTTACAGGATGGAAATGAATTAAAACAAGTTCATGGATTCAAACAAGTTGGAAATTGCACGTCAAGCGCACCAAATGAGGCGCTTTCGTACTATAAGGAAGTTTTAAAAGTATTCAGATCTTGGTACAGTGGAACCTCCAAATAAGGGATACCTATGGGACCACAACTTTTGTCCCTTAAATAGAGGTGTCCCTTATTCGGAGTTTCTTATACAGTGAAACCTCCAAATAAGGGACATCTATGGGACCGCAACCTTCGTCCCTTAAATAGAGGTGTCCCTTATTTGGAGGTTTCACTGTAGTAATACATACTTCGGATACAGTAGAGTATCCGAAAGCTTTTGTATGTCTTTGTAACTACTATCTGCTTTCTGTTATGCAGGAAGTAATTTGTAGTAAACCTCAGCAACGTATATCAGTTTCATAAAATGTAAAATAGTTTAATATACAGTCGAGTCTCTCTATAACGAAACTCCATACATCGAATTTCTCTATATAACGGATTTTTAGTAGGAACGGTCCCTTTTTTGCATGATTACATTAAAAACAGTCTCTATATAGCGAAATATCTATCTCCATATAACGAATTTTTTCATAAATTGGCCTTAATTTATTCAGTTTTAAGAAAGCTTCGAAATCATATGGAATCAATTTTCCATCACTTATTTTTGATTTATCGTCAGTGCTGATTTTTTTTTATATATTACTTCTCTACTTGTTCTTTAAATCCAACGAATTCATTGCACCTCCCACACACCTTTCCGCATCTTTCTCAAAACAGAGTCAATTGGATTGATACACACGTAAGAGAGGAATCAATGAGAGGCACATAAGAGAGGCCTTCAAATGGAGGAAAATGTTAACTACAATTTTTCATTCCTTGCTAAAATTTGACCCCCCCCCCTTTTTTTTTTTGAGAGCGTAACAATTTTAAAATCAAAACAACAAAAAATTACAGGTATCTTCGTCTGAAATTAATGCAAGTCTTCCTTATTTGATTTTCATTAAGCTTTCAAATAAATGTCTGTTCTCTTTTTTGAAACAACTTAAATAATTAAGAAATAAAATATTAGGTTAATATTTACTTTTAAATATTTCAAATTCTTAATTCAAAAGATCAAAAATAGTATTTGTTCAAATTTCATACATTAAACACGATTTTTAACATCATTCTCTATACATCGAATTTCTCTATATAACGAATTTTTTACTGGAACGGTGGATTTCGTTATATAGAGACTCGACTGTATATTAATAAAATGAGCTCCAAACAATGTTTCTCCTAGTACCGTTAAGTAATGGAATACTTTTGTGCAGCCCTGTAAATTGATAACAAATATTCTTGGCACCACACATTATAGAGAATGTGTATTTTAGTTTATATTTGATAGATGCATATCAATTTTATTATGGCCGAAAGAGTGTAACACCATTAAATCTACTTGAAACTATTTTTTTCCATTGGTCGTAATGAAACGGAATACTTTTGATTGTCCTTGTATTTAAACTATGCATCTGATTTTCATAAAATTTGAAATGGCTCGACAAAATTATGCAGCAATTATATATTTTAAATTTCAAATGATTCGATAAGGTAGTTTTTACTCTGTTATATGCGGACAGACGGAGGGACTTGAACTACGACTATCGGTGCAATGTATTTACATAATTACACGTATTCGTACTGTGTTACTGTATTACACGTTTTCGTATTGTGGATTCACGAAAAGTATATTTATCAGTCACAGAACATCATTAATCTTTATTATCTCAAGTGTTTATTAGAAAAAAAAATATTGCTATAAAAAGCTATGAAATTCGAATGATTCTACCTGTACCATTATCAATGGAATACTTTTGTGTAGCTCTATAAATTAATAACAAATATTCTTTGCACCGCAGATTATACAGAATGCATATTTTAGTATACGCTCACATAGTATATGATTTAATATATAGCTATACTATTAATAAAGATTTAAAAAATACTTATTAATCATATTTACTCTGTAGCATAAGTAAAATCTGTCAATAAGACAATTTTGTAATGTATATTTTTTGTAAGCGCGTTGTCTCTGACGAGAAGTTATTATGACCTTATCACGAAAAGCATATTTTATCAGTCACAGAACATCATTAATCTTTATTATCTCAAGTGTGCATTAGAAAAAAAAATATTGCTATAAAAAGCTATGAAATTCGAATGATATACCGTAATTTTGTTTCGAGTTAATTTAACGTCCATGGTTTACCACTCCTTCGTCTCGCTTGAAAAAATTTGAAAGGCGGACACAGTAATCTCCCATTTCTCCGCCTCATATTATCTGAAGCGAAACAAAAATAAAACTCGACTTTTCAGACTTTGTTCTTCTATATATAGGCATACGTTTTAAGGGACTTGTAAGATTTTGTAAAATGGAAAGCAAGCAGTGGGTGAATTCTTTAGTCTAGAGACACTTGTATCGAACAAGTTTGATGTGGAAAATTTTGATTTTGATACAAGGTGTGTGACGTACACGGCAAGGCCATTATTTAAATAGGAGTTCATTTTTTACAGCAGAACTTATAAAACTTTTTTATTCAAAACTTTATAGAATGGGTTTTGGCAAGAGAAACTTCAATAAATTTAGCAAAGATTAAAATGAAAATAAAATAACTCACATAATCTGATTTTCTTAAATGATGATAATTCATTAAAAAAAAAAAAAAAAAAAATTGCAACTTTTTACTAAAATTTTCTTTTTGGAATATTTGCATTAATTAACAAGACTTCAATTTTCATATCGTATTTGTAAAAGTTGTAGTTAAAAAAGCGAAGAAAAATAGACAAGACCTTAGAGAAACCACATCACGTTCACATAAAAAAAGAAAAAAAAAACTAGAAGCTTTCTATAATGAAGTTACGAATTCCTTACAAGTATTGAAGAAAATGCAAAGGAAGGATAAAGTGACCGATCTACGGCTCGATGAATTTTTATAATACATTTTTATTCAGTAAATTATTATACAATAAGAGCTTAATGATGTAAGTAATTCAAAAGAAAGAGAACGGAGATAGACTTACAATTAGTATAAATAAAAAAGAAATTAAAAATCATGCGTCAAGCATTGATTATGAAGCACTTTCCAACACATTTTGAATAATGTAACAAAACTGCATCGTTTAAAAAATTAAAATATTACGTCTGATTTCACCATATGGAAATGATAACGCATTTCTAAACAGAATTTCAGCTGTTCCCATCTACCATCGGAAAATTCTCCGATTTGTTTAGCAGCTCTGTATATGATATAGAGATTTGTATCTATTAATAACATGCATTTCAAAATTTAGTTAATTTAAGATATGTATACATATTTCTGTTAAAAATTCCCTTTCAGTAACGTCCTCTATTAAGGAGAATTTCAGATTTTAGACTTATTTATACATTGAAAATTCTTATTAAAAAATAAATAAAATAAACTTCAGTTTTTTTTATTAAAGAAGAAGGCATAGATGCAATCATACTTTGGATTGATGTAGAAAAAAAAATGCTATAACGATATAAAATCAACACTCAAGTCAGATTTAAGTCTGATCTGATTGTAGATCACGATCAAAAGTCTGAGTTAACAACGGTTTAAGATCAGACTAAAATGTTTGTAGTATCAAACTAACGTAATGTTTGACTAATAGTTTTTATATTTAAATATAAAAATCAAATCATTTTGATATTAAAATACATAAACAAGATATATATATATATATATACAGTCACCGCCAAAAAAATCTTGACACTTTCGATTTTTGATGTTTCGTTAAATATCTAGAAATATACACAAGGAATTATTCTGAAACTCCTGGTGTGTAAACAAAATAGTACACGTCATATATTTTGACAAAGGTTTTTCCCCGAAATCTAACAGGGGACCGTCAATAAACTGAAAAAGAACGAAGATTTTTTGGATCACCCTGTCAAAACTAATGAAGCGAAACAGTTTAAACTGCAGATAATAATTAAGTGGCTTATTGTGATAGGTTGTGTCGATTTTTGTGAATATAGCTTGAAAACCCATAGAGAAATTAAAGTTTTTATAAAAACGGTCAAAAATTTTTCCAAGTTTTTTGCTTATAATTTTCAGAGCTCTTCATAAAACACAATAATATTTTCAGAAAATATGACAAACAACATTGCACATAATACCCTGTAATCAGAATTAAAAAATAATAAAAAATGTATGAAATATGAACGAGTTTACTAAATAATTTTTTACTGCGCATGCGTCAACGCTATTAAAATTTCATTTGCATATTATGTTAGTTAAATGTATAGAGCAACTTTTGTGAAAGTCTCAAAAACATATCTTGAAAACTCTGAAAATTATCGTTAATAGAATATTGTCAAAATCCATTATTCCCAAAATGAAGCAAAAAGATGAGGGGCTGTATCCATATTCCATTGATTAGTACCTACTCAGTATTGCACGTACTACTATATTTGGATACAACTCCTTATATTTTTGCTTTATTTTGGAAATAACGGATTTTGATCCTATTCTATTGACGATAATTTTTAGAGTTTTTAAGCTATGTTTTTGAGACTTTCACAAAAGTTGCTCTATACATTTAACTAACATAATATGCAAATGAAATTTTAATAGCGTTGACGCATGCGCAGTAAAAAATTATTTAGTAAACCCGTTCGTTTTTCATACATTTATTATTATTTTTTTAATTCTGATTACATGGTGTTATGTGCAATGTTGTTTGTCATGTTTTCTGAAAAGATTATTGTGTTTTATGAAGAGCTCTGAAAATCTTAAGCAAAAAACTTGGAAAAATTGTGGACCGTTTTTATAAAAACTTTAATTTCTCTACGAGTTTTCAAGCTATACTCATAAAAATCGACATAACTTATCACAATAAGCCACTTAATCATTATCTGCAGTTTAAACCCTTTTGCTTCATTAGTTTTGACAGGGTGATCCAAAAGATCTTCGTTCTTTTTCAATTTATTGACGGTCCCCTGTTAGATTTCGGAGAAAAATCTTTGCCAAAATATATGACGTGTACTATTTTGTTTACACACCAGTAGTTTCAGAATGATTCCTTGTGTATATTTCTAGATATTTAACAAAACATCAAAAATCGAAAGTGTCAAGATTTTTTTGGCGGTGACTGTATATATATATATATATATATATATATACATATATATATATGTGTAATAAAATAAAAAAAATTTGCGCCATTTTTATTTTTGTTCTCTCTTAGCTTCAATTCTAAATTTGTGGAACATATTCCAATCTTAGTTTCGTCTTGTAACAGCTAAAATTTCTTTTCTTACTTTAGTTATTAATAAATTATTTCTTGCTTCTCAAAAAGGCGGGAAGTATTTCGTAAGCTTTTTACTTTCTGGCATATTCCTGCGATTTTAATTTTATTTTTTATTTTTTAACATCGCGTGACAAGTGTTACTACGCGTTGCTAAAGGGCTTAGTGTTCCGAGAAAAAAATATAGTTCTTGCCAATAGACCGCCTATTACGGCCAATTAGAATTGATCATTTTGTCCGTTAGAGGCTCGAGTCCATCCTGATTGGATTTTTAAAATTTGACGCGGAGTAGGAGGGCGCTAGTTTTGTCGTGAAAATGATTTTTTCATTTGGCTTTTCAGGAGAGCAGAATGCACCTTTTCTTTAAACTATCAAGACGCGCGTTTTATTGCTCCGCTGAATTAGAATTTGATGAGAGTGCCAAGGTGATTGCGTGAAAGAACTTAACTTATTTATGAGTTCTAATAAAATTAATTTAAAGACTGCTTGATTGAACTTTCTTATGGGGAAATAGCCCAATAAACTCATCCACTGCTGGTCAAATTGCCGGAGCGACTGCTCAGCTCGTCCCACTGTTGATTCTTGGTAGTAGTAATCTGTTCTGCCTCATAGATGGTGTGCCACTGGAACTTGTACATTGTTATGGAACATCGATCTCGTCGAATCATTACATATTAGCCGGTAGGATGAAAAATGAACCGGCGTAAAACTTTTGAGAATAAGCTGCATGCTCTTCATACACTTACAGTTGTTCCTACATTTTTCCTGGTATTGTTTTCATCTTAACATTTAATACAGAAAAAAAAAAATAACTATGATATCTTCCATCTAAATGGTATGTCCAAGACTGAAGATGGATGGGATCAGCTGCTGTGTGTTAATACTAATATTGTAATTTTGTTTCCTGCAATAAGACTCAATGTGTGTTACTAACAGTCAGAGTTTTTGAGATGCTAGCTGCACGCATCTTTAACCTCATCCGCGTCTACTTCCACCCATGTTACGACGAGATGGCCTGCATGGAAAAACATCTTCATGTGCATAAATGATAAACCTTTCAGCTGAGAAAAGGATCGTCTTATAAAGTTTTGTTTGTAATTATGTGTGGTATCTACATCTACAAATATTTTAAATGTGAAATATACCTCGCATTCTAGTGAGAAACTTTTCAACTGAGAGATATGCAACCAAACTGTGAGATATGCAAAATAAAAATTACAAAAGATCACCTGCATGAAATCAATTCAACATCATTTTCTTTTATTTATTTATTTACTGTATTTTCTAGGTAAAAGTGCATAAATATTTTGATAAATTTTCATTTCATAATAAATGAACACCTGCTGTGTGGTTGCGAAACTACGGTATATTCCATCAGTAATACAAGATAATTGAAATTTGCACCTGTGAGTCGTATCTACGAAGTGCTTTATTTTTTGTTTAGTTTAATAAAAAATTAGGTATTTGAACAAGGCCACATCGAACATGTCTGTAAGTTATTATTTTATTTGTTTATTGGCTAAGAAATTTTAATAATCATTTCTTTGTTTAAGTTCTTGATTTTTTCTTTCTCTTTTATTACAGATATTAAAAAATAAATGTGTTCTTAATTTATAATTGAAATTTTATGCTCATAGAAATTTTATTTAGTTTTAAAGGTGTTATTTATTTATTTATTTATTTTTTTTAAATCGAAAGATGGATTAATTTGTTGTTAAAAAAAATACTCTGTTGCAAAATTTATTTTCCATACGTAAAGAAAAGTATTTTTGCTTTAAAATTATGTGTTATTTCCCATGTATGGAAACCCGATATTTATTATTTTATTACTTATTTATTTATTATTTATTTATTTTTATTATTATTTATTGAGGTATTTGAAGTATAGTAATTGAATTTTAATAATTGAAGTATAGCATTTAAATATTTTCCATATGAATTATCCTTCTTTCATGTTACTAAGGTCAGGATTAGTAAAAGAAGAAAAAATGTCAGAAAATAAACTTGATATTGTCCCTTTTGAATTTGGGTCGGGCATGGATATATTTAAATGGTTTAAACATTTTGATCGAGAATGTTCGGTAGAAAAGAAAGATAATGAGTGGAAACATCAAAATATTTCAAAATATTTAAAGGGGGAAGCGCTAAAAACTTATATCAATGATTGTTTGGATTGTGCTACTTATGAAGAAATTGTCGAGATTTTAAGTGAAAAATTCATTCAAGTTAGAGTTCCAAAATTTTCTGAATTTACTTCCTTAAAGTTAAATGATCTAAGTGATTTGGATTCTTATTTTAGAAAGAAAGTTGAGATTGGAAGGCAACTTCAGCTTGAGGAAAATTTAATTATACAGGGATTAATTGATGGCCTTCAGCCGGAGTATCAAAATTGTTTGATGGTTAACCCTCCTTCCAATACTCGTGAATGGTTTCGCATTGCTAAACAATTAGCAGCGATTCCAAATCATACCTCTAATAACGGCAATAGAAATTTTCAACAAACTAGACCAATGCACAATCCCAATCCTCAGCCCAGACATTGGACTCGACCTACTCCAAACAATCCATCCCAAAATTTTAATCCTAGGTTTTTCACTCCTAGAATGCCTACGACTCATTATCAAAACAACTACCCAAGTCGTCCGTGCAGAATATGTTTAAACAGAGGCATAGAAAATGCATATCATTGGGAGAGGAGTTGTATATTTAACACAAATTCCTTTCAAGCTCAAACTCCTGCTCATATTCAACCACCCCCTACTAATAATATTTGACAATTAATCATCCCTGGATATGTGGGCAATAACAAAGTGTATTGTGTGGTGGATAGTGGATCAACTGTCTCAATTTTACCCCTCAAATTTGTTCGATATTTAAATGGTAATTTACATAATGTTACCCCTATTACTATCAGACAGGCACAAGGAACTCTTACAATTAATAAATCTTGTCGATTATGTATTAAATTTGGTAATATAAAGAGATATGTTAATTTTTTAGTAAGTCAACTTGATTTGGACTATGCTATTTTAGGTTTACCTGATTGTGCCAAATTTAAATTGAAAATTGATTGTGCAAAAAGCCAGGTGTTACAAGACAATATTTCGTTAAACCCATATGTCAACATATCCAGTGATAACTTAGAATTGCTTCATTTTGATATTATAAAAAATGATACTACTGTGCAACCCGATTATGGAAATACCATAACTCCTCAATCCTTGTCGCGAACTAATAATGATGATTATAATCTATTGGGGGATCTGAATGCTATTCAAAATAAAAATGTAAGGGAACTTTTAAGGGATTATTTAGATATTTTTGCAAAAAATAAATATGATGTAGGGAGAATTAATATTGAACCTCAGCGTATTTATCTTAAATCTGACCTACCAATATCTTTGAGGCCTTATCGTACATCCACTGCTGATGAAAAAGAAATATCTCAGCAAATCCAATCATTATTAGCTGCTGGGTTAATTAAAGAAAGTTATAGCCCATACTCTTCTCCAGTTACGTTAGTAAATAAACGAGATGAAGGTAAAAAAACCCGAATGTGTGTTGACTACCGAAAATTAAATTCTATCATGAAAAATGACGCTGAACCTTTACCCCGAATAGATGAAATTTTAGACAAATTAAGTGGTGCCCAATATTTCTCTACACTAGATTTAGCCTCAGGCTATTGGCACATACCTATTCACCCAGCCGATTCCGAAAAGTTAGCCTTTACTACTAATTGTGGGCTCTGGGAATGGAATGTTCTCCCCTTTGGTGTAAAGGTAGGCCCCCCAATTTTCAACAGGACAATTAGAAGAATTCTTACAAAATATAAAATAGACTTTGCTTGTTATTATTTTGATGATATAATTATTTTTTCTAAATCAATAGATGAACATATACAGCATCTCATCCAAATTTTTGATTTATGCCGAATAGAAAATATTAAATTAAAATTATCTAAATGTACTTTCGCTCAAAAACATATCAATTTTCTAGGGTATGAAATCCAAAATGGAACTTTAACTCCAGCTAATACTAATATAGAAACGATTAAAAAATTAAAACCTCCTACTAACACTAAAGAATTACAAAGATTTCTTGGTTCTATAAATGTGTATCATAAATTTATTGACAAATATGCTGAAATTAGACACCCCCTAAATAAATTACTTAAGAAAGATACTATTTGGGAATGGAATACTGAATGTCAAAACTCTTTTCAAAAATTAAAAGATGCCCTCATTGCTAAACCAATTTTAAAGATTTATGACCCAAAATTACCCCTACACATGTTTGTTGACGCTTCTCAGGTAGCGGTAGGTGCAGTTCTTAAACAACCCGACCATAATAACTTTTTACATCCAATTGCTTATTTTTCTAGAGGATTGAGAAGTTATGAGAAAAATTATTTCATTACCGAACTAGAGTGTCTTGCTATCATTGATACTTTAGATAAATTTTATCATTACTTTCACGGTGTGCAATTTACCATCCATACTGATCATGCATCTCTTGTTTGGTTAAAAAATGTCAAACATTTAAGAGGTCGATTATTTAGGTGGTCATTGAAGTTAAGTATGTTCGATTACAAAATAGAGTACTTAAAGGGATCTACAAATGTCGAAGCCGACATGTTGTCCCGAAACCCTATTTCTCATTTTTGTAAGCCCCTTACTTTTCTTCTTGACGTTAAAGAGATTATTGAGATGCAAGAAAAAGAAAATGTGTGTGGATCAAATTATATTAATGACAATGGACTGATTATAGTTAAAAGAAAAGGTTTTCGTAAAGTGGTAGTTCCCATGTCCCTAAGAAAAAAATTGCTTAATGTTGCTCATGAACAGTTTGGTCACCCTGGTGTTCAAAAAATGCAAAATTTAATTTCTCCTAACTATTATTGGCCAGATATGACCCAAGACATTACTAACTTTGTTAAATACTGTGATATTTGCCAGAAAAATAAAAAACCTAGACAGAAAAAATTTGGCTTATTACAAGCTATGCCCACTACAGATCAACCTTTTGACTGTCTGTCTGTTGATACTGTAGGAGGGTTCAATTATTATAATTCTACAAAAAAATATCTCCATATTATAATAGACCATGCCACAAGATATGTTTGGGCATTTCCTTCCAAAAGTGTCACTACAGAAACTTATACAAATTGTCTGAAACAAATTTTCAATATCAAAATCCCTCAACAATTATTCTGTTTTAGTAAGATTTCAAGTGTACAGTCCCCTCAAAAAATACTTAGTGACAGGAATGCTGCTTTTACTTCTTCAAGATTCAAAAAATTCCTGCGAAATCATAATATTAAACAACGTTTGACCACTGCCCATCATCCACAAACGAATGGGAAATGTGAAAGAGTAAATCAGACAATAGTAACTAGATTAAAATGTAAAGTAAACTCCACTACCTCTAAAATTCCCTGGACTAAGCTTTTAACTGAGGTAATTAATGAATATAATAATACACCCCATTCTATTACCAAATTTCCACCTGCGTACTTGCTTTTTGGCCAATTACCCTATGACTCCCCCTTACAACAAAATTATTATCCCCCTGTTCATGAAGCACTTAAAATTGCTAAAACAAGAACTGATGAATTTCATTTAAAAAATAAAAGATATTATGATAAAGATTATATCGAACCAAAATTTAAAATAGGAGATCTAGTTATCTATGAAGAATTTCAGTACCCTAATACTAGAAAGTTGTCACAAGTATTTAGTGGCCCTTATAAAATTCTTAACAAATTATCCGAAGTAAATTTTGAAATTGATAGGCAAAACCAGTTCAAAAGTTCAGAAATAGTACATGTATCTAAATTAAGGCCTTATTATTCCCCTGATAAATTTAAATTAAGTCATGAGCAACAACCCCCTAATCAACAACAACAAACTCAGGTAAAAACTGTAGCTTAAACTATATCTCTAGTTTATCATTTTATAATTTTTTCTCTTAAACAGTAAATTTCTTTTCATATTTTAATTCAGATAATATCCTGTAATTCTCACAGAATGGCAATGATATCTCTTGACTGCAGCGAGAGTGTCACTTGTCTGGAAATTTTTATATTTGTTTATTTATGCCGGCGTAGACGAACAAAGTGGAAATTTCTTATTCTGTACTGAATTACTCTACTTAGAATATTTTTTTTTCTTTCAACTGAACCTATTTGTAATATTAATTTAAGCTATCAATTAATAAATTAATTATTTGCCAAGTAACAAAATTTTTATCACTTTATTTTAATTTTTTTTTTCTTTCTCTCTTTCTTTGCTTCTGCATTCCAGTCCAAGTACATGTCAATTATAATATAATTTTGTTTCTTTTTCTCTTTTCTACTTGTATCTTGCAATGTTTTATCACACCGAGAGAATATTTATTGCGTAATTATTTGACATGAATAGATCTTGTTTTTTATTTTTATCATTTATTAATATTTCTTTTTAAGAATCTTAGTAGTTTAAAGGTCACGTGCATTCTCAAACATGAACAAAATTTTTATTTATCTTTATTTTATTTTAATTTATCATATTATATTTTAATTTTTTTTTTTTTTTTTTTTTTGTACATATTCCTACTTAATCCTGTACTCGGATTACCAGATTAAGTAAATGATTTCATAGTTGATTGCATTTTTTATTTTATTCCACTTCTCTCTATATTTCATCCCAAAAATATGAGATGAGATAAACGAGATTAAGTATTTAAAGAATGTCTTTTGTGATATTTATTATTACTTATTAAGAGATTTACTTATACCCATTATGAGATTTACTTACACTTATGATATTTATTATTATTGATATTTTTCCTTATTATGTTTCTTAATTATATTGTTTATTATTTATATTGTTAAATTTTATTATTACTATATTATAAAATGTGTTATTAATTAAAAATACAATTATAAAAGTATTTTCACAAAGATTCCAAAATGGAACTGTTATGAATGTTCAAGGACTTACTCACACAAAA
This sequence comes from Maratus speculifer, assembly GCA_964019185.1. Taxonomy (NCBI): domain Eukaryota; kingdom Metazoa; phylum Arthropoda; class Arachnida; order Araneae; family Salticidae; genus Maratus; species Maratus speculifer. Next base: position 283,436,947 of record OZ025294.1, read on the forward strand.
ACTGAACTAATATTATAATGTTAGCTGATGAATTTGGACAGTTAAATGAATTAGACATTCTTAAAATGAGGTAATGAACTATGCCATTCCAAATATGACTTTAAGAAGATTTTTGAAATAAACTTTTAAAAATTGATTTCTAGATTTGACATTGTTAAAAAAGAATTTAACGTTATTGTTTTTCATTTTTATGTTTCATTTTTATGTTATTACTATGGGTAATTGCTTATATTTTCAAATTACTTTTTGATGTGTACTTTAAACAAGATTATATCTTGTATTTGTATTGAAGCCTATTTTATTGTATTTAAATTTGAAGTTGTTCCACGCATCACCTTGGTGTTTTTAAATTTGAATTCTATATAAAAAAGAGAAATTAATTTAAATTTTTTTTTTATTCAGTATCTAATTATTATTACTTATATCAACAACTTCGTGAGCTAAGTCTGCATCATCTCCCTTTCTGTGAAATTGCAGGTCTCAGACCTACTTTTTCACCCGTCTTTCTGGGAGGGGGGATTTGTAATAAAATAAAAAAAATTTGCGCCATTTTTATTTTTGTTCTCTCTTAGCTTCAATTCTAAATTTGTGGAACATATTCCAATCTTAGTTTCGTCTTGTAACAGCTAAAATTTCTTTTCTTACTTTAGTTATTAATAAATTATTTCTTGCTTCTCAAAAAGGCGGGAAGTATTTCGTAAGCTTTTTACTTTCTGGCATATTCCTGCGATTTTAATTTTATTTTTTATTTTTTAACATCGTGTGACAAGTGTTACTACGCGTTGCTAAAGGGCTTAGTGTTCCGAGAAAAAAATATAGTTCTTGCCAATAGACCGCCTATTACGGCCAATTAGAATTGATCATTTTGTCCGTTAGAGGCTCGAGTCCATCCTGATTGGATTTTTAAAATTTGACGCGGAGTAGGAGGGCGCTAGTTTTGTCGTGAAAATGATTTTTTCATTTGGCTTTTCAGGAGAGCAGAATGCACCTTTTCTTTAAACTATCAAGACGCGCGTTTTATTGCTCCGCTGAATTAGAATTTGATGAGAGTGCCAAGGTGATTGCGTGAAAGAACTTAACTTATTTATGAGTTCTAATAAAATTAATTTAAAGACTGCTTGATTGAACTTTCTTATGGGGAAATAGCCCAATAAACTCATCCACTGCTGGTCAAATTGCCGGAGCGACTGCTCAGCTCGTCCCACTGTTGATTCTTGGTAGTAGTAATCTGTTCTGCCTCATAGATGGTGTGCCACTGGAACTTGTACATTGTTATGGAACATCGATCTCGTCGAATCATTACATATATATATATATATATATATATATATATATATATATATATATATATATATATATATATATATATATATATATATATATATACATATATATATACATATATATATATATTTTACATTGGTTATCTCCCACTTAAATGTATTTCTTTTAAACTTAAATAAGTACAAATAATTTTAGACGAAACAACAAGTATCACACAATATTTTATCGTAGTTCAGAAAAAAAACAGTATGCTGTATATATTAATTTTACAGCTAGAAAAGGAACATTGCACGTGGAAAAAATATCTAGAGGCATTTTGTCATACATCCGTAAAGTTGTTACAAATTTAAAAAAAAAAAAAAAAAAAAAAAAAAAAAAACGCATGCTTTCTAATTTAATTTTTACCTGATTCAGATGAAATAATCCACATAAAAAAAATGAATACGAAAATTAGAAAGTATCAATATTTTTGATTTTACAAATATCATAACTTCAAAATTCTAAAAAAAGAAAAGGAAAAAACCTTAAGTTTAATTCTTTTTCTTATGAAAAGAGGATGTATAAATAATGTAGTATTTTAAAATGTAGAAACTTAATACTACATTGTATGAATATTAATATAATACAGGAATGAATTTCTTGTTATTATAAAATCAAGAGTTAACAAAAATGGATGATAAGAAAGGAAAAGGTAAAAACAAAACAAGTTTACACAATTTCTTTTCTTCAAAATATATTCGCCAAGGGTCGATCCAGACAAAATTTGCGGACTATTTTTGGCGCTTTCAGAAAAATAAATTTAATGAAATAGATTCTTCACAAAATTATTTTTAATAAAAATGGGCCCCTTAGCAAAACCTCTCTTAATAAAATAGACTCCTTACAAAATTACATTTTATAAAAACATACTCTTTTTCAATTATTTTTATTTTTTTACTTTAAAATGTGCATTTTTATAAATAAAATAAGCACACTAGAAAGCAAAACTTTAACGGGAAGATTTAAAGAAGTCATTATTAAGTAATATTTTGTTCAATTCGAATAATTGGATTTCATCCTTCGTTATAAAATATACTTTTCGCAAAAATATATATAAAAAAAATCACAATAATATAAAATAACATAAAAATATCTTTTACTTTTCATAAAAGGCCCCCTCCCTCCCCCCCCCCCCCCAAAAAAAAAACTGCATCGATTTCTAACATTTGCACTGTTTAAACCAATATCTTTTAAACTTAAAAACCCACATAATTCTAACAGAGAAAACAAGTAGCAAACAAATTCTTATCTAATTTGAAAAGAAAGAAAAATGCTGCATCAATTAATTTCACTGCTAGAAAAGGGACATTACAAAGTCTCGATTAGACCTGGACAAAATATCCTGAGGTATTTCACAAGATATGGACAGAATTTTAAACTGTTCATCAACGAGTAAAAAAAGATAAACACTCGTTAATTTAACCCCTACTTAATTCAGACGAAACAGGTGAGGTTAACTACGATAATTATTTCATTTTATTTATCAAACAGGTTTTTTAAGCGTCGCAAATTATTTTGATTCTTTGATTGAAAGTGGATGATAAATATACCCGAGATACCTCCCCTCTGCATATGAGAGTGATACATTGTTACTAAACTGATTATAGATAACGCAGTGATGTTACATAACTTATTTTTTAGTAATTGCAGATTGCCTCTCATGGAAATTTTGAGGAGTAATTTTTTTTTCCTTTGATTGATAATTATTGAGTAAGTTAACTTGAAAAGATCCAAGGTATATATTTTATATAAAGATATAAAAATGTAATTGATTTTTGTATAGGCTATATATATTTATTTTTGTTTTTGTATCGATGACTATTTCTCTAGAGATGAAATATTAACTTTCATACTAGAACTAAAATGCAAGTAAATGATTAATGGCGGTTAAGAATTATTTTAATCGCTAAAAGGATAAATTTAAGGATTTAAGTAACAGTTAATAAGTAATATCGCTATAACTAGTTTGCATACCAAAGGCTAACTATGTAAGGCCATTTTGACGATTTAGAATAAACAAGAAAAAAGCTTTTAGCTTATTTCTTCAATCATAGCGTCATTGCCATTCAATATATATTTTATTCTCAAAAATCAAGCAAATGTAAGAATTTTTGACTGTTTTCCTACAAGGATTATTCATAAATATCCCCGATAAAATTAAATAACAAATGCAATAGTGCAATCTCGAATTACATATAGGTCGATACAAAAGTTTAGTATAAAGTTTGCGTATGATGGGCAAGTAAGGAGATATCAATGATGGGTGAGTATTACGATGGCCTCCCAAAGATAGTTCTAATAAGAAGTGATGTAATTGAAAGCCTGTGATAAAATCGGATAAATGAAAACAGTGCGAATTTCACAATCACAAACAAATATAATACGATAAAAAAAAATAATAAACGCAGTTTTACTTCAATATCACGAATAAAACGCACAATTGCGGGAAACAAAACACTTTTTTATACATATTTATTTGCTTACTAAATTTCATGTTTTTATGATATTTTCTGCTATTAACAGCACAAGAAAAAAAAAAAAGACAAATAGCTACAAGCTCATGTAACGGCAACAAGAAGTTTCTATGCTTATTATAAAACTCAATTAAAAACAAAAGTTATAACAATAAAATATATTTGCAACTATCGGTATACTGATTTTTTATAGTTTCAAGTTCGAATATTAAAAAATTACCTTATGCGTACAATAAACAATTATCTATAAAATAAATTAATGGAATCGGAGATTTCTTGAGCGACTGGGAAACCTTTTACATTCATTAAGTCTCTTGATATTGCCCCCTGTTTTCCCTTGATATATTTTTAATTTGTAAAAATTTCAAAGCTGAAGAAGATTAACATATCCTTCGGATAATGTTTTAAGCTTTTAAAGTTAATTAAGATCAATAGATCTAATCAAGTCTCAAGATTTATGTTGATTCTCTCTCTCTCTTAAAAAAAAAAAAATAATAAAAATAAAAGAGGCAATGCACTTTTATGGTATTAAAGTTCTCCGATTTCTTATGTTTGGTTGAACATTTTAAGTAAGTTGAGTTTTTAAGGATATAAAAAAAATACCTCTTTAAATAAGTTGTTGAAAAAATACATTGAGGAAAGGAAATCTTTTGTTAATTCGATAAATATAGCGACTTGGAAAAACATTCATTATAAATAGTTAAATATTATAAATGAAAAAAAATGCAACAGTATATAATAAGAAATTTAATGTATCAAAATTTATAATGTAAAGAATTTATTTTTAAATGAAATATGAAGCATTGTTTCAATGTTCGTAACCCGTTTCATTTCTAACGCATTAAATGAAATCACTTATTAATAAATCTGTAATTTATTTCATATTTGTTATAAGTTACATATATTAACGTTTAAATATCTTAAATAAATAACTTAAAGCTACACTTTTTCAAGGTAATGTTTCATGAAACTTTAAAAAAAAAATTTTAAAAAACTTTCAGTAAATTTGTGTGTTCTTTTTATGACACATAATTTGATTTCAAACAATTAACAAGAATCATAAATTTATATTTGCGTACTTTTGTGCTATCTGTGTTTTCTTTTAAAGTCTGCACTCCCCCCCTTCCCAAATTAATTTGCACATTTAAAAATATACACACAGGAACAAAATATAGTATGAATTAAGATTATTAAAAAAAAAATCATTGTAAGATTTAATTGTTCAAGGAAGTGAAATAGATGGTGCTCAAAGATATATCTTGTTGAAAATACTGCTTTAAAAAAACTATTGAAACGTTAAAATGTTTCGGAATTTAAAAATAAAACTAACATTAAATTTCTATAGATTAGTACAGTATAGATTCAACTCAATAGATTAGTAAAATATACACCCAAGAACAAAATGTAGTAATATGAATTAATATCATTTAAAAAAAAAAAAAATCATTGTAAGATTTAATTGTTCAAGGAAGTTCAAGTTGAAATAGATGTTCTTCAAAGATAAATCTTGCTGAAAATACTGCTTTTAAAAAACTGTTGAAACGTCAAAATGTTTAAGAATTTAAAAACAAAACTAACATTGAAATTCTATAGATTAGTACATTATTAACGAATAAACTAAATATTGAGCTGCATCAACCTTAACTTCTTCCATTCGTCTTCTCGTCAGACATCTTTTCCTTATACGTTTAATAACTTTGTAATTCCGCACTAATTTATTATTAAAAAATGACATTTTAATTTGCATAAAATTTGTCTCGTAATCGAAACAAGATAAAAAATTCTATATTTTCGAGACTTCCTGATAGATTGAGGAAATTCTATTAATGACATATTTAAAGTATAGACAAATATTTAATGAGAACGAATTTACATGATTGGAAAGTAAATTTGCACAAGTATAGAAAACTCAAATGAACACGAAATTAAAGTAAACTACAAAATTGTAAGTTGAGCGCTAAGAATGTAATATTTCTTTTTTCAACAATTTACCATGATATTGTCTAAAACAGCCAGATGTTAATTTTATGTAATAAAAATTATTTTATTACATAATTAATTAATAAACTTTTTATACTGAAAAATGTCGTATTGTTGTAATAAAGACGTTTTCGCTGCAATAAAAATCTACGTAAAGTGAAATCCAGATTAACCGACTTAAGGGGCTACTTCAGTCAAATGAAAAGACCCGTTCGCTAATGCTAATCCTATGAAAGAAATTTATAAAGATATAGTAGTAGAATTTCAATACATTTAAATGAATTTTTTTGCATTGGATAGTTGAGATTAATCTCCATGCAGGCCGTTTTTAACTTTTTCGATTTTAGTTGCAGATATTTTTTTATGAAAGTGCTTTCGCTTTCGAAACTGGTTCTAAAGCATCCTCATAAAAAAAATATATGTAAACAAAATCAAAAATGTTAAAAACGGCCAGCAAACAGATCAATCTCAGCTATCCAATACAAAAAACATTTTAAAATATTAAAATGCAACCGAGATATCTTTATAAATTTCTACCATAGAATTAGTTTTAGCGAACGGGTCTTTTCATTTGAATGAAGTAGCCTCTTAAGGAATCTTTCTTGTTCAAATAACTATTACAAAGTTTTAAGGGTGTATTTCGATTCAAATTGCTTATTTTCCGATTTATTTTTGAATTCATTTTTGCTCTCAAATAAACCAAACTTTCAAAATCTCTTATTTGGAAAGTACACAAGGTGCTGTAATTGTCGATTCTTTGATAAATTCAGAAAATATTGCGCTAAAAGCAATCAAAAAACGGCATTTCGAACCGATTTTTCCCAAGCGGGAGATCTGGGAACGAAAAAAAGGGGTCATACTGATAAGATAATTGTTTATAACTCAAATTCTAATGAATTGAGCTTAAAAAGACATCACACGGACCTCATACGCCCCTTCAAGAACCCCCTCAGCAAGTTTCATGTTTCTACTTTTAAAAATGTACCTGAAATTGTATCGGAAAATTTCGAGCTGTTGAAGGGGGAAAAGCGTTTTTTCGAATACACCCTTAAATCTATTTTGTACTTATCTGTATTTTTGGAAGCGCAGTAGAGATACATTAAAAAATTATTGTTCACATTTTAAAAATATATATATATATATATATATACTTTTTATTATTAGTAGAAATCATTTTATATATAGTGTATAATTAAATCATTGAAACATATGAAATTGAACAATTAATATAAATTACTATAAAAACCAGCAGATACGAATTACTAGACAAATTTTGTAGTTCTATGGAGTGAATTGCAAAAAATTAAATACAAAAACAAGAGAATAGACACGGATTGAAGGCTTATATTGTAAACTATGTCATTGGGGGAAGAGAATTTACAAATATAAGCAAAAACTACTGTTATTAACCAAATATTATGAAATCAATATTATAAATTAAAAAAAAAACAAAATACTAGTTAATACTGTAAAATGACATTTGAAAATTACAAATGCAAAAGCAAGGATATCGATACAGAAAAAAGTTTATGTTGTAAATCTCTTCTTCAGGGGTACAAGAGTTACAAATGTAAGCAAAAACAGTTATCACTACATAACATTACTCTGTAGAATTTTACAAGAAAATGCTTATTTGAGTTAATTTTTTGCGTAAGTATCAGATACTGGTTATAGTATTAACAACAGGGAGGGGGGGGGGGGGGACTTAAAATTGTATTCGAAATAACGTGAGATCTGGGAAATATGCTGTTTTTGTGTAGCTAAATGAATCTTTCGTGAAAAATGTGCGTACTTACCAAAAAAAAAAAAAAAAAAAAAAAGCAATAATTTGTAATGTTTTACATTTAAAAAGAATACTAGTAATAGTAATAAAACGTCCATATGTTTAAAAGAGTATCAAATAAAAGTTTGACTTTAATACCACTTATTAATGTATGTTTTTACATTGCTTTCTACATATGCTGTTAAGCAGAGCCTTAAACATGAATTCGATTATGTAAGCACACGAAGTTTGAATAATACAGTTTCAATTTCACATAGTTTAAAAAAATGTGGGAAAGTCTTGTTTTTCTTTTAGATTGACAATGTCCAAATTTACAGTAATTGCGAAATCTCCTAAGGCAATTCGGCCAAAACTTGACGATGCGTAAAATGCACATGCAAAACACATTATTTACTCTGAAATGTGATACCTTTTGTAGTATTTAAAGAATACATCTTGAATTTTATTTATTTATTTAGTTTTTTTTTTTTTTTTTTTTTTTTTTTTTTTTTTTTTTTTTACGGTATATAGAAAAGAAAAAGAAACAAAAAAGGAAGAAAGATCATGCGTATTTAGCGCTTCTTAAAGATTTCTTCCATTACATCTTAAGCATTCTAGACAATATAAAAGATAAAATACCCGAAAGCAAAAATATTTAATTTATCCCTAAAAATAATCCTTTTATTACGCATATATGCTGTTATAAATAATATATTTGTATTTTTCGGTTTGTAGTAAAACTTTTTAAAATGGGTTTTTTTCCGAGAGCAAAAGATAAACAGGCATTTTTAAAAAGTTTATTTTATTAATCTTAAAGAATCTAGATCTTATAAACGTAAAAATAAAAAAAAAAGTGAAAAAAAAGAAAAGAAAAAAGAAAAAATTGAACTTTTTCGGAAGAACATTTTTCATGCAGTGTACAAACATTTTGCATGTTTATATTACGTAAAAACATTTTTAATATTTTTTGTGACAACATTTAAAAATTAAATACAAAGTTTTATAGCAATCATTACAAAACAAAGCTGGAAATACAAGAAAAATATTTTGCAACCACTATTAATTATATAAATTTAAAAAAAAAAATGATTTTTGTTGAAATTTTGAGGAAAGTATTAACCAAATAAAATATTAAGACAAAAATTTGGTTAACAACGAATGCTGTAGAACAGGGCTGTTCCACAGGCATCACGGCGCCCTTTTAAGGTTTTCTTGACGAGCGCCGTTTCGAATATATTTTCTTTCTAGGAGAATTTAAAATAAAAATACATTTTAAAAGATATTTTATAAAGTGCTTTGCATGATCTTTAATTACAGACAGAGTTAAAGTTTAGTTCCTTCCTCTATATTTTTTTATTTTTTATTTATTTATTTTTTTTTTTTTTTAGAAAAGTCTATCTCAGAAAAATGTAACTATTATTTATGTTTTATTCTGAAGTTATTTATCATATCGATATTTGCCACTGTAATATTTTTATTCGTCATCTGTATGTCGCTATATTCCAGAAGGTCTTACAGTTTTTTTTTTCTTTTCCTATTCAGAAACTTCGAATTCATACCACTAATTTTGAATAGTATTTCTTTTCTTTATATAATGAAAAACATTTCGAGATTACTTGAAAAAAAATTTCGTTCGGAATTTCCGGATTTAATTTCGGAATTTCTTAATAAAAAAACAGACTGAAATGACAACCCCTTATCATAAATTCAAAAAGTATGATTTTTGTCGAAATTCTGGGGAAAGTAACCAAATAAAGACCAAATAAAATATTTAAGCAAACATTTTATAGTGATTTCCATGCTTTCAATTGTATAAATTATGACGCCCTTCAATGTTTGCCGCTAGGTGAGGAGCGCCCGCGCTTTGACCGTCGAGCTATAGTAGAGAATGTTTAAACCAATTCTGCATAAAGTATTAACTCAGATAAAATTGACTGCTTAAAATGCTTGTTAAGAATGATAGAACGCTAGAATAGCATTATTTTCCCACTAATCAAGGAAATAAGATTGTAAAGTAAATGACATAAATTCAAGAAACAAGAAAAGTATCTGGGTCATTTTAAATGTATCTAATTTGTAATTAACTTTTGCTCTGTGACATATTCCACAAATAAGATAAATCATTTAAGCACAATATATCTTAAAAGTTTTTTTTTTTTCCGTTTGTGACGTTGAAACGTTTTTCAACTAATTAAATTTAACTTTTAAAATAATTCCTGATGGTGTACTACCAGATTGCATTGCTTCTGCAAGTGAAAACTTTAATTACTACTGTAAATTTTAATTAATTTCTAAAAGTATTATTGATTGTCTGCAAATATTGTACTGCTTTGTTTTAGATTCTAATCATGAGTGTGTACCTTTTTTTTTTATTATATGACAATGTTAAGACGGCAATTTATCCATAAAAAGATTATCCACTTTTTATACATAACCCCACCAGAAAGTAAATTCATTTTTTATAACAATGAAATCATTTTTTTCATTATAGAAAAAATACTTTTTTTTTCTTTCCTTCAGTATGGAGTTCCTTTTTTATACATTTGTTTGATCAAGATGAACAAAGATCAAGACGACTTATCGATTAAAAAAATATTTCGCGAGATTCATTTGATTTTCAGATTTAATTTCAATGTGCATACAGAACTGAAACATAACTACATAACCAATGCCGTCCATTATATAAATCGCTGGTTAATAGAACAAAGCGCAATGATGAATGGCGAATTTCATTGCATGATGCATTAAAAATGTTATTTAACAGTAAGATATGATATTTTTATCAAAAAAATTATTTTGGAAGATTCATTTGATTTTCAGATTTAATTCCAATGTGCATACAGAACTTAAGCATAACTACATAACCAATGCTGTCCATTATATAAATCGCTGGTTAGTAGAACAAAGCGCGATGATGAATGGTGAATTTCATTGCATGATGCATTAAAAATGTTATTTAACAGTAAGATATAATATTTTTCCTCCAAAAAAATATGTATGCATTATATATATATATATATATATATATATATATATATATATATATATATATATATATATATATATATATATTTCAATTAAAACATTTCAAATTGTGTATGAATTACAGGAAAATTGTATTTCCACACAGTAGAAGAAATATCAAAATAAACATACTCTAAAATAATTAAATTTTATTTCAAATATCCTGTAATAGTTACCTTATAGATTTAACATAGAATGATGCAAAATGATTAATTTTAAAGAATTTTACCATCTTTCAAAACATAACGAATTACAAAAATAACGATTGTTTGAAAAAAGAAATCAAACAAGAAAAACCTAATAAAAGACCAGTTTATTGCAACCATCAACTATCCATTATGAATCTGTCATTTAAAATATCAAATTATAAAATCACAAATATGATTCAGTCAAACGACACATACAATATTTCGGATAGGACACAGATTAGACGAATAATCATGTTTCCGCCTTAAAAAAAACCTATTGAACTAAAGAAAAAAAGGCTAAACCTACAGCGAAGTTAAAGTTTCAACTCTTTACGCCACTTACACATGACAAGATCCATTTCAGATTGGACATTTGAAAAACAAGACTTGCACACATACGTTGCCTTGGGGTAATTTCTACCAGGTGCATTTTACACACATTTAATCTAGCTGGCTGCAATTACCAAAACCAATTCTTGCTTTTAATTTATTCAAGTCCAGCATCTATTCGGGACTGTGGTGAATTCTAAGAGAGACTGTGTGCACAGTTAATTTTGTTTGCTATTTATTATCTTTGCTGCTAATAAATTATTACTTGTTAAAAACTAAGTGCTTACCAAAAGAGATAGCAGACCATGGTATACTGTTAAGAGTTTCAACGCCTTTGCTTGATTGCTAAAAAATGTTGTTTGTCAACTTCATAAAGTTCTTACTACATAGAGTGATTACAAGTGTTATCACAGCAGAAACATTATTTATCTTATTATTTAGTTTTGTTTTCTTTTAATTATAAAAATTATTATTATTATTATTATTATTTTTATATATATATATATATATATATATATATATATATATATATATATATATATATATATATATATATATATATATATATTGAAGGAAAAAACAAGTTTAACTTTCCAATGTTCAACAAGAAAACTTGTATGTATTTTTTCACGCTCTCTTTTGTTGTATTGCATCATTTTCACAAATAAAGGGCGATAAAAAGACATTTTATCAAAAAGTATTTGTTAATGTTACACATATTAAAGATCTTATCACAGCAATTAATATTAAAAATATAAACTTCAGTAAATCTATTTATATAGCTACTATTAACATTATGAAAATAAAAGTATTTTTTAAATCTGAAAATTTAAGAAAAAAAAAATCCCTCTTTTTTTTTATCAAATCAGTTACATTTTGCGTTAGCGATTACTGCGTCATGAGATCAGTTTTGTTTTCCTTTCTATGGCAATTCGGATCGAAATGCCATCTTAGATAGCATTTTCGGAAAGATCTTCTGCCTCAAATGAAAAAATGAAAGCAATCAGTTTAGATTTAAGAACGTACTTAAGTAATTTATTATCAGATTTACATTTTTAATTTGTATGGTTACTTAAAAATTTACAGAAAGAAAGCAGCCAGTTTGGATTTGATAACGTCCTTAAGAGCCCACACTACTGAGTGAAAAAGTCTATGGGGGGCGTTCTTTTCAAATATCTCGTTCAAATTTTAATATTTTTACATGATTTTTTTTTTATATAAGATAGCTGAGGACGATCTACAACCAGGCTAGTTTTTACTTTTTCAATTTTGATTTCAGATTTTTAAAATAAAATTACTTTAACTTACGAAACCGGTTAGAACCAGTTATGTAATTGAAGCTATCATAATATAAAAAAATATGTAACCAAAATCGAAAAAGTAAAAATTAGTCCGGTTGTAGATCGTCCTCAGTTATCCTATGCGAAAAAAGTCATGTAAAAATATTAAAATTTGAGCAAGATATTTGAAAAGAACGCCCCCATAGACTTAACATTAGTGTGGGCTCTTAAGTAATTTATTAACAACTTTACATTTTTAAGTTGTCTTAAAAATTTATGCATATAAAAAAATCTTATGGGGAAAAAACTTTACTTACAAATATATTAATAGACATACAGAAGAATAGATTTTTGATATAAAAATGTTGGATTTTAAAAAGCATAATTCTAAAAACTGCAACAAAATGTACCTACAAAATGAACTTCATAAATGTGTTACAATAAATTTAAAGGAAGTTACTGAAGAAAACTACTTTCCACTTGACGATGCATAACTTCCTATCGGAATGTATTTGAAAGTTTTATCACGTAATGAGACCAATAGTAAAATGAAATGGAATCAAACTTTCGATAACATGCACTTCGATTACACCAGAATAATATGAGTAACGATGTCATTTCACAAACGTATTAAAAAAAGAAAAAAAACGCGTTTTTTAATTTTAAGGGATACACTATCTTGAAATTGGTCAAACTATCGATTTTCTTTTTTAAATATTAACTGAAAGCTTCTTTGATTCTGAATATTTCAATACCTCATTTTTAGATATATCATACGACAATTATATCGTAGATATTCCACATTTTGTTTGTTTATTTATTTATTTTTTTAAATGTTTAAATTGAGAGTTTGTTAAATTTACTTCATTTTTTAATATACACTAGGTGAAAAAAATCAGAGATTTGAACATTTTTAGATAAATTTAGATTCTTAAAAATTTAGATAGAGGTTTGAATTTTTACTTGTTTTCCGTGGTGTATTTAATATTATTGTACACGGATTTAACAATCAAGTTTAAATTTATTTTTTTAAATATATTTAAATTGAGAGTTTGTTGAATTTCCTTCATTTTTTAATATACACGAGAGAAAAAAAAAATCATATTAAATGTAAAATTCCATACATCTAAAAATCCATGTACAGCTTTATGTAGTGTATTCTAATGAATGTGGAAAAAAAATGAAGCAAAAATATTCATATTCTTACAAATTCCAAATGGAAAAGAATCTCTATTTCAAATGAGAAATTTTCTATTTTATATTTAAATTACAGAATTTTTTGTCGCTTATTTAACTGCAAAATTTGTAATACTCATTTGCGATAAAATAAATCGAAAAAAATTGTGTTTCAAAAGTGTGACAAATGCACTGTACCTACCCTGGCCTCAATACATATAAGAAGTTACATCTATGCAAATGTTAAAAAATTAAGTATTCGCGCTGTACTCGGCTTGCGCTCAATACACGTGTCAGAAATTTTATTTTCTATGCAAATTTTAAAAAATGGGGTAAACGCCTTGTACCTACATTGATCTCAATGCATGTAAGAAATTACATCTTATATACCACAGTTGAAAATTATGGTATTCACATACACTGGTCTCAATACATCTAAGAATTTCGAAGCACTGTACTCACTGTTGTCTACAAACATTTAAAAAAATCTTCTAAGCAAATATTAAAACTTGTGGTAGACGTACTGTATCTACCTTAGTCTCAATACATGTAAAAAATTATATTTGTACAAATGTTAAAACTTGCATTGCAACCACTCTAGACTTAATACGTGTAAGAATTTGCATCTATATTTGAGCCATTTTCTGGAGCTTTCTTTTATATTTATAGAAAAAAGCGAATACGATCACGAATATTTGAATATTTTTAAAAGTTATTCGTTTACGTACACAAATGTATTCAGGAGTGTGTCTAAAAAATAGCCAGTGAAATTTGAGAACAGCCTTAAGACCTCTTGCGTTTTCATGCATGACATAATGCCTAGACTTATTATGCAACAGTCAAATTTTTTTCCTTCGTAATCTGTATGAACCATTTGTTGTTTTTATTGTATTCAACCTTCAAACTCATCTGCAGTCATAAATGTATATTGTATTTCATTCTGAATTTTGTCTGAAGCCATAAAAATACACCTGGTAACTGAAATATACTATTGCTGGCTGTCTAGCTGGACAATTAAGTGATAGCTGTCGGTCTAAAACAATTATACTTTGATGGAAAAACGACAGTTAAACAGGAACAGCTTTCAGTTGACGACTTCCATATGAAGCGATTGCAATTTGTTTTTCATTTACTGAATATATTTTCTGGAACTTTAGTCCTATTATATAGTTTAATTAGCATAGAATCTTCTAATAACATTGACATTAATAATAAAAATGGGAAGAAAATAATGACTTATTTTCATTCCATAAATAGTTATGGCAGTTTTCTTAGAATACGACATTTTTTTAAAAAACTTTTTTCCCCCTCTTCATGAAAACTAAGCCATTATGTGCCAATATTCTCCAAAATATAATCCTAAATATAATTATAATTTCAAAAATATAATCGTAATTCAATTTTTAATCTTATCCTATCTAAATCAATCGCAAGTTAGTACAGAAAATACTTTTTTAAAATAACATTTCTAGTTTTTTTTTTTTTTTTTTTTTTTTTTTTTTTTTTATTCCACTAACTGCAAAAATTGTTAAAAATATTATTAAATTTTTAAAATGCATTTAACTGATTTCAAATAACTTAATATGTTATATAGAATTTTTAAAATAAAAAAAAAACATTTAAACTCAGACGTGTAATAAAACTTAAAAAATCATTAACATCAAATAATAAATTACAATATAGATATTTCAAGCTCTATGCAAACTCCTCATCAGTGTATCCTCATAAGTGTAAATCAAGAACAAAACTGCTGTTTATACATGTTCAAGGTTGTAAATACGCAATTAAAATATTAAATCATCCAGTCATGTCTCTATTCCATATTACAAAAATTTGCCAGAAAAAATCTGTTTTATTCAAATCAAATAATATTCTTACAGCCTGTAAACTTCAGAATGTTTCAAAAAACGTGCTAAACAAATTCAAGCCAATCCTCTACTTTTACATAATACTGGTATAGTGAACAGTATCCCTTGCAAAGATTGTTACAAATTGCAAAGATTGCACAAATTTGTTCTTATGGTAAAACAGCACAATGATATAACACCTGCTTAGAAGAGCATTGAAATACTGCAAGTTTCAATCGAAACTTGTTAATGATTCAACAGATACCAGTCACATTTCAAATAAAAAAATATATATATATTAAAATAATTAAATCTAACTATGATAATTTCAAAAGTAGATTTTTTTAGAAGACTGATTTGGGTATTTCCATGAGCACATGTCGTGTAAGTCACATACTACGATTTTGGATACCAGTATTTTTGAACGGAAAACTGTGACATATTTTATCAGAGATATTTCATTAATTGAATAAGGCCATTCAAACCTTTCGAAAATAACGGTGGTCAACAACTTAGCAGTTACTAATAATGTGACTTACACGACAAGTGCTCATGGAAATACCCATTTACAAGAATGCAGATATTTCCTCTAAATGAAGCATGTACAATTAGACCAGAATATATGGTTCTACTCTGACGCATCTGGTGCAGACTTATTGGTACTTTAGAGTTTTAAATGCACATTTTGAAAGTGAACATATATAAACAAAAGTTTTAGTTGTCGATTGACATTTCCATTATGAGGAGCTTGTATACGTATAGAGCTTGAAGCGAATATTTCAATTGTTTTTGTCGTGACATATTCATATGTTCTTTAGTTTTATTAAATGTCTGATTTTAAATGTATTTTAATATTACACGATGGCAATTTATAATTCTTGAAATAATGGAAAAGCATCCAGCTATTAAAAGGTATAAAGCAATGTTTATCTAAGTACTTATTTTTAAAATTTGACTCAAAAAGAGAATATATTTTTATTAACAATATTATATTTTCTGTTGCATCATCTAATCATGTAATATTCAATTCAGTGTGCATAATTAATCTTTCTTGTTCCTCGTGAAAACGATGCATATAATTAGAACATCATTTTGAAATTCTGCATGTTATTAATTTTAAATTAGTAATCTAGTCTCCAACTAGTATAGGATTTAGGTTTGAAATAGAAATAATTTCAGATGTTGTATAATCAATACATATATTCATTCATCTATTATGTAAGGTAATGCATGAGATCAAAATTTCATATGAAATTTTAAGCTTCATCTTACTGCATGCGTATCATTTCATATCAATAATGGTAAGAAACTTGAACTTTAAACTCCAAAATGCTTTGAAAATTTAAGAATTATTAAAAATCATCTAAGGATTTTTTTCTTTAATCAAAATGGTGTGGTAACACGGGGAAATAAAACTGGATTCCTCATCAATATTTTATGTTACTTATGATTAGTATAAAACTTAACATTATTTAGACCATCATTAGACGAAATCGGTAATTTTAATGATAGAATAATGCATAATTTAGATTTGAATTAGAGAATATCTTAGAAGCTAAGATGCAAATGATTTCATATTTCATTTAATACTGGTAATAAGGATATAAGGTTTTGATATGAATTATGCAATAGAGCAAGCATTAAAGTAGGTAGGGAATTTACGTTTCATTTTATTTTATACATTGATTATTCTTGTATACGAATACATTCCAATGTGAATTAAGCTATACTGTATCCCCAAAAACGGTTAATTAATAATGTTTCATTTAATAAGGGAAGAAATGAGAATGTTAAAATTTTCTCTATAATTATGAGCATTTTTAAAAATGTGATGTAAGATTTAGAGGGTATTAGAAAATAATATATTTTAAACTAGAAATTACGTAATTTCTTTCTTTTATATGTATATATATTTATATTAATATCGTTTTAAAAGTGATATTTAATTCATAAAAAGCATAATTTCTGACAAAATGGAATCGTTTGGATTCGAATGTTGGATCTCTCATTGTGGTATATGATGCAGTGCTTTGTACTGCCAGAGCTTGATTACATCATCGCAATCATATTTTTATTTATATATGTGAATAGATTCCTATGTGAACTAAGTAATATCGCTTTACCTAAAATGGGTAGTTATTTTATATTTCCTTTAATATGGAGAAATGAAAATGGTGAAATTTTCTCTAAAATTATACTTTTTTTTTTTTTTTTTTAATGTGAAGAATATGCAGAGGATATTTTAAAATAGTAGTTATGTTCTGTCATATTTTCTTGGGGATTTTATCTATAAAATTAATCACAAAATGGGTTGAAAATTGTTTAAAAATGGATTAAAAACTAAAGATCGACCGAAATAGGTTTTTAAGATCGAAATCAAAATCTCACCAACAGCCGAGAAATTCTGCTCTCTAAACTGGAAAATGGAAGGTGCTGTGTTCGAACCCAATCGCAGCCGTCGGCCTAATCAATCGGAGTTTTCCGTGGTTTTCTTCAAGCCTTAGATGTCCATGCATAAATACGGGTTTGGTCCCTTAGGAAGACACACACGAAGGGAATTCTCCCTTAGGGTCTATATCCCTCGTGTTGATAATTGGCCGACATAAATACAACCAACCAACCAACCGAAACCAAATTTTTGTAACCTTCCTATTTTCGGCGAAAAACAAAAACGAACCACATTTTTTTATACATACATAACTAATAAAGTAATTAATACAGATATAAATATACATAATTATTAATTGATTATACATGTGGCCTAAGTGTGACTGTCTGTATGTCTGGCCAAAACTTTTTATTTTTATACAAAATAAAAGGGTATTAATTCAGCAACATGATAGAATAATTTTCTGATTATACGAATTTTATATAATTAAAATTGTTTTCGGCATACATTCTTCGATTTATCTTTTTTAATGATTCTTGAAAATAATTTGTTATACAGGAACCTTCTCAATGAGTATTGGAACTTTTTGCGGTTTCAAACTAAAACTTTTCTAATACTATTAAGCTTGAAGCTTTTAATGAATACCTGAAAAGCTTCTTCAAAATTTAGTCATATATGCATTCTTTGCTTTGTAATTTGCACTTATGTCTTCAGTCAGTCTTAACTGATAATTATTAATAGTAAAGTTCATAGCAATAAATGTAAAGTGTCTCATCCAGCCTCATCCAGCTCAAATCAATGTAATGTTGAAAATTTCAGAAATAAGAAGCGAGATTTTTGGAATAGAGGTAATTTCCGTCGAGTTTCGGTTCGGCCAGCTTTACTGAAACATTTTTGCCGAAAACAAAAACGAAATAAAATTTTCGATCGATCTCTATTAAAAACCCAATCCGCTCGCAAATTTTTATGAAAATCTATGTATAGTTCTTTGCGACAATGGTCGTTTACTAGTGTTATTGTTTAAAGTGTCACAAAAAAACAGGACGAGAAGACCAAAAATCTAGGCCAAAGATTTTAAAATCGAAACATAAATATACAGGAAATCGTATGAAAGTGGAACTTATCTATAACGAAATTCATTCTTCACCTAAAAATCCATGCTGTATACTGACGGAATGCCGTATACAATCATACCTGCTGAAATGGAAATCTGACTAAATCAGAATACTTTTACAGGATGCCTTGAAATTTTACTTGTATTGACAACATTCGACTTATTTTTTAAAAATAAATGTAAATGTTTAAAAAGTTCAGGATCATAAAGTTTACCCTCTTAAAAAATCATTTAGTTTTTGAATTGAAATTATAATCGAAATTAACACTTAAAGACATACATTACATTACACAATGTGCTCGAAATAAAAACTGTTGAAATTGTAAGGTTTTAAATGTATTAACAAAAATACACGTAAACTTACTTTTGTATCTAAATTATTTATTTTCAGTATAAATACATTAGAAATAACTGTGCATAAATCTTATTATTATGACAAATGTATTTTACACTCCATTAAACAGTGTAATTATTATCTGAATACTTACTTACGCTTACATAAACATGAAGCATACATTCAGGTAAATAACTACCCATTACTTGGTCAAACAAATTTAATTAATTTTTTATTATTATTACAGTCAAAACTGATTTATCTTTTATTTCGTTTTTTGTCATCGCAGTAAAATTGTTTTTGTTTATTGTTATGTTTCTTTAGATCTAAAATTTTATTTGACGCTAATTGCTTAATTTCTTTCTTATAATTATTTTTATGTTAATCGTTCAAATTATAGAAATTCGACATGAGTCAGTGAAATTAATTTTTTAATTGAATAAATTTACAGCTAGCTGCATGGTAGTTTCGTTGAGGTATATGCATCGATGTGTTTGCAAGAACAGGAACTTTAACGCATTCTTCTAATTCTGAAATTAATGCACTTAATTCTTGGGAAAAGTTTTTTAGAAATACATGCTTTAAAAAAAAGATACAGATATTAATAAGCGTAATGTATCAATTAGTTTGCTAGATTATTTAATTAGTGAACTATTTCACTGAAAACTATTTTTTAGAGCGCTCTTTAATCAATAATTATCTAATTATAAATAATTAACAAAATTTCATTACGTGAATATCATCTGGTTACCTTTTTTTATAATTAAATTGAAAATTGATGTTAAAAATTATTAATTGTAGGGACTTTTTTGCGAGCTGGTAGAATTAACACAAAATTTATTTCCACACCGATACCATACTAATTTGATATTCCGATTGAGGAGATCTGAAACGCTTCTTCTTGCTTGTTTCAGTTAATTTTATCTTGATTTTAATGTACTTTTTCATAATTCAATTTTAAACTAGATGACGGCAATTTAACCGTAATTTTTATCTTGTTATTTTTCGTTTTAATTTAATGCGTTTAAAGATATTTTATTTACTTCTGAGAATTCATGTGTTATTTATTGATCGTGCTGCAGTTCTCATATACACTGTTTCATAATTTTACAGGCAAATCGTATTGAAAGGTAAAACAGATTAATTTTTAATTCAATTTTTTATCAAAAGCAAATATAATTGAAGGAGTCTTTTTGTGTTATATTTGGCTATGTTAATATTAAATTTAGTTCATTTAATTTACATACTGCATTATAAATATCTTTTCTAATGTTACGCATAGCTCTTTTCTTGCTAACGTAATTGTTTTTATTTTACTTTGAAATAATTCAAATGTATTCGCTTAAAAAGGCAAATTTAAGGATTGTTTTATTTTTATTTTGCTCAATCTAATGCTTTTAAATTATAAAACATGTTAAAATAGTGTTGATCATATAATAATTAATAAGCTATGCTTGTTTAAGTCAACTTAAGTCATGCCATTTTTTCCACATTTTAAACACATTTTTACATTTTTTTACTAAAATAATTTAAATGGAAAAGCTTTATTTGTGCTTTTTTACAACATATACATTGAAGTTTAATTTTTCTAAAAATTTTAAACTTTATGGACAAACATTTCATACAAGTATTGTAATTTAGATAATACATGTGTGCATTTATATAATGCTGCATTATAATTTTATTTATGTAAACTGCTTGTATAAATACCGCATTTCCCCGCATTATCCGGCATGCTGCAAAATTCGAGGGAGACCAGATTTTTGAATGTTAATCCCTGGTTTTTCCCAGTATGCCGGAAAAAAATGAGGATCTTCGAAAACATAATGAAATGAGCTTTATCAATTGTATTCAGTATCAACGATTTCTGTTGGAGTGGAGGGGTGCAATATAGAGTTTGTCCCCAATTTTCTAATTATTTATTCTATCTTTTCACATATTCAAGGGAATACAAACGTGTTTCATCTGTCTCATACCATTTCATAATAGGCTTTCTATTCAGCACCATCCGATATTTACAACGTAGAAATAGATTATCTCGTAAATTATTACATAAACAGAAATATTCTTACTTTATATATTAAGACAAAACAAGTAATTATCGAAAAATATAAACAAAGAAATGTGTGCTTACAAAGTAGCTAAAATTTATTTTACATGATAATTTAATTACCTTTGTAAAAACGTCATTGATAATTAGATAAATAAAATCTAATAATCATTTAAATATGAATGAATATATATATATAGAGAGAGAAAGAGAACAATAAGCATTTATGTTTTTTCCCCCTTAAAATGAAAAATTTTGTTCTAAAATCCAAAATAAATCAGCAGACCATCCTCCAGTATTGAAACCTCATATTTTACGGCATGCTGACTAATGCAGGAGAACACGGTATGTCTACATTTGAGCCTATTATGTATTCAAACACATATTTCACGTTGCATTTCAAAGTTACCTATAGAGAAATTATATCTTTCTTTAATTTTCAGAATTGCGATGTTATATATACAGGTATGAAAGTGGGAAAGGACAAAAAAGGTGGAAATTTTTTTCCATCTATACAACGACACTAAACTCTTATAATTTAAGTGTCATTTTAATAGCGAATAAAATTAAATGTAACTGCACGTATGATTACTTTTTTAACACTAAGAAAATTTTAATAATGCTAAAGGATGAACCAAATATATCGATCCACTTATGTGAAGTACAGTCATTAATTTTCCAAAACAAATATTATTCTGAATAATTCAGTTGTTAAATCCCCCCCCCCCCACTTAAAAAAAATTTTCCTGCTAAATTGATCTTTGCTTCAGAAATAAATATTCTATTTCAAAAAGAAACTTCCTTTCACTTTAAATTTTCAAAGTCTAAAAAAGATTTCATTCTTGAACGACATTCAGAACTTCATTTACAATAGTTTCAGATGCTTATATGTAGAAGCTCACTTTTCAGTTTGTACCTATTTTGTGCAACAATTCAAGAACAAACTCTAAGGATTTGAGTAGGTAAAATGTCCAATTATTAAATTTTTGCACCCCCCCCCAATTATCCTTCCAAAATTTTCTTTACATTTTTGCACCAATCCAGAGGTTTGGTTTGGTTTATTTTTGTCGTCCGATTATCTACATTAGGGATATAGGACCTGGGGGGAGTGCCCTTCGTGGGGTCTTTCTAAGGGAACCTAACCCGTATTTACGCAAGGTTCGAAAAAAAAACACGAAAAACTCCGAACGGTTAGGCCGACGGCCGCGACTGGGTTCGAACCCAGCACCTGCCGTCTACCAGTTGAGCGGTCCGAACCTCTCGGCCACTGGTGGGGCACCAATCCAGAGAATGACCAAAATTGCTTTAAAAAAGGTGGAATTCCTCCTTTATGAGGAACTCTTTCATGCCTTTATATAAGAGGTTGTGAATTTCAAAACTCACCTTATCCAATGTTTAAAAAAAAGGGTAAGTGTGATCGCAGATCACATAGAAGGTTTCGTTTAATATTTCTTTCAAAACAACTTATCCTTTAATTAATTAATCAAAATTGCTATTTTATGAATTATTAAATTTTTACACAGATGGTAGCACCAATAAATTTAATTTTAAAATAATTATAAAAAGAAATTATTTATTTTCATCGAATTAAAAATGTTCAAATCAAATTATTTAAATAAAATCTAAGATTCCAATTTTTTTGAAAATCCGAACTTAAAAGAAGATTAACGGGCACACAATCTCTTCACTTTTGAATAATACTGTAATAGTATGTGGTGGAACAATACTTAATACTGAAAATTAAATAAAATTAAAAAAAAAATCTTGTAGAACAGCCTATTGTACTAAAATTTAAATTAAAAATAAATTAACTTTTTAAAAATGTCCATGTCTTTGCATTGAAATCTTTTCTGTTTTTTGCTAATATAGCCCTTTCGGGTCCGATTTTTTTTTCAGTTTTTTGAAAAAATTACTTTTACTTTAATAACATTAACACTAGCTATCCAAACAGATTCATTAGTGTTTGATGAATATTTCATTGTCTGAAAGATAACGAATGTTGTTGTTTTGTGCACAATTCAAGTAATATTCATATGACAATAGGCTAAGGAAGAATTTTTGGAGATGTTTAGAAAATATTGTATTACAGTAAGATTTAAGTCATATTGCAACTTTCTAATACTTTTTACGTTGTATTCCACATTATTCTTTCAGATAAGTAACTTTTAATTTAAATTTATAGAGTGAAATATATGTTTAAAATAAAAGAATTGCAAACGCGCAAAGAGAAGGAAGCAAATAATAATAATTATTATTATTACTGAATGCCTAAACACAAATGAAGTGATATAGTAAATGCATAGACATGTAGTAACATTACTACATGTAAAAAGTAGCAAATGTATTCCTTATAACAAAATAATATTTCATTAAAATACATGTACTATTAATAGTACACCAGACCCGAAAGGGTTGATTGACTCTTCTTGATTATACATATTTTGAAAGTTCTTTCACCCATGTTAACACATGGGTATCTTAGCATTAAAATATTTTTCATTTTTATTAATGTAATCTACTCCTTTATACTGCATAAATATTTTTGCATGCGTTGACAAATTTACACTTCGAGATCTTTTTACTTTGTAATATGAAAAAGTTTCACAATGCCAAATTTCTTAATCGTGAATCTTCCTGCCTCAACCCTATACTTTGTTATAAATTCACAGATAAACTCTTATTATTTTTATTATCATTAGATATTATATGAACTCTATCTTTTATATCTCCATTCCTCTTATGCATACATTAAAAAGTCTTTCACCCAAGTATCATGTCTTTGCATTGAAATCTTTTCTGTTTTTTGCTAATTTAATTGACTCTTCTAAGATTGCATAAGTAACTTTGTGTGTGGTGACAAACCTGACGGCAAAGAACTAAAGACCTTTTTTGTATTGTAATATCTGAATCGCTTCATATGTAATTCCTGCACGGAAAAAATCGAAGTAAGAGATGATATCAGTAACACATTTTCAAACAATAGACGCTGAAAGATAATTTTTAAGCAGGAGAGGGCAGAAGCCGAGCGTAGCGTATCATAAAGGAAACTATAAATTAGGATGTTCTTATTATTTTCTAGGCTATTAGCAATTTAATATCGACGGAGTCTGTAATTTTACGGTCTGTAATATAAGCAAAGTATCTTTAAACCTACATAAAAATGGACAATCTTCATAGTTTTACAATTCTTTTGTATACAAACGATCAATAAAACAACAAGTAATTCAGTTTTATATGAAATATAATATATAGTAAATTATAATAGAATTGTTGTCTATATCATACTTCATTCAGTTATTATTTTAAATGATAAATTTATTTGAATGGTCACCACTTTTTTTTCGTAATGTTTTCTTTCTCATGTTTTTCTTTTTTTTTTTTTTTTCTCCTACTTTTTTTCTCCTTTTTCTCCTCTCTGCGTCACTGTGTTTTTATATAAATCTTGAAAATGGAAAATTTTTGTAGAATGCGACTTGTTCTAAAAATAAAAATTGTAATTATATTAAATCAAATTTATTCGTGATTGAAGCAATAGATGTAAGAATCTTACATTTTCCATGTAAATTTTGAAAGGGAAAATTCTTTGCAATTAAAACATTAAAAAAAAATAATAAATAAATAATAGATTGTCTTATAAGTTGCGTATGGGTGAAAGACTTTTTAATAATATGCATAAGAGGAATGAAGATATAAAAGATAGAGTTCGTATAATCCTTAAATAATAATAATAAAAAAAATAAGAGTTTATCTGTGAATTTATAACTAAGTATAGGGTTGCGGCAGGAAGACCAACGGTTACGAAATGTGTTTGGCACTGCGAAACTTTTTCATGATACAACGTAAAAGATCTCTTTAAGTATAACTGTTGAATTTGCCAACACTCGAAAAAATATTTATGCAGTATAGTGGAGTAAATTAAATTAATAAAAAGGAAAAATATTTTGAGGCTAAAACATGATAACATATGGGTAAAATACTTTTCGAAATATGCACTTAAGGGAAATAAAAGTATAAAAGACAAACTGTGTAATAGCTCGGAAACGCTTTCGAAAGCGAAAGCATCCTCAAGAAAAAAAAGAAAGAAAAAATCTGCTTTCAAAATAAAAAATAAAATAAAAAACGGCCTTTATACAGATCGATCTTAGCTATTTATTGCTATTACATAAATAAATAAATAATTTAAAAATATTGAAATGCAACCGATATATCTTCGTGAATTACTTCCATAGAATTAGCATTAGTGAACAGGTCTTTTCGACTGACTAAAGTAGCCCGTTAAATTCAATGAAAGAGTTGGGATCCTGGATCCAGGCCTGTCACGTTCTTTGGGAATTTATTTCAAATAGTTACAAAATTTCACTCTATGAATCCGATTAGTTGTTACAATAGAAAAGCCTTTTTTTTAAAAATAATTAAATATAATTTAAACTTATAGAAAAGCGAAACAATTTTTTTTTAAAGAAATAGACTTACATTTCAAAGATAATATTTTGTTAAATATTATTTTTTAATTGTAAATACATGTTATACGTTTAAGATATACGGAAGTTGGGATTTTTCGTTGTGTAGACTTAGATACTTCACAAAAGTGAAAAAAAATAGCCTGGAGAATCATAAAATTCATTTAGATAAAATCAACAATTAATTGTATTTATTACTGGGTATTTCCATGAGCATATGTCGTGTAAGTCACATACTACAATTTAGGATATTAGAATTTTTGAACTGAAAAATGTGGCTTATTTTATCAGAGATATTTCATTAATTGAATAAGGCCGTGCAAACCTTTCGAAAATAACGGTGGCCAACCACTTAGCAGTTACTAATAATGTGACTTACACGACAAATGCTCATGGAAATACTCTACTATTAATACTATATGACTTGCAGAGTTGATTGAATTCTTAAACTCCGTTATTAGGTGCGAAAAAAATTAATTTATAACTTTCGTTGTTTTTATGGTACAGATATATTGCTAATAAATTAAGTTGCACAAAAATATACGTCCTTATATCCAAATCTTCTTCTAAATAAAAGAAATATAAGAAAAAATACATATATAAATAAAAGGTGATGAAAATTACTTCGATTTAATTTAAAATGAAAAAAAAAAAAAAAAAAGAGTAACAAGAAAACTAATTACATTTAAAGGAAAACTTCAAGATTCGCTGAATTTTTCTTTGATTTTCAGTATTTATTTTTTACCCATTCCCTCCTAGTGTTGACACATGTTGTAATTAAATTTAGTGATATTGACTTTTTACTCTAAAAGATAAACAAAGGAAATCGAATATTTAAAAAATAAACTTCATACTAGTAAAGAAAAAAAAAGAAAAAGTACAAATTTAAAAATAATGTGCTGTAAAATCAAATCTTATTTACAATTGACGTTTCACTAAAGCGTCGAAAGAAACGAAATCGCTAGCAGTTATTTGTTAATCGCCGTGTTATTGACTCTGCATTTGTTTTCTTTTTTCCCCCCTATAATCTTTACGCCTTTTCTCCTTTTTATTAATTATTTTTTTTATTTTTCGACAAGTAGCTAATTTTTTTTTTTATTACCTTGTTGAGCGTCCGCAGATTTTAGGGCATAGGTGGCGACCATTGATTGGTTGATGAAGTGGTACAGTGGAAGAATCTGTCCTCGTGTTATGCTACCTGTTGCTTGCAGGGATGTTTTTTTCTGCTTTAGTTTGTTTACAATTGGCAGTTTCGTGACATAATTAAAGTTTGAAGCTGGGGTGAAATAAGCCTGTAGGGAAAAGCTTTGTAAAGAAATCAAATATTTAAAAACGACAAAAGTAAAATCTGTAAGAAATTACCGAAAGTAAATTCAGAGCAGGGAAGAAAGTCGCAAGATTGCTAAAAATTTAATAGCCTATCTGTGTATAAATATCACAAAAAAAAAAAAAAAAAAGACATCCGCTAACATTAAAATAGATATCAAAATATTTGCACATAAATTAAAAAGGAAAAAAAACTCCTTAAGTTTTGTTTTTTTTTCTTTTGGGGGGGGGGGGAGGTATATATATTGCAATAAACTTCATATATTATTGTTGTAAACAATATTTCTCCGATGTTGTTTCAAAGTTAAGATTGTCAGTTTTTTGCAATTAACCCATTTGTCATGATAATCATGTCTGGTATTTACATTCAAATTGATTAATTATTACCACTTTTTCGAATTAATATTTTTCATCTTATTTAATCTGTCATTAAATAAGACATTAGTCTAGACCAACCGCACTCAACCTGCGGTCCGCGGATCACATGTGACGGGTAACATTAACATTAACCCATATTTATACAAATAACTGAGATGCGAATCTTGAGTGTTGTTTTATATATTTTCATGGGATAATAAAACCGGTCCTGTTATATATTTTTAACTAAAGATTACGTTCAAAGCCCTTTCCTTCGTCAAAAGTTATTTTTCCATGTAGTCCTATAGTGAAGTATACATTTTTTCTTAATCTTTAACATTAATCAAACATTATTCCAAATTTTGTTTGCAATAAATATTTAAAAAAAGAAAAGAAAAAAAAAAGATAAAACAGATATTATTATTTACATTGTGCAAAATATTGATTTACTAGATAAAATCTCCCTGTGTTTTCCCCCCTTTAGATTTTGGAAAATCTGCATTGTTATACTATTACGATTTATATAATTGTAGCTTATGTATACTTATTAAATACTTTTTAAGCTTAAAATTTTCTCTCACTGACACCGAAAAAATTTTACAGCATTATTACAAATCAGCAAACCTAGAGCCATATTTCTACAGCATTTGTAATAAAAATCTACTACGAAATCTATTACTTGGAAAGACTGGTGTTAAATTTTTTTGCTAATATTTCTTCTGCAACAGAAATTCAACCCTATTGATAATATTAACTTTGATAACCCTTTAAGCCCTGACCAACACAATTGTGTAGGTAATCCTAAAGAATGGGTGGGAAATTTCTTCTTTTTCTGTGATTTAAAACAGAGCCTGCACCACACAGTTATGTTTATCCTTCGTTAACGTAAACTTATATCGAAAATTTTTTAAAATATTTTTCTATCAATGAAATATGATTCTATTAATTAGGGTTAAAAACCAACTGTTTTCATTTTTACCAAAACTCTCCTGGTGTTAAAGAATTATATTACATTGTTATACTACTTATATCATTTTAAATACTGTTTACCCTTTTAAAAAGGTGTTGCGGCCCGCTTTTAGGAAACTTATGTTTGTGGCCCGCGAGAAAAAAAAGGGTTGAGTATGGCTGACGAATATATCAATATAAAAAATTTGGAACCAATCAAGAAATCGGAATTCAGAATAATAATAATAATTAAAAAAAATACTCAATCAATTCGAATAATATATATTCGGATAATATTTAGATAATATAGATTAGGGAACATGAAGTACACGCAATTTTACGATCATGAAATAATTTTCCACCGTGCATAAATAAGCGACATAAATAACTCATATTCTAAAGCAAAATTTAATACGAGCATCCTGTCACCGACTTTTGAGGAACTTAGAAAATGTGCATATCCAAAGTTCATTTCAAATTTTATGAAAACCGAATCAAAACTTAAAAAGATATCAATAAAAGTTTCCTCCATTGTGTTAAGTCCTATCATCCGTAATTAAATCAATAATATCCCGTGAAAAGTAGTGATTCTAAATTGTACAAGTGATTTCATCCTATTTTAGATAGAGTCTTATTATTTCCATGTTATTGAGTTTAATATATACAATCGTGATAACTTTTGTATTCAAGCATTCTTACCTAAGAGTACAACAGTTATTGCCACAAGATACGAATATTTATAAAACTAATTATAGTATGAAATCAGTACTTCATTTGCCACGTTTGACGGGCAATTTCCGACTCTTTTTTTTTTTGAGGGGGAGGGGGCATTTAAAATACAAATGGCTTTTATGGTACCTCTCTACCTTTAAAATGTAATTTTCGATCAACAATCCAATTTTCCATATTTGGTTTAATATTAATGTCTGACATTTTATCTTTCTAGATCAGTTTGAATTTTGTTTCTATCTTGCTCAGAACTTGAATTGCAGACATTTTAATATCAGTTATTTAATAAGGTAAAACCAGGTTTTCTATATAATTTCCGATTTACTCAAAATGAGACTTTTAACATTTTGCTTTGCGCAAAACGTCATAACTCGAAAAATTATAATAATTACTTTATGAAAGTTAGTAAAAATACTTTAAAGGAGTTTATTTAGGTAATGTGAATCTACTATGTTTATAGTGGAGGCTTTTCATATTTTAGTTGATACAAGTTATGAATTAATATATAGTTTCTTGATTTTTCTATGTGTAAAATTGTTTACTTCTATAACATTTTTAATAACAAAGTTATAGTTATGGTAATGGATCAATATCTCAAAAAGATTCATTAATCATGGTAAAAATTACAAAATAAACAAATTTGATGTTTTGCAAAAGTTCTATTTTACAGCATTTTTTGACTATGTTCTCAGCTTGAAATTCAAAACATTTAAAAATATACATATTCTTATACGTTATTTAAAATTTTTATCTATATTCTATAATATAATGTATATCAGTAAGTAATTTTTTAAGTTTAAAAAAAGAAAAAAAATCGTTTCTGGAGGTAGGCAAGCACTTTAAACAGTATTACTTCACATTCAGATTTCACGTAGCATAACGTAATACAGGGGAAAATCGTCCAACGCTTTGCTACAGGTTTCGCATGATAATGAAGAAAGTATATAACTTGAAGATACAAAGAAAACAAGTCTAGACAACTTTTCTATTGAAACCACCATTTACGACGATACAATTAATAATCTATCATGATTCAAATTGCTCCGGGGAAGAAAAACACCTTGAATGCCATTTTCTATTCTCAGAGCGATCAACCAATCGTCAAGAAAAGTTACTTAGTCGCGAATCTATAACGCTTATGCTCAAAGGTGGTCTCATAGCTTGAAACGTTTCTGTGTAGAAATTTCAGAAACATCTAACGTTTAAAAAATAATGATTCATTAGCGTCTTGTTCAAAGAAATCACGCTTGTAACACGAATTTTTATTCGATAAAACGTTTATTTCAATAAACAAAAACAAATAAAATAGCTATGCATGTTTTCCAGATATCAATTTTGAACAAAATTTCCCATTTCAGTTTTTCAAATTAATATAAACATTCAATATTTTTCTTTTGTCATAAATCAATAAATAATAGTTCAACCAGCACTACACTTTTAAATTATGTTTTATATATATATTCAAAAAGGAAGAGTCGCAAATCTATAACGTTTATGCTCAAAGGAGGTCTCATAGCTAGAGACGTTTCTGTGTAGAAGTTTCAGAAACATCTAACGTTTAAAAGTAATAATTCATTGGAACTTTACTCAAAGAAATCACGCTTGTAACAGGAGTTTTTATTCGATAAAAAGTCTGATTTCAATAAACAAAAACAATTGAGATGTCTGTACATGTTTTTAAAAATAATTTTTGAACGAAATTTCGTTTTTCTAGTTTTTTAAATTAATATAAACATTCAATGTTTTTCTTTTATCATACATAAGATAGTTCAATCAGCACAAAATTTTTAAATATATTTTCAAAACGGAAGAGTTGCAAATCTCCGCTCAAAGGTGGTCTCGTATCTAGACGTTTCTGTCGAAGTTTCAGAAACATAAAAAGGTTTAAAAAGTAATGATTCATTAGCCTCTATTTAAAGGAATCACGCTTGCAACATGAATTTTGATTGAATAAAACTTGTGAGTTCAATAAATGAAAACTATTAACGCATATGTACGACTTTAAAGGGGTCCGGGACTAAATAATTTTATGCACTAAACATTTTTCTGTTTTTTTCTGCTTAAAATGGGTTTATGTTTCTATCTTAATTTAAACAGAAATTATTATTATTATTTTTGTTTTGGTTTGTTTTCAAAATCTAGCTTTCACGCAATGGTTGTCATGAAAATGACTTTTTGTGTAAATGCGCTGTTTTTCATGATGGGTTTTTTCATTATTTCTCGCATTTAAATTGTTATAACTCAAGACCGTTATTGGAATACGTCTTTTTCATTTTTTTTAACTTAAATATTGATTCATAGAATTAAAAAAAATTAAACACATTAACTAATTAAATTAATTAAAAACATTACTTTTTTTTTAAGTTAAATCACTTTTTTAGAATTTTTACTTTAAAACTTTTTTTTTATTAATTTTTTTTTTAAAAATGATGAATCAAAATTAAAACTGATATATTTGTGTTTACTTAAATGAAAAAGATAATAAATTCTACAAATAATATTTCGAGGTATAACGATTTTAAACTGTCCCATTTTTTAAATAAATTTTAAATAAAAAAAAATCTGAGAAGTTTTATCATTACAAATAGTATAGTTAACCATAACAATAAAAATTGAACATTTTACCTCAATAAATAAAAATTATTTTAAAATATGTTTCGGATTTCCTTAAGGTGACTATTTACCTCAAAATCGTTCAAAAAGTTAACTTTCTTTTTCTTTTTATATTAAATTAAAGCTTCTTTAATTGTGAATGGTTTGATACCTTATTTTTATCCATACGGCAATTATATCGCGAGATAGTGTAAATTTTGTTAATACACCCAGCACAATTATTCATACAAACTACACTGTAAAAAAGGCGATTTTACAGAAATTGTACCGGTAATCGGGAAGCCAGTACAATTAACTGTTTTATAACAGCAAAATTTCTGTTAATTCCAGAAAGAAAGGAAAAAAAAAGAAAAAGAAAAAGAAAAAAGAAAACAAAAGAAAAACGGAAAAAAATTGGAATTTACGGGAATTTTTCCGTTAAAAACCACAAATTCTTTAGACTTCCCGAGTACCAGTACGATTTCGGTAGAATCGTCTGTTTTTTTTACAGATGTAAAATTTTAAATAGAATTTTTTCAATGCTTACATTTTCGCTCCTTTCCTGTTTTAAAAATGCTTAGGCTTCTTTTTTGTATTTGAGATAAAGATTTAAATTGTTTTGTACATGTTCTTTATTATTTATGTGATAAATTTGCGTATAACATTAAAAAAAAAAAATTAATTAAATATTTGTACGTTGCATTTTTGTGAGATTTTCAATTATAAGGAACGATGCCGCCGATTACGCAAAAAATCGGAGAAAAAAAAAAGAAGAAAAAACAAACTGGTACGTACCAAAATATCACAAAAAAAAATCGAATTTCATCAAAGGATCGCGGGAAAGAATGCAAACTTAATCAAAAGATCGCGAAAAAACAAATTTTCACAAAAAATTGCTTTATTAACGAAAAATTATCGAAAAAAAAAAAAAAAAAGATTATGTAACTGTTTGGAAAACCCTTCAGTAATTTTAAATACAAAACATGCATATAACATTTTGAACATTTGCTTGATAACAGAAGCTCGATAAAATTTGCTTTTTATCGAGCACAAGCAAGCGATAAAAAGAAAACAAATTAATAAAAAAGTAAATTCATCAGAAGAATCCTGATATAATTAATGTCTGTCTCATCGTGAATCAACCTGGCGCAGGCAGCTGACTGAAAATACCTTGAACGCTGTTTTACATTCTTTAAGCGTTTACACTTTCGTCAAGAAAAGTTACTTTGTAGCGAATGCATACATTGCTTTTAATTACTATTCACGTACGGCACCAGAGGCGATATTTGAGACTTCAAATTTAGATAAATGCCACATGCTTTTTTTCTTTATTTAAACTAAAGGTTGTAACGACAAGAAATCAGATTAACTGGCACGCAGTGAATGTGCAAAACCATTAATATGGCTACCGTGGTTAAAATAACTTAAAATATAAAATTATCAGGGAACACAGATAATACAATGCAATTAATGAATGTGATAAAACAATTAATCAATAATCGATATGACAAAGTAATTAATTTTAGCAATATCATTCATCACGATGGAAAATAAAGGCTAATTTCAGGGGAGTTTTTAAAATACTTCATTCAGCGGTAACAAGTTCAAGACTACTTCGTATTCTTTCAGGGTTTATGCTTTCGTCAAGAATAATTATTTTGAAGAAATGCATTCATTGCTCTTTATCTCTGAGTGAGTCCGATACTAGAGACGACTTTTGAGGTTTCAAATTCAAATAAATGCCACATTTTATTATTATTGTTAGCATTTATTTATTTTAACTTAAGGTTGTAAGGACAACAAATTATATTAAGTAGCATGCACTGATGTGCAAACAATTAATACGGTCACCATGAATAAAATAACTTAAAATATAACATTTAAACACAACAGAAGTACGACAAAAAAAATTAATGCGATAAAACAGTTAATCAATAAACAATATGATAAAATAATTAATTTTAGAAATTTCTTTTATCACCATGGAAATCAAAGATTACTTTCAAAATTTTGGGCAGATTTTAAAATACTTCATTCAGCGGTAGAGACAACAAATTCAAGACTTTCATATTCTGTATAAGCGTTTACGGTTTCGTAGGGAAAAATTACTTTGTACACTGAAAAAAAAAATCTGCAAAGGTACTAAACCTTTTCTAGGAAACTGTGATTCCAAGAACTTTTCCTGTAATGGTAACAGCGAAAATTCAAGCTTCAGAATCGATTACATGAATTTTTCCAGTTATCGTTACATGAAAAGTTCTTGGAATCCCAGTTTCCTAGAAAATGTTTAGTACCTTCACAGATTTTTTTTTACAGTGTAGCAAACGCATCCATTACTTTTAAACGTTCAACATGTTCGATACTAGAGACGATTTTTGAGATTTCAAATTCAAATAAATGCCACAATTTATTATTGTTATTATTATTATTTATTTTCTTTTTAACTTATGGTTGTAACGACAAGAAATCAGATTAATTGGAAAGCAGTGAATGTGCAAAACTATTAATATGGCACTCTGGTTAAAATAACTTAAAATGTAAGATTTTCTTAAAGAACAAAGGTGCGACAATGCAGTTAATGAATGTGATAAAATAATTAATAATCGATATCACAAAATAATTCATTTTACCAATTCTTTAATCACATGAAAAATAAAGACAACTTTCAATATTTTGGTTAGTTTTAAAATACTTCATTCAGCGGCAACAAGTTCAGGTCTACTTCATATTCTTTAAGCGTTGACGCTTTCGTGTAGAAAAGTTATAGTCCAAGAGCCGACCGCACAAAACTCTAAGTCATCGAGCACACGAAAAAATCCTTTATATTATGGAAGAGTAGTAACAGGAGAATCTAATGATCCATGTCTGCTGGAAGGGAAGTGGTGCATAAGCCAAAAGTGAATACCACTAATCCACTCGTAGTGAATACCACTCGTAGATCTATCATGATGTTTGCCGTACAATCAAAAGTATGAAAACACGGAAAACTGGGTGTAGGAAAACATAATGCTAAGTCTACGAGTCAACCACTAGTGGTATTCAAATTTGGCTTATGCACCACTTAGCTTTCGGCAGACATGGATCATTAGATTCTCATATTACTACTCTTTCATAAAATAAAGGATTTTTTCTTGTGCTCGATGACTTAGGGTTTCGTGCGGTCGGCTCTTGGACTATTATACTTTGCAGCAAATACATTCATTGCTATTACTCTCTAAACACGTCTAATCGATACTAGAGATGAATTTGAGATTTTGAAATTTTCAGATAAATGCCATGTGTTTTGCTTTTAACTTAAGGTTGTAATGACAAGAAATCAGATGAACTAGCATACAGTGATGTTCGAAATCATTAATATGGTCATTCTGGATAAAATATCTTAAAATATAACATTTAAAAGAAAAAAGGTACGACAATGCAGTTGATGAATGTGATAAAATAGTTAATCAATAAATAATATGACAAAAAAATAAATAAATAATAATAATAATTTTAGCAGTTTTTTTTTCATCGCAATGAAAAATTAAGGCTACTTTTAATATTTAGGGTAGTTTTAAAAAATAACTCATTCAGCGATAAGAGGCAACAAGTGAACAAATTGAAGACTATTTTATATTCCTTAAGCGTTCATGCTTTCGTCAAGAAAAGTTACTTTGTTGCACATACATTCATAACTCTTAATCTCTAAACTCGTCTGATAGATACAAGAGACGAGTTTTGAGATTTTGATATTCAGATAAATGCCACTTGTTTTTTTCTTTTAACTTCAGTTTATAATGACAAGAAATAGGATTAACTAGTATATACAGTGATGTGCAAAATCATTAATATGGCCACTCTGGTTAAAATAACTTAAAATATTGCATTTTAAAAGAATAAAGGTACGACAATGCAATTGATGAATGTGATAAAACAGTTAATATAATAAGTTGAAAATATTGTTAACCAACTGAAGTGAAAAAACTTCTTTAAAACACCATAAAATAAATTAAATTGCGCAAGGCCTTTCAAAAGAACTTAATCTTTCTTCGTCAGACGCACGTCTTTTCCCGCCTGACGGAGAAAGACTAAATTTAGACTAAATTAGAAGAAAGACTAAAACAGTTAATCAATAAAAGATATGACAAAAAATTAATTTTAACAGTTTCTTTCATCTCAGTGAAAAATACTGAATTCTTTCAATATTTTGAGACGTTCTTTAAAAATATTTCATTCAGCGGTAGAGGCAACAAGTTCAAGACTGCCTCATACTGTTTAAGCGTTGACGCTTTCGTCAACTTTGTAGAAAACGCATTCATTGCTCTGAATCTCTGACTACAGATGATTTTTGAGATTTCAAATTCTGATAAATGCCACATTATTTTAAGAAATTTTCAACATAACGAACTGTTTAAGTGTAACGACGAGACTTCATTAAATAGAAGTTTCAGTGTATACGCGTTGACTTTTTTTTAAAGTATTTTAATTATTATTATCATTATTACTCTTCAGCGCGATGTTCTTCAGCGTGAAATGATTTTAATTTAACCCTTTCGGGTCTG
Organism: Maratus speculifer; assembly: GCA_964019185.1. Taxonomy (NCBI): domain Eukaryota; kingdom Metazoa; phylum Arthropoda; class Arachnida; order Araneae; family Salticidae; genus Maratus; species Maratus speculifer. Next base: position 283,473,171 of record OZ025294.1, read on the forward strand.
GTGTACTATTAATATTACATGTCTTTTCATCGAGTGTTATTTTGTCTTAACAGTTACTTTCTACATATAATAATGATAGTACATGGCTATGCCTTTCTTATCATAACTTTATTTATGTTTTGACATTTAGTAATAATAGTAATAATAAAAATTTACTTAATTCTCTTTGCACCATTGGCGATTGTTTTATTTTATGCATATAATTCAGTCTTTAAATTTAAAAGTTACTTTTCTGAACGAATGATGTGTGATAAAACGCAAAAAATATTAGGAAGTTATAATACCCTCTCAAATCTAGTTGTAACACGTTATTTTCCAAACGTCTTCAGAAACTCTTCCTTAGCCTTTTATCATATGAATATGAATTGAATAGTACACAAAATATGTACATTCGTTAGATTTCAGACAATGAGATAATTTTTAAACTTCGGTACATCTATTTTGATACGTATCAATTACGTGATTAAAATAAAAGTAATTTTTTTTTTTCAAAGTAAAAAAAATTCGAACTCGAAGTGGTTAGTATTCACTTTAATCTAATTCAATTAATCGACTATTTGATTTATTTGTTGCTACGATAATTTTCAGCGAACTTGCCATCTTGCTGAAATATTGCTTCAGAGATTTTTATCATCGAAATGCCTCATCGCCAGACGCCTTAAATTTAAATTTAATTAACTTTATTAATCAATTACGATTCCTCTGAAACTTTACAGACTGTTTTCACTTGCTCAAATATTATTTCAAAGATTTATCTTAAAAGTGCATAGGATAAAATATTCAGAAAGAAAACAAGAATAAGGGAATTTCTCAGAAGAAAAAGAAGAGGAGAAATATTTGGACAGGGGGTGAAGGGAAATAACATTCTTATGAATGGATGTGCCACAGTTAATGCGTTTTAAATTATATGCTAGGATATATTTGACTGCGTTTGGAAGACGTTGCTAAGACAAGTGGTTTTCTTTTTCCCGTTGAATTTTTGGTCTCAAGAGTCACCTCTAAGCTTCGACCACCTTGGAAGTGCAGTTCATTTGCAACAAAGTAACTTCTCTTGAAGTTAGGCGGAGCAATCGAAACATGGAAAATAAAAATTTCAAATAGTTTTTTCCCTCCGGCAAATGGAATCATGATAGGTCATTAGCTATTTCACCGTGTCTTGATAGTTTAATACAGATTTTTACTATATCATTTTGTCTGTGATTGAAATTTAATATCGGTTTTGATTTTCTCACTCTCTCCTTTTCTCACATTTTGTGATTTTGAACATATAATGCAAGGTTTATACCCACTGATTTTCAAAAGAAAAGTTCTTTGAGTTTTCCCTTTTTCTAGTGTTAATTATGTTTCCAGATTAACGATCAGTGGCAAAGCATGGCGAATAGCAGTGACTTTTTACTAACACTTTTTTTACTTACTTTACAGACAGACCTTTAAATAAACCCTTTCTTTCTATGTTTTATAACATATATTGAGTCCTCTACGAATCTCCCAACGTTTATGTTCCTGTAGTATTTGATCAATGAAACAGCAAACGATACGAAATTTGTCTTATTTATGACTAAGTAGGAAAAACAGTATTTCAGACCAAGGAACGGGAAGCCACATTTCATGGACAACTCCCGACCCCTTAAAAAACTATTGATTGTATATTATTAAACACTTCCTAATGAATAGTTTGAATGTCTTTTTTTACTGAAACATTAAAAAATACACAAGTTTATTGAATTTTTAACTAGTTCTTATTCTTTCTAGAACAATCTGTATTTTTGAATTTCTTGCCTCTACTGCTGAATGAGTTATTATTTTAAAAACTACCACTTAAATATTAAAAGTAGTTTTTAATTTTCATTGTGATGAAAGAAATAGCTAAAATTAATTATTTTGTCATCTCATTTACTGATTAACTATTTTATCACATCCATGAATTAAACTGTCGTACTCTTGTTGTGTTTAAATGCTATATTTTAAGTAATTTTAACTATTGTGACTATAATAATTATTTGCACATCATTTGTTCCATTTAACCTGATTTCTTGTCAACATCAAAACATTAATAATAATAATAATAACAACAATAATGTCTTTTTTATCTCTCAATTTATCCGAATTTGAAATCTGAATAATCGTCTTTAGTTAGAGATTAAGAGCAATGAATGCATTTGCTACAAAGTAGCGTCAACGATTAAACAATATGAAGTAGTTTTGAGCTTGTTGCCTCTACCGCTGAATGAAATATTTAAAGACCATCTCAAAATATTGAAAGAAGTCTTTATTTTCACTGAGATTAAAGAAGCTGTTAAAATTAATTTTTTGTTACATCATTTATTTATTAAGAGCCCACACTACTGAGTGAAAAGAATATCTCACTCAAATTTTAATATTTTTACATGATTTTTTTTGCATAGGATAGCTGAGGACGATTTACAACCGGGCTAGTTTTTATTTTTCAATTTTGGTTTTAGATTCTTTTTTTAATTACTTTTAAAATGGTATATTTTAAGTTATTTTAATCACAGTGGCCATATTAATGATTTTGCACATCACTTTATACCAGTTATATCCGATTTCTTGTCATTATAAACTAAAGTTAAAAGAAAAAAAACAAGTGGCATTTATCTGAATATCAAAATCTCAAAACTCGTCTCGTGCATCGATCAGACGAGTTTAGAGATTAAGTGCCAATGAATGTATGTGCTACAAAGTAACTTTTCTTGACGAAAGCGTAAACGCTTAAGGAATATAAAATAGTCTTGAACTTGGTCACTTGTTGCCTCTTATCGCTGAATGAGCTACTTTTAAAAAACTACCCTAAATATTGAAAGTAAACTTGATTTTTCATTGCGATGAAAAAAAACTGCTAAAATTAATTTTTTGTCACATCGTTTATTGATTAACTAACTGTTTTATTACATTCATCAGTTGCATTGTCGTACCTTTATTCTTTAAAAAAAAATGTTACATTTTAAGATACTTTAATTATAATGACCATATTAATGATTTTGAATATCACTCTATGCCAGTTAATCTGATTTCTTGTCATTACAACCTTAAGTTAAAAGGAAAACACATGGCATTTATCTGAATTTCGAAATCTCAAAGTAAAAGTTATTTTCCTGACAGAATCACGTGTAATAAAACACAAAAAGTATTAGAAAATTGTAATATAAGTTAAATCTTATTGCAATACAATATTTTCTAAATATCTCCAAAAAATCTTCCTTAGCCTACTGTCATATGAATTGAATAGTACGCAAAACGACGACATTCGTTATCTTTCAGGCAATGAAATATGCGTTAAGCACTAATTAATCTATTTGGATAGCTAGTGTTAATGTTATTAAGGCAAAAGTAATCTTCTCTAAAAACAGAAAAAAAAATCGGATCAGAAAGGGCAAGATACAGATTTTAACAACCGAAATATTGTTTTAAACTTTTCATTAAATCTATACCTACAGTCTTTGCTATCAGTGGCGCAGACAAGGGGGTGGTTTTGGGGTTAAAACCCCTTTCAGCGCTAAGAAAAATCGATATAATTGCCGCTTATATGAATCAAAGTCAAACTTTTGCGCATTTCTTTGGCACATTTAGGAATTCGCCGCTTTATTGAATCAGATTTCATTTAATAAAGTGATTCAATTAAATGGCGAAAATTCTACTTAAAATTGTGAGAGTGCATATTATATGGATTAGTTAAGTAAAAATTGGTTATTTGAACTAAATCACTTTCCTGAGACGCATCATGCTAAAAAAAATGATGATTTCCTGCCACACAGATGCTCTTTGAATTTAAGCATTGTAAAGTGAATATTCTAATTAGTACTGATTCCATTAACCGGCGATTCTAGTAACCTGCAATCATCTTTATCAGAAACTCAAACCCCCCCCCCCCCCCCCCCCCTAGAACGGAATTCTGGCTGCGCCACTGTTTGCTATAGAATGGAAAAAAATCGATTTTAAAATTAAAATGTTGGAAGAGGTGTAGTTCATAAAAATAAATAAATAAATAAATAAATAAAAGTTGTATTTGAAATAAAAAAAATTACATAAATATCCACACAGAAATCATTCTTAATAAATGAAACATTTTACCTTCAAGAATATATTATTTATAAATAAATATATTTGTCATTTATATGAAGTTTCATTTTGTATTTTTAGAAAATGTTATATTTAAAACAAAAAATGGAGTATTAAAAACTTCCAAACATGAAGCTATAGCTTGAAGATGTGACAAATAAAATCTAAATACCACCCGATTTCTCTTCTAAAGAGTGTTTTACTGCGGGGCTTACTTATTCTATTAATGATTCATTTATTAATTACATCACGCTTCAAAACGGGTGAAAGAGGAGAGGGTTTACAAAATGTGACAGCGAGGGAAGTTAAGGGGACCGTGGACCTTTATTTGAGCAAAATCGTCGCAAAAAAGGCTTATTTCTGTGGTATAATAGTACCGAAACAATTTTTTCTTACTAAAATATCATTTATGAAGGTTTTAAGAAATAAATAATAAAGGTAAGTGTATTTAAATATTTTAAATCTGTTTCTATCAAAACTAATTTTTCATCGTTTTAGATTTTTGAAATGCTTCTTGCGATGTAATTTTTGATCAATATTTATAAAATTGATAAGAAAGTATCCTGAAATAGTTTAGAAAGAAATTGTGTAAGCTTTTTAAATTTCGCCTTGATTAAGATAGTCAAACTTGATTTTTTACTTATTAAAAGGCAAAATTTTGATGAAATCGATATTGAATTTCGAAAAAAAAAAAAAAAAACACCCTCTAAAATATTAACTATTCAAGAGATTGAAAAAAAATCTTACACAAATTTGTTTATAAAGAGTTTTAAGTGATAAAAATGCAAAAACAAACAAAAAAAAATATCTCAAAAATTAATATACGAGGAGCATTTTTAAATTTCGTTTAAAAATTTAATTTTAAAAAAAATTTAATAACATTAGAATTTTTTTTTTTAATTGTTCTACATGCTCTTGGTGAAATTTATATATGCACAAAATTTCATATTGCTATGATTAAAATAATAATTATAAAATTTTTATCGTCCACCGTCATCTTAACACATTGTGACGTCACATACAAAATATGTAAACAAGTAATCAGGCATCATTTCAGTATTGTAAAATTCATTGAAAAATATGTATCATTATTTAGTTAGTATTACATGCATTCTTATTTTACCTTATTTTCGTAGAATTGTGACAGTTTTGAGGCAAAAGCATTGAAGATCTTAACTATCTTATAGTTTTTATAGTACAGTCCTCCCCACTTAATCGGGTAACGGATAATCGAATACCTCGCTTATTCGAATAAAATCCTCCGGAACCGAATTTAATCCCATTGGGCTAATGTTATTTTTCCCCGCTTAACCGAATACTCTTTTCACGAAATGTCCTCGCTTAATCGAATAACAAATGAGTGAGACAATTTGAAAAATGAGCGTGAAAAACATGTTTCAATTGGAATTTCCTCCACCCTTTTTGTCATTTTCGGTTGTTACACAGAAAACAAATTTTCAGAACTCCCAGCATGGATTTCGCCTGGCAGGTGTATAAGTACTGGTCAAGGGAGTTTCCTTCCTTGTTCATTATTTCGAATTAATTTCAAAAATGGTGACATAAATTGGACAGGAATTTCGATCAATGTTGTATTTTGTTTATTTTCGTTTGTGAAAAGACTTCTTTTTCACTTTTTTGATTTTTTTTACAATTATTTTTAATGGAGACACTTTCATTTTCAAAACCGGTCCCGAAACAGAAATCATCCCCATTAAAAATATCCGCGATAAAAATGGAAAAAGTTAAAAACGACAACGTCTTTTGTACAGATCGATCTCAGCTATCCATTGCAAAAAAGATCATTTAAAAATATTGAAATGCAAAAGAGATATCTTTATAAATTTTTCTATAGCACTATCATTAACGAGCAAATCCTCGAAGTAACCCTTCAATAATAATGTGTTGTCATTTAGAGGTTAACCCATTTTAGGCCAAAGGTTCGTATACGAAACATTTCGATAAATATTTTTTTTTAACACTCTGACACATTTTTTTCAAGAATTTTATTTTTCTTCTATTTTTTAAGGCTTTTGAAGACATCCATAAAATATTAGTAATTCAATTGGAGTAAACACTTTCTCTTAAAAAATTTTCAAAATACGCTAGAGTTTTAATTTGAAACGCCTTTGACAAATTCGACTTTTTAAAAATATATTATTATTCCAATTGAAATGAATTATATGTTTTTAAAATAGATTAAAGTTGCAAATTCTGTATATGAAATAAGAATAAAACAAAAGTCAAAAAAATATTATTCATATTCATATTATTCATTATAAGAAATAATATTTTATATTATTATATAAAATATTATTTCTTATATAAAATATCATTTTTCATGCACGAATCTTTTTTTGTGTCTTAATGTATGTAATTTAAGCATATTTCAATAAAAATAATGCTACATTTTATAAAATTTCTGTGCTTGGCCTAAAATGGGTTAAAGATGGTAATTATGATACCATTCAAAAAAAATCTCGTCCATTTTTTACTCTAAAATTTCACATAAACCGTTTTCATCTATTTTTTTAAACATGTGTAAATTATGTAAATTAAATTTTAATAACAAAATTTGGATCCAATTCACATGATCTGCATTAAATGCAATGTAAACAAAATGCAAGTGTTTACTGTCATTGAACTATTGCGTATTTACATGCCATTTTGTTTTTATTTCAGTTTGTATTATTCTATTAAGGTTTTTAACGATTTTCTTACTCTGGTAACTAAATATACTGTATTTAATAATTATGTCATTTTATTGCACCTTAAATATCACATTTATATGCCTCCCCGTCTAATCAAATACCCCGCTTAATCGAATATTTTTTCTGGAACCGTCGATATTCGTTTATGCGGGGACGACTGTAGTAAATCGTGTCTAAGTTGCATAAAACTAGCTGTTAATCAAAAGTTGCAATATATGTGACCTTAAACAAGGAGCGGGTGGAAAAGGCAAGCAGAAAGTTTTTTTTTTTTTTTTTTAAAAAAAAGGGGGAAGGGAGAGAAATTGAAGTAAAGTAATTAATGGAGTATCCCTAAAAATGCAGAGACAGAAATTAAAAAAATCTATATATTTAAAAAATATATAATAATAATATATATTAAATATATATAAATATATATATATATATATATATATATATATATATATAAAGAGAGATAGATATCAATATAAGTGTATAAAAACATTATACATTACTACAATTCAACATAATGACATTTAATGACATTTAAACTTTAGTTGCAGATTTTAATAATTCGCCAGGAATAATCATTTGCATAAACAGCTATCGTTTGTCATTTCCCCTTGAAATTTACAAGAGTATTTTGTCACGCAAAATACAACAACACGAGGAAAAATTTAACAAAAATTTTTATAATGTTAATGGTGAAATTCGATAAAACATGCAAAATGAGCAATGACATGAAATAAGATACATAATTAATAATTTAATTAATTTTAGTTTAATTAATGTAATTTGAGGTCTCTCTCTTTCCTCTTTAATATATATATATATATATATATATATATATATATATATATAAATTATCTCTGTGACATTTTTGTAGGAATAAGACAAGTTCATATTAATATTTTGGGGTGTTTTCCTTTTAATAGTTCAATTTAATTAGTTTTTTTTAGTTCTTTAATTAGTTTATTTTCTTTTATTGCGTTTTATAAATAAATCTGCACTTAATGCAATAAATTTTGCGGAAATAATTTTTAGATAACTTAAATTTTATAGTTAAATTAATGTTTGTTATTTAATTTAATGGCCAAACTTTTCCATTTATTTATTTCCAACACTATAAAAAATTGGTGGCAGCATGCTGCAGCAAGTAATATTGTACCATAATAATTTGAATTTAATATTACATCATAATTAATATTATTATGGTATAACGTAACACTAGTTATATCGATTAAATTACTCCATACGTTGGGGGCTGCAGCGCTGCCATCAATGTTAACAATAATTTACAATAGATTTTATTACAGTTAATAAAGAATTTTTTTTTCTTTTCTAAACTTTTTACTTATCATATGTTTCTAAATTACAACACTTTTTCGAAGTTTTTCAAAAATTTCATAAGAAGAAAAGTTTACAATGATGTAGAAGATATTTTAAACCATGTGTTCAGAACTGCGTGTATGATACTAAATTATTTTTTACTTTTATTTCTATATATTATCGATAAGTAAGATGTAATTTTATTATTTTTTTTAACTAAATATATATTCATTTTAAAAATTAACACTGACTTCTAAAAAGTTTTGTAAATACATATGAATGACAAGTATTAGAATATGAATGACAAGTATTAGAAACATACGATAATAATAAAAAAAGATACACATTCAATAATTAAAGTACCTGAATGAAAAATAGAGCTACATCATTGAATTTTTACAATCTTGTTTGTGATGTTCGTTTTCATACCTATTTTCTGAAAACTTTTCATTCCAAAATACAAACAATAAGGAAATAAAAAACTGAAAGGAATTCTAGAAACCAACGGTAGCTTTTTCTTTCATTTTTGTATATACGTTTGAAATTACTGGCAATCAATTTGTTGTTCCATCACAGACCAGAACAATGCACTTTCTGTCACATCTACATGGACTTATATTACAGAAAAAAGATTTTTTTTTTTCTATTTCAATGCATTTTTTATGTTTACCTTAATTTCTTAATTTATGTCCTACCATTTTATTTCTCTTATTCCGTCGAAAAAAAAAAATGTTTTTGAAGTTTGTCCAGCCTGTATTTCGAATGATACATCTGCGTTTGTTCAGACGATAATTGCACACAGAATTCTTTTCAGTAAATTCTTTTATTTTCATTTTTTCATTTCATTTCATTTTATTATTTCCATCTCTTTACAGAGCCAGAGTATTACAGGTTTTTAGTGTGGTATTGTTCCACTTCAGACCTTGAACTGTACAGGAGTTCACACGGCAAACAGCGGTGGGGGGTGTTTGGACCTTGAAAATAGCGAAATGGGATTTTAATATCATGCCGAAAGAAACGGCAGAAGATTATGCGTTTTAAATTATAGTGTGAATTTTTCAGAAGTTCTCAGAAAGATTGCCTTAAAAAAAAGTAATAAAATAAAATGCTATAAATATACTGAAACAAGGATAGATAGAATGTATCAAATCATGAGTTCCGGTTAGGTTTGCTGATAACAGTTTCGGGGCCGCATATGGCCTATGACACCTGCTTGTGAGGAAGCTAATTTTGCTTGAACTTTCATATACACAACTATACTTTTTTTTTTTTTTACATTATATGTAAGGAGTAAGGGGCATTAAAATTTTCTTTTCAATCATCATTTTGAAAAAAATAATAGGTGGTATTTAGTTTAAAAGGTATTCAAAAATGGCGTTCATAATGGTATGGTAATTCTTATTGTTTCTCTCCTCTCTTCAGCAATGGAAACAACCCGATTTCCTTCAATGTGAAGAAATTTCATAAAGGGGATTTGAAATTAAAATTAAAATATAAATATGAGATAAAAAAGAAATAGCGAGTGCGGATACATCTACAAATACAATGCTTTCATTATATATATATATATATATATATATATCCTTTAATCGTATTACAATATACCATTGAATTTAATAATCAATGAACCATTGAATTCAATAACTTATAGCACACAATAAATAATTAAAATTATATCATGTTTAAGTTTGTTTATAAATAGGTTATTCTATATTCACAAATTAAATAACAAACATCAATTTAAGTATAAAATTTAAGTTATCTAAAAAATATTTCTTGAAAAATTTATTGCATTAAGCGCAGCTTTATTTATAAAACGCAACCAAAGAAAATAAACAAATAATAAAAGAAAAACACCCCTAAATATTAATTTGAACTTGTCTTATTCCTACAAAAATGTCACAAGGATAATTTTAATAAAGATAAAAAAAAAAAAAAGAAAAGAAAAAGAAAAGAAAGAGACCTCCAATTACTTTAATTAAACTGAAATTAATTAAATTAATAATTATGTAACTGATTTCATGTCATTTTTCATGTTTTGTCGAATTTCACCAATACCGTTATAAAATTCTTATTACATTTTTCCACGTGCTGTCGTATTTTGCGTGACTAAATACTCTTGTAAATTTCAAAGGGAAATAACAAACGATAGCTGTTTATGCAAATGATTATTCCTGGCGAATTATTAAAATCTGCAACAAAAGTTTAAATGTCATTAAAAAGTAAAATAATCTGCTTTGTTCCTATGGAATAAAATACAGATACAAACACGCGCATAGTGACTGTATCTATGTTTTTATATTTTAATTTTCTGGGAAATGGGTCTTTTTTGCTTCAATGTTTGTTGTCTTTTTTTGCCACGCAAGAAAAAATTACGAAATTTGACGTTTGTATTTCGTGATCTCAGTGCTTATTTTATTTTAATTCTGTGTTGCAAATAACTATGGTTTATCCGAAATCAATTCCTTAGAAAATGTTTAAACTATTGTAGCATTCTAAAGAGTTATATTTTCCTTCTATAGCGTAGCACTAGATGTCTTTCGAATTCTAATTTAAGTACAGTTGAAAATAACAGAATAGAAAATTATGGTGACTATTAAAATTAGCAAATTACACCCTAAATTTGCTTAAATGGGTCCAGGAAACATTTTACAATATTTTTTATTTATTGCGTTAAAATTTTGAAACTTTTTGTGATGATTAATCACATAATTTGTAAAGAAAATCGCATGATAAAACGTCTCATATTTTTTATATTTTTTTTACTTAAAATCTATTAAAAACTGTGGAGTAAAGTAAAATCGCTATAACTCGAAAAGTTCTTTGTAGAATTTAATTATTTTTTTCATTTAAATAAGCAGAAATATATAAGTTTTAATTTTGATTCAGCATTTTTAAATGTATTAATTTAAATAAAAAATAAAAATATTTAAAGTAAAAAATTGAAAAAAATAATTATTTTTTTTTTAAAGTAAACATTTTTTTTTTTAAATTTGCTAAATCAAAATTAAAATAAAACAATTGAAAAATACATGTTCAAACTTTGAACCACTTATCTTTAACGGTTTTGGCTTATAACAATTTAAATAGTAGAAATAGTGAAAAAATCCATCATAAAAAAATTCATTTTCTCAAGAAGATGTTTCAGTAACAACTATTGCTGGAAAGGTATAGATTTTAAAAACAACTGCTCAGCTCAACAAGCACAAAAAGTTTTGACATATTTATAAATTCATTTTTTAATGGAAAAATATAAAATTGGAAGACCTGATTATGGAAACGCTTTCGAATCGAACTCAGTTTTTCATTTTATAATCATTAAATTACCTACTGAGTTATAAGCTATTTTGATCACATGATCACGCATTTTTCCCCCTTTCGTTAAAAAAAAAAAAAAAAAAAAAAAAAAAAAAAAAAAAAAAAAAAGTGTGCAATTAGGTAATTTCTGAAAAACAACATATGTTGGTTTCATGCATGTCCGAGCAAAAATGATATTTCACAAATTTGTGTTTTTTTTTTTTTTTAATTTAAGAACAACACTCTTAAATCATCCATTATGAATCAGTTTACATTTATTAGTTTGCTATTAGTAACTTTATTATCATATAAAACTTGTATGTCCGCAAAATGTACGTGTGTTGTACCATCTGCATTTGCAGTAAAAACACATGAGGTTGAAGACAGAGTTCATTTTTGAAATCTAGAAAAATAATTTTTTTTAATTCTGTTTTTCAGGCTTTCTTATCTTTTATTTCCCCCTCATGCCATGCAAAACAAAATCATTTCTAATAAAATACAGACAATGGCTTTGTAAATATCATTATTGACGGAAACGTATTTTTACTGATTATACAAGAAAAGCTTTTGAGATTAAAAAATATAGGTATGTGCAGGGTAATGGCATTAATTAAAATAAGAAGTATAAAAAAGTGATCTTCCACTCAGACTATGGTGTGCTCAATATTAAAACAAAAATAATTAATTGCTTTTGGAAATCAAATTATTAATTGAACTTTTCCGTGACTTTCACTTAAACAGTGCAATCATAAAAATGACTTTTTATTCTTTTTCTACCTCTTTTTTCTTTTTATTCAAAGTTTAAAAGAATTTTTTAATGCTTATCCCTTTTGCTCATTTTTCTTTGTCAAAAGAAAAACTAGAGAAAATTATTATTTATTTATTTTTTGTATTAGAAAATAATAAAACAACAGTGACTCACACGTCATTTTTATTAAGCAACTTAAACAAAATAAATCAATACGGTGCCATTGAGTTTTTTGAAATACGCTAAACATTAAAATGCTTGACGAGAAAAACATTGCAATCTTTGTCTTGGTTTTTGCTTGTTTTGCTTAAAAACGAAACAAAAGCAAAAAGTAAATTTATTGGAAATTTCGCGTGACGTTTTTAGTTTGAAAATTTCAGTCTACTTTTTAAAACACGGCGAAAAAGGAACAAAAAAATTATGAATGAATTATATATTTCCTATACAACATTACTTCGTTTCTGCCCTATTGTTAGTCCCTAAAGCAATATTTAATGACATGAATTTAATTAAAATTTATATAGCTGTAACCTATTGCGTGTTTAAAAGAATTATTAATGTTGAAACTTTCGAAACTATGGTAACAAGTGCAGAATGACAGGTTAAGAATGCGCTTACAATGAAAATTCGTGTATAATAGAATAAATATTGAAAACGCAACAAATAAAATTTGTAAAAAGTTAAAAATTTTCAGAATGGATCTACGATACCTGTCATTAATTCTCTTTTGTTAGGTATAAAATTATATAAATTAGAAAGCATATTTGGTTATAATTATAGGTATTAAGGATGAATAGAGACGACGAAATATAATAGAATAAATATTGAAAACGCAACAAATAAAATTTGTAAAAAGTTTTTTAAAAAAGTATGCGTAATTTTTTTTATAAAAATAGCTATATATCAACAAATAAGTCATTTAGAGCTAAGTTTTTATTTCACTGTACTCTAGATATTATCGAAAAGACAAACACAAAAAAATTTCATGATTATAGTGCAATAAAATTTTGAGTTAGAGCAATAGTCGATTACCTTTTCCGACTCAAATTTAATTTGTCAGAAAATGCATTTAAAACTTCCAACTTTTTTAAGAGCTTTAATTTTATCTATACATATAATAAAACAGTAGGACCCGGTGTGTCTGTACATTGAAGATAATTGACAAAAATGGAGTCAGGGCGATAAAAGAAAACCAATGAAACACAAAAAAAAAATTTTTGAATTTTTTGTCTGTCTGTCTGTTTGTCTGTCTGTCTGTCTGTTTGTTCGAGGTTATCTTCGTAACTACTGAATGGATTTTTATGCGGTTTTCACTAATGAAGAATGCACACTCCCGGGCAGTGTATAGGCTTTGTTTCATCAAAATCGGACAACAGACAAAAAAGTAACAAAAAGAAACAAAAGAAACTATTAGGTGCGCTGCTCACGTTTTTTAGTACATAACGTTTTTTAGTACATATAAAATCCAATAGATGTCACTGTGCGATTTTAAAACGCGCTATCGTTATGTTTTCGCCAGTCTACTTAAGTATGAGAAAGTTTCAAGCTGGCTGTCGTTCCATGTGGTTTAGTCGGTAGAACGTCAGTGCGCCATACTGATGGCCCGGGTTCGATTCCCAGCATGGAATTTTTTTTCACTATGTTGGCATTAACGCCTATAAGCAATTAAAAGAATTTGAAATATTGTATTCAAGGCGAATTTTCTCTCTGGGAAAATTTCCTTGCATTAATATGTCAGTGTAATTTTTTTTTCGATTTAATTTTTTTTTTCGAAACTTTGTTTTTCTTAAAAAATTACAGTAAATATTTGATATTTCCCAACGTTTTTTGAATGATCGACTTGCTTTTTTTTTTTTTTAATGTATGTCTGAACCTTATCTAACTACTTCTTCAAGATTTCTTTAGATAAACCGACCAGCGTAGCGGGCGAAGGCCGCTAGTTTCTAATAAGCGTACAGAAAGTATAAAAACAGATTTAGAAACATAAATGTTCACTCTATAAAAAAATCATTTTTTTTTTTTTTTTTTTTTTTTTTTTAATATAAAAAATCGAATTTTCATAGAAATTGACGTTTTAAATGTAGGAGAATACCATAACCCTTTCAAATCCGATTTCTTTTTTTCAAATTAAAAAAAATTACTTTTACGTTAATAATATTAACACTAGCTATCCAAATACATTAATTAGTGTTTAACAGTCTGAAATATAACAAATATTGCTATTTTGTGAACTATTCAATTAATATTCATATGATAATAGGCCGAGGAAGAAATTTTTGCAGATGTTTAGAAATATTGTATTACAATAAGATTTAACTTATATTAAAACTTTCTAATACTTTTTTGGGCTTTATTACACATGATTCTAGGAATATAGGCCCAGGGAGGAGTACCCTTCGCCGGGGGTCTTTCTAAGGGAACCTAACCCGTATTTCCGCAAGGTTCAAAGAAAACCACGAAAATTCCCAACGGTCAGGCCGACGGCCGCGATTGGGTTCGAACTCAGCACCTGCCGTATACCAGTTGAGAGATCAGAACCTATCGGCCACTGGTGGGGCAGCATATAACGGAAAATAGCTTGTTATCTTTGTATAGGTTTCGTCAATCAATAATCATGTCCCAAAATGCGAACACTAAAATAAAAACAGCCAAAAAAAACTGCAAAAATATTTTTTTCTTTGTTATTTTCTAAATTTGTATGCATAAATTAAAACATTTGAAGCTGTAAGATAGGAAAAACAATATTATAATTGCATTGAGATATTAATTCGGCATGTAAACAGTTAATAAAGCGACATCCTATAAACAAATAATTGTTTATAATATGAATTCTCAAGTTTTCGTTGTAGAATATAGATTATTATTATCACGATTAGTTATTAATGAACGTAATCAAGACTTACTGCTACTATATTTCACACTCATAAAACATCAATATTCATTCTATCACGGACTAAGTAAATAATTACAAATATTTACAGATACAGAACAGCTGCAGTATGAAACAAATTTTTATAGATTTACACTCCATTTTTCTTGTCGCTTTCATAAAAACAACTTCAAGTATCTGCCTACGGGCGCAGACATATTGTTTATCTAATCTACCAAATCACATTCTCTTGTCCAAGAAAGAAAAAATGAAAAACTGTTTAAAAACTATAGATCTTACTGACCACCTTGCTTAACAATGTTTAACTTTCTTTGTGCTTTTCGCCTTCTTTTCTAGAATAAAGGAGGCTTTGGTTGTTCTTTAAAGAGGGTGGTTGACCTTAAAAATTATTTACTGTTACTTATTATTATTTAATTATGTTATTCCAAAAAGAAATTCCCCCAAAGAAATATTCTGCGTCAGGAATTAAATAAATATTAAAATAATAATAATAATAAAATTGATGAAAAAGCTAGAAACTAGGTTTCTTTGCGTTATATAAAATTACAATTTTCAAGATAACTGTTTCACTTTTTAAAAAATTTTATTACTTAAAAAAAGTTTTCATTTCTTTTTTAAATTTTAAAGCCTTAAAAAAATGTGGCGACAAAATAATTTTTAATGCGACTAATTACCAACTTAAAAAATAATAATAATCAACATGAAATTGAAGTTTAATTAAAATTCCACGTCATAATAATCTTTATTATTAATATTACCTCAATAACAGTAATTTTAATAAGACAATAAATGTCTGTTAGTGAATGTTTTCATGTTTTTATAAACAATTACCATTTGGTGAAATTTTATAATTTTCTTAAAACACTCAAAATTTAAAGAGAATTTTTAAAGCACATAGCTCGTAGGTATTTGATGCATACTTTCGACTTTTCGAATTTACATCTGATTTAGAGATCGGCTCAGAGACATCGAAGAATGAGTTTGCGAGGACCGAGGCATGCAATACATCAAATCAATGATCATCCCCAAGATTATTAAAATACAAAATTTACTGATCAAAAATAAAATGACCAAAGTTTCTAAGTGGTTCACTTAAGTTAGCAACTTTGTAGATTGGAATCCTCCATTGGGTCAGGCTACCCGCTTTTACTCACACCCGACCCGCGGTCCGGGTAGAGTAGAATTAAAGCTTTTTTTTTTTTTTTTTTTGCTGTGGGGCCGATTCATAATATCGGGTTCGGGTCAGTCTCAGGCTGGGTTTTATTTTTTAAATGCAACAGAGCCATGAGAAGTGTTAGCAATGACCACCCTTCACATTCAAACAACACTGAACAGGATGCCCTATAATTCGGAATATTTTTTCAGAATTTATTTTAGGGGGAAATATCCTACATTTTCTTTATACATACGCGAATTCCAAGTCTGGTTTAACGCACAAAAATTTTACGTTTTCCAACACCTTATCACTCTTTAAAATTTATTACAATTAGTTTTGAAATGCTCCGAGTTGTTTAACACTTATTAACACGCTTATTCTTTCTTATCAAGTTCAAGTGTAAGTTCACGTACCTGCCTGGAGGATATATGAAGATACACTGTTTTTCTAAAGTATCACATAATGATAAGATGAAAATGTTTCAAAAACACATGTCATGATGTGCTGGCCATCTTGCGTCATACGTGTTTCAGCTCTCCCGGTGCGATTTCTTTTTTTTCTGCCGTCTACCCCTTTTCGCAAGTGACAGGGGGAGCTAGCCGAATGACTTGTCCAGATAAGCATGCAAATGACATGCAAATGAGAGCAAAGAAAATAGATGAGAAAGTAATGATAGGAAAAGGAGCATTACAAAGTAGTTTCTGCTATCATAGGTTTTCCGTTCGGAGATGATTAATAAGATTGGCGATTCTGGGTGAAAATTTTCGTAAAATGGAATTTAAGAAATTCTTTTTTTTTTTTCTTTTCCTAGTGCATTAAACCAGGATTTTTCTTCTTTTAATAATTAGAAATATAATAATTAATGTAAACCTTGTTGCAGCTGGCCTTGTTGAAATAAGCAGGTGGGAATGAGGGAATGGTTTTGTAATAAACATAATCTCTAACTTACTGCGAGAATGAGTGTTAGCAATCTTATATATATGTATATATAAATACCTTTACAAATAAAACCAAAGTAACTCAGATATTACAATAACAATAATCCATTGAAACCAGTATTTATGCTGTCTTTAAATATAATTAACATGAAAAATTAAATCCTGTTAAAATCATTTGAAGTTTGAAGTGATATAGAGTGTAGATTACCAAAATTAAGAAAGGTAAATGGATAAATAGACAGTAGAAGGCTTTTGTATTGAACTTCTCTTCAGAGATGCATAGCCCAATACAAAAGCAAAAATATCCAACCAGTTTCAGTTTTAGGCCGTGCTATTGCTATAAGCTAAGAGTTCGACCTATAATGCACCCGATTGGTTGGATTTTACTTACCATTTCAAAATAGGAAAAGGGGAATTTAATTGAAATTATTATATATATATATATATATATATATATATATATATATATATATAATAGTTATTTCAATTAAATATATATATAATATATTATATATATATATATATATATATATATATATATATATATATAATTTAGCCAATACAGTAGATGCTCAATTTTACGAACCTCTTTTTACGATTTTTTCGCTTTTACGAACTGATATATCTGTCCATTAACTAAAGTTATTCTCATTTATGATTTTTCGATCTTACGAAAATATTATAGGAGTTCACTCGAGTTTGTAAAATCGAGCGTCTATAGCACAAATGATCATTTACAATTGTGAAAATTTAAATCAAAAATAAAATTTTATGCTTTACAAAATAAATAAATAAATAAAATAAAATAAAACAAAACAAATAAAATAAAAAATATATATTAAACAAGACAAGGAATTGAAAATACAGTAAACCGCCGTATATAATAAAAATGATGGAAATATTAGAAAAATAGAAATATTTGGAATAAAGGCAGAATCATCAGGCCCAAATTACCTAAAGTTGCACAGATAATACGCAATAACGTGATCACAACAAATAGTATTTGCGTCGTTTAACTGACAAAGCAACAAGTGAAGCTTATACCTATGATCATCTGTCTGAGAACATCTTTTTTCTTTTTCTTTATTACAAAGGTAGAAAAAAGCAAAATTTTCAAAAAAGCATAGTGTCTGAGGTTTAAAGTTAACTAATACTTTAAGTATAAAGTAAACAAAACGACCTACATAATATTTTGAAATGCCGTGTAATGCGCAGAATATACAAAAAAGTAAAAAAAGATTTAATATTATTTCTACTTTTGTAGTTATTTCATACCATTCATAAAAAATTCCATTTGAAGCTGCACATTTATTATCTGATAGAGTCACTTAAAAATTGGAAACATTATTAATAATCGAATCGAAATTCGTATATTCACAATTGTTGATGATAATTTATATTGGTCTATAATGGTTATATATATAGATTGTGGCGTAGTGGCAGATGGGCTTGCAATAAATTGTAGAAATTTAATTAAATATTCAATAAAATTTTAATGAGAAATGACAGTTACAAATG
The DNA here is from genome assembly GCA_964019185.1 of Maratus speculifer. Taxonomy (NCBI): domain Eukaryota; kingdom Metazoa; phylum Arthropoda; class Arachnida; order Araneae; family Salticidae; genus Maratus; species Maratus speculifer. The sequence goes on from OZ025294.1 coordinate 283,491,811, forward strand.
CTCTGACTTTCAGAGCGGTTGGTTCGCCGGACACCCGGACTTCAAACCCCGATATTGGGTATAGCAGTGGTCTGAGAGAGCCGAGCTCTCTCTAACTTAATCCTGAGAGATCTATATCTCAAACTGTCCGACCAGCCGCGGAAAACGTCCTTCCCTGGTCATCATTCACAAGGAGGGGGGGGGGAGGAAAGACCTCTTTCTCAGTCATCTTCCAATCTGGATCCAGGGGTCAAGGCGTCCTTCTCCCATTCGATATCACAGAGAGCCTCCCCTTGACTGATTTCACAGCCCAAAGAAATCTGTATCTAGCAAGAGAAATGCAAGCAAAAATACCTAGCTGTAAGGTGACCTCCACATAAAGCACGGGAGGCAGTATTGTTCAGGCATGTCACTAAATCCTTGTACATTGTTCAGCTGGAGACATCTTGCATTTTTTCTCACGGCCCACATAAAGGCTCAACAATTTCGACAACATTCCCAGAACATTCCCAGCTGTGGGAACAAAGGGGACACCTGCTGCAGGAAATGTGGAGACATGACAAGATAAACTGAACACTGAATAGATTAATAAACATTAAATAAATATAGCAACGTAATGCGCACATTTTATTAATATTTAATGCAAACAACAATGATTTAATATTGATGTTTTCCAAATTCAAATACTTTCTTTCTAACCGATGACCAGGCACCCTACCTGCCGAGTCATCTCAGCTTAACGGGTTAGATACCTTTTATCGGGACGGACGACCGCCTAATTGCCGCAAAGCGGCAATAAACTTTGCTTCGCGTGCCATCATTTCTGCAGTACTTGCTTGTCGTTGAGCATACTTTGTTTCGCCTGTTAATTAAATTTACATCCTGTTGTTTGAACTGCAAATGGCTTCGCAAGATGGTCTCGTAATTTAGAGCCTTGATCAGATGTCTAGATCTTCACCTGGCAAGACACCTCCAGAGGTATAATTCACAGGTAACTTGGAGGACTTTGCACCCACGACGGATTTTACATGCACCAGGCGCCATTAACGTACATGATGGAATTTTAGCCGGCATAGTGGCGAACCACTAAGACAAGTACCCGGGTCGGCTGTTATCATATTCAAATACTTAATATTATAAAAGTCGGTCCAATACTACGCGTAATATCATTTTATTTTTATACACAAAAATTTATAATTTTACATTTTAAAAATGCGTTACAAATGAAAGTTTCCTTAAAGCTCTAAACATATACACGCACATTTTTTTTTTTTTTTTTTTTTTTTTTTTTTTTAAGAAACAAAAGCTGCTTTCTAATAAAAATACGCATGTACGCCCAATACCGATTTGTAACGAACCGTAAAAATTTAATTATTCAATGATCCGAATCAACAAATTCAAATAAAAGAACTGATAAGGTCTTTTTTCGCGGTCCATTATCAATAGTTTAAAAATATAAAGGCAAAAAAATTGCATGATATTTTTTAAATGCCAGATTGTTTGTAAAATATAGAGTAAGTATAAAATGACAAGCATTTCCTTGCTATAAATATGAAATCGTTATTCTTTTAAGTATACTTTTAAAAATCGGCTTTACTAAAAATATGCATAAGCTGTTGTTAAATGTGTAATGTCTTAAATTAATGGACAAGTTCAGGTGACACTTGGTTAAATTGCTTTAGAAAATAATACCACATATTATATACAGCAATAATAATAATAATAATAGCAATAATAATAATAATAACAGATTTTAACGTTCTTACAACAAAGTGCGCTCTCATCTATCCGATTGTTTAAATTTTTTAAGGACATTAACTAAATGGATTTTTCAAAATAAACACACGTATGCACAAGAAACAATTCGTAATACCCATTATCGAGATATAATTGGTGAGAACAGTTAGATCACTAGTTAGATAATCCGAAACCAACAAAGGGATGTCCAAATAACAACACCTTCAATGATACAAAGATATACAGCAGATATACAGCTTCCACAGAAGAAAACATAAAAAAAAAAAAAAATGAACAAGCAGAATAACTTCAATCACGCGCTGGTTACGGTCATTAAAAGATGGCGTTTAGTCAAACATGATAAAAGTTTAAATGTTTTTAAGTGTTATCGTAGTTATACGTGTTTACACTTAAGCTTATCAAAGCATGCCTTTATCACTTTACAAGTGGAAACAAATGGATTCTGTTTTAGAAAGTCACACATGATGCGAATATTAAAATTAAATTGACAAAAAGGAATGGTACGAAATTAATTAAATGAATTGAGTTCATGTTGTAAGAATTTAAAAAAGCTATGAAGAGATATCCTTGATTAATATTTATATGGATAATTTAACCCTTTACTTGACAACAGACTGTGTGTGTGTGTGTGTGTGCCACGAGATTAAATTTTAATATAAATATTAATACATTTATTAAAAACAGTAGATTTTATTTTTCATACAAACTAGTTAGTTTCTTTATATTTAGAAAATACACTGTAAAAAAAAAAAAAAAAAAAAAAAAAATTGCCAATAAACACAAATTTTACAGAATAGTTACTTTTTTTTTTTTTTTTTTTTTTTTTTTTTTAATTAAGAAAACAGTACAATTTCCGTAATAGACATGTTGAGATAACAAATCCTTATAAATCCATTAAGTTTTCTATAAATTTTAGGGAATATTTCTGTATTGCTTTCAAAACACAAGAAGTTCCGTAAATGATGTTCAGAAATAATTACTGTGTTCCAAAAACGAAGTAATTAATTGTTGGTAAACTTGTCTTACAGTGATTACTATTTTCAATAAAACTTGATAATGGCTATGTGGCTCTGTATAGTAAAAAATGTATCCAATGATTGTCCAAAACTGGGTAAATGTTGGTTGTAAATAGATTTTCAAGGAAAATCTATCACATTGATGGCGCCATCTGTACTATTATACAAAGATATACAGCTTCCACGGAAAAAAAAAAAAAAAAAAAAAAAACATTAAAAAAAAATTAAATAAATAAAAAATAAGCAGAATAACTTCAATCACGGGCTGATTACGGTCATTAAAGGATGGAATTTAGTCAAACTGATAAAAGTTTAAATGTTTTTAAGTGTTATCGTAGCTATACGTGTTGCTTATCAAAGCACGCTTTCGTCACTTTACAAGTGTAAGCAAATGGATTCTATTTCAGAAAGTCACACATGATGCGAATATTAAAATTAAAATGAAAAAAAATGAACAAAAAGAATTTGAATAAATGAATTGAGTTCATGTTATAAGAATTTAAAAGCTTTGGGAAAGCTATCAATTGATACACAGCTATCCTTCATTAGCATTTATACGGATAGCTTAACCCTTTACTTGACAGCAGGCCATAAATGTGCCGCGAGATTAAAGTTTAATTAAAAGAAATTTAATATAGACATTGATACATTTATTAATTACAGTAGATTTTATTTTTCCTGTAAAGAACTTTAAAGTGTTGTTATTTTTAGAAAATATAATTATGTTTGTAAAACTATATATTTCCTTAAAATGGATATTTTCTAAACCAATTACATATGACTAACCTTCTTGTTGTCAAAATATGTGCAGAAAAAGACAAATCTTTCACAAAATAAGGGAAAACAATCCCCTATATAAGAACGAAAAATATTCAGTTTTAATATTTTATAAGAATTGGGAGATTTCAAAAACAGCATTATTTGATAATTAACCAAAATGTTCGTATAAATATTTTATTTAAAAAAAAAAAATCCATAGATACCGATTAAATAAGCCTGGTTTAACGAATATTTCATTGTCTGAAATATGACGAATGTTGTTGTTTTGCGTACTATTTAATTCATATTCATGTAACAATAGGCTAAAGATGGGTTTTGGGAGATGTTTGGAAAACAATACATTGCAACGGGATTTAACTGATATCACATCTTTCTAATACTTTTTGCGCTTAGAGGATTCTTTCAGGAAAATCACTTTTATTTTAAATTTAAAGAGTGAAATGTGTGTTTAAAAAAAAAGAATCACAAACAGTGCAAAGAGAATTAAAAAAATATTTATTATCATAATGCCTAAACATTAATTAAGTCATATACTAAATGCATACACACATACTAACATTATCACATGTAAACAGTAACAAAAGTAAAGAAAATAATACTCATTTAAAAAACATATACTATTAGTAGTACACCAGACCCGAAAGGGTTAATTTATTCTTGGACATCCGAATGAATGAGCCTTTATTGGAAAACTTGAGTTCAAACATATTTTTATTTATTTATTTATTTATTTTAATTATTATTTTTAAAAATACCGAAGTTGAAGTTTTTCTCCAGAAATCCAGAAGGAAATATGTAAAATCGAAAGTGTTTGATGGCATTTGAGTATACATGGTTTATTTCTTTTATTTACAACATTGTTACTGTTTTATACTAAGTACCATAGACCAATTTAATAAGTTTTAGTATAAAACATAAACATGTTATTTTATTTTCGAATATGCACTCTAAAATTTTCATCTCAAAACAGACTGCCTAATTTAATATTTATGGATTGAGCAGCAATGGAAAGCCAATTTATATTATCATCTAAAAGAGATTATTTTACAAATTACATTTTAATGGTATTTTTATTCTTTTCACTCTGTGAAATTTTATTTATACACTTGTGATTGTAGAATGCATCTCATTAAATGTAAATTTTTGTTGCCCCCATACAACTGTAAAAATTGTGTTCTTTTGCTGCATGAGTTGTTATTTTTAAGTATCGCAAATAATGTAGAAACAAAGTTAAGCAATACTTACACTCCAAAGTTAGAAAATAGACTACAACACGGAATGTAAATTGCATGACTACAGATGAAACAAAAATACCTGAAATAAGTAAATAAGTTTTAAATATTTATTCAAAATTGTTTTTTTTGCAAAGTAATGGCAAAGAGCGCATGTATTGAATCGAGATATTTATAAAAATCTTATGCAATTTCTCTAAATAAACAAAAAAAATTTTGTAATAAGAAAATTTCACAATTAGTATATAAACGGCAAAAGAATGCTAGTATTTTACTTATACTATAAACATTCAAAAGTGCAATGTTAGGATAAAAGAGAGAGAATGAAGTTTTAAATCGTTCAATTTAACTCTTTTAGTTTTCATTATTTCCGGGGGAAACATTACTAGAATATAAAAGAAATATTAAAAAAATTAAAAAAAAAAAAAGTTAAAAGAAGATGTCTAAATAGCAATAGTATTATTGAATAATAATGCATAGATCATTTTATCACTAACTCATATTTTTAATACATATTCATTTTTAGAATCTGCAATCACACTAAACTAAATCAAAGCCGAAGACCAAAATCTCACAGCATTTAAGGAAAAAATTAAGAAATTTATAAAAAAAAAAAAAAAGCCATAATTAATAAACACAATTATTAAATCAGTTTTAAAGCAATACTAAATCAGTCGATCAAATCAAGTCAATGAAGAATGGAAAAATTTATCACTAAATAAATAAATTAATTACATTTTTCAAATCTGCATATTTTACTCCTACGGACGACTTTCTTAGCTTAAAAAAAATCCTTTAGTTTAAATTTATTACAACTAACTTATTATTTGTTATTATACTTTAAATTTATTAAACTTATTATTTATCTTTTATTTTTCTGTTTTTAATTACATACGTAAAAGTTTGGCGATAGTAAAACAATACACGAACAAGTAGAGCATTGCGCAACCACGGGAAAAAAACTGTTATGTTGAAACAACTAAATTTTGGTTACTATAGCTCCAACCAAAAAATATTTATTGGAATAGCCAAATTTTAAACAAAGTTTTGTTGAATTAACAAAATCATTTGGTTAATCCAACCAAAATTTGGTCATTCCAACCAAAATATTTGTTTGAAGCTATATTAAATAAAATTTAGTTGTTTCAACAAAACAGTTCTTTCCGTGCATGAATAAAATATATTTTAAAGTAATTTTATTAAAATAATTTCAATTTGGTATAAAACGGTAAATTTTGAAATTTAAAAAAAATCGGCGAGATATAATGAAATAAGAGCAGACTTGAAATCAAATTTCAATGCAGAAAATAACAATGATGTTATTTAAAGTGCGGAAACTTCAGCGATTTTAAAAAGCCATAAATTTTGAAAAGTTATATAAATGCTAATATTCTAAATATACAAAAAACATTTCACTTAACGTTGCACGTATATAGAGAAAAATAAATTATCTTTTCGAAACAATTTTGGAAAAAATAGTCCAAACAATATTTCAAAAAAAATGTTTTAAAATTTAATATAAAGTTTATACAGCCGATAGATAGCCAGTGAAAAGAAATTTTCGTATAAATGAGAGGTTAAAAAAATCTTGGTGAAAGAAAAAGGGGGATAAAAAAAGAGGATTAAAAAAAATGAGACACAATAAAAGTAATGTTCGGGAACTGGGAACTTCAGATTAACATAGCGCTTAAAAACCAAGAAACAACTAAACAAAGCAGAAAAACTTCAAACCAAACTTCAAAAGTTGCAGTTTTTTCTGCTCTTCACCAGCGTTTATTTATGCCGTAACAAAGCATATAACATTTGGGATTATAATTTTTGCAGAAAACCTCAAATTAAAGCAGCTGCTCAGTGTGTTTTGTTTTTGCTTAATGTTGTTGCTAGCACGGCGCAGATGGTACTTTTTGGAGGGTTTTTACGAATATGCTTCACTTTTTATGTGTTATTCCACACAACTTTTTTTTTTAGTCTTATTTTTTTTTTATTTTTTTTTTTTTATAATGCGGGCTCCCCGGTGCTTTCATTTGCACGGCATTGTTATAGACACGGAATCATGAGAAGATATTAAACGACAAGCTATGCAGGTATTAGTCGAAATTATTAAATGATAAACGCAAGCCCGCACGCTATTCCGTAGTCCGCTTTCTTATTGTAATGCAGTTTCTTTCGAGCCCTCCCCCGTCTCGTACATTTTTTTTATTTTTGTTTGTTTTCCTAAAGGCCTTCAAATTCTTTCTTTTCCTTTTTTAAGGAGATTTTTTTACGCGTGAAAATAAGCCACACCTTGGACTCTTTAAAAAAATTTTTTTGGAAAAGAAAAGAATAAGCTTAAAAAAAGAATATTTTAAAATGGATGGAATAGGATATAAAAGATGAGAGTAAAGAAAAAAAGAAGAAGCAATTTAAAAAGAATACCTTTCTTTAGGGATATGGCTGAATTACTTAATACAAAGATAATTATAAACAGTTTTGCAGAGGAAAAAAATAAAAGAGTTCATTTTCGAATTTAATTTGACATTAATAAAAATAATGGCACGCCCTTCTTTTTTTTTTTTATTAATTTGTTTAATTGTTTAGAAATATTAATTTCGTGCTAATTGAAAAAGGGAATAAAGAATTGTAATTTAAATATTTTTTGTCTAGTGCTCTCTTTATCTGGTTTTTCGCAATAAAATGAAAGTAAATAATGAAGAAAAGAATAAAAAGTTTTATAAAGTACGACTAAAAAGAAAAAAAGAGTAAATTTAAGACAAATTTTAATCAATTATTTTCCATAATAATAACAGTAATAATAATAATGGTAGAAAGTTTAATATTGAGAAATAAGATGGAACATACCGAAAAATTTCATCAGATTATATCAGATAGCAATCAAAGAAAAGCATTTGAGAAAACATTTCCATGCTATTGCACAAACAAATATTTACGAAAATCTTAAAATAAATATTTTTTATACATACTTTTCCTCTATTTCTGCCTATAATGCGTTCAACTTATAAACCTGTATTAAATACCGTACTGATTAAATTACTAATCTTAACTAATTTTGAAATTTCTGTACTGCGAGACTAATATAAGCATATAAATAACGAACTAAGAACGAAAATTAATTTTCATTAAATACAAATATACAATATAAATTAACTGTTTTAATTTAAATTATGGGATTCTATTAAGTATTTATCACTTTTACGCAATTTTTCCTGATAAACTTTTAAAAATAATTACAAACCTTTATATATATATATATATATATATATATATAGCAAAATAATAATTAAAATTATTTAGAAATGTTTGATTAAATAGAGCCATTTTCGTTAGTCTGAGGAACTTTTTTTCTGTTTGTTTCACATGGGATAATATTTACATCAGGATTCAAAGTTATCAGGATTTCATTAAAAAGTGAAAATAGTTCGAATTGAACAAAAGTGACCCAACTATTTTTTGATCAAGAAGCATTTTAAAAGATTTAAGAAGGAAGGGAGTGTTTTTCTCCATTCCCCCTCTCTGTTTCCTGTACCCCATGCCCCTACCCCCCCCCCCCCCCACCCACCCACTATTTAAAAAAAAAAAAGAGCTACATCATAGAAAAATTAAAACTAATTATTAAATTTTTACTATAAGAACTTGTTCAGACCAGTGAACAATGTATTCATTGTTTTCAAGATTCATTATTGACTGTAAAGCAAGTTAAAACTATTTATGATGACCAAATTAGGCATCTTTCTTTTAGACATCTTTATGAGATACGTAGGTAAGCAACGGAAAAGTTTGGAAACTAATACTCCCATCAACTAATCCATCCCTTTTTCTACTAATTTCCTACTAGTGTATTTCTTAAAAATGTGACTATCTTTGTAGTGATATCTCTTATGCAGATGTGAATAAGTACCTGATATAATATTTATGTATATATACAAAAAGCATGAAGTTTACTACTAGTCACTTAAGTATAATTCACGAGTAATTTCTATGATTAGATGGCCCCCCAAAAAATTATATTCGCCCAGGTACTAAACACCCCTGTTTTCAAGGCTTTTGGCACAAGTTTTAAAGTTTAATAAAAATTATATTTACAGTCGAGCCTCTATATAACGAAATCCATCGTTCCAGTAAAAAATTCGTTATATAGAGAAATTCGATGTATAGAGTATGATGTTAAAAATAGTATTTAATGTGTAAATTTTGAACAAATATTATTTTTGATCTTTTTAATTAAGAATTTGAAATGTTTAAAAGTATATATTAACCTAACATTTTATTTCTTACTTATTTAAGCAGTTTCAAAAAAGAGAAAAGACATTTATTTGAAAGCTTAATGAAAATCAAATAAGGAAGACTTACATAAATTTCAGAGGAAGAAATCTGTAATTTTTTATTGTTTTGATTTTAAAATTACAATTGTTACGCTCTCAAAAAAAAATTCTCAAATTTTAGCAAGGAATGAAAAATTGTAGTTGATATTTTCCTCCATTTGAAGGTCTCTCTTATGTGCTCTCATTGATTCCTCTCTTATATGTGTAACAATTCAATTGACTGTGTTTTGAGAAGGATGTTGAAAGGTGTGTGGGAGGTGGGATGAACTTGTTAGATTTAAAGAATAAGGAGAGAAGTAATATTTATAAAAACCTCTCCACTGAACGATAAATCAAAAATAAGTGATGGAAAATTGATTCCATATGATTTCGAAGCTTTTTTAAAACTGAATAAATTAAGATCAATTTATGAAAAAATTCGTTTAATGGAGATAGATATTTCGCTATATAGAGTCTGTTTTTAATGTAATCATGCGAAAAGAGGACCGTTCTTACTAAAAATTCATTATATGGAGAAATTCGATGTATGGAGTTTCGTTATATAGAGGTTCGACTGTATTAGTATTATAAATATACCAATAATAATGATATGAGTCAAATTTCCTTTCGAAGAACTCAATATAGTATTAAGAAGGAATCTGCTTCTTCATATCTGTCATTTTCCTAGCAACTGTCAAACCCCAAAATAAGAAAAAAATAAGACTATTTTTTATTTCTCCAATCATCTAAAAAAAAAAAAAATTAATGATTATTAAACTTTTTAAGGGACGAAAAAAAGTATTCGAGTCATTCTGCCGTGAAATAAATTGAAAGACAGAAAGTATCAAACTCTTCAATATACACATCAGAAAAATGGCGATAAGAAAAAAGAAAAAAAAAATGTATCAATTGAAAAATTATTTTGCCCAAAGCAGCGTTACAACTTGAGATACTTTCTTTTTGGACACTACCGCTCGTACGCGCCCGTCCATGTCTCACTTCTGATTGGTTGCCGGTGGCACACGATCGTCTCCCGTTAACAACAGAACAAATCGGAACAGTATATCACGTGACCGAACAAAAATCAGCCATCTTGTTTCTTTTGTTTTTTTGAAGTTGACTTCCGTCGACAGCTTTCTTCGGTTCAATTTACTTTTTGTTTGGTTGTGCGGTTAAATGCTTTCTTCTTTTTATGTTCTTACACCACTTCCTCCCCCCCCCCCTTTTATAGAAGAGTCATGTCGTGTTCTCATATTGCATTTTTTTTCTCTCCAAAGGTGAGATAGCCACAGGATGTAAATATAATTTAGAACTATTAATGTATTTTTTTTTCTATTTCATTGTCATAAAAGTATTTTGCAGTCGTTGTAGGCAGTATATCAAATGCAACGAACTTTCCCCCCCTGTCTGACAGCAAATATTGGAAGATTTAGAATTTCGGTATACTTAAAAAGTCGATAAAAATTTCAATGTGGAACAGCCAGGTGAATTACATTAGGTTTCAAAGAGATTATATCTTATATTACTTTAAAGTCCAGCAGAGAGGGATGGGGAGATTTTAACCCAAACGGTAACTATTTAAGTTATAATTGCAGCATAAGATACGATGAATCAAATATGATTTTTTTTTTTTTCCCATTTTAAGTTTTTAAGGGTGTTGATCACATAGCTTTCGAATTCCTCTCCGTAATATTAAGTCTATGGGCGTTTGATACATTTTTATATTTAAAATATCTCCTCAGGAAATGAATATTTTTAAATATTTTCCTGCGTAATATTCTTTAAGGATGCCTCTTTCTTTTCTTAGTTTTCAAAAGATCTCTAAAAGATACGCTCAATTTTATATGAAAAGTTAAAATTTTACTCCCAGTTTGTCAACTTTTAAAACATAAAATATTAAATTATGCAAGGATTTTAGAGATGTTTTGAGAACTAAGAAAAATATTCAGTAGACATTTTTTTGTTTAACTTACTGATTTTCGTATATGTAATTCCATTCACTGATCTGCAGTTTTCCCTGAAATACAAAACATTTTCTCTTACTATTAAGTGTGCAGCGTATAATGATCACGTAAGAAGCGTCTTCAAAGTTTCGTTATATATGTTTTTTTTTGTTTTTTTTTCTTTATAATTTGCATTTACGTCTTGAGTCAGCCATGACTGATAATTATAAACAGTGAAATTTGTAGCAATCAATAAAGAGTATCTCATTTGAGCCGATACAACTCACACCAATGAGTATTGTCGAAAATTCACGAAAGAAGAAATGAGATTTTTGAAATGCAGATAGTTTCGGTCTGACCGAATTTTTGGTAAAGACTTTTCGCCGGAAACGGAAACGAAACTGAATTTTTGTTTAAACTTTAGTCGTATGGTTAGCGATTCGACTTTCAGATGTTTTCAGAGCAGTTCACTTCGAACTTTAGAATTCGTAATGTAAATTTTCACTTTATATTTATTATATGCATATAAATTCAAGCACAGGTATTGCAAAATTCCATAATAAAAAGTATCATATCCTTCAGAAACAAGTTCTACTCGTTTGTGAAACGCGATGCTTCTATGTCTTTACATGCAGACATAGCTATCAAAATTTAAAACCAGAAATTATTCTTTCATAAATTGGAAGCACTTTTTATACCTGAATTAGCTAGACTATTAATTTTACATATTGTCATCAGATTATCCAAATTATAGCCAATACTCACTTATATTTAATAGTCACGTAAATTCAAATAAAAATATTTCATAATATCTTCATAAATATCTTCACTGTTCTTCAGATTTTCAGTCTTCTATATTTCCATAACGAGTCCGTATTTTTAGTTTTATACAGATACATACTTTGTCTTCTTAAATTAATATGGTTAACGATTCGACTTTTTAAAAATTTTACAGCAATTAATTCCAAACTTTAAAATTCGTAATGTAAATTTTCACTTTATATCTATTATGCATACAAATTCAAGCAGGGGTATTGCAAAATTCCTTAATAAAAAAGCACCACTATCCTTCAGAAACAAGTTTCACCCGTTTGTGGAACGTTGCTTCGCCGTCTTTACATGCAGATAGCTATCATAATTAATGCATAAACTTAATGATAAATGTGCTAATTTTAATAGACGCATAATTTTCACGTCGACGATGAAATATTTAAGATAGTAGCTATTATGTTCTAAAAATGGTTAAAACTATATATTCCATTAAAAAGAAAGCTGTCGAAGCATTGGTTAGGATTTAATGTGACTTAGTAATTAGCAGACATTAATCGTCGCCAAAAATAATTTTGTGTATAAAATATTCATAATTTTTCCGCTGGTCATTTAGCGTTTTTGCTCAGGCATGTATTTTCTTTCTTTATTTTTTTTTCTTTATAATAATCATTCATTCTTTGATTTTTTTTTTTTTTTTAATTATTGAACACACCGCAAAATAATAGAGCACAGGAGGGTAAAACCATATATTCGGCTGAAATAGGATATATTATTTTTGACTTAATTTGAGCAGTCCTCAACTATAATGATTAAAAAAAACTTACCTTTAGGCCGGACGGTGAAGTGGCCATTATAATATCTACATAATGACATTAATGTAGTTTCTGGGCTTAAAACTTTATTGGATCATTTATAAGCGTATTTATAATTATATAAGTACGTAGTCACTATAATTAACGACTAGTCGGCCCGTCTCTTCGCATATATCATACACTGAATTCAACATCGCTGTATCCCTAACATGCAACACTGTATCTGTACATTGAAATCATCATCGTCTACGATAAAACCGAATGATTAGACTTTTTAAAAATAATCATTTACAAGAAAGGGGGGAGAAAATTAATCACGTATTTATAATGATATTATGGTACAAGTATAAGCTCAGAGTACTCACGCAAAGTTACATTAAATTGTTATTCGAAAATCTAGCTTCAAGAAGAAACTAATAAAAAAGCACGCGATTTTATATTACAACCGCCTACTTAAGACAAAGTTATTATAACATAATAATGAGATAATTACAACGTAACATAACATAATTAATTAATCAAACAAAATTTATAAAAAATCTCCACATTTTAAATCCATTTTAAATGACTAGCTGTCTTGCTTGCGATACTTACATAAATACCTATATCTATTGACTTATATGTTGTTAAAACACATTAAAAATAGCCAAAAACTCCAGATTTTCATATTAGCTTGGTTGTTTTAATTTGAGGATATATTAACATTATTAAAACAGCAGAAATATGTTGAAAATCTGTCCCACACACAACACATGGATTTACTACATATTTTACCTTATATGATGGTGATCCTGCACAATGTGATACTTGTCCCACATGTGACGAAACCCAGTGTATTAAATGTGAGACGATATGATACAAATATGATGCGATATAGGGCAGCCGCAAAGTATTGTTTAACTCTTTCAAGTCCCTTTTAAGGAATTTTTTTTTTTACGTTACAAATAGATTAATTAGAATTTAATGAATATTTCAAAGTCTGATTCAAAACGAATGTTGTTGTTTTGCGCACTATTCAATTCATATTTATATGAAAATAAATTAAGGAAGAGTTTTTTTGAGATGTTTAGAAAATGTTGTATTACAACAAGATTGTTGTATTACAACTTTCTAATACTTTTCACACGTGATTCTTTCAGGAAAATAACTTTCATTTTAAATTTAAAGAGTGAAATACATGTTTAAAGTAAAAGAATCGCAAACGGTGCAAAGAGAACTAAACAATTATTTATTATTATTATTACTAAATGCCTAACCATTAAGGGTGTATTCCGATCCAAACTGCCTTTTTTCAGATTTATTTTTAGATTCATTTTTGCTCTCAAATGCACCAAACTTTCGAATTCTCTTATTTAGGAACTATACAAGGTGCCGTGATTATCAATTCCTTGATAAATGCAGAAAATGTTGCAAAAAATGCTGTCAAAAACGGCGCTTTGGACCAAATTTTCCGAAGCGGGAGGTCTGCGAGCGAGAAAAAGGGTCAAGCTGAGAAAATAATTGCTTATAAATCAAATTCTAACTAAGTCAGCGAAAAATTACATCACACGGCCCCTTGTACGTCACTTCAAAAATCCCCTCAGCAAGTTTCATGCTTCTACTTTTAAAAATGTGTCCAAAATTGCATCTGAAAATTTCGAGCTGTTGAAGGTGGAAAATCATTTTTTCGAATACACCCTTAATGAAATCATATAGAAAATGCATAGACACATATTAACATTACTTACATGTAAACAGTAACAAAAATATTTGTTATTTATTGTTATCAAAAGTTGTTAGTGTTGTTATCAAAATATTACTCAGTAAAAAGACATGTACTATTAATAATACACCAGACCACAAAAGTGTTAAAGCATTAATTGATATTTAAAATGTAAAAGAAATAAAAGAAAAAACATTTTTTACTTCAACCATTATATTCTTATATAACTCCCCTTTCACCCACCCATCCTCTCATATTTTAATTGGTTGTGAAAATGTATTATGCGAATACGTTTTCTTGAAACATAATTATCATTCTCAGATGCGGAATACACCTAATGCATCTTAAGCTAATACTCACAAGACAACTCGATTAGTTTACTCCTTCCCAAAGGAGTCGTAAATTCACGAAACAATTAATAAAATACATAAATTCACTTTGAAACTTATACGTTGTTTAGAATTATGTTTAGATTAAGATTCTGGGAAATTAATAATTTGATAAGTTTATGTATTTTACAGTTTAGAATTTAGTAGCTGGCATAATTTTAATCTAATTAAATAGCAACAGAATTTTTTTTTTAAACTAAAAAACATGAAGTACAAAATATTTTCAATAAGATAAAAATAATTAGTGAAAGAATACAATAAGTTTTTTAAAATTACTTATGTTAGAGATAAAAGTTACTAATTAATTGTTAAATTCACTAATATATTTTCACTGTTAATTTTGGATGTAATTTGTTAAATAAAAATAATAAACTTTGTTTCATAGAAAACTGCAGCTTTTTTTTTTCTTTTTTTTTTTTCCAATTCTAAATTAATTTTTTCTTTTCACAATGCGAATTTGTATTAGATGTTTACATGGCTTAGAGAGAAAATTCACTTTTAATACGTCGGAAAAAAAAATCAGTTTTTATGTTAAGTAAAAGCAATTTTGATATAAAATTTATGTTCACGCGTTTTTATGCTTCGTAAACATCAACCAAAAATTGAACACATTTACGCAAGTTGTGTTTTAATTTAATAGTTTTAAAGTTTATAATAAAAGGGGGGGGGTGTAATAATGATTTTAAAAAATGACATTCTTGAAACGTGATCAAGATTTGTTGATAATCGTATAGTGGTTTTTTTTTTTTTTTAATTCTTTCATTTCAGATATTTATTTCAATGTACTTGTTTATATTCTTAGTCTCTCTCTCTCTCTCTCTCTCTCTTTCTTTTTTGTGGGGGGGAGGGAGGGGGGTAACTACACCTAAAATATTTTTTTACATGAACAGAGCTTATATTTTGAACACAGCACTAATTTTAAAGGGGATAGTTCTAGCATTGAATAAATGATGATGATAACAGCAAACTAGACATTTCAGCAATGAAAATAATTTATTTCTATAACAGGTGATTCATTGTTAAATTTACCAATAAATTGATTTATTAAATCAAGAAAAGGTGTTTTTTAATAGAAAAATTTTAACTCTTTCTTTCTTTTTCTATTTCATTTTACTTTTTCTTCGCAAATAAAGAAAAAAAAAATAAAATACAAAATCTCCCTTTTAAACTAGATTTTGAAGAATTCAAACGAATTAATTGTTTTTCTAATAACAATTATATGAAAAAAAAATATTTATACTTTCGAGAGCAAACTAATTGATAAAAATAATAAAGGATAGAACTTCAGAACTCACGTTTTAAACACAGCTCCCTCAGGTTTTAAAGGGGAAAGTTCTTTGGTAAACACTCTCCTTTTCGCTTGCGTGTTATCATGAGAAGAAATAAAAAAAAAAAAAAAAAAAAATTAGAAAAACTTAATTACTCGCAGAAGCTACAGTTGTAACTAAATTTATTTCCATTTACCAAAAACTGTACGCACACTTTTAATTCTTTTTAGACTTTTCAAAATGATTCAAATGCAGAAAAAGAAATTAATAATAATAAAAAAAAAAAAAGGAAGCACAGAAAAGGGTTAGAAAACTTTTGAGATGCAAGAAGAGTTTTCACAAAGCACACAGAGACAAAATTTTACGGAAACTTACCGACCCGTGTTTTGATTCCTCTCCAGGGATAGCTTTAACTAAGTTGTTGTCGAACGATGAAAATTTTTCCCTTTTTGAGGTTTTTCGCAAACTTTTCAACAACTGCTTTTCAGTTTGGGAAATAATCTAATTTGAGTTCGCAAAGCTTTGATTTTGAAGAATTTTCGTTGTTTTAGAATTTGAAAGGGAAATGTCGTCTGAAATTCAGTTGAAACGAAAATGTGTTGGCCTCTTTAAAATACTAACCGAATTACTTCTTTTACACAAACTTGATGGGAATTGAGGAAATTAATTTCATTTTATTATAGTAATGAAAATAATATTTAATCATAATAAAGCTATTGAAGTTTAGTAGATTATTAAAATTATACGCATTGTTTTATAGTAATAAGTATTTAAAATTCAGACATTTAATTAAATAAATGCATAGGCAAAATAGAATAATTTTACAAAATAGAATTACAGTGTAAAGTTTCGGGTTAAATAAATCCTGCAATATTGGTAATGAGCTTGTTTAAAAACTGAAATGTGTTATTTCCTAGTTTATTTATTTATCTATCTATTTAATTATTTTATAGTTTGATCTGTTGTTTGTAATTTATTTAAGTCAATTTTGCAATTTTAATTTTTTTTTTAATTTAACCAAATATAATTATATTTAAATATTTTAAACTTTAAGGTTGTTAATATAACATAATATATTTATATAAAAAATAGTATTATTAAACTTTTATGTTAAACGAGTTTCTAGAGTTACATCCCCCCTTTCCCCATGGGAACAGTAAATAAAGTAAAATTTTGACAAATTATAACTAAAACTGCGCACAGCACATTCCTTCAGAATCTACGAAAATTCATAATATTTGGTTCCAGAAAGTTGATTTATGTATCTTTGTAGTATGCCGACATATTTCGACAGACTGGCGATAATGTTTTTTGAACATTAAGTATTCAAATCAAAACTTCTGTGTTACATTGCAAGACATACTAGACTTCATGTATTTTTAATTTCTGTTAGCTAAAGCAGTACTCAAGTGCATGCGTAACATCAAATGATAAAATTGCATTATGTTATTTGAATAAAACTGTACTGAAGAGAGTTCTGTTGTGTAATTGTTTCAGGCTTAGCAGGGAATATACACTGAAATGCATTATTATTAATTTATTCCAGATAAGATTTTCCCCTCTTTATTTTCCTTTGAGGATCTCTTCAAATCACGTAATGATATATAGTGTTATAGGTCTTTAACCATACAAAGGGGCACTAACATATCAAATGCGTGAAGTACTGTACGTTACTATATTTAGTATAGTAAAAATAAATAAAACAGCCAGTGAAAAACCATTATTATTTAAAAAATATATTGATTCAAATTAACCCTTTCGTGTCTCATGTACAATTAATAATAAATGGCTTTTAATGGAGTATTATTTTGTTTTAAGAAATACTTTTACTACTATTTATATGTAATAATGTTACTATATGTCTATGCATTTACTATATAACTTTATATTTAGGTATTTAATAATGATAATAATTATTGTTGTTTATTTAATTCTCTCAGCGCCATTTGCGATTATTTTATTTTATACATCATATTTCACTCTTTAAATTTACAATAAATGTTACTTTCTTGAAAGAATCGTGTGTAAAAAAGTACAAAAAGTATTAGAAAGTTGTAATGTAAGTTAAATCTTTTTGTAATACAATATTTTTTAAGTATCTCCTAAAATTCTTCCTTAGCATATTGTCATATGAATATCAATGGAATGTTATGCAAAACAACAATGTCCATTATGTTTCAGACAATGAAACATACAAATTCGTTAAACACTAATTAATTTATTTAGATAGCTAGTGTTAATGTTATTAACGTAAAAATATTTTTTTCTAAAAATTGGGGGGGGGGGGGGGGAACGGACCCGAAAGGGTTAAAATGACCAATCCAAATTCAGGAATAAAAATCAAAGTACATTTCATGAGAAATTAATTTATAAATGAAAATAGTAAAACAAAGCAGAATTAAAAGGTATGTAAAATTTTTATATGCGTAATAACACGTGTTTTTGTGTTAATAATTTAAACATTTTTGGAACGCAATCTAAGCTTATCTTCACAACTATTGCAAAAATTACCAGTTTTTTAGTATTAATCAATAGAAAAATTCAATGACATACGCCCCTTTAATTATATGTTAATTAAAAAATGTCCCACATTCAAAACAGGTTTTTTTACGTATAGCAGCTAATATAAATTCATCAGCATTACACGCATGGTAGATTCACCTGTTTTTCATTTTAACATTATAAAATAGAGATCTTTAATAGACTCCACCTTATTACTATTATTATTATTATTATTATTATTATTATTATTATTATTATTATTATTATTATTATTATTATTATTATTATTATTATTTTATGTGTTATACATTGAAGAAATATAAGCAATATTTCGGGAAATGAAATTTTAACTTTTACGGTGAATTAGTTTTTATTATCTCTCCCTTTTTTAGTATTAAACATCAAATTTGTCAATCAAGCATGTTCCATTGTATATTAACTACTGACATGAACAAATTCGGCTTTCAGATAAATCAGGAAATTCATTTTGAAGTTACTTTTTCATCGCATACTTTTTTTCCTTTTTTTTTGCTACATATAGGTTTATCTTCATTGTCACTTATGACAAGTTTCTTATGTGATCTGAAATCATTTATTAAATGGTGACACGGTGTTCTTTTTTAGCTTCGGACTTTGTAAATTATGTAAGTGAAACTTATAAAGCTAAAAGGCTTTAATGGTATACAGAAGGTCGTTCGCACTTTATAGAAACGATTTTGTAATTTATTTTTCTTATTTCTATTTTGAGATAAAAATTTGGCAACGTCAGAATAATCGTCTGCTACTGTTACCTTTTGATTGGAATGTAAAATAAGATTTATTTTTAAAATGTCTCCTAAAATTGATAAATGACTCGAAGGTAACTGTACTTTAAGAGGAGAAATATTTGTAATCAATAAATTATAAAGCTATGTAAATATCGTGAGTATTGCAATTAAAAAAAATAAATAAAAGGTATTTATAATACATTAAATTTGAAAAGAAAAAAGGCCAAAGTGAAAGTAAAAATGAAAACATGACCGCGAAACCTCATCCTAAGACTGTTCGAACGCAGATAAATATCAAAAAAGTTTTGATGATATATTTCAAGTAAGTTGTTTGAAACCTTTTGTAAGAAATTATAAACTTCATGAAAGTTACATCTATTAATAAA
Source organism: Maratus speculifer (assembly GCA_964019185.1). Taxonomy (NCBI): domain Eukaryota; kingdom Metazoa; phylum Arthropoda; class Arachnida; order Araneae; family Salticidae; genus Maratus; species Maratus speculifer. The sequence goes on from OZ025294.1 coordinate 283,511,414, forward strand.
AATATCGCTATTCTAAGGGGTATTTTATTTGTTTTTCGAGATATAGAAGAAAAAAAAATAATTCGCACAAATTACCCTCGACAGTTTTGTACAAGTATATAAAATACTATGTACCCTATATAAAATAACAAGTTGGAAATTGCACGAGAAGCGTAGCAAATGAGGTGCGTTCGTATTTCAACGAAATCTAAAAATATTCAGATCTCGCTGTTATAGTACACAGTACTTCGGATACAGTATAGTGGTCGAAATCTTTTGTGTGTTCCTGTGTATACTATCTGCTTTTTATTATACAGGAAGTAACTTGTATTAAACCGCAACAACGTATTAATTTCATAAAATATAAAACAGTTTAATATAGTTAAAGCACGCCCCAAACAATATTTCCCCGTATACCATAATGCAGTGTTGTACTTTTGAGTAGCCCTGTAAAATAATAATAAATATTCTTTGCATCAAAGATTATACAGAATGTATATTTTAGTATCTACTTCATAGATTCATGTCAATTCTAATATATTCGAAACAGTGTAACATCATTAAAATGTACTTGAAACTTTTGCGGACAGACAGATAGACGGGCAGACGGACGGACTGAACGACAACTATAGGTGCTACATATTTACATAATTACGAACGCACCTAAAAAGTGTATGGTTGATGAGTAAATATGCATACTCATAAGTGAATTTAATCTTTTTCTTTTTCTTTTAAAATTTTCGACTTTGTCACTAAGAAAAACAATATAAATTGGAAGATTTATTGATTTATGTCTTTTACGCTTCCATGCTGATATCCTTTAATATTCAAACATCTTTGAGATAATAGTTACATTATCATTAATTTTATAATTATTCTGAACATTTTATTTGCAATTTTTTTTAACAAAAAGTTTTTTCTTTCTTCTTTGATTCAAAAATTGTTTATTGGTTTTAGATACAGATTTTTTTAAATTCTTTTTTTTCTTATTACTATCAGTTGTAAAACAAAACTCCCGCCAAATCAAGATTTTGCATGTCGATATTTCTCACACCTTTGTTTAACACGGTATTGTCTAAATTATACTAATTCGTTTTACATATTTTGTAATTATACATTTTAAATTTTAAATTAAGTCTGCTATTCGAAAATTAATAAAATTATCTTTGTAAATATACTTTACTGAGGAGGGGAGGGGGGGGGCGCCAAAATCCATGTGTGCCCCAGGTGTAAAAAAGGCTAGTTTCGGTCCTGCTCTGATGTACTAATTGCATTCCGTACTAGGGAACAGGGAGCCTAACACTGAAATAGTTTAGTCCACAGTCCACACCACGCTGCTCTCAAACAGTAGTGTCATCGAAAATTAAAGCATATATATCACTTCGAGCCACTCCACTTTAAGCACTTCCAGATAAATCGTAAAGAACGATAAACATACATTCAGACAGAAACTATTAAGTACCACATCAATAAAATCTAATGTTCGCCAGACTTAAATTACTTTGTTTCTAAATCGTGTGTTCCACCGGCGGCATCCCCAGGCACGTGGTAATCTCCAAACTTTTTCTCTGGGGAAACGCACTTTAAGCCAAAAGTTTCTAATTTTAAATAAATTCCGCGCGTGGGAAACAATGCATTTTGTTCTGTTTTGGGGGCGAGTTTTAAAATGCGGCAATTAAAAGATTTTTCGGTTTCCTATAGTAGTGTTTGTTCTCTTTTTAATGAGTTGCACTCCGTTTTCATTAGTAAACTTCGGTTTCAACGCGACTTTAACTGGCGAAGGAAACCGGTTCCGAAGAAGTAATTGCCGGAAAGGGTAAATTAAATCGAAGGACAGGAAGGATACCCCAACGCGTGCGTTTCAGTAATAATATTTACACAAATGGATTATGGGTTCTCTGATGTTTTTTTGTTTGTTTGTTTGTTTACTTTGAAGCTGTTTAAAGTATGTCAAACGAGTGTTTTAAAGAGAAGATGCTCCTGTAGAATGTTTGTAAATTTTCGTTTTAATAGCCTTCTTAACGTTACCTTTCTCTCGCTTTCTCCTGTGCTCTGGGGGTAAGGAGGCAGCGGCGGGCGGTGACAGTTTCAAATGCCTTTTTAAAAGGGAAAGTAGGTAAATATTTTCGGTTGCGGAAAAATAATCCTGTTTGGGAAAAGTATTTAATCATTTTAAACTTTTATTTTCTTGGCGTTGGTATTTTAAATTGTTCTCCTTCGAAAGAAAGAATCTGTATTTTAAGAATGAGTTTTGTGTGTATTACTTAATGAGGTTAAAGTCGACGGCATATCATATTATAATGGGCTGCATCGTGAATATTTTCTTAGCTCTTCTTCTTATTGTCTTAAATTTTCCGCGGATTTCAATTTAGTTTTCTCTCAGTTCTATTTGCGAACTATTTAAACTTCTATTGTTCTTAGTTAGTATTCATGAATTGATTTTATGTAAAATCAATTATATCATGTCGTAATTAATTATTTAAGTCGCCTTTCCAAGAAATTTATTATATTTATTATTATTTAATAAGGGAGTATTCAAATTAGGAAAAGCTTATTGGGAATTTTTAATGTAGTTTGAGGAGCATGGCATTCTTGCTTATGCAGAATTACAAAATTATATTTAATTTACAGTCTGTCTGAACCTATAATTGGATGCTAAATTAAAGAGTTTTAAACTTTATTATTATTACGATTGATACAACATTTAAGAAAAATCTTAATTATATTTCGATGCAATTAATTTTAAAATTCGCATACTTTGCAATAAATTTATAAATATTTTACTTTTGACGCTATGCTTTAATAAAACCAACTCTTAAGGAAAAAAAAAAAAAAGAAGAAGAAGAAAAGAAAAGAAAACTTTTGCTTCTTGAAAAACAGTTGAGCATTATTCTGTTATGGATGATAGAACCCATTCTTTTTTTCATGATTTTTTATGTTAAATTTTATGTCGATAATTTTATAGAGAAATAATTTAGATTCAACAAACCCTAACGCAATTCTCTGTATGTCATATTATGATAAGATTTTGGATTAACATGAACTTTTTACCGAAAGAAAAAATTGGAAGAGTGAAAGAAAAAGTTGCTTGAGATTTGCGAAGGACCACATTTTTGAAACAAAATATCTCAAGACAAATTAACATAACGATCATTAGACTTTATTGATATCATATTTTTTACAGTTTCTGACAGAATGAGTGTTTACATCATTCTTTACGGGGATTAATATGGAAAGGCTTAAAATAGTGTACTCATAATGAGATGCAATCAGAATTCATAAGGACCCACTTAACCTCTGAATCTAGGGGAAGCACAGTATCATTTTGGGGCCCACTTTCCTTTGTGAAAACTTTTTCTAAATTCTACCATACATGAAAACATATCAATACTACTGATATTATTTCCAGTGTTCACAACCGTGCCCACATATTCCATGAAATATTTTTTTATGATCCTTGTATATACTATAGATACCCTATATATACCCACAGATAATTTTAGTACATGTAGTTGCGTGTTCAAGTGCCCAAGTCGTTTCTAACCAGCACACTGGGATGCAATATGATAAATGAACATCCTATTGATTACAGTCATATTTTCCGGGTAAATAAGCTTCCTGATGCAGAATGTGGATTTTCTCATACACCAGGCAAAATTTCCCTTCCAAAAAATTTAAAATACCATTAAAATTGAAAATGGGGATTAGAAGACTCATTTCACAACTATTTTGCGATCCCTATTAAATTTTAGAGAGGAAGCTCGTTTCTTCTCGCACCTTTTGGATAATCAGGCCCTGGAATTCACGATGTTTATATTATTTAGCACAAAATTTTTAACAATGTAGGCACCCTAGTATATAATGTAATTAGCAAAACATCGATTGGAAATATGGATAAATAATGCATAATCGGCACATTTTGTATACGTGTTGTGATATGTAGTTAACAACCTATATTTTAGTGACACACTGTTAAAATTTTTTTTGCTGGTTTGAATCAATTTTTCGTGCTGCAATAGCTTTAACCATAAGTGCAATATTTAGAGCTACGGTTCAACAGTGTTTCGGTGTTTTGCGGAGTTGTTCTTAGTATAGAATGAAATTAGCAAAGCATCAATTATAAATTTGGTTAAGAAAGGCTGTAAGCACAGCACTCTTTTTGTTCGTGATTTTTCCTGCAAATTAATGTTTATTATTGTTTATTTTAGAGTAAATTAAATAACATTTTTTTTTCCCTCGAAGTACCAACCGATATTCATGCAATCCTGAGCCCATTTCGGTCTGAAATAAAATTTTAAATTCAGCTTGAAACAAACTTCTCTCGAGGAAAAGTTTGGAGAATACCACGTAACTAGGGATGCCGGAGGAAACACGATTTAGATGCAAAGTCTGGAGAACATAAAATTTTATTGACGTGCTACTTAATAACTTCTGTCTGAATGAGTGTTTATCGTTCTTTACGAGGATTCGTTTTGATGAAATGCTTAAGGCTCCTTAATAAATTCTGTTTTTTCCCTGTCTCTGCAGGTGAAAATACTCGCGCGCTAATTCTAAATTTACGGGGAGGTTATTTTCTAATATCTCGTTTGCATGTCGACTTTTTTTTTTTTTTTCCTTTCTCTTTGGATAGCAGAAGTTCATATCTCAATCGCACCTTTTTACTTTTTCGGTTTTGGTTGAAGATATTTTTCATAAATTTATTTTCAATTTCCAAACCGGTTCCGAAAATGAAAGTGTCATTCTGAGAAATATCAGCAACCAAAATTGAAGCAATAAAAAAGGAGTGATGTAAATATAAAAATCAGACATCTGATGAAAGAAAAAAAAAATGAACATCGAAATGCAAACGAGACATTAAAAAATAGCCTTCCCATATGTTTAGCATTAACTCACGTGCATCTTCGCCTTAAAGCCTTAAATGAAGTTCTTTAAATGTTACTTTGCAGAGTTATTGAAAATATACTTCCTTTGTTTCAGCGTGGTAAAGATTGATGCTTGACTGGTGTACTATTTAGTGGAGGTCCCCCGTATGATGCATATTCGGTTATTATTATTATTATTATTATTATTATTATTATTATTTATTATTATTATTATTAGCAAAACGAGACCTATTTTAAAAGTATAAAATAGCATTACGTACTTTAACAAAATATCCATACTTTATGGTGACTGGCCTTTATTCTATACATATAAACGTTTAAGTATAGGGAGGCATAAAAAGCGAATTTTGATTGCTTATAAAATTTATAATGTGATCACATAAGAATAATTTTTTTAATTGAAAAAGAAAAAAAAATTTAATATCTATTCGAAAATTACGTAAAACTGCACTACTGTTATAAATAATAATAATTTTACTAACAATAATAATAAAAGACAAGACTGAATTATTCATCTTCTTTCTTTGTAAACCAGTAAACGAAACAGGAAAAAATGTCTGGAATGGTGAAATCTGAAAAATATCGTATTTGACTCTTGAAAATCACTTTTGCATGTTTGTTAGAATATAAGCATTTATGCTTAGAATATATGAAAGAATACATAGAATTAAAGCTTAAAACAAATGCTTAATAATAACTGCAGTTTTAACTAATTAGTTTATAGTTTTAATTAAAGAATGAAATTAACTGTCTTTAAAACATTTAGTCACCCCCCCCCCCATACATTTAATATACGAAACAGCTTTTTATGAAAAAAGTTAAAATGACACGAAAAAGACCCAAACATATATACACTATATTCAGTGACGTGTCCAACAGGTGGGATTGGCGGAGCTACAGCCCCTTCCGAAATTTATAAAAAATGTCAAGTTTAATTACAAAAGTTTTTGCAAAAAGACAGGTTTTATCTTAAAAACTTTGTTATTTCGCAAAAACAATGAAAATTTTCGTTTCTCTCAAGTTTCTGTTCTACAGAAATTTACTTTATCTTTATTGACTGTTTATTGAGATACATTTAACAGATAATTTTTAATAGTCCATAAAAAAAAAAAAAAAAAAAAAAAAAAAAAAACGGCATAATCATGAAATAATATTTGATAAAACTAAAATCTGCTGAAAACAAAATTTTGACCAGCTCATCATAACAACTATGATTGCATAATGCTCGTTACCTACTAATATAAAAACCTGTTTAAAGATGTATTTTTTCAGTTTCTTATGTTCCATCTTAGAATGTTTTACTGTATCTCAGCCCTCTCCGAAATGATAAGTCTAGATACATCATTGATAATATTCGCATATGTCACTGCTTTAAAATATCTGATTAAGATATAATTAAAAAACTTAAAACTTAAGGTATCATATTTTCATATTTAAATATCATAGACTGATTTTTAGGTGCGTTCCTAATTATGTAAATACGTAGCACCTATAGTGGTCGTTCAGTCCGTCCGTCTGTCTGTCCGCATATAACAACGCAAAAACTACCCAACCGAATCGTTTGAAATTTAAAATACATAATTATTACATAATTTTGTCGATTCATTTCACATTTTATGAAAATCGAATGAATAGATCAATTACAGGGGCAATCAAAAGTATTTCATTACATTATGGTCAATGGGGAAAACATTTTCAAAAGCAATTTAATCAATTGAAATTTAAAATACATAATTATTACATAATTTTGTCGAGTTATTTCAAATTTTTTGATAATCGGGTGCATAGACCAATTACAGAGGCAATCAAAAGTATTCAATTACATTATGGTCAATGGGGAAAAAGTTTCAAATGTATTTTATACATTTGAAATTTAAAATACATAATTATTACATAATTTTGTCGAGTTATTTCAAATGTTATGAAAATCGGATGCTTAGATCAATTACAGGGACAATCAAAAGTATTCCGTTACATTACGATCAATATGGAAAAATGTTTCAAATGCATTTTAAAAGTATTACACTCATTCGAACTTAATAAAATTTATATGCAGCTATAAAGCACATATTATAATATACATTTTACATAATCTGTGGTGCAAAGAACATTTGTTATTGATTTACAAGGCCACACAAAAGTATTCCATTACATAATGGTATAGGGAGAACATTGTTTGATGAGCGTTTTAATTGTAATTCACTATTTACTATTTTATGAGATTGATATACGAAAGTAATATTTTTAAAACTTCGTTATCGTACAAACGCACCTCATTTGCTACGCTACACGTGCAATTTCCAACTTGTTTATATTTAATATTTAAGAAAAAACTCATAAAATCAACAATCAAATAAAAATAAATGTATGTAATTTATTATTCCTGAAATAGACGAAGCTAATTTTACATTGTTTCAAAGAAATGCGTTGATTTTGCAGACATTTATATTAAAATTCTTTTTCAAACATATATGCCACGAACATACCTTTTTTTGTTTTTTACTTATATTGTTTAATACAGGAATGTGTCAGTTCCAAATTTTTTAAAACGTCCAGAAATTTAAAGCATTCGAAAGGGGGGGGGGGGCGAACGGTTATCTGTCCGAAAATTCAGACATAAAACATCGCCAATTTTTAGAAATAGTCGCCGAAAAAAAATCAGTTTCGTCAATCACTCGCAAGAACAGTTTTGAACATCGTCAAAAAATTTCGAAAAACACTAATTTTGTCAAAAAAGTCGCAAAACAAACGCAAATTTCGCCAAAACATCACAAAAATAAAAGCAAATTTCGCCAAAACATCACAAAATTAAAAGCAAATTTCGCCAAAAGATCGCAAAAAAAGTTGAAAATTCATTGAATAGATTATATGTTTCATGTCTTGCTTGTCCATTTTACATATTTTATGTCATGTGTGTCTTGCTTAAAATAATGCGACAGATTTATCAATGCTCAAAAAATACAGTTGTAAAATAATTTGTATAAAATATTGTCTACTAATTATAATTGAGATTTACAGTAGTTCTAACAGAAATTAAGTTTAAAAATGATCTATTCGAAAACGGTTAATTAATTGTCTGAATTTCAGCTATTCATATAATTTGTTTGAAATTATATGAAAGTTTTAAAAATATTGTTATGAAAATTGTATCAGGTCAAAATTTGTAAAATATATATAATATTAATGGCACGAATGCAACCTAAACGTCATACTGTTTCAATATAGAAACTTTTAAAAAGTGACACAACAATCTTTAAAATAATTTATATTTTCAGACCGTCTTTACTTAAAATACTTTTATCTCCGTGTTTTGAAATGTTGATGGATAAATTTCGCAATTAAGAATTTTCTATTAGCTTATCGCAAAATAAATAAATAATTGAATGAATAAACAATAAATAAAATAAAAATAAAAAATATAATAAAAAATCTATTTTAAAAAATTAATTAGCTTCTATAAGACTATAACTAACGCCAAGAAAAAAGCATTTTAATTTATAATATATGAATAAAATGAATTTAAAAATAAATACAGGGCTTTATATTAGTTTGAATGACAATATTAAAAATATGTACAGTCTATTAAAATAATTAAGTACTTTTCTTTCGAATTTCTTAAATAACTTAAAAATAAAGTTTCGATGACATTGTTATAAATATCACACACACACACACACACACACAAAACTAAATTAAATTAAATCACAAAAATAGTTTTATAAAATAGGAAACAAAAAGTCACCAGCTTCTTTATTACTTTAATTTTAAAAAAAAATTAATGATGAAATAGCTATTATTATCAAAATATTTTGAATTTTCCATCAATGTTAAATCAAAATACCTTTATTTCCTTGTTTCAAAACACTAATTTCAAAATATCTCAATTAAGAATGATCGACTGCCATACTACTGAATTGAAAAATTTAAAATAATGGCTTAATTCTCTAAGAAAAGATTAATTACTTTACAATAACACACTTGTTTGACACAATTTTACTTTAAAACTTTTAATTTGAATTGTACAAGAATAAATTTAATAAAATAGTCCCTGAATAAATAGTTTGATAATACAAATAAAAAGTTCAAAAAAAATTTTCAGAAATGTTTTTAAAAATTTCCAAAACCATTTTCATCAAATATAAAAGTTTCAAGTTTTTAAAAATAATATATTTCAAAAGATGTCAACAACTAGTTGACTTTTAACAGTCAGAAAATTCACAAAGCACTTAAGACGAAGACTTGAAAATTAAAATGAAATTGAAGGATACATTTCAAGAGTTTTTGAAAGGTCCAGTTCAGAGTGTAAAATTTGATAATGACTGAAAAATGAAAAGAATAAAGAATTTTCAATTTATTTTTTTCCCCCAAAATCTTAGAACTATGTAGTGCAGTTAAAAAAATCATAATCGTTATAAAATTCTTTTCTTATATGACCGCTTAAACTTTTGTAAAGACTGTTAGTACTTTGACATTTTCCAGTTTGATTTTATTTTTATTATTATTTTTTTATTTTTTTTATTATTATTGAAATAAAAATGACATTTGAAAATATAGCAGATTAGCACGCAATTATTGAAGAATCTATTAAATTACGTGGATGAATTTGTTTTGTAATGTTTTCAATAAGATTGTCTTACTAATATACAAAACAAGTAATTAAAATATCAAAAATATTGACAGCAATGAACTGCAAAAGTAAAATGATAATAAAATAACATATTTTCAATAGCTAGTTGACTTTTAACTGTTAAAAAATTCAGAAAGCACTTAAAAAAGAAGACTTAAAAATTAAAATGAAATTGAAGGATTCATTTCAAGAGTTTTTGAAAGGTCCAGTTCAGAGTGTAAAATTTGATAATGACTGAAAAATGAAAAGAATAAAGAATTTTTAATTAATATTTTTTCAAAAATCTTAGAACTATGTCGTGCCGTTAAAAAAATTACAGTCTTTTTAAAATTCTTTTCTTATATGACCCCTTAAACTTTTGCAAAGAGTGTTAGTACTTTGACATTTTGCAGTTATATTTTAACATTTTTTTTTTTAATTGAAATAAAAATGACATTTGAAAATGTAGGAAATTAGCGCGGAGTTATTGAAGAAGCTATTAAATTAAGTGGATAAATTTATTTTGACTTTATAGTGTTTTCATTAAGATTGTCTTATTAATATACAAAACAAATAATTAAAATATCGAAAATATTGACAGCAATGAACTGCAAAAGTAAAATGAAAGCGTCTTAATGTAATATAATAATCTGAATAATATTTTATTAGAATAAATTTTTTTTTTTAATTTAGCAAATTAAAATGTAGGGTAGGTAAACGATAAAGTTAAAAACGTGTGCCTATTAATGTTTTTTTTTTTTCATTATTACTGAATGTTACTGAATGTAATATAGGAGATTAATTTGTATAATGATAATGTTGATATTGGGGAAACAAAATTTGTTCTTGTTAAGAATTATGCCAACAAAGCAATTATAGAAAGCAGAAACAGAAGTTATAGAGGAAAATTTTGTTTTAATGTACAATTCATAAGTAAAAAGAATGAAAACCGGACATTTCATTTTCATTGACATAAATTATGTTGAAAAGACAGATATTTCAAAAAGATTTTACAACCTACAATATTTGTTACCCTGTATATGTAGACATTAGCTAACACTACAGACTGTTTGTGTCTTATCATACTATGCTTTATAGCTGTTCTATACCTCCCTGTTAGTAGGGAAGTATGGGATACATTTTGAAACTTACGATTTCCTTAATTATGAAATTGTTTTTGCATCCTATATTCCTATATTGTACAAGGAGATTAAAAGGGGTTTCATCTTGTGTTCTATAAATTGAAATTTTTGTTTTCGTGTTAAACAAAGTAGATTTTCTTATTTTTGTAAAAAGCATTCCATTCCACGACACTCTCCTTTATATGCAGGATTTGAATTTAAACATAATTTATTTTCTTGTGAATAGCTATATTACGAAAAATTAACACGTTTGCCCTTAAAACAATGTAAAAAGTTCAGTATTTGTTTCCGTCTAGTGTTCCATATTACATTAAAACTGGGGCCTCCGAGGCCGAGTGGTCAAAGCACCACTCCGCTAATCGCCTTCGAGCATAGGAGTTTGGGGGTTCGAATCCCACTGGCTCAAATGCATGCACTCTTTGTATGGAGCTCTCGGGGGTATATCTCTTGTGTTGTAAAATTTCCTTGTGCTATCTCGTCCCTGTAATATTGATGATGATTTATAAGCAGGCTTCATGTCGAGCACTCAAATCAGATGTATGTTGTTCAATAAACAAATAAACAACAAATTAAAATTGAAGCTTTCCCTAAAGAAAAATAAATAAAATAATGTAAATAAAAACAAATTTAACAGACATCGGAGACAACTTACGCACTGAAAGCACTAAAATGACCAGAAAGGCTTCCGTAAGTCGCAAAATCTTTGTCTAATAACTTCTAGTATGCTAGAACTTTATTTGATTGCATAATTGATATTTTTCATGTAAAAATTCTTTTTTGTGTGTAGTGGACAATCGAAAAGATACATTATATGCAAAAAGTTTGTTAGAGTTTTCAATAAATAAAGAAAGAAATAAGGATTTTCGCCTATACTCTGTAACCTTGGGGCGTCGGGTTCGATCCCCTAGTTATTTGTAAAAAAAAAAGCATATAAAATTCAGGAATGTGTTTATTCTTATCTACATATAATACAAAAAAAAAAGTACGGAAATGCAAAAAATAAAAATGATGTTAAAGGTGATGATTGCAAGGATAATAATAGTAATAATTCGCCACACAAATGAGTTTCTTTTCGATTTCATTTTCATTTAGAGAAATTTCTACTGTCATTAACTTTAAGTTGAAATTGTAATCGTATACATAATATAATTAAAATGAAATATTCTTTCAATTACATTTTATTACAATGACTTGCAGAAAAGAAATAAGAACATTGAGAAGTAAAATAACATAAAATTCATTTAAAGAATAATCTTTCTACTTATAATTATTTTCAAAGCTTAAAATTTAAAAAGAAAGCCTCTTTACAAAATGAAGTTAAATTACATAGTCGAACAACTAATGATACAGCATTCGAATCATACAACTTTTGATTAAATCGTATTTTGAGAGTTACTAATGCATTTAAAAAAAAAAGTAAGAAAAAAAAAAAATAAATAAAAACAAACTCCCTTCAATTGGACAGCAAGACATACAGCGAAACCAAATTCAAAGGCGCACGCAATATACTAATTAGTTTTTAAATGCATTCTTTAAAACATGTATAAATAAATGAATAAAAAATGTGTAAAAGATACAAATTTGAAATACGACTGGCATTTTAGACCGAGTACTAGTTTTTTTTTTTTTTTTTTCATTTTAAAAATAAATAAATAAAAGCTTTTGAGCAAAAGGGGGAAAAGAGTTGTCTTACTATACACCGCAGCATTTATCGTGCATTTTTATAATCACATCAGGGATTCCAATCCTGTTTTTCTATACAATGTTAATGCTACAGGTAGCAGTTTTTATTTTCAATGTAATTTAATAATTATTTTGGTGAATTTATCTTTCCCTGAAGCACTCTACATAACAAAGCCATCACAACTTTACATTTAACCAATGTTATGAAATTGCATAAGAACAATCGCTTATGATTAAAATAAAACTACATATGCTGAAAAATTATTAGAGTAAAAATAAAAGCTTTAAAAAAAAATAATAAACAAACCGGTTAATTTCGTACACACAAAACACTGTCATAATCTGTAAACTATTTTCGCATGCATATTTAAATATGCATTTGATAAATTAACCTCACAAGACAACAGGTATCATGAAAGCAGGTGCTTTAATAAAAATGAATATATATGAACGTGATTTATTTTAATTTATGTTTAAACTTTTGAAGCATCTGGCGCCAAATCCTAGATAACTCAAAAGAAAGTTGATTCACTGCACATATGCTCTTGCATATAAATTTCTTTTGATTCGCGGATCGGAATTTGGAAAAAAAATCTTGCTGGATAAATTACTATTTTTACTATTTGATCAGCCTTGTCAATTTAGAGTATTTCTTAATTCAAAATCTACCTCTCTTTCAGAATAGTAAAATTTTCCTTTTTTAGTGACATTTTTAATAAAGCAGCTATTATTATTCAGAAACAGTGGTATATATTCGAATAAAAGCGATTCTTGAAGTTGCCAACACTGGCTACACCAGGTATAATATTATGTCCTACAAAATTCCTTGATGAAAGTGAGGCGCTACTGAAACACACACACACACACACACACACACACAAAAAAAACATATTTTTTGCACTTGTTGCTCTATAAGATATTTTTCATGCAATTTTTGAATATATATATATATGCTACAAAAAAAATTGTAATTCTAGAGATATAAAGGTGCAGAAATATGTATGCTTATTAAAGTTTTATCTATACACTGTACAAAAAAAGATGTAAATCTACAAAACTAGTTTTTGTAAAGCTACAGAAATCTGTATAGCTTTATAAAAGAATCTACTAAAATTACAGTAAACTTACTAAATTTTGTCTGCAACCCAGGTTGCCAGTTACATAAAAAGTTCTAGGCATCCCAGTTTCCTAAAAAATTCTTATTAATCTTACAGATTTTTTTATTTGCAATACAAACGTGTATCTGTTACATGAAAATTCGTTGCTCCCGTTACATATAAAGTTCTAGGAATCTCAGTTTCGTAGAAACATTTTAGTAACTTTTTTTCTTTTTACAGAGTAGCATTGAAATTTTACTGACGAAAAGAAAAGTAACTTTTACTGAAAGAAAAAAAATCGAAGGATTTAAAGAAGAAAAAGTAATCAAGCTGTAATCAAAAGTAATCATCTAACTAAGAACATCTTAGTTAGTTTCCTTAACTTCGAGAAGACAGAACGCATAAGACTGAAATCTTACTTCCATCCTAAAATATCCATTATATAAATTTCATTTTTCACAAGGGCACTATTAATTTTATTATACATGATATAATATAATATATATATATAACCTCCTCAGTCCTGACACAAACATTACGAGGAACAACAAAAACCTGTTTAAAATTACGATTAGAAAATCTCCAAACATGTATCAGCCTATCTATCAATACTTATGATATAGCCTTTATATCAATACTTATGATATGCACGCATTAAATAAAAATGTCTAGAAAAAGTTTTAACAATTTTAGAAGCATTTAAACTTATTTAAATGGTGTTCTTTGGTGTCTTCTTCAAGTAAACATGCAGGATTAAGGAGGATATAGCGCTAAACTTTTATGGATAAAAAAAAGAAAAAAAAATCGAATGATTTAAAGAAGAAAAGACAACCAAACTGTTATTAAGTGCATCTTGGTATCCTTATTGATAAGTCAGAACGCGTGCTATATAAATCTAAGAAAAAAAAAAAAAAGCATTATTTTTGAATTTCTATTTATTTTAAATTTGCCTCACTATAATCACAATGAAACATATTATAAAGAAAGGCTACAAGAAACATATCCATTGTGCATAAGAGTAGTTGAAAATACAGAAGAAAGCCAAAATCAAATCGAAAAATGTAATTTTATGAATATTTTGCCCAAATTTGGAAGAAACCACAAAATAGTTGAAAGTGTTATAAAATGGAAGAAAGAGTGTGTTTTCCCTTTTTCCAATTATGAACAGTTCATTGTTGAAATATAACAAGGCTGATCAATATTTCATTGCTGTGTTTGTCTTGGGTGAAATTGTAAAAGATATCATCGTCATAACCTCATTTCTTAGAATTCTTAGTATTTTTTTCTCTCTCTCCTTTTTAGAATGTAGACATTAATAAGACTTTATTACTGATGTAAAAATTCACTGACATCAAATTTAAGCTGCTATAACTTTTCTTGTTGTAAGACTGGTTAATAGAATCATTATTCAAGAAATAAAGGCGTGGCTGATACCATCGCTTAGTACATTTTTCAACGCTCCAATTAAATGATTTTCAGAATAGCTCCTTATCTGTAACTGTATTTCATATTTTACCCGGTTTCATCACCATGCATCATAATATTTTTTTAATCTTTTTTCCATCTTTTAAATCAGAGAACATGGAAAAACAAAACAGATACGCGCAGACGCAGAACTGTCCTTACACACGCCCAAATACTAGACAGTGGAATTTGAAAAGTGTACTCATAAAAAAAAAAAAAAAAAGAAAAGAAAAATCTTTTATGCATTAAAAAGTAAATGTTGGACTCAAAAGCGAAAAATTAAACATAAAAAAGTTATTTCTTTTTTCTTTTTTATTACTTTTATGCAATGAAAACCAAAAATACAATAATGAAAAAGAAAAAAAAATAATAATCCATTTATCAACTCGCTGTGATACAGATCCTGACCTTGGCTCTCTCTGTTTATAGCTTTTGATCTACTAGAAAGTTTCAAGGTCAACTTAAGCTGTCTACGTTGGAAATATAAGAGATACAATATAATTTACTAGTTTGAAAAAAAAAAGAACTTTAAAAATTACAGTTATTATTAATATTTTTTATTCGCCAGGTCGTATCACTCCCTTTAATATATTTGTTTGTTTATTTCGAAGAGGTTGATACTTTAGAGTTACAACTAAACCTGTATAACCGGCCTGGAAGGCACTTTAGCGTGACACAGCAAAATAAATATCATTAAAAATGGATAATATGTTACTTGATGGCCAGCTTTTATTACAGGGCTGGCCAAGCCGACTTTGATGCCATTCCGTTTCTTGAAAAGGTACGAGAGGGGGAGGTGAAAAGGAGGGAGGGAAGGGAGGAGTTAATAACTGTGAAAATCTTCGGTGGTATTTCAGAGTTCGTTCTTTAGTTATTTTTGCGGATTTTCTTAGGGATTTTTTTTTTCTTTCGTTTCTTTAAAGAACGCGTTTAAAAACTGATTAGTATATTGCGTGAGTGGACGCCTTTGAAATCGGTTTCGCTGTCTACCCTGCTGTCCAATTGGAGGGGTTTGGTTTTTTCATTTTCTTTTTTGTCTTTCTTGCATTTTTTGAAAATGCGTAAGTAAGCCTCGGGGCACGTTGCGTTCAAAAGTGGTATAATTCAAATGCTGTGTTACTAGTTGTTCAACTATGTAATTTGACTTCATTTTATAAGAGGTTTTTTTTCTTTTTTTAAATTTTACTTTTATTTATTTCACGCTTTGAAAAGACTTTAATTATAAATAGGATGATACGCTGTCTTTAGAAGAATTTCGGTTCATTTCATTTTATTTTTCAATAGCCATTTTTTCCTCTAAGTAATAGTAATATATTATAATTTTTTTTCCTCATTGCATTTCATATAGATGATATACAATTTAAGCGTCAACTGGTAAGAAGTAGAAAGATTTTTCTTTTTATTATTATTTTAATCTCATAAATTAAGAAGCAAATCTGATATTGACACACACACATGAACTTATGGCAAGACATTTTATTTTTTCTTTTCTTAAATCCATCATTATCATTATCATTACATTTATTTATTTAATTTTTTTATGTCAATACTTTAATATTTTATATTAAAAAAAAAAAAAAAAAAAAAAAAGTCAAACTTTTTTATTAGCTACGTGGTTTTATTATCTGAAATAATTACTAGATTCCATTTTTAAATTTAAAAAGAAATTTTTAAAAATGTAAAACATTTTTTGAAAAATCATTTCTTGGAGTCAAAGGTGCGCGGACACCAGTCTCAGTCTTAGAAAGTTTTTTGACTGATAGTATATTCTGCTTTATAAACTTAACTAATAACAATTAAACATAAATAACTGTAAATCATTTTCTTTTATTGTAATAAATCAAATTTTTAGTTATAATGCAAGACATTCAAATTTTCTTCTCATTTCAATTTGATTAGAGCAAATATTCAGAAATTTTTTTAATCTTGGCTTCGATGGACTTCTTGTATCCATGCCAGGTTTTCAGCTTTCCCTTGGAGGATATTTGCGCCAAATATCATAGTAATGAGCCTTTCCGTTGCAAAGTGAGATTGTACTCACAGATTAGAGACTTGCACAAATCGGGTTGTACTCTAGCCGAACCGAAAAATTCTGCTTAACGTTATTACAAAACACGGCAGAACCCGAAAAAGAATACTTCGTTGACATTAAATCCGACACACTTCAACCAAAATTTACCCGAACCCTAAGTAAAAGATAAGTAATCCACACATTAACACAATTGTGGAAAAGTGGCCTGTATCGCTAAAATTATTTTTATCTTTTTGTATAAAAATGTACCATGCATACACTCATTAATATCCAAATACATATTTTTTTCAATTAAAAAATAATCATGACTTTCTTTTAAAAAACAGGGTCAACCCGAACCCGACAGAAAAGAATTAAAACTCATCCCGAAACTCAGTGGCGTAGCTAAGGGGGGGGGGGGCAAGGGGGTCATCCGCCCCGGGCGCCGAGGCCTAGGGGCGCCAAATTGAGAGAAATTGTTATATATCTATATTGGGGTGGGAGCGCAAAATTTCTTGCTGGCCCCGGGCGCCAAAAAACATAGCTACGCCACTGCCGAAACTAAAGCAAATCCGAAATACTTAAAATGAAACCGACCTGCAAGGAAAAACAATAACTGTGAATCCGGCCCGTTCTGAAGAGCGGGTCGGTTCAAGATTGCATTCTACTTTTGTAACTCCAAAATAGTAGGGTTTTTTAATGATTTTTTTTTCCTAAATAAAAAATTATTCAAGAAAAAGAAATTTCCACTAAACAAGTATACTTATATCATTTTTTTTTGTGTGTAAAATCTATAAAAACAGGACTCGATATCCTTACTTTAAAACTTTGTGCGGTGCAGAGAACTGTGCCTGTTAGAAACGTCTGAAACACGAAACCGATTTGGGTTACTCCATTTGAATCCGATAATTATATTTAAAATCAACCCGAAACGGTACTCAAACCTTTCTTGGAAGTCAGTTAAAAAATAATTCAAAATTAATTAAGTTAAAATTAGCCTAAATATTGGGAGGGGGGATGTATTAGCCAATTGTAGTTCTCGATTTTCAGCAGGATGAAAGGGCATAAGAGAAGTAAAAGTTAATAATAAAAGCATTACGTGTGATACAATCCAGGTCGAATTGTAAACAATGAAACTATAATATGCTCAATTGATTGCCAATCTTGAAGAAAAATTGGTCGATTTCTAAATGAAGAACACACAATTGTCTATAAATGGAAACTATTCACAAATGCGTACATTTACCATGCATCATGAGCAATGTAGCTGCCGCTCAAAATTAAAACCAGAACTTTACTGTTAAGAAACAAACAACTTATCGTTATTGCAGGTTTCTAGAATTACCCTAGATTATAAAACTCATTAGTACACACTAATTCAGGGTTCGTATGCTTTAAGAGCTTTTAAACACCTTTTACCAAAATTTTTTAATTTTGGTAATTTGTCAGAAATCAATTAATATTTAGAAAAATATTACTTGAATCCTATATAGAGATGTAAAACAAATTTAGTGATATCATTTATAATAGAGTTTTTCAAATAGAAAAATTCGTGCTACTTTTATTACTTTTTATTTATTTATTTCATTTTTACCATATTTGCTTTTAAATTTCAAAATTAAAGCTTCATTAATTTTTGCTGCTGAAATTTACGAGGGAAGAGTAAAAAGTTCTGGAGTTCGCCAGAAAGAAGCACTTATGCATTTGAGACCACAATTTGCCTACAATCAACTGATAGCACAATTAGTCAAAACCAGATAATCTTGAACAAACTCTTATTATTATTATTATTATTATTATTTTTTTTTTTTTTTTTTTTTTTTTTTTTTTTAGAAATGACGATGTGAGATTAATTACGAAACTATGTCTTACAAGAAGCTTTCAGAAAACTCTTTCATTGCACAATTCAGTAAATTCATAGTCATCCGTAGATGAGTCAATCAAGTAAAAATATAAATCAGTTGATTCAGCTACAGCAATGGCTTTAGCAACGATGAACATGACTTTTAAATGTATGAATTTTTTAAAATTTTCAGTCATCGTACCTCATACATGTGTATTTTGTCCCCCTCAAACACGCACACAAAATAAATAAATAACAAATAATAATAAATAATAACAAAATATAAAATAAATAAATAATAAATCAATTCGATCGCTTTTACTACTTTCTCCCCCTGTCGGTTCATTCAAGGATGACATTCTCAGTGTTCGAAAATCTAATCAAATTTCATTCGTATTCTTTGTTGGAGAACCGAATCGTTCGACAACTGGGTGTTCTACAATGGAGTCTCTATTGTTTTTAAAAATTGATTCTACAACACACAATTCAACCATAGGCAAGATTTTATCTTTAAAGAAACCAGTAATTCAACCAAATACTTTCCATTTATAAAATGAAAACCATACTTAATGACAACGACATAAAAAAAAAAGTCTGAAATCCCACTTGATATATTAAATTAAACTCCTAATATGACGCGGTCTCATTGTATTCTTTATTTAACGAACCTAGCCTGTACACAGTGTGCAAGTTATTATAGCTAATTTAATAACAGCTCATGAAAAAAAAAATGACATAGAATCTTGAGCAAACAAACAAAAAGATCCTTTTGAAAGCACAAAGAACTGACGATGTGAGTTGTCAATCACTGAATTATATTCAACAATAGGCTTTCAGTAAACCCTTTCGTCCTATCGCAAAATGATGTAGGCGGAGCCTGTCAAAACCTTGTATGTTTAGTCAAAATGTAGGTTGCGTTGAAGAAATGATTTGAGTTGACAGTTGCAAGATAGTTTTTGTTTTTTCTTCATTTTCAAAGTCATTCTAACTCACAGTTTAATGTTCGCTTCCTTTCAAAATCAAGGGATATAATCTGTTCAAGAGATTTGCATTGAAGAATTAAGTAAAAGTAATGGGATGTAAATACTTGTTGATACTTACACGATGGACAATGTACCCGATAAGATGTGTGTGAAAAGAATAATTACAATGTCTAATGCAAGATAGAAAAAAGAATGGTGAATCTCTTATTAAAACTGTGTGTACTGAAAGTTTTTCGTCGGCAGTCTCATAACATTCTAATAACTTGTTGAGATCCGTTGCAAAGTATAAAAGACTTTCACTGAAATGAATATTGAGTTCAAACTATTCAGTATAGGATCTTAGCATTAGAACTAAACAGCAAGCTGACATTCTCAGTTAATTTTTTTTTTTTTTTTTTTTTTTTGGAAAAACTCAATTTTTTGAGTTTACATTTTTTGAGTATAAATGTGTAGTATGTAAAAAACTAGTATCAGTAAATCAACTAATATAAGAGGGCACGAAAAAACTAGTGCCCTAGACATAAAAACTTGATAGTTAACCACTTCACCGATTGCCCCGAGATAGTTCGGAGGTAAAAGCACTGTTTCTCTATACCCGTCAAAGCTCTGCTTATAGACCTATTGGTTAATGAGTATAAATATATGAATTTTATTACGAAACACTGTCAAAGAAAGTGAGTTTCACCCTTCACCGAGCTCTACTTCCCTCTTTACAGAAAGCATATCTCATCCAAAACAACTTCGGAATAGCAGATACATAATACCGCCGGTGTGTTTCGCTGCACCCCACTGATACATAACAGCCTGTACCGTCGGCATGCAGCTGCCAAAAATTATGAGCATAATATTAAAATGCGGCCCTCAAAATTTACACGTCATCAAAAAGAACTAGCCAGCCGTGAAGTTGGAACAATGGGAACGATTTTCGCTTAAAAACACTAAAAAGGCGGGGCGCCCTCATTAATGGTAACAAAGAGGAAGACATAAAAGTAATATGAAATAAAATGCAGGTGTTGTAAAAAATATGTATACACTGTTGCAGTATTTTAAACAAGAAAATTTTAAAACTTGTTACTGGTGAAAATAATAATAATAAAAAAAAGAGGGTGGCGATCTGCCGGAGGCATAATTATCCATATTCGAGAAATTAAGGCCAAAAATATTTTAAATTACCAGCGATATTACTTGTATCCCATCATTCAAAATAATTAACTTATACCCCCCCCTTTCCATTTTTTACAGTACTGCACATTGTTATTTATCATTTTTGAAAAGTTTTAAAGAGAGAAGGTAAACAAAATCCAAATTGATGAAAAAAAAAAAAAAGTTATATTTAACAAGAATTTAAAAGAGGAAAAAAAAAAGTTTCACTAAATATTTCGTAAAGTATCAACTTAAATTTTCTGTAAGTCGAATCCACATTTAACGTCACACAAATTTTGATTTTTCAAAATTAAAATCTAAATGATATTTCATATATTCAGATAAAACTAGTCGTCTTTTCAGATGTGACTGTTGAAAAGAATTTTCGAAATGCAACTGTGTAAAATTTAAAGCTTTTTTTTTTTTTTTTTAATTTTGCACCGAGCCTAATTAATAATAATTAATTAATGCAGTATTTGTTTCTGGAAATATACACACTGTAAAAAAAAAGAACTGTGTAACTCTACAGAAGTAAATAAACAGAAATATGTATGCTTATTAAAATTTTATCAGTTCACTGTCATTAGAAAAATGTGTAAATCTACAAAATTAATTTTTGTAAAGCTATAATTTATTTAATTGGTTTATTATAATAAAAATATATTTTACTTTTCATACCTGAATATTATGACTTGTCACTTTTAGAAAGTAAAAAGAAGCAGCCGAAAGTAAACATTTTGCAAAGTGGTAATTGTCTCAAAAATTTACATAAGTGTAGTATAAACCCTTTCGAGTCTGGTGATTAATAGTAATGTCTTTTCATAGAATATTATTTTGTCTTAACAATTATTTTGTTATTTTTTACACATAAGAACTGATAGTATATGCCTATGACTTTATTTATGTTTTGACATTTAATAATAACAATAATAATAAAATTTCACTTAATTCTCTTTGCGCAGTTGGTGACTCTTTTATTTGATACGTATATTTCACTCTTTAAATTAAAAATATACGTTACTTTTCTGTACGAATCATGGGTGATAAAACGCAAAAAACATTAGAAAACTGTAATATATCCAAAAACCCTGTTATAATGTGATATTTTTCAAACATCTCCAAAAACTCTTTCTAAGCTTATCGGTCATATAAAAATGAATTGAACAGTACAGAAAACAAGTACATTCGCTGCATTTCAGACAACTAGATAATCTTTATATATTAAGGTTGTATTCGAAAAAAACGCTTTTCCACCTTCAACAGCTCGAAATTTTCCGATACAATTTCAGACACATTTTTAAAAGAAGAAACTTGAAATTTGCTGAAGAGATTCTTGAAGGGACGTATGAGGTGCCGTGTGATGTCTTTCTACGCTCAATTCATTAGAATTTGAGTTATAAACAATTACCTTATGTGTATGACCCTTTTTTTCGTTCCCAGATCTCCAGCTTGGGAAAAATCGGTTCGAAATGCCGTTTTTGATTGCTTTTTTTCTGCGATATTATCTGCATTTATCAAAGAATTGACAATCACGGCACTTTGTGTACTTTCCAAATAAGAGATTTTGAAAATTTGGTGTATTTGAGAGCAAAAATGAATTCAAAAATAAATAGGAAAATAAGCAGTTTGAATCGAAATACACCCTTAATACGCCTATTTGGATAGCTATGATTAACATTATTAAAGTAATAATAATTTTATTCTCAAGATTGATAAAAATTCGGACCCGGAAAGGGTTAATAAAAAATGCTATATGAAAATTTGCAACTACAAAAATCTCTGAATTCCATGGGTTCACAGTACATTTTCTTTCATTTTATTTGTTTGTTTGTTTTTTTAAATAAAGAATTTCTAGGTTTTCTCAATAGCATTTTTTGTTAATTAATATATCCCAAATATTCTTGTAAATATTTTACGAAAAAAAACTTTAACTTCCGATTTATTAAATCAGTTTTAATGGAAAGAACTTATCTAAATTTCGTATTATTATAAAATCAATTTTTTATAATGTATCTTCAAACGTTGAGGCTACTGGTCACTGACTTTCCAAATTCCCTTCCGTAATGTAAAGTCTAGGGGCGTGTCTTATGCATTCTTATATTTAAAATATCTCCCCAAGAAATTAATATTCTTACTTTCTTCTTTCGACGATCTCTTCTTAAAGGACGTCACTTTTTTTTTAATCTTAGTTTTCAAAATACAGTCGAGTCTCTCTATAACGAAACTCCATACATCGATATATCTATCGATTTATCTATATAACGAATTTTTTGTAGGAACGGTCCCCTTTTCGCATAATTACATTAAAAACAGTCTCTATATAGCGAAATATCTATCTCCATATAACGAATTTTTTCATAAATTGGTCTTAATTTATTCAGTTTTAAAAAAGCTTCGAAATCATATGGAATCAATATTCCATCACTTATTTTTGATTTATCGTTCAGTACTGAGTTCTTTTTTTAATATTATTTATCTTCGTTCTTTAAAGCCAATGAGTACATCCCACCTCCCACACACCTTTCAACATCCTTCTCAAAACAGAGTCAATTGGATTGTTACACATATAAGAAAGGAATCTGAGAGGCACATAAGAGAGGCCTTTAAATAAAGAAAAATGTTAACTACAATTTTTTATTCCTTGCTAAAATTTGAGCTTTTTTTTTTTTTTTTTTTTTTTTTTTTTTTTTTTTTTTTTTGAGAGAGAGCACATCAATTTTTAAATCAAAACAACAAAAAATTACAGATTTCTTCGTCTGAAATTAATGCAAGTCTTCCTCATTTGATTTTCATTAAGCTTTCAAATAAATGTTTGTTCTCTTTT
Source organism: Maratus speculifer (assembly GCA_964019185.1). NCBI lineage: Eukaryota > Metazoa > Arthropoda > Arachnida > Araneae > Salticidae > Maratus > Maratus speculifer. The sequence continues at coordinate 283,535,072 of OZ025294.1, forward strand.
ATGAAACTGCTTAAATAATTAAGAAATAAAATGCTAGGTTAATATTTACTTTTAAATATTTCAAATTCTTAATTAAATAGATCAAAAATATTTGTTCAAAATTTACACATTAAATACGATTTTTAGCATCATTCTCCATACATCGAATTTCTCTATCTAACGAATTTTTTACAGGAACGATGAATTTCGTTCTATAGAGACTCGACTGTATTTCTAAAATCTATGCTTAATTTTATATGAAGTGTTAAAATTTTACTCAGAGTTCGTCAGTTTTTAACACACAAAATATTAAATTCAGCATAGATTGTGGAAGTATTTTGAAAACTAGGGAAAGAAGTGACATCCTTTAAAAAGAATTATACAAAAAAGAAAAAAAAAAAAAAAAAAAAAAAAAAAAAAAAAAAAAAGTTAAAACTATTAACTTTTTGAGGACATACTTTAAATATAAGAGTGCATTAAACTTTCATAAGCTTTATATTACGGAGACCAATTCGAAAAAGTAAGTGACCAGCAGCCTTAAGGAGAAAATAATAACGTGTTGATTAGTAATTTGTTGCATAAACGCTGCAATTTAATGTCAAACCTGACAGTGCAAGAATAGGTAAGTGTTTTAACCCTTTGCACTCGAGAGTCTTGAAAGCAAGGAGTTAAATTTCATGCGCATATTCAAATTTTGATACACTGTAAAAAAAATCCGTTAAATTTACGGCAAAAACTGCTGTTTTCTTTTCGTAGTATATAAATAAATAAACGAATAAAAGAATTATTTTTGAAAAATAAAAAATATCTTTTGCCGTTAATGAAAGATGCAAAACACTTTAATTCCAAATCAGAGATGCCACATTTTATCACTTATGTGCAACTAATCTGTTCATAGGTACAATTATTCCGGTCACGCGTTTGTGACTAAGAGAAGACTGGAACCATAATCCTCTGTCTTTACATTTTATATTCAGATTCAAATTTTGATATAAAAAAGGTAAATATATAAAAATAAATATAGTTTTAAAAAAAACTAAAAAACACGCTTTTTAAGTATATCAAACAAAAAAGTGAAAAAATAATTCGTACTATAAGCTGAAAACGAAAATAGATGAAAAATACTATATTACTATAAAATCATTGTTATTATAGAAATCAATTAATAAGCAATAAATAAAATTATCGTGGAAAAAAAGAGCGTGGGGTGCTCCATCTATCAGTTCTTAAGAAGGACCCCACGCTTTTTTTCCACGATAATTTTATTTATTACTTATTAATTGATTTCTATAATAACAATGATTTTAGAGTAATATAGTATTTTTCATCTATTTTCGTTTTCAGCTTAAATTACGAATTATTTTTTTACTTTTTAGTTTGATATACTTAAAAAGCGTGTTTTTTAGTTTTTTTAAACTATATTTATTTTTCACTTTTTAGTTTGATTACTTTAAAAACGTGGTTTTTAGTTTTTTTAACTATATTTATATTTAATTCAAAAACCAAATTAATCGGTTGGATAGTTTCAGAGTAATTGGTGAACATACATAGAAAAAAAATACATACGCGTCGAATTGATAACTTCCTCTTCCTTTCCTGAAGCCGGTTAAAAATAAAAATTGTAATACGGATTTTTTTTTTTTTTTAATTTTACATAGATGTAAATAATGTCAGGAGTGGGGTTCGAACCCACAATCTCTTTCGAAAAACAGAGCTTCAATCCGGCGCCTTAGACCGCTCGGCCATACTGTCTACACTCCATTCAGGGAACGTATTGAACACTTTTAATTAGCGAAAAATCACTAATTTTATTAGTTTTTCCTAATTACTAAAAAAGTACTGAACCAATTTCGATGAAACTGAAGTGGTACCAATTCGAGAGCATCGTCTTTCATTTAACTCCAAAACCCAGTTAATCGGTTGCATGGTTTCGGAGTAATCGGTGAACATACATAAAATAAGGAGAGTTACAAACTCACAAACATACAGGTGAAGTTAATAATAAAAAGCGCGGTAATAAATATTATTTTTTCGGTATTAAAAAATATATTTGCCGTTAATCAAAGATATAAACCCTTTAATTCCAAATCAGAGTTTTCTTATTTTATTATTTATGTGTAACTAATCTGCTCATAGCTACAATTGCTTAAGCCACGCGTTTGTGTATAACTAAGAGAAGACTGGAACCATAATCCTGTGTCTTTAAATTTTATGGCCATATTCAAATTTTGAAATTATATATATATATATATATATATATATATATATTGGAAAATAAAAAAAATATTTTTCGCCATTAATCCAAAGATACAAAATACTTTAATTCTAAATCAGAGCTTCTTCATTTTATCACTTATGTGCAACTAATCTGTTCATATAGCTACAATTATTCTGGCCACGCGTTAGTGTATAACTAAGAAAAGACTGGGAACCATAATCCTCTCTATCTGCTACTATAAAGGTTCAAGGTGAAAGAACAAAGATTTATTCAGTAGAGCTCAATCGACCATGAAAACTGGATTTCTTGTAACAAATGCAAAGCAAGTTATTAATTGGAAGAAAGCTCGAATTAAAGCTGGAGTTACGTTACCTGTTTTAATGTGCAGTGAAACATATAAAACATTTTTGGAGACAAAACTTATCTCAGACATTTAAAATTTAATTTTTTTTAATGGCAGAAATAGAAGTAACATAAATTTTCTATTTCATAAAAAGCCATATTAGCTTTTTAGGTGTTTTTATTTATTTATTTATTTTAGAAAAATATTAATTGTTAGTTTTTTTTTTTTTTTTTTTTTTTTTTGTACATTGTAAAAGCCTCTTTTTTTTAACGAAAAATTGTAATTCGAAATTTATTTTGAAACACTAAAGTTAATTCTCATGCAGATTTCGCATACAACATTTTTTTTTTTTTTTTTTCTGACAATTTCGCACTGTTGTAACATGCTAAGATAGATTTTTAATGCCAATATTAAAATATGTATCCAAGCAGAGCATGATTAACGCGATCCTTTAATCTTTCAGTAGATGTGTTAAATTTTTTTTTACATGCAAAAGCGTGACGTAATTTTATGCGCAGTATACGAGTATAAGATATTTCATAACAATAATAAGATAAACAGCGTTTTCCCTTGGTTGAAAACAAAACAGAGTGCTGTCGGTGAAAAAGGCTCCTTTTTTCCCACTTAAGACAGGATTCCCCCCCCCCCCCCCCATTAATTCTGAAGAGAAATTTTCATGTTCTTAAGAGTACTGTAAAATTCTTAAAGGCACCATTTTTTATATTTAAATTAATTCTTTTGAATTTTTAAGCATTTCAAGACAACATTGAATCAGTTTTTATTATGTAAGCTAATCTTTTATTTCAAATAGAAGAAAAAGCACTTTTTTACGGAGAGGCAAGAACGATGCTAATTTTTTCGAGGAGTGCAATTTTTTTTTTTTTTTTTTTTTTTTTTTTTTTTTTTTTTTTTTTTAATAAGGAATAAGAGGGGTGCTAATTTCGTAAACCAGAGGGCAGATGGGATGCAGCATCCCACTGAAACACATAGGGAATAACACACTGGAGAGATATTATACATATCAATAGTAAATTTTGAAATTTAATTTCAGTGCCATTTGTGAGAGCAAAGTTTTAAAAAATAAAATTAATTTTACTTTAAAAATAAAGTCTCAGATTTTGTTTATAGCAATTGTATCAAAAACCGTTGTTATTTTGCTTTTTTAAAATTACTTTAAAACTCATTAAAAATCCATTATATATATACATATCAAAATATATTGTAAGATTTAAACTATATTTTATTGCATTTATCAACATGTATTGTATGAATTAAAATTATCATACTTGAAATTACGCTAAATATTAATGCGTTATAATTCAGATTATAAATTTTATTGATTACAAGGATTTTTTTTTTTTCTTTTTTTTTTTTTTTTGCGATAATTTTTTTTAAAAAACATGTAGTGTTGTTTGTGATATAATTTGGTCTGTAGTTTATTTGTTCATTCCACTTAAATGTGAAATGCCACAAAATTTTACAATATTAAGTTGATGAAGATCTACTATGTAACAAAAGAAAGTGATAATGATAGCTAAAGTGGAATTTTTTATTGTGTCCCACTGATAGCGTCTATCACGAAGACTATTGTTTGGAAACAGAGGTAAAGAAAACAGTAAAATATAGCCGCCTGAGGCCTGAGTCAACTCTGCACTAAATGAATATGATATATTAATATATTTAATTGGATGGTTAATTAGGTTATACTCTTTTAATTCTGCTACAAAACTAAACCTTGTTAATCAAAAGGAATTCCAAACTTCAAATTCTTATTTGCAATAAAGACAAAACTGTCTTTAAAATAATATTTTAAAAAATAATTTCAGTTTAAAATAATACGTTTTAAACACAACTGAAGTAAAAAAAGTATTAAAATAATTGAATTTTATAAAACAATTTCATTATTGTATTTCTTTTTTTCTTTCTTTTTTTTTCTTTTCTTTTCTTTTCTTAATTGATAACAGCAATTACAGCGATAATTATTTTTAAAAAATAGCATTTTAAGGGTGTATTTCGATTCAAACTGCTAATTTTCTGATTTATTTTTAAATCCATTTTTGCTCTCATATGCATCAAACTGGCAAATTGTCTTATTCAGAAAGTGCTCAAGGTGCCGTAATCGTCAATTCTTTGATAAATGCAGAAAATATTGAAAAAAAAAAAAAAAGCAATCAAAAACGGCATTTTGAACAGATTTTTCCGAAGCGGGATATCTGTGGGCGAAAAAAAGGGTCATACTGAGAAGATAATTGTTTATAAATCAAATTCTAATGAATGGAGCGTAAAATAACATCACACGGCACCTTGTATGCCTCTTCAAAAATCTCCTCAGCAAATTTCATGTTTCTGCTTTTAAAAATCTATCTGAAATTGTATCGGAAAATTTCGAGCTGTTGAAGGTGGAAAAGCATTTTTTCGAATACACCCTTAATTAATATCCCTACATATAAGCAGTTCTGTAGTTTTAAAAATTCCAGATTGTATACTGTTAAAAATCTCGTCCTAATTTATTGAACAACATTTTGGTGCTTGAGCACCAAAATTTGGTTCAATAGATGCCACTGTAAGACGGTGAAATCGTGAACCAATATTTGGAGCTCTTGTTGAAGCATAATTACAATTGTTGGAATGACGTTGAAATAGGAAGCTCCAAATGTTGGTACGAGATTTCACCGTCTTGTGGGGGCAGCTACTGAGCACTAAGATTTGGTTCAAACTAGAGCAAAATTTTTAGCAGTGTATACACTGTGGGGAAAGGATACATGAAGCAAATATACATTATAACGTGTACCCAGTGTTGAATTCAAACACTTTTCCCCGGGAGAGACATATGTGGCTCCGGGGGAGGACATTGTGGAATTTCGGGGGGGGGGGGAATTGATCTTTTTGATAATTGAAAACACAAAATCTCAAAATTTCCAGGGGGGGGATATTTTATTATCCGGGGAGGAATGTTTCCCCATCCCCCCAGGCCACCCCTTGAATTCAACACTGCATGTACCACCATATACCCAAACGCCAAAATCCTAGAGTTCGCTGTGATATCTCCCACTACACTTCTATGTATAAATTATTTAATAATATCTAAGTACATAATAGATTAATTGGTGGGAAAATGATTGATTAATAGTTTTCAACTAAAATAGATCGACTTCATAGCATGTTCTTAAAAAAAAAAAAAAAAAAAAAAAAAAAAAAAAGCTATTATTGACAAATGATGTTGTTAGACTATTTTGATTGCAATGCGTTCATTGACCTAAATATAATAACATGTTGAGCGAAAAATCTCAAAAACAGTTCTTTATTAATCTCTGCAACATTATTCTTATTATTGCTTCAGTCTTTCAAAATTATTTAAAACCACTTTCAAAACTTATTTCCTCTCATCATCATTATGTATATTATCTAACTTAAATTTTCATTAATTTATTAGTTTTAGAAAACTCAAAAACATATTATTTTACGAAAACATATTAAATGTGTTGCAAAATATAGATGTGTGCCTATAAATGGATAGTAGACAATGGATAAAAATAATCGGTAACTTCATAAAATTACTGATCTTTATCTCTTATCAGATAAGTTGACAGGAAAGCGACAGCCATGAAATTAAACTACTTATGATTGAAAAATTACACTTTTTACTGCATAAGCTGTGTAGTTATAATTTGAAGTCAAACTACAGAAATAATTTTAAATTTATAGTTACTACAAAATTATTCCAGTCATGTTTCACCCTATCATTTGTCACTTTTAAATTGTTTTCTGTCTTTATATACTAACTGAGTAACTTTTAATTTCGTTATAAATATAAAATTTAGAAAATAAAAATATCTTATATTTTTTTAAATAAAATTTTAATGAAAATTAATCAGTGAAAATATTTTATTTTTTATAAAAGGAAAAACTGTTTTCAGTGCATTAAGTATACTTCATGTAAACATACTTTTAAGAGGAAACCATCGAAATAATTTTAAATGTATAGCTACTGCAATATTGTTCAATTCATGCTTCACTTAACCATTTGTCATTTTTAAATTGTTTTCTATATTTCCTCTCTCCAAATTACTTTATATATTAATTTAATAATATTTATTTTTATTAGAAATATTAATTTTAGACAATGAAAACACGTTATTATATTTTTTAAAATAAAATTTAAATGAAAATTAATCAATGAAAATAATTTTTCTATAAATGAAAAAATTACTTTCAATCCTTGAAGTATACTTCATCTAAACATACATTTTGAGAAGAAACCATGGAAGAAATTTTAAATAGATCGGTGCATACATGTTTTAAGATATAAATGTTATTTTAAAAATAGTTTTATATATTTCATTTTCGCAATTTTACGAGATACCAGCTAACAAGCTTTCAGGGATGCCGCGGACGTGCTATAGCGCGTAAAATACACAAAAAATCGGCGACGGGACGCAAAAAAATGGAGCTTACGCGTCCCGCGGGACGCGTCGTTTTCGTCAAGAATTCGCAAAAAAGGCAAATTTCATTAAAAAATCGCGAAAAAACGAATAATTTCCGGCAAATTTCGTCAAAAAATTTTCGGAAAAAAATGACTAATTTTGTTACAAAATCCCGAAAAAAGGCAGATTTTCTCAAAAAATCGCGAAAAAATGACATATTTCGTCCAAACATCGTGATAAAACGGCAAGTTTTGTCTAAAGATTCGCGAAAAACGGCAATTTTCATGAAAAAATCGTGATAAAATGGCACATTTCGACTAAAGATCGCAAAAAATCAGCACATTTCGTCAAAAGATCGCGAAAAAACGGCACATTTCATCAAAAAATCGCAAAAAGACAAATTTCGTTAAAAAATCGCGAAATAACGAATAATTTTCGGCGAATTTCGTCAAAAGATTCGCAAAAAATGACTAATTTTATTACAAAATCTTGAACCAAAAGCAGATTTCCTCAAAAAAATCGCGAAAAAACGACAAATTTCATCCAAAAATCGTGATGAAACGACAAAATTGGTCAAAAAATTCGCGAAAACAGCATTTTACATAAAAAAATCGTGATAAAATGGCACATTTCGTCAAAAGATCGTGAGAAACCGGCTCATTTCGTTAAAAGATCGCGAAAAAACGGCAAATTTCGTCAAAATATCGCGAAAAAAACGGCAATTTTTGTCAAAAGATCGCGAAAAAACGGCAAATTTCGTGAAAAAAAAGTTAATGACAGGATAGAATTTTTCTTTTTCAAAAACTAACTTCCCTGCTTCCAAAGTTTTTTTTTTTTTCTTCTTTTGCTGCTCCAAAAACAGATTTCCCTGCTTCACAATCTGTTTTTGATTGTTCTGATTATTTTGAAAAGTATTCTTTTTTTAGAAAAAATGTCTTTTTAAATAAATCAGTTTTACCCCTTTTTAAAAGAAATGTGAACAATAGTGATACTTGTTATCTTCTAAACTCAAATAAGTATTATTTTATAATTTGTATCTTGCGCATTTATTTAAAAAAAAGTAAAGTAAATATCTCTTAATAGTTTAAAAAAAATAATATTGGCTTTAATTATTTATACATTAATTAAAACAATAATTATTGCATTTAACTTTTCTTTTGCAAATGAATAAGTTCAATTTTTGCGTTTAAAAATATGACTTATTAGTGGGGACCCGCTTTTTTGAAAAAGGGACCCAGCATTTTAGAAGTCCGGGGTCTCCGGGACCCAGGATTTTTCAAGTCCAGCGGCATCACTGAGCTTTTACTTTCATTTACTTTACTGATTTTGGAAAACTAAAATCATGTTAATTCTAGTAGATATTATTAAAATTTCATGAAAATTTATCGATGAAAATAAATTATCTGTATTTGAAAAAATACTTTATAACACATTTTGATTGCTTCACTTCATCTAAGCATATACTTTGAAGCAAGACCACAGAAACGGTTTCAAAATTGTCGGTGTTATGATATTTCATCCATACTTAAATTTATATTCTATTCTCACATTATTGTTACATATTAACAGACTTTTCTTTTCACTATTAATACTGATTTTAGGATATTCAAAACATTTCATTTTACGGTAATATTTGTGAAAATTAATAAAAGGTGATAAATTAAAATAAATTATCTATATTAGAAAAAAGTATTCTTATTTGAACTCTATTCTTCAAATTTGAACACATTCAGTTTACTAAACATTTAAGCATATATTTTGAAGCAAAACCATAGAAACAGTACAAAATTGTCGCTGTTATGATATTTCATTCATATTTAAATCTATATTCTATTCTCACATTACTATTACATACTAACAGACTTTTCTTTTCATTACAAATACTGATTTTGGGTATCCAAAACATTTCATTTTACAGTAATATTTATGAAATTTAATAAAAAGTGACAATTTAAAATAAATTATCTACATTTGAAAAGTTATCCTTATTTGAACTCTATCCTTTATTTTTGAACGCATTTAGTTTACTGACCTAAACATATCTTTTTGAGGCCAAACCACAGAACCAATTTTAAACTGACCTCTGCGATGTTTGTCCATACATTTGCCACTCAATCAATGATTTTTGTTTTATGTATCGTTTTCTGTATCCTTTATTTTCATTATAAAAATGGATTTTAAAATATCCAAAACATTTCATTTTATGGTAATACTTGTGAAATTTAATAAAAAGTGATAAATTAAAATAAATTTCTAAATTTGAAAAAGCTATCCTTATTTGAACTCTATCCTTCATTTTTGAACGCATTCGGTTTACTGACCTAAACATACTTTTTGGAGGTCAAACCACAGAACCGATTTTAAACTCATCGTTGAAACGTTGGTCCATTCATTTACCGCTCAATCAATGATTTTTGTTTTATTTATCATTTTTTATGTATTATTCCTAGATTATTATTATTACATACTATCTAACAAATGTTGACGAAATCTGCCAAGTGTAGTTATGTCTAAGAAAGACTTCAAAAAACTCAATAAACTTCAATAATAAAAATTATAAAACTAACACTAAAAAACGTTTTTAAACCTCCACTCTAAATATACTATTTTAAGGATGCTGTTGATAAAAGATAGTAGTTATTGGCTAGATATTTTCAAACAAAAATAAGTTTTCATTTCTTATCAAACGTATTAATATAGAAATCAATGAAAATAAATCATACATAATGGAATATTACGCTGCAACTCAGTTAGATTGCATTGAATTTATTGACCAATGCATACATTTTCTGACAATCAAACTGATCGCTGTTGTGCTACACTATTTACATTCCAGTCGATCGTTAGTTTTTTTTTTTTTTTTTTTTTTGTGTGTGTGTGTGTGTTTTATAGCCTCATAAATATTACATATTAGTTAAATATATTTTATTTTCACCATAAAGACTGATTTTAGAAAACCATTAGTATGTTATATTGAGCACATACTTCAAAAAAATTAATGAAAAAAAATTATTTATAATTGAGATTAAAAAAAAAAAAAAAAACCCTCTACAATATATTTTGAATTAATCAAGTTTACTGACCTAAACATATATATAATCAGGAAACCATAAAACACATTTTAAACTGATCGTTGCTGTGTTAGTCAATCCATGTATCAGTCAGTCAATGTTATTTTTAAAGAAAAAACATTATCTGTATCCTATTCCCACATTACTATTATTATATACTATCAAACAAACGTTGGCGAAACCTGTCAAGTGTAGTCATGTATGGAAATACTTCACAGAACTCAACCTCTATAAAAAGTTATTAAACACTAATAAACATTTTTTAAAACTTCCGCTCAAAATCGTTCGCGTGAAACCAACACACCCCGCAATATTATCGTCTGCGATTGTGTCCCAATATTGTGACACAGCGTTATGTAAATAAGAATAGTATTTTTTTTAACGAGGGTTGTCAAAAAGAATATGGAAGGTTCACATGTCACGTTGAAATAAAAGTAAAGGAAATACGCTAAATTAACGTAACAGGTGGTATTTTTTTAAGGAAATGAAGAGGATGTCATTTCGTAATAAAACTTGTAACTCATTTACAAGAAAGATGCACCTGTATTTTCTAAAAGGGAAATGAAGCTATCATAGCGATGAGATAATAAAGCACTGTACAATAAAATTCAAACGAGATGCGGTGGACTGTAAGTAAATTTTTTATACTTCTCTAAATTTAAATTTTTTTTTTAATTGTTCCTAAAAATAATTAATAATAATTTTTGAATAATTTTATCGATGAATTTAATGAATAATTTTATTAATGAATAATTGAAGCAAAAATTTGGTAAATGATGCTAGATGATATATTTTTCACATTTTCGAGTTCAAAAGACATGAGTTAAAAATATATATCATAATATTGATAAATAGCAAACACATAAATAAGTGTAACTGAGTAAAACAATTAAAATGTAAAATAACAGAAGTTGATTTATATACTTGACATATTTGGTATGAAAATACAGCTCTGAACAAAGAAAAAAAAAATGAATATTCATACATTAATAGATATCAAAACCTCAGCATGAGTTACTTATTACCATATTCAGAGCAACACATCCTTTTAATCACACACTTAATTATTAAGGATGTTGAGAAGGAAAAAGCATCCGTACATTTCTTGCTTACACGAACTTCATATTCCATATCTTTATAAAACACTACTGTTTCCATAAAATTGAATGGTGAAAAGGAACCTGTTTCATTTGCAAACCAACTTAAACTGGAAACATAAACTTATTGTGCAGTTTTTTTTTTTTTTTTTTTTTTTTTTTTTTTTTTACTGTACTAGGAATTATTATTTTATTTATTTATTTATTTATTTTGTTTTTGTTTTTAAGCGTAAAATATCATAAAAATGTAACTATTCAAATTTTCCTGAAACAAATACTAAGCACTTAACACATTTATTATTAATCCACACAGTTAAAAATCTGCACCTTTTGTTGCACACTCACTCCATTGTGTTTATAGAAAACAATTACTTGACGATATTATAGAGCATTCTAATTGGTCAGAATAGAGATATTCTATAAATGCGGTGGAGTGGCTATGTAACAAAAGTTGCGAATTTTTAACAGTGCATATTTCAAATACCAAACGCTTATTCTCAGTACTCGCATTAGAATTGAACACACAAACTCATTAAATGTTCATCTATTAAATGGTTATCAAAGCCCCAGCATGATTTGCTCATTACCATCTTTAGAGCAACATATCCTTTTAAAGTCAGACATTTAACTTCGAGGGGGAGTGTTGAGGAAGGACAAGGCATCCGCAATAGCGATCAGTCGCTAAATACAAAGTATGTATTTTAAACCCTCACTACAACACCCTACTGTTTCCATAAAATTCAATGACGAAAAAGAACCTCATTTTCAAGCCAACCCTATGGAGGATTAGTTTTATCGTAAGATTATACTTTTACACTGTTTAAATTCACTATGCCACAAAACAACGGAAAGATGCGTTCGCAAATTGCTTGTGGTTGCTCGGAAAACACCCCCACGCCACCCCCCTGTTCTAAAAGAACATTTTCTCTCGGATATTCGCAGCTCATTGAAATGTGCATATATGGAAATGAAGAAAACGCATTGTCTGTCGTGCTGGAATAACATATCTCTATGTCTATATACATATATGAGTGAAGCGGGAGCGAGAGAGTTTTAGTACTCTGTAGGGAGGGCCTAGGTTTCATGCAAATGCAACAACACAGAAGATTATTATTAATAATAGCTTTGCATGTGTTTTGTCTTTTTATGTGGGGGGTTTTGCTCTTTTAGGGGCGTTCTAAATAGGTTAAAAAGACGAGGGGTGGGTAGAAGAGTCTGCTGCTTTTGTTCTCTCCAGGTAGGGTATGGTAATGCACACAGGGAGAACTTTTAAGTGGCCTACTGAAAACTAAATGACCCGGGCTGTTTTGAATATGGGTTTTCTAAACCGTATCGCATTTATCAAATGCTAAATGCTTTCAACGCCTTATATTAAAGTTTCCCAGACAAAGTATTCATGTCTCTTTAATATGTAGTGTTTTCGCGAGCCTTGTTTTCAGGCATTTGTTTTAAAGATATGGTAAATAAAGTTTATATCCATTTAGGGCAACGTCTTTGATCCAGCCTTCATATTTTGTATTTTAAGAAATGTAAGCTTTTAAATATTTTATTCTGAATCATTTCTCATCTGTAACGATAATGTGTACAGAATTATGGCATGTCGCAAAACGAAAAATCAAATTCTAATGTTCGCGAGGATTATTATCATTTTGTTTAAAAGAATATTCAGTAATGTTTGTGAATGACAAAATGAGATAAAATAAAATAATGGTTTAAATATAAATTAAACTTTCAGTAGTATTCGTGCATTTTAAAAAGTTATTATTTGAAAATGCATGAAGTGTGTGACAAAAGTTTACAGCGCTGGTTTTAAAGCTGTTAAAAAGATTTAGTGTCGAAGAAAAGTATATGTATTAACATAACTACATCAGATTCTGGTATTTCTAGAGAATGCCTTTTTTTTACTTCTTTTTGCAATAATAAAGACTTGTGAAAAAGACAACCAAAATTATTATGTTTAAAATTATACAATAAAGGCATCAGAATGAAAAATCCTTTTTCTTTTGTTGTACTGAATGCAAATATTTGCAGACTTAAATACACGCGAGATTTCACAAAAGTAATGGTATTTTTCATTAAATAAAATTCATATTTTTTTAATTTTTATTTTTATTTATTTTTTTAAAAAATTCTATTATGACTAATTCTCGAATTATGGGTGGATTAAGTTTAAATATCCAATAAAAAGGAAAATAAAAACTAAAAGGTGACATTATAAATTTTTATACAATAATTCACAAGAAAGTGCTAATGTCAAGGTTTGAAATTATAATCCAACCTTTCAACCTTTACGCCCAAGAAGGCTGAAATAAAATTAAAATTAATTTTAAAGCTCTGAATAGTAGCAATCTATATAAATCATTTGCAACTAACTTATGTTGTGGAAATTATATTGTGTATAGCTTTTGACAGAGTTCTTCACAATATAATTTTGCATTTCCTTTTTTGCAACGTATTTACCGTCCATATGTGTTTTTTTTTTCTTTTTTTTCTTTTTTTTTCTTTTTTTTAATCTGAGCTTTTTTTAGCAATATTGGATGTGTTTTTTCTATCGAATTCTTATTAATAGTTAATTTATATTGAGTCGACTATCTTCTGATTTGGCAATTATATACATATTGCGTATTTAAAAAAAAAAAAAAAAAAAAAATCTAAATATTATTTAATTTGTATTATACAGACTGTTTTGCATTTTAATAGTTACATTGATTGTTAAAAAAATTATTATATTAAACTTCTTCAGTGAATGTCTGAAACTATTCATTTATTTATAGATAAAGTATTAATTTTGTTTCGTAACATTATTCAATTAATAATTTTTTTTTATCTTCCATACATAGAAATTCTTTGGCAATATAAATTAAGTTAACTAAATTTAAAACACATAATTTAATTGCTAAAATATGCGCATTTAGCTGTGTATTTATTTGTCATTTTGTTACGTCAATCGTATTTATGTAGTATTATTTATTTGTGTGTGTGCATGTGTAATTATTGCTTTATTCTCACTGATTTATTACAATGTATACAATTGAATCAAACATTTGAACTTTCGTTATTTTAGCAATTATCTTGCATTTTTAGATATTTTATGCTTCTGAGTTTCTCATTGTAATTTGGATATCTCTGTTTGCTTGGGCATATCAGGATGGTGAGTGCGCAGGAAAAAACACACTCAAAAAAGAAGAAACTACCAGCATTTTCTTATAGAAACTAATTCGAATAATATAAAAGGATTAAACACTGCGAATTTCTCTTCAACAAAATATTGGTATTTAACACCTTTTCTGACTGTATTTTACCCTCATCACTCGCTACCCTGATTACCCATCCGGATGAACTGGATCATTATTTTTTCATTTTAGTTAATATACTGGATAACTTTTTTTTGTATCGAATTCTTATTATTTTTTAATTCATCATTCATAACGTGTCGATTATCTTCAGATTTAATATATTGATTTCAAAAATCTTAATATGTGTGGGGTGGAGGAGATTTTCGGGACGCTTTTGAAAGTAATTTAATTTTTTATATCATATTATATAAGATATATTACGTTTAAAAAATACGATAGCATTCGCACCATCACAATGTGTTAAAATAAAATATGCATGTTTAGTTTTCAAGGTAAATTTTGTTGCATTGCCACATGGTGACAAAATTCCAAACAGATAGTCCTTCCGGCAGTGCCGGGAGGAAGAGGTAGCTTTCATATACTTATATATTTATTTATTCATTTTAAATTAAGTTATATTATTCAAAAATACTAAGCTCAAATTAGTAGAACCTGATTATGAGCTTGGTCGAAATCTTAATTCAGGTGCACATGCACACTCATATTGAAATCGATTAATATGGCGATAACTCAGCCATTTTTTTAAGATACAGACGAAACAAAAAGTGCTCTGGAATCTTTGTATCAAGGTCAAATGCATAAAAGACAAATCTTTTTCAATTTCTCACTTTCTTGTACCTAATTTTAAATTTATAATTTTTTAAAAAATTTAAAATGGCTTCCATTTTGAAACAAAATGGCGGATGATGCTGGCCAACGAACTCGGTTGAGACATTTGTATGTACTATGTACATACCAAGTTTCATTCAAGTCCGTTCATAAATACGTGTGTTATCACGTGACAAAAATCAGATCGTTTCAAAATGTCAGCCATAAGAAAAATTCAAAGTGCTATAACTCAATCATTTTTTAAGATATAGACAAAATAAAAAGTGTTCTGGAATTGTTGTTTTAATTTCTAAAACGTAAAAGAAAAATGTTTTTCAACTTTTAATTTTTTCGCATTAAATTTTAAATTTTAAATTTTTTTTTAATTTAAAATGGCCGCCATTTTGAAACAAAATGGTTGATGATGCTGGCCAACGAACTCGGTCGAGACATTTGTATGTACTATGTACATATCAAGTTTCATTCAAATCGGTTCATAAATACGTTAGTTATCGCATGACAAAAATCAGATATATATATACAGGGTGTCCCCTCTCAACGGTGGCCAATGGCTAATTTCTAAACCGTTGGTCATAGACATATAGTTCCAATTGCAAAAATGCTTTAAAAAAGGTAAAGAATTATTTTTTAAGCGATTTAGGTCAAAAAAATGTTTTACTAAAAAATTACGAAAATTAAATTTTTATACGGTCCCCCGGTCCTATAAGTGATATTTAGAAAATTTTTACCACTACTCTAACAAGTAAGACAAAAAAAGTTCCATTCCTCTGCGATCAAAATTGACCGAGTTATAGCTGTTCAAAGTTGAAGCATATTTTTTGCTGCAAAATAGGGGTCAGTCACAAATTTACTGGAAATAAAAATAAACATCAGATAGAAAATTTAACTTTAAACATTGGGAGTAAAAAAAAACTTTACAATGTTGTTTCTGAATTTATGTTCACATTTACTTGTTAAAGTAAAATATGCAGTTTGTGCTAAAAATATAAGTAAAAAAATAACAGAAATTTCGTTAAATTGAAAAGTCACAAATAGTTACAAAATGATACATAGTTAAAGCTCTATTAGATTGCTCAACCTAATAGAATTTGATGTAGTCCTATAAAATAAATAAATCGAACGCACCTAAAATCGTATTCATATTACATTGTCATCGGGTTTAAATAAGTATGGGAATTGAACCTCAATCAGGTATTTGCAAGTGAGTTAAAATTTGAATATAAGTTTTGAACTAGGAAAATTTACATACGAAAACTATGAATAAAATAAAAGCTTATCAAAATAACATACCTTTTTAAAATAAAATCACGAAAAGAATAAGCTTCATTTGCTTACAAAATAAAACATATGTAAAAATACAATTGAGGATGTGAATTTCAAAACTCGGCTTATCGCTTTTTGATTTCTCTATCAGTCTATACAAACCTCCACTATTGTAACAATTCAATCTCAAAATTTATAATGAAAATCAATAGATGCATTTAAAGTTTTTTCGCTATTTCCCAAAATTTGATTTTTTCGATAAAGAGAATTTTGAAATTCATGTCTTCAGTTATTTTAATAACCAATCTAGAAGTTAATTAATTATAATTAACACTACCGTAAAACTTATACGATGACAGCGCCTTCAGTTAAATCGCTCATTTAAAACATTTTGTAATTGGAACTATATGTCTGTGAGAAATAGTTTAGGAAGTAGCCTTTGAACAGCGTTGGAAATCGACTCCCTTTATAATACTTTAAGCACTTAGTGTACGTTCCCTTAAAGTTCCGTCGAACTCATCCGTTTTCAGCTATAGAAAAGTGGTTTAAGTCATGAAATTTAAAGTTTCATAACTCGGTCAATTTTAATGTTACATGAATGGGACCTTTTCTGTATTACTTGCTAGAGTGTTGAAAACATTTTACTAAATATCACTTATAGGACCGGGGGACCGTATAAAAATTTAATTTTCGTAATTTTTTAGTAAAACATTTTTTTGACCAAAATCGCTTAAAAAACAATTTTTTGCCTTTTTTAAAGCATTTTTGCAATTGGAACTATATGTCTATGACCAACGGTTTAGAAATTAGCCATTGGCCACCATTGAGAGGGGACACCCTGTATGTATATATATATATATATATATATATATATATATATATATATATATATATATATATATGTCAACATTTGAACGGAGGGTGGTTTTGGGGTCTGGGGGTCATGATCGGTGAAAATATACCAAAATTTTCCGGAAGTGCTTTCCTCCGGACGGCTGTAATAGGTAACTTTTTACTTTTTGTAATGAAAGCTACCTAAAAGCGTAAAATGTCGCATAGTATGTACTTAAAAAAAGAGCACATAATTGATGCGAATCACAGAAAATTCTGGTAATTTTCCGATTTTCGATATAGCTTTTCTTCACTAAAATCAATTTTATATTATATATAGGTGACCAGGTGAAATTCCTTCAGATAACTTATGTATATCATAGGGATCGTTTCTGGAGTGTCAAAATCTATTAAGTAGTACTTGTACATGCAATCTTGTTTTTGATTTCATAACTTGTGCTAATTCACTTCTTTATTTTATTACAATTCAAATATAATTAATCAGTGTTGTTGCAATAATTTTAAGATAATGTACTATCTATTATTTATTTATCCTTGTTATATAATAAAATATAATTAATAAAAATTAATATTTCAACATACTGAAGATACTTATTTTTCAGTGTTTTCCAAGGTTTTTATTGTCCAAGATTGTCTTGAAATCTTCTAATTGCAAAAATTAGACTGTATGTATATACACAAGAGGATCAAGGAAATATATGTATATAAGGTAAGTTTAATATTTTGTTATCTAAAGCACGAAAAGGAAACATCCTAATTACATTACTACAATTAATTAGTAAACTGATATTGCTCTTAATTATTTCCGAATGTATGACCAATGTGTCT
Source organism: Maratus speculifer (assembly GCA_964019185.1). Taxonomy (NCBI): domain Eukaryota; kingdom Metazoa; phylum Arthropoda; class Arachnida; order Araneae; family Salticidae; genus Maratus; species Maratus speculifer. The sequence goes on from OZ025294.1 coordinate 283,553,112, forward strand.
ATATGAAAAGTAGCACAACTGATAAAACTACTACAGTAGGATTTCATGCAATTAATAAGTGTTGATGTAAACAGAATATGTGGATTTAATGTAAGAAACATTAAATGGTTAAATATTTACTTTAGATAGTAATTTAAAAAATTGAAAAATATTTTGATAAATTTTAAAACTAGCATAATTTTTAAATTAAAAAAAACTCCTAGTGAAAAAGCTGGATATTTACCCCATAAAATGTGAATAAATAAATAAATAAATAAATAAAAAATAAAAATTAATAAAAATAAATAAAAAGTTTACTAAATGGTGTATAAATTATTGCAAAGTTTAAAAACTATACAAAAATTAAAGTAAATTTAAGATAACAACTTTCTCCATTAGGAAAACGCTGTTATACTAATTTCTAACAGAGTAAATTTCAAAACGTTTTAACTTTGCTTGGAAGCAGTATAACAACGTTTTCCTGAGGAAGATCGCAGATGAAGATAGAAATGTTGATTATCTTAACTTTACTTTAATGTTTATATAGTTTTTAAACTTTGCAACAATTTTTACGTCATTTAATAAACTTGTGATTTATAAAAAAAGAAAGAAATGTATTTTTGACCTAAAAAATACAGATAAGGTTACAATTTCTTAACCTTAACTGGTTTCAAAGTAACATTCACACATGCAAAATGAGGATCCATCATTTTGTAAAACTCATTTTAAAGTTAAGAAAACAGTTGGAAGGCAGATTTTTTTCAAACGAACTATTACGATACATTTATTATTCAATGTAGAACTATAATAAATAATTTAATCAGTTTTTCTTTTCAGCGTTTAGAGAATGATTAAAAAATAAGAAAATTTAAAAAATGATTTTCTGGCATAATAATAAATAAATAAAAACATTATGAATAAAAAAGATTAATCATATACGCAATACATTCATTTCGGAGGAATTTAGTGTTACTGTTATCAATGAAAAAAAGCTGCTTTTCAATTTTTGGCTGATCTTGTAACTTTGAATTACAGAAAAAGAAAAAAAAAATCTTTTAAATTTTTGTTATTATATTTTCACAGACATAGTCGGAAATGTATTATAAATATGTGTCGTCGCCTTCCCCCTCTTCAATTCTAAAGCTATTAAAACTAAACTATGAAAATATTAGGAATATCAGGAATATGTTTAAACGATGCAAGAAAACTCTAGCGATATTCTAGGATGCATAGTTTTGCGACCTTCTTTGTAGGATTTTTACAGTTGAGGGACAAATTTAAATTTTCACAAGGTCTTTGTTTATGTAAGGTGAATCATAGTGATAAATAGTCAGTGTTTTTCATTCCAGTTGAATTCAATAATTGAGCAATTATTGAAAAAAAATTCACAAAATAATTCCAAGCTTTTTTTCTAAGTTTTATTTATATATATATATATATATATATTTATTTATTAGTAATAAGCTTTTATTAACTAATATATTTATTGAACGGAACCTTTTGTGCTCGAGTAAAATTCACAGTTGACCAGTTACTTGTGCTGCAGTTGCGGAAAACTATAATTAAATTTAAGTAAAAAATAATCTTACCTTATTATTTAGCACTTAAATGCTAGAATTTTTTCGTTATTTCATTATTATTTTTTTTTTAACTTAAAGGCGTTAATCCATTCTGTTAATATTTTCTTTCCGAATTTAATAAACTTACTTTTTTTTTTTTTTTTTTTTTTTTTTTTTTTTTACATTGAATTAAATATCTAAAAATAAAATATCATTTATGTATACATAGTTTTTCAACTTAATTTTTACGAGTCTCCTTTGCTTTTTCCTTTAGTAAAATGCCACGAACTTTTAATTAACTTACATTGTTCATCATCGTCTGTATTTTTCAACATGTTGACTGTGCTTCCCGACTTATAAAATATCGGCTGCAATCTGCAACGAGACCTTTTTCATTCATCTAAAACTCTTGGGCTTGAACATAAATGGTTATACATGCCCATGCGTGCAGAAGCTTTTCGATAATTACAGTATGCTCTTAAAATTACAGAGTTGTGTGTGTGCAAAGGGTAACAACGTTACACGGAAGATTGCTAAACCGAGGTTTTTTTTTTTCCTTTTTTTTTTCAATATCGTTATTCTTCGGAGTTTTTTGTGGTGATAAGTCTCGTGTTTAAAGGTTATAGCAGTGTTTCCGCCAAAGGGTGTATAATTCGATAAACTGTTGCCGCTTCTTTTCTTCTTGTTTAAATTCGGTATTTTCTTTTAATATGAAGAAAATGCATTTTTCTTCTCCTTTTTATAAAGACAGCTAATATATTTTCATTTGATATCAGAAGCAATATTATAAATGGGGGATACTATACCCCCCCCCCCGCGTCTCTCTCAAAACAATAAAATAAATTCTTACTAGATTTCAGAATAGGAAATACGAAGCAACAGGAATAGGAACGGATATGAATAGGAAATACGGAACTCTTTGTAAGCGAGCAAAACTTGTTCTTGACTAGTTATTTGTGATGAGGTTGCGGAAACACTAATTAAAGTAAAAGTTAATCTTATTATTTAGTAAAAAACTGATTGAAATTTTCTATTATTTTAATGTACTTTTAAAATTTTAATAATATATATATATATATATATATTATAAATGTTATCCCGCTTCCCTCGTCTCTCTCAAAACAATAAAATAAAATATAATAAGATACAATTAATTCTCACTAGATATCAGAATAGGAAATACGATAAGCTAAATCTTCTGGCAAATATTGTATACAAAATATCAAAAGTTAAAAACACTCAAAAAATTTGGAAAAGACCTTTTTCCCCTTTGGTTTTGTTTTTTTATATATAAATATAAATAGTCGATTTCATGAGATTTACTGTTATTAACAAAAATTATATACACATTTTTTTTGAGCAATAAACTCTTTTAATAAAAAAAAAAATAATCACCATAAAAATAGGTTATCCAAATTGTATTATATGAAAGTCGAATAACTGAAAATCTATTTAAAAAAAATAGTAAAAGATGTGTAAAAAATATGAATAAAAGTGGACACTCATATTGTAAAATTCTCTTCAGGGACACTACTTTGTATAGTTTAAGTAAAAAATAAACTGATTTGAAAGAGAAACAGCAAGCTGAATTTTAAAGGCTGTTTCCGTAGATGTCTAGTCAACTGAACCTAGAATTGAAAAGTAAACAAAACATATGAATTGAAAATAAAATAAAATATATGAGAATGAGCAATTAAAATACTATTTAAGAAATATGTAAATTACCAACCAAAATTTAAATTTACAAACAATGATTTTTATATATGAATTATATCCTATGTTACACATATATTTAAGATAGATATATATGTATTTATTAAAATATGTTAGTTAACATCACAATCAATGTTAAAGCATTATAATTGAAACAGAGAATAATTGTCGTTATAATAGTCAGTATTATATATTCCATAAAATGAATAAACAAAATGGATATAACTATTAAACAATAGTACTTAAGCATACTAATGCACTTTATATACAACCAATACGACTTGCGTAAATCCAGTGACAAATAACAAAACTTTCTCGTGTTTTATTATTATTATTATTATTATTATTATTATTAAAAAAAAAAATTTAACATTCAATACAACACCTCCCTACCTCCTTCGTTATTCATCTGAATGTATTTAAGAGCTCTAAACTGACAATAATATAATCAATTTGAATACATTTTGAATTTAATCGGGATAACTCAAGCAGTTCAAGATAGTTCATAAAATGTAACATTTAAAAATTATCTTGATTACTTTCATCATGTATGTTTAGTGATGTCGAGAATTTTTGAATTCGAAAATTAATTATTCCTTCATATCGCGTACTTTGAAAATTGAAACAGTTATCTGATAACATTTTGATAGCACATCTAATGCTCAAATCATGTAATCTAAAAACAATACTAAACGATAAAATTCCCGCATAAAAAAGAGACAATATACTTTACTTGCGCATATAAATTCCCACATTCCATCTCAAGAAAAGCTACTTCGTCTCTTTTTTTTTTTTTTTTTTTTTTTTTTTTTTTTACATATGCAAATGTCAGAGTATCAGTAGAAAAATTTAATAGCGAATTCACATAGAAAACAGGCACCCGTTTTTTTGTAAGATTTATTGCTTCGACTGCCCCTGATTCTAGGTTGATTTATCTCAGCTAAAATAATTTTATAACCTATTTCTTTTAAGACTATGCAATTGTAAAGAAAATGTGCGATTCGGATAAGAAATGGAATAAATAACGATAACCGAGGAATAAAAAACAAATGTATTGTTAAAAGACGTTTAAAATCTTCTGCGAATCACTTGTGTTGTTTTCATATGAAATGCTTTTGCTTATTCTGCTTTGCAAACTACTTGTGCATGATAGTCAGATTTAGGGTGCGATTTATTACTTACAGTACTTTTTTTTTTTTGCATTGAAAGACAATTTTTTGTTGTCTTTTTATGTTATATATATATATATATATTTTTTCGTTTCGTTTCGTTTTTGTGAGTTATATCACACTCTGAGAATTCGTATCTGTTAGGAATAACATACAACTTTTCGCTGCTTAGTTAATTGTAATTTATACAAACCTGTACGCTTATAACAAATATTCAGTATAACAAAAAATATCAGGTTTTATGTGTGATTTAAAACGTGATTTTTATTTAAAATATTGCTTTTTGCTGTAAAAGACAGCTTATTGTTATTATTATTATAAATTTTTACATCACACGGTGTACAAAAGGAGTGGAGTAAGTAAGATAATTACCCTCCCCATTTCTTTCTTAAAAATATTTATGAATGGCTAATAATCTATAAATATGTTGGTCTTTATAATTCTGACTTTTGAATTTTCCACGTCCTATAATTTTCTTGAAAAATGGCCTCGGTAGTCAGGACAGACAGGCGAGTGATTTTATAAAGGTTCTGCTTTTATTTTTAAAGTGCGAAACCATAAAAAATAATAAAATTCCATTAAATTGTAAAATGATTTCTTATTAAGCATTAAAGAAGCAACTTGCACAATATTTATATATATATATATATGTGTACCAATTTATTATTATTATTATTATTAATAATTCCATGTATTATAACTAACTATGATTCTGGAATATATATATATATTTTAATCATTAAAAACTTTTGAATAAGAAACAGTAAGAAATCAAACGCAGGAATTTCCTGGGATTTATAAAAACATTTCTGGAAAGCAAAAAATCCTTTTAAATTGTGTTTTAATATCAAAATATGTTAAAATATCTAGAATAGTTTAAGTACATTAAAATATTTATTTTTAAGAAATTAATTTAATTGAACTCACTTCAAATTCTTAGATATAAACAAAATTCCTTAGGATGATATTTTATTTTAGATTCATGCATTTTCTGAAGAATAGGTTGTTACTTTAAACAATAATTTAGTACCTCTATTCGTTACTAAACCAATTTTTAAATCATGCTTAAAGCTTCAAGAAAATCTTATTATGATATTCAAAGGAAAACAAAGCATGAAATGCCTTTCTATTATTACCTTGCAGTTGAAGCCGAGTTAAGGTAGGAGATTTGAAAAGTTATTTAAATTTTAAAGTTTCGAGTTAATTGAAAGAGTAATTGCTTTTTGTTCCACTCTGTCTCAAGCTTCTTGTAATTAATGTTCGCTTAATTATGTTCGTTAATTTAAAATGAACCTGCTTCGAAATGGAACAATTGGAGCCCACGTAACCATATGTAAAAAGGATTAACACACAGAAAGGGAAAATCTTTGAGCTGCGCAAGAAATGTTAGGGAATATTGTATGCGGTTAAAGCTCTGACATAAAGACATGGCTTAATTTTCGCGCGGATCCCAACAATACGGTAAAAGGTTATTTCATAGCAGAGCTGCTGAATATGAATTTTAAAGGCATGTTTCGGGTTGTAATTTGTAAATCTGAGCTCATATTAGAAAGTGTGTTATTCGCGCACAGTGTGGCGAGTCAATTTTTAAAAATCTTTACTAATTTTGGTAATTTATTCAATATTCTCTTTAAAATATTGTCAGTCTTAAAATCCCTCTTTTGAATTGTTTATTTAAAATAAAACAAATGAGCTTATAGTTTGTTAAATAATTTTACGCCAGTATGGAAATACGAAGAAAGGTTATTTTTTCCATTATTATTAAAAAAATATTTAATGTAATTATCTGAGAATTTTTCTAGCTTTAAACTATAGCGTTTCTTCTTGCACTATTTTGTTATCAATTTAATATAAATTAATTTGAGGCTCTCTGGAGGATGCATTTACGTTTTATGTAACATAAAGACATCGCTTAATTTTCATGGACATTATCTATAATAGAAAAGGTCATGTGATGGCAGAGCTGAATAAAAATTTTAACCCCTCACTGACCGTGTGCCATATTTGGCACATACCTAAAAATACTATAATTCTCATTATGTGTCATGAGTTTGTCCAATGTGATCACTGTAACTGATTCAAAGACAGTCCAAAGAATCTAATAACACTTATTTTGTCCGTGCCAGATGGTGGCGTTTGACAAAAAATTAAAATTTGTTCTTTTGAAAAAAAAAAAAAAAAAAAAAAGTAATAATAATAATAATAATAATTTCGATCAATCTATTAAGGCAAAATTTTCTTTTATTATTTTTACTGAATACTTAAAAATACTGAATATAAAGAAAGTTACAGAGTATTAAGCAGATAAAATTAATTAATTTAAGTCCATTTAATAGCAAAATATAGCAATGCAATATTTAAAAAACCCCAATTATGTATATAGGGTACACGCCATAAAATATAACGTTTTAGCTGAAAAATTGAAAATTAAATTTTTTTTTGCTATTTTACGCATTATTAGACCAATATATAAATTTCAAATAATTTTTCTCATAGAAATAGAAAAAATCGTGCAGTGAAGCGTTAAATGCATGTTTCAGGTTGTAATTTTGTAAATTTAAGCTCCTAATCAGTGTTCTCGCTGTCGCTTGCCAATGCGCCAAATTGCGACTAAATTCTTCATTTGGCGAGTAAACAAGCGATTAGATTCGCCAAATTGCTAACGCTCAATTTTTGCTTTTTATTTGTTTATTTTTTTTTTTTTCGTTTTTCATACGTATGCATATTTAATACATACACAGTTTTAATACATTTGTAGCGGATAGTTGAAATTAGATTATTAATAATCGCTGTCACTAAAAACTTAGTTTATTTTAGAATATATTGAAAAAAGGGGGTACATTAAGGATTAAAGATAAAGATATATATATGTGCTATTCCGGGAATCTATTTGGCTAATACCTTTTTTCATTTGGCGAATGTTTTTTATTTTTAATTAGCCAAATTACTAACATTTTTCAAATGTCAGCGAGAACACTGCTCCCAATGGAAAGTCTATTGTTCGCGCATAATATGATGAGTCAATATTTTGCTCAATATGGTGAGTCAACGCTCTTTAAAATATTTCAGCCTTAAAAATATTGTAAGCCTTAAAATCCCACCGCCTCTTTTTTTCAGTTGTTTATTTAAAATAAAAATAATGAACTTATGCTTTGTTAAATAATTTTATGACAGTATGCAAACGCAAAGAAAATTTGTTTTTCTAATAATATTGAAAGAAATTTATTTAGTGTAATATCTGGGAATTTTTCTAGCTTCAAACTACATATTGGACTGATCGTTTCTTCTTGTATTACTTTATTGGGCTTATCTTACTTTTACTTAAATAATTTGAAGTTCCCCGGTTAATACATCTACATTCTACATAACATAAAGACGTCGCTTAATTTTCTTCGATATCAATAATATCGGAAAAGGGTATTTCATACCAGTTCTAGAATAAATTTAGATAGCTTGCTTCAGATTCTAATTTGTAATTTCGAGCTTGTAAAGAAAGTCTGTTGTTGACGTATGGTATAGCAATTAAAGTTTTTAAACTACTTACTAATTTCGCTAATTTATTTAAATACTCAGTGAAATAATGGCACATTTAAAATTTACATTTTTCTTTTATGGGTAATTTCATGAGCACATATCGTTACGATTTTGGATACCAGTATTTTAGAATGGAAAAATGTGACTTATTTTATCAGAGATATTTTATTAATTTATGCCATGCAAACCTTTCGAAAGTAACGGTGGCTAACAATTTAGCAGTTATTAGAAATATGACTTAGACGACAAGTGCTCATGCAAATACTTTTATTTTATTTATTTATTTATTTTCGTTTATTCAAATTGTAACGAATGTTCAAATTTTGCTAAAAGGTATAAGGGGAAAAAGCCACTTATTATCGTTAAAATAAAATCCATGTGTATACATATATATATGCTCAAAGAGTATACAGTAAATATGTAAAAAAAAAAAAAAAAAAAAAAAAAAAAAAAAGTTACAAAACCTTTTAATAATAAAAATGATTTAGTTTCATACAACAACAATGATATTCTCAAAACATGGATGAATATATAAATCATTTTTGCATAAAATACGAACTTTATACTTCATTCTTGATTTTTAAAAATATCAAAAGATAGTACACATCATCTAAAAATGTTTTAAATAAAAATGATCTTCCATAAACACGATATATTTTATACTTTTTATTAAGTTTATGCAGCATTTTGCACCAAATTCTAAGTAATTCAATCTAGGCCAATAGCTTATACACACGTCATGTATGTAGATTTCTAAGGAGAAGCAGATAAACTATAGGGAATAAAATTTTGAATAATATATTTGTTTTATTTTTATTTTTTAAATTGTTTGTATGTTTATTATTTAAAAAAATAATCAGAAAAGTTTTTAAATGTGTAGTCTGGCTAAAATTATAGCTTTCTTGTTGATAGAAAAAGGAGCTAGTGTGGGGCAGCCGATTGATACTAGTTTTCTACAAACAATATATTCTATGCCATTTCAATGTTCTAAGATGTTAAACTTTCAAAATAAACCTAATTTTAGAATAAAGTGTATTAATTTGATCTAAATTTTATTATGTATAGTTTCTTTATGCAGCCATATTACGAAAACATCGTCTCGATACCTGAACCATGCATGGCGGAACAACAAAATGTATTGTAGATATTTGGTTCTAGTGGTAATGATAAATTTGATTATACATCCCCACATACATGGCTCAAATACTGGACGATACTTGTTACATTGTCCAATAACAACAACCGAAAGTATTTTATGAGAAAAATATCAATAGCACATTCAGTAACAGCCGAAAAATAACAAACGAAGAAATTATCAAAGATCACAACTTAACAACAGCCATTTTGATTCTTATAATTTCAATGATTTAATAGAATAATTCGATTAAATATCTGTTAAATGTGTGTTTTATTTATATTATTTTATTGAAGCCCTTTTTTTTAAAGAAATATTAATCAAAAACAAATGTTGAACTATTTATATTGTTTTAAGTGCAAACTGATTAATCTTTCGTATTTGGACTGATGTGATAGGAATTGATTTTTTAAAAATTCATGCTTGAAAATTATTAACAATCAGTAACTTAAACTTTGATTCCCCCCCCCCCCCCTTATGCTACAATGTAAAAATTCAAATTGTGTGATGTTTAGAAATTTAAAAAATTGCACTAAAAACAAAAATTATTGCTCAGGTGTTGCTATCGTAAATCTGAAATCAGAGTTACTTACATATATGTTTTACATTATAATATAGATAATATAACAAATGATCACTTTATTAGCGTAATTATAAGTATAAAAAAAATGTACAATCATTAGTGCGCAGTATTAGTTGTCCAATTATTCGTCACTTTCTCAAATACTGTTCGATAAGATTTAATCATGAAAAACTGCGTATGAAAAAAGTAATTTTTATTTTACATAAAGGAAGACAAAATGTTTCGCTTTATGATTCAAACCTTTTATAAATACAAAATGCGCTGATGTAATGGATAGAATTGTAATTACATTTATTTTAAATTAAAAACTGTATAAATTTTGTGGCGGTAAAAATATCTTAAGTAACTTTAGTCGGATGAAAAATGTGGTGCATCATTTTACAGGTTGGTACGAAAAACCCACGACGAGTTGCATTTGTCATTTTATCGAAAGGGGTTAAGGCTTTCTCTGAAATCCCCTTATATAAAAATTTCAAGTAAAACATTTCTGTAGCAATTTTTTCCTTGCAGACGTTATTTCCTATCTAAACTGTAATACCTTATGCATATGTATTTTAAAAGAGAAAAAAGTGAACTAATAAACTTTACTAGAAAAATAATAGAGAAATCTATGCATATCTATCTCTGTGTATATATATATTAATTTTCTTTCAATTATTAAAAGAAAAGAATCAATTGGGGAGAATTCTACACAAAACGACATAAAAAAAAAAAAAAAAAAAAAAAAAAAAATGTTATTATATGATCATAAAATTTCCTCCATTTTTCTTTCGTCAAAACAATACCAAAGTTTATTATAGCTTTTATAATTTATCACTGATATCTCGAACTCAACTCAGACAGGTTAACTATCTCCTTAAAAACGAATTACAAAAAAATAGTTTGTCATTTTTAATATCAATGCATTTTGTTTGTCCTTCAACGCTAAAACTATATCCCTAAAAAAAAGGAAAGTAATTGAAATAAACTGGCTTAATATTTATTCGACCAAGATACGGATTGTTGGTTTAAAATTTTTAGACATATATCAATTCGACTTGACGCTTATAGTGTATTGTTCACTCGTAGTTTCGTATGCTCGTCAAAGGAGGGCTGCGCATGCAAATAGCTCGGCCGCGCGCTTACGTGTAATTTATCTAGTAATAAAACACACGGCAGAGCGTTTTGGAATTTTTAAATGATTCGTCTGCATCAAGAGCGATCTCTTGAAATTTTATCCTATGCCTCTTTGACGCGTTTTGTTTCCATTTACATTTGACTGTACACAAAATGAATACGTACTGAATATAATAAGAGAAGTTCATAGGTATATTTTTTGACTGGAATGCAATAAATAATGGAAATACATAATGATACTTCGGGTATAAGTGCAAGCAAGTTTCATCTATGATTGCTACTGATGCTTTTTTGATTTCTTCAAAATAATATAATTTTTTTAATACTTCGATTTTCGATATCATAGTGAGACTGGTACTGAATATAATAAGAGAAGTACATAGGTAAATCTTTTGACTGGAATGCGATAAATAATTAAAATACATAATGATACTTTGGGTATAAATGAAAGCAGGTTTCATCTATGATTGCTACTGATGCCTTTTTGATTTCTTTAAAAAAATATAATTTTTTTAATGCTTCGATTTTTGGCATTATAGTGAGACTCGTACTGAATATAATAAGATAAGTACATAGGTATATTTTTTGATTGGAGTGCGATAAATAATGGAAGTACATAATGATACATCGGGTATAAGTACAAGCAGGTTTCCTCTATGATTGCCACTGATGCCTGTTTAAAACAATTATATTATTTTAAAGATATCAAAATTTCATTTTTTCACTTTACAATAAGAACTTACTTCTAAATAGAATTAAATATATATTTCTATATGAGTTACATTTTATTATGCAAAGTTGCCAAGTATTATGGGGCAAAAATCAGAAGATTTATTTTTTTATTTTAAATTAGAACTTTTTTCAATGAATTTAAAAAGTCTAAAATAATAATAAAAATCTAACTAATTTAAAATAATATTACAACCGTACTCGCTTAATAAATTTAAAAAGGCTTTAAAACACCGTTAATTAAGTAAATAGCATAAAAGAAATAAAAATGTTAAAAAATGTGTCATCAAATCAAGAGTGTGGATAATCAAGGAAAAACCATTTTATCAAGAGACTTCTCAAATCTTTGATTCGATTCTGTTACAAAACAAGTAGTTTTAATGAGACTATATTTTATTATAGATATAACTCATACAGAAATAATTATTTAATCCCAATCGAAGGTGAAGTTTTTTCATAATAAAAAAAAAGTGATACATTTTAGAAAACGATAATGATTTTAAAGGTAACTTTAAATAAATGAAAAAAAAAAAAAAAAAAAAAAAAAAAAAAAAAAAAAAAAATGAAACTTGAGTATACTTATAATACTAAAATTTCAGATTTCATATTTCGAGTTTCAGTTTTTTATGTTATTATATTGAGTATACTGATATACTCAAGTTTCATATTTCAAGTTTCAGTTTTTTCTATTATTATATTGAGTATACTTATATTCTTATAACATTATATGTTAGAAGAGATTAAAGTACTATAAATCATTTTAAAAAAATAGCATTTACAAATAAAATGCACATTTTTTTTTTTAAATTTTCAACAATTTTTAAATAATTTCAAGTATGTTTCTTTAATAAATCTTTCGCATCATTATAAACTTTTAAAATTTTTATTTTGCTGAAAGATAGGAATTGAAAACACTGCTCCTATCAAATAATAAATACAATTTGAATAAATAAAGATAAATAATTTCAAACAACCAGATTAAGTACATTTAATCAAATAATAGTAATCTTTTTTTAGTAAATTAAATTTTAAACAGGTTTACACGCGACTTAAAATAACTTGTGTGCTCAGCTGAAAACTATTTTCATTAATTTTTACTCGTTTTAAAATTTCTGTTTATTGATACGTAAATTCGTTGCGTGAATACTTACAAAATATGTAGCGGATTGGAAGAATAAATAGTTATTATCACTGATATTTTTAAAAACTGACACGACAATGAATTTGTTATGGAAAGGCGAAGATTAAATAAATTGAATTTAAATTATCAAAGAAATTTTTTTTTTATTCGGAAAGTAACCAAAAGTTTACATTGAAAGTCGTTTATCCATTTAAATTTTTAAAAACACGTCACTCATACATGTTTTAGAAATTTTTTAAAAAAGGAAATTTCTTAAAGGCTTTTAAATATCGGTTTTAAAAGAGAAGAGTTAAACGTTTATATTTATGTTGACATAATTAAGAACTTGTGGTTTAAATTTATAATTTGTATAGAAGAGATTGGGATTTTCTGTAACGATATTATGCAAACAGAAAAAAAAAAGAGGGATTCTTTCTTTTATTCAAATGCTTTTATGATGCTGTTTGATTTTATTATGAAGATGATGCTGGATATTTTCCTTATTAGTGGATATCAACAAACATTAAATGATTAAAAAGAATAACCTCGGGAAATAATTGTAATAACAATATAATAAAACTACAAAGAGAATACTGAATTTATTTTACTTTACTTTCGTAAAAGGGGATAGATTTTTTGCTACATTTACATATTCATTAGATTATAACAGTATAAAATAATACTTTTCGTCAAAAATGAATTATATTAAACAATGCACTTTGTAACAATGAATATAAATGCACATAATACCCAAATGTAATACTTAATAGTTAATAATAAATTCAAACAAACCCTAGATAATTATTGGTAAAGATTATCGTCTTTTTAAAAATAATATTTATATATTTAATTAGGCAGTATCATGAGCTTAAAAATTAATCATAAATTACTTTAAAGAATTAAAAATATTCGAATACAATATTTTTAAGTGCATGTCTGCATGAAGTCAAATATTGTGTGAAAATTGAAACATTCCTTTATGTTATTTATATTTGTTTTTTACTTATGTTTTTTCCAATATTCATTACTAAATTCCTTCTGCTCTTAAAAACAACTATTTGACTCGGGGAAAAAAAAAGAGTAGAGTGTTAAAATTTTTTAGGTCAAAATAGTTACTTAACATGAACGCAAATTCTTTACAAATAACATGATGAGATTTTATCTTTATGCACGTCTTTTGTTTAATACATAAAAATTAATGGACAAAATGTTATAATGACGTATTACAGTTATTATTATTTTGCATTGCTTGCCGAATAAAAAAGAAAAGAATAATTTGTACAAATAAGTATAAATTATTACAAAATAAGAAATGCTAATTTCTTATAAAGCAGCGCATGTTCATTTTCTGTTATTATATTTACACCATTTGTATTTAACAAACTCAATCAATCGGATAATTATTAGTTCCATGCATGCTTTTATTTATTTACTGTGTTTCGAACGCATTCATTTGCAAAATATATACATTATGAAAAGTCATTTCAAACAATGACTTGAGAAGAACCATTAGAAAATGATCAAAGACAATTATAGACTGCTATCAATAAAATATCAATGAAATAATCAATGAGAGTTCCTTCACCTTTCAACAGATATTAAGAAAGAATCTCGCTTCTGCGGATGGATGATAGGTTATACAAACATAAGAAATTATTTTTCTCATATTAATTAGAGAGAAAACGTGTTTTATTTTTGCTTGAATATCTTACACTCTGTTAGATTGAAATCATCACATTAAAGCTCAAACACAGAACTTGTAAATACGAGAGGATAATAATCCGAAATCATATATTCTTTTTATTATTATTCTTTGCAAGACGAATTAAACCGAAACTATTTAACATTCCAAAGACTTTCAATCAGAGCAGGTGCCTTTGCGATCTATTGCACATTCTTATGTTTTCTAATTTTAATGGCGATTACACAGTGTTCACTCTAAGTCGTTTTAGCAGGGCGCAGCGCCCGGCAGGCCTTTGTATTTCTTTTATGCACCCGGCAGCCCTTTTTATGCCTGTGCGCCCGTAGCAATTCAATTGATCACCGGAAAATACCATAAATTCTAGGGGGACTCTAAACAAACCTGTTTGACAGAAACCTGTTTGAAACAAACAGCAAAAATATTTCACAATATTTTTGCTGAATAAAGTACATGTGTTTCCTTTTTGAAAAAAAAAAATATGTGCCTTTTCATAAATATAGGCTTTATACTAAAAGTATCAATAATAAATTAATAAAATATTTTTGTCAATATTTGTAAAATTGGGAAAATGTAAGCATTTCAATCTTGAGGCACTATTTCATTCCAAAATCAGCCAATTATGATCATGATATGAGCAAAATATGTCCAATATGGTTCAACTATATAAGGCTGATTGTAAATTTTTAAAGAAAATCATGTTTTACAATTTATCAGTAGAAAATTATACGAAAGACAAATGTGATATTTAGTTAAAATATCCCAAGCTAAAAACATCCATTTACGAATCGGTTATTTATTTAATCCGAATAGGTTATTTATTTGTTATCGTCTAACTCACACATATATATCCAATATAACTTCATTGTTCATCTTTGTAGGCATCAAGGAAATGTACTATGTGGTAAATAACTGTAAAAAGTAATCCATAGGAATGAATATTTTATTGTAAATAGTATAAAATTGCTACATTCAGTACATGCATATATAAATAAATTTGTGCTATTTTTATGCAAATAAAGAAATAAAATTGAAAATGAATGAATAGAATTTCATTAGAAAAAAAACTTTTTAGAGATTTTTGAATCAAAATCAGACAATCGAATAGGAATGAAAGCAAAACTACTTTTAAATATTTTATAGATATTTAAATAATTATTATTTAAATTTATTACTTATTATTTCGATTTTCGAATGCAGGTAAGAAAGATATGGGCAACTGAGACTGAATAATCCTAAAGCAAATTTTTATTCTTTATTTCAAAGACCAAACAAATTAAACAATGGAAAATTTCCAATCTTATTAGTTCCTGTCTTAAATTATGTGTACGCTTTTTAAATTCTATTTACTTATAATCTACGACGGCACCACGTGACGTTCGAGCTGAGCTACTCGTTTAATCGTCTAAATGCGAAATTTAGATTTTTGATTTTGACTCATCCGGTATTTTACCGCTTCCCCTTCACTCCCCTTTTCCCTTATTTTTAATCTCAATAAGTCACCGTTTCCCCTGAACATTCAAAAACCCTCCCCACGAAAAATAGAGAGAGAGTAGAACGAACAAGTAAACACGGTCCCTCGGTAACCATAGCGACAGCTGTCAAATTAACAATGTTTTCAAAGTATATTGCCGCCGAAACAAGCTTCGAAGCTCTGGCCTCACCATCGTAAATATGAAATACATTATCCTTTGCATTTAACGGTAAAACTGGACGCCACGTTGTTAAAAAGAAACGCTTACAAGATGGCCGATCTAGCCCTATAATGTCTTACTTTTTAATAAAAGATATCATTACTGTTATTCCGCCCTTTTTTCTTTTCAATTTTGCCGTACGCCGGTTGTTAATTTTTGTTTTAAAGAAATTTATGGGATGTCGCCCCGTTACGGTATTTTCTTTGAGAAAGGGGGGCAAAAAGGAGGGTCCGAATAGATCGCTTGATTTGCATATTATACTCTGGAACCCGCTGTGCTATGGAGGATGATAACGGGTAAAAGTTATTTAAATTAAGATTTTTATGTAGCCATTGTTGATCATGTCTATTCTTTCATAAATTCGTTTTTACAAAGCAGTTTGATGGGCATGTCGAGTATAATAAATTTTTTAATCATATCGTTTCTTAAATGAAATTAATATCGTCTGTTTTACGATCCTCTGCACATTTTTTTTCCCCTTTCCGCATTTGCTTCATCGATAAAACAAAATTTTAATGAAACTGAAAAACGAATAATTATAGTTTGGAATATGTATTAGCTTTTCTTAAAAATATTAGGAAAAAAAATATCATTTTTTTATTTAAGGCCGTAATATATGCAGACAAGAATGGATAATAAAAGTTTGAATTTATTCTCAAAGGAGCAGTGTAGGTTAATCGTAAAATATACAACCGCCAAAATTTCGTATCGGGAAAAAAAAAGAAAGAAAAGAAAAGATATTATCAGAGTTTAAATTAGAATTCCCTGTATACATACAGATATAAATCATAGGGGAAGGCATGGAATAAGAAACATGGAATATTAATTTGTTTATCGTCATTTTGTTTTCTTTTGGAATCCCTTTTTATTAATTTATTTAATGAAAGTGATTCATACATAGCAGCACTACTAAACGAATATGGGTATTTTAATAATGTTCTTCTTTACTAACTGTAAATAATATGCATAAATATATATAAAACCATTATAAAACAACTTTATATATATATATATATATATATATATATATATATATATATATATATATATATATATATATATATATATATATATAATCTACAATGTAATCTAAACAATCTTAATCTATACGATGAATCTACTATGGTTCTGCAAATTTTGAATATTCCTTTTAATTCATTTTTTCATGTTTTATTGATATACATTGTTTTACAATTAATGGATATATATATATATGTGTGTGTGTGTGTGTGTGCATGAATGTATGTATAATTTAAAGTAAAATCAAGTAAGAGGAAAACATAATAGAAAAATGGTATATATGTATATATATATATATATATATATATACTGACAAAAAGTATAAAAATTTTTAAAACGTACAAAAAAAAAAAAAAAAAAAAAAAAAAAAAAATCTGCTTTTGTTTTATAATATTAGACTGCAATATTGAATCAGTATTAGACAGCAATTTTACGTGTATTTTCAATATGATTTATATAAGAAATTGATTTCTACGATAGAATGCATATTTTCAATAGAAAGCATAGTTTTGCTGGAAAAAAAAAAAAAAGAAAAGAAAAATGTCTTGAAGTCTGCAGAAAAACAAAACTTATGTAAGCTAGACTTATTTAATGCAAACTATGTTTTGAATTATACGAATAAAAATTTAATCATGAAATCGATGCAGATGAAATAACAAATGAAATGCTCAGATGATAAAACGGCTAAATGACTCAATCATCATTTTGATGAAATGATCTATAAAGTTTCAAATATCTATTTGCGTTTATTGTCAAATATATCCTTTGTCAATTAAAATCTGAGGTCTTCAAGTATTGTCTGATTATGTCTCTGTTCGAAAGAAAAAACTTTTTTTTCGAAAGAACTGCAACTCTATGGTACTTTAAGCATACTGATAGATTTAATCGGGATTTTTTCATTCATATCAATAAAAATCTCTCACAGAAATTCCGGATACTGACTTTCTTGTATAATTTAGTCTCAGCTGGAAATTTATGCAGTAATTTTTTGCAGAAAACTTACAATAATCGTGACATTTGCTCTTTTTCCCTTCCTCCCTTCAAGAAAAAAAAGTATTTTGCTTAACCAAGTTCCATTAACATCCGCTTTAAAATTTTATCGAAAAGAAACAATTTATGATTCCTACCAAATTATGCTATCTGATGTAACAAAAGAATGTTCCAAGCAGATTAAAATAATAATAATAATAATAATAAAGTATAAAAAATGTCGTAGATTTAAACAAAATATATAACTTTGCAATCCTAAAAAACACTGAAAACTTTAACAGTGATCTGTTTACTCTAAGCGAAGCCCATTTCCACTTGCCTCAGAAAAGTTAGCATATTAACTCTTGTTATACTTCGTGTCATAGTTGTAAAAATAGTTTTAGGGGAAATTCTGAATTCCCAATTACATTTTACAAAACATATCAATATGCAATTCTTAAAAAAAAAAAAACACTCAAAAATTTAAACCTTTTGAAAAAAAAAAAAAAAAAAAAAAAAAAAAAAAAAAAAAAACTTTGAGCTAAATTTATTTTTATTTATTTATTTATTTATTTATTTATTTATTTATTTTTTTTTTTTTTTTTAGAACACCTACCATATCAGCTTTTCCTGTAGTTTATGTTTTAGTTGGAAAAGCAGTTTCAGAGAAAAATCTGAATTGCCTTAATATTGCAGGAAAACGTTATTTACTTCTCCCAGCTACATTTTTATCTGTGGCTTAATCATTATCGCCAGGTTATAGTATATGTGTCCTACAACACTCAATGGTATATGTAGATTTATTAAACAGAATTAATATATGTAGTAGATTTTACAAAATATATCAATTTGCTGTCCTTAAAAAAAAAAAAAAAAAAAAAAAAAGTTTAACAGTGGTTTTATTTTTTATTTTTTTACTTTAAGTTCAGTTCATTCCCATTTCTTTCAGAACCAGAACACTTGACATACCAGCTTTTCCTGTAGTTTGTGTCTTAGTTGGAAAAATGGTTTTAGAGGCAAATCCGAATCCCCCTCACTTTTGCTGAAAAACCTTACTTCACCCAACTCTATTTTCATCTGAGGGTTAATCGTTATAGCAGGTATGCAGTATATGTGTAGTACAAAATTAAATGGAAAAAATAAATTTCTTAGTAAAAATTTAATAAAAAACAGAAAAATAATCATAGATTTGAAAAAAAAAATATATCAATTTGCAATTTTAAAAAGATACTGAAAAATTCAACAGTGATTTGTTTACTTTAAGCGAAGTTCATTTCCACTTATCTCAGAACACGTAGCCTATTAGCTTTTCCTGCGGTTCGAGTCTTAGTTGGAAAAGTAGTTTTAGAGGAAAGCCTAAACTTTGCAGGAAAATGTTATTTACTTCACCCAACTCTAATTTCATCTGTGGGTTAATCGTTATCACCGCGATATGATATTTAAATATTGAAAAATTAAACGAAACAAGTAACTATCTTGTTGAGAATTTTAAAAAGAAGAGAAAAAAATATCGTAGATTTAAAATTGTATATGAATTTGCAACCCTACATGGTTCAAAAGACGTTAAAAGATTTCATTGTGATTTGCTTACTTTAAGTAAACAAATAAAATTACCACTTTTCATTGAATTCTCAGAAGCTGACTTTCCCTTTCAATCCAATATTAGCTGGAAAACAAGTTTTACAGGGAAAACAGAATCAACCTGGAATTAGAACATGAAGTTCCATTGGCTTAAGCTAGGTACATTTTCGACTGTGACAGACGCACTGTACGTCCATTTGCGTTGTAATTTTTGTAATAATAAATAATCAAATTTATTGCATTTCTTAAACAGACCGTATTAGTCTAAAGAACTTTTCTCCTTTAGTTTACTCTTTTGAAAATGGTTGTATCAATCATAATTATACCAAGTACGAAATTCGCATACATTATTATTTTTAGCAGATTATGGATGCAAAAATTTAAAAATAATTGAAAAAAAAATTATCTAACTTTTTTAAACAACTAATAATTTTACAGTAACGGACAAAAAGCCAAGAGACCAAAAGACAAAAGGTCATATGTTTAAGCTATGAAATACTCTTTCAAATTTATTTTATTTTTATTTTTTTTATTCAAAATTTGAAATTGATTTTAAAATTATATAAATTACAAAAAGAAATTTAAAATGCGATATTTTAATTTTAAAACATTAAGAAATGTGCAATGAATTCACACATATACCTGAAAAAGAAAAGAAAAAAAAAAGACTACAACAAATACAGCTTTGAAAAGTTAACACGATACACTTGAAAAATTAAGGAAGATATGCGAGGAAACAGGTCAAAAATATAATGTTCTAAAACTTTGTAAGAAAGCTAGTATAAATAATATTGTTCTGAAAACAAATAGCAGATCAAAAATTTAAATAAGGGGAGAAAAATAGCTTTAATTATAAATTTTAAGTAATTAAGAACTGTTGCAATTTATGTTTAAATATCTTTAAAAATGTACATAATTTAAAATTCTGAGGAAAATAAAAAGGTTTTATCATGAAGAATAATGAAAACAATCTTTTATTTCCCAATTAAACACCAAATTAAGCACCCCGAACTTCAAAGTTACTAATATATGTTATTTAAGTTTAAAAAAATGGGAAAAAAATCTGCTTGAATCTAAATTTCAATTTAATTGCTTTATTTTATTTTGAAATATCGTTCAAAATGTTAAATATACTGTTAAATATACTTTTTTCGTATTTAGAAATTAACGCTTTATTGAATAAATTACTGAAAACAATCTTTTGTCTGAATATAATACAAAATTAAATCTGTTTTACATTAATAATAATTTCCAAAGCTACACATTCATGGTTTTTAATTTTAAAATTGTAACCTATAACGCAAATTCTAAATATGTAATTTTCTTAGATTTAGACACACACTTTATTCTAAATTTTATTTACAATTTTAATTTGGATTTATTCTAAACATAAGATTTTTACATTAATAAATTAAATTAATTAATTTATTTATATTTATTAAATTTATTTATTTATTTATTATTTATTTATGAAATTTTAGCTTATATTTTCATTTTATACATCGCTCTTTCGCTAAAGACATTTTTAAGCATTTGAAGAATACAATAATGTTTTATCGAATAAAAATAATGAAAATAATCTTTTTAAACATTTGAAGAATAAAATAATATTTTGTCGAATAAATCATCAACACAAAATTAAACTCATTTTAAGCAATATCAATTTATAAAACTACTAATTCATGGTTTATGGCTTTTAAATTAAAGCTTATTACGCGAACTTAAAATAAATCTATTTTCTCAAGCTTAAATGAACTCTTTATTAAAAAATCTTAATTTATTTACAATTTTACTTTCGATTTATTCTAAACATTATAATTCTAGACTAATAAATTAAATCCATTTATTCACTTTTAGCTTACACTTTTATTTTATACATCGATCGTTTAAAATGCTAAAGACATCGTTAAACATTTGAAGAATAAAATAACATTTTGTCGAATAAATCATTGAAAATAATCTTTTTATCTCAATTTAACACAAAATTAAACTCACTTTAAACAATATCAATTTATAAAACTACTAATTCATGGTTTGTGGCTTTAAAATTGGAGCTTATTACGTGAACTTAAAATAAATCCATTTTCTGAAGCTTAAACGGACTTTTTATTAAAAATCTTAATTTATTTACAATTTTACTTTCAATTTATTCTAAACATTATAATTCTAGACTAATAAATTAAATCCACTTATTCACTCTTAGCTTACACTTTTATTTTATACATCAACCTTTTTAAATGCTAAAGCCATAAGATATTTACATCAATAAATTAAATTCCTTTATTCACTTTTGACTTATATCTTTATTTTATACATCGATCTTTCTAAATTCTAAAGACATTTTTAAGCATCTGAAAAACATAATAATGTTTTGTCGAATAAAAGGGTAATGAAAACAATCTTTTTAAACATTTGAAGAATAAAATAACATTTTATCGAATAAATCATTGAAAATAATCTTTTTATCTCAATTTAACACAAAATTAAACTCACTTTAAGCAATATCAATTTCCAAAACTACTAGTTCATGGTTTTTGATTTTAAAATTGGAGCTTATTACGCGAACTTAAAATAAATCTACTTTCTCAAGCTTAAACGGACGCTTTATTAAACTAAAGAGGCTGCTCGTTGAATTTAAGAGGATGATAAAACTTGAAAGATATTTAAATTAGTATTTTTATTTTCGCTATTGATAATCGCGCTTCTTCGACCATGGGTTAATCCATTATACGCTAAATTTCATGAGTGTTTCCTGCAATTAATAGGTTATTTTAATAATACTGTCCTTAAAGTTATTATTTACAGAAAGCTGATCTAGCTTACTTGATTTTTCAACTAATTATTAAACATTTTTTATTTAAACATACTTCGAGGAGTCGAATTAAAATGTCATTGAAGATAATAATTACAGTTCATTATGAACTAAAACTTTAGTAAAGCATAAGAAATATGATTTTTTCAATGCAAAAATTTTTAGAAACTTTCGGTAATAAAACTTTTGACCATGTTCATTATAAAAGAATATTATGTCGCAATGATTACCGAAATTCACGGTACTGTGAAACAGTTGCAAAATTCATTTGAAAAGCGGGGAAGAGGAAAAGATGGATTTTTGTTTAGTTATTTTAAATTTTTTTTTTCTTTTCTTAATAGCTAAAAGTTGTTTGATTTTTTTCTGCAAAAAGAAATTAGCTGTTAGGAAAAAGAAAAAAAAAAAAAAAAAAAAAAAAAAAAGAAGAACATATTTTAGTGCAATACTGGGGAAAAAAGTATCATATTTAATCAAGAATACAGCTTTATAAAGGTTCCGTTTTAAAAATAAATAAAAATATTTGTATGGCTGCAGTATTGAAATTACTAAACAAAATTCTATAGCATTACAACCCATGAAGGATCAGCGTCGATAGTGCCCATCCCTGTTTACTAGACCCTGGGCCCCCAGGTGCTATGCAGCATGCGTCCCGTCCAAGTGGTCAGCCTAACGCGAGATCCTTGGTGTTTAGTTCCCAAGCAAGCTTGGTATCCATTTTATCGCCCTCGAAGGGAAGTAAGGCTGAGTGTTGCACAGTCAGAAATCTAACTCATGAACTGCGAGGCCGCAGCATATTCACAATACCTACTCGGTTCAGATCTAGGGTCCTTCTTATTGGCTCGCTAGATTCAGACCATTCTGATTTCTAATTTCTTGAAAGTGATGATCGACTATATCAAGCATCACGTATTTTTGATGCGCATATTTTAAGAACGTTTCTGAAAAAGTTAAAAATATGTGGAAATATAAACTTAAATTATTACATACATTTATCAAATATTTTATTTTCAATACTTACAAATGCAAAAAAGTAAATTACGCGCATTGTACGCTTTTAATAAAGTTAAAATTGTTTTTAGAGGATTCGACAAAATTATAAATTAATAAATAAATATCACTAGATAAAACTGTAATCCCTATAATGAATATTAAAAGTTTTCCTTATATGAATCGCTAATATTGTTTCAAATTATTTTTATAACTTAATCACATGTTCAAAAATACAAAGTTTCCATTTCTAGATTCAAATTAATTTGATTAATACATTTTTAAAACTTAAATATTGAAAAAAAAAAAATCTTTTCATTCAATTTACTTTTTGTAGTTTAATGTTGAAAAATTAGTATGTCTACATTTTAAAACTTTTCACTACTTGAATTTGAATTAAGGTACAACAGTGTTTAAGACAGGAGACATACCATATAGCTACAACTCATTCAATCTGAGTAAGCTTAGAATAAAATTCAGATTCGCCGAAAATAGATTCTAAAGTATTCAAAGTCAGGGTGGTTGGGATATCTAAATTTTATGGGCCAATCAGAAGGACTCTGGCTCTGAGCCGAGTAGGTATTGTGAACATGTAGGCCGCAGTGAGATATTAAAATTATAATAAAGCGAATACTCTTCCTGAAATGTTTTATCTTTGATTTCTAATTACATAGCTCTGGAGAGAAAATTTAGATATGAAGGTGAAATTTCTAAACTTTTTGATATTAATAAATACTTACAGTTAAAACCATTTAATGTGCTAGCTCACATAAATACCGAAATAAAACATTGAATCTGAAATGTGTATTACTTCTTTCATGCAAACGATGTTTCCTGCTCCTTCCATGTAAATAAATTTAACCAATAACTTACAAATTTTTCCAAAAAATATGACTGTTTATGAACAGTTTCATAGTTATATTATCCATTCTAAATCTCTTATTTTCTAAAAATTTAGTTTTTTTTTTTTTTTTTTTTTTGAACAGATTAAAGTTTTGGTTTACTGCCCGCGTCAAGATTTCTTCATGCTAAAATTTTACGGTACCTAATATTAATCTTTCCTTAAATGAAACTTCCCCCAATCAATTAAAATTAAATTTTAAACTAAAGATCAAATATTTCTTTACGCAACATATTGAAAAATATATTTTTTAAATATTTGTACATTTTTAACTATTAAAAGATACATTCAATATTGGCTATATTATATATAGAGAGATATAGCCAATATAACAGCATGGTTGTATTTTGACTATCACTGGCATGAAATATTGTCACAACAATTAGTATAACTAAATTTTTTTCCAATATTATACCAATATTAGCAAGATCTATTTCACTATTTCAAGGCTAATACTTTCTATGTAAAGCCACTATTTAGCTAGAATTAAGATTTCATTGGAGACACTTTTGGTGAGAAAATACCGGTATAATATAGGACCTAAACATAAAATTATTGGTTTCGTACAAAAATAACATTTCTGAAACTTGTGAAGATAAATGTATTTATCAGATAATTCATTCACAAAAACATTTATCTAAAATGTAATAACTAAAAATACATTAAGTTTAAAAATGGGGGGGAAAATAAGTCTAAGGAAAGAGAGAAAAGCTGATTAGAATATAAGAAGAGCTCTCCCCTTTCTTTTTAAAAAATAAATAAATAATGAATTCGAAAAAAAATAATAATAATAAAATGTATTCAACGATTGTTTCTTTTACTTTAGGAGTTCACTTTCATTAGAGCTTAACCTGTACACCGGAACGACTTACATCTTAAAGACCAAACTTTCCAATAAAGACAACGAATGTCCCCCATCTTTCGCAGTGGGGGTGGGTGAGAAGGACAATGAAAAGGGGTTGCCCCTTCCTCCTCCACTCTAATAATGTAAACGAATTTTCCTACAGGATTTAGAGCGCCCAGCGGAAAATATGGGAAAGGCGTAATTTGAAACGCAATTTTGTTGGGCCAAAACTCCCATTGTCGTAGCGCCTTATGAAGAGGAATTGGTTTGTTGTTGAAGTAGCGACTAAAATGGGGGGAGGTGACTGTCACGCGAGCCCCCCCTTCCTCCACCCTACATTTCCGTCTGCAGGGGAGTAACAATTAAGTCCGAAGAGAGAAACGACCTGGCATAGATTGTTTCTGTTCTGCTGCGGACCTATTAGCAAGGACGGCCACTTGGCAATACGAAATTTGCTCACACACATACAAAATGGAGTCGAGCCGGGGAGTAGGGGACAGCTTTGTATTAGAAAGTCCATCGCCTGATTTAGAGATTTCGCGAGGTGATTATTTTAGAGAGGATTCCTGGACACTGGGACAAATTGGAGAATTTTCCATTCGAAGATTGAGAGGTTTGACAGCGAACACCAACAAAAGTGCTCCTGTGTTCTGTTTTGAAGATGGGGGTCTACTTAAAGTTTTGGCTGGACAAAGCAATCCTTGTGGTGTTATTGCTGAAAAGGATGTGGTCTTTTAAATTTGTGTCGTGATTAGGCTGCACATGGATTAGAAAATCTTCACTGCTGTCACGGCTGTTTTCAAGCACTCGCACTTCTCCGCAAAATTAAATACGGACAGCCTGATTCTTGTGCATTACAAAGTGCGCAGTGTATAGAGGACAAACTTTCAACAAGTTTGTGAGAAGTTTCTATGCAGGACAAACTTAATCCTCGGAACTTTTATAAACTTTTCTCACTTATAAAGACGTGTCCCGTGCTCAAGGAATGTAGATTTCAACAAGAACAAGTGACGTTTATCTTTGGAAATTATTAGTGTCCACATTTATTTAATAAACTATTTTATATAAATAGTAATATCTATACATATATTTATGGACAGTTTCGGACGAATAGTAATTAATTATAGAGAACTTTAATAATGATGTTAAGAATGTTTTTAATTGCTAAAGATTCTCTTGATAGAAATAACCAATCTCATCTTAAGGAAAAACGAATATGGAACTAAACTTAAATCTGCAGAAGTTTAGTCATGAAATTTATAATGAAGTATTGACGTTTACTAGTTTGCATCATCTAAGGGATTAAAAAAAAGAGTTTAGATAGTTTTAAGCTTTAAATAATATATTGGACATTCGAAATTGATCATAAAACATCATTTAAATTTGCCACCAAAAGTGGTGTAAAGTAAAAACACCTGTAAAATGGTGTAATGAAACTCCAACAATTAAATGGTGGAATTTTTTTTTAATTAAAATTATCCATTATCTAGCTGTCAATTTAATATTCGAACTAAAATCCTTCATTTTCAACAACCTTTCAATTGCTTTCAAAAACGGAATGATTTAAAAATCAATTCTAATTATGTCTGGTGTGGGTTTATTTTCTTACACAGCCTTTGGTGTCAACAAACCCCTGCTTTTGGTGTAATACACCAACATTTTTTACAGTGTACATTTATATAACCTGAAATAAATAAATAAAAATAAATAAATAAATAAATGAGGCAAAAATATATTTGAAAATTTTGAACAGACAAATAGAGAAAGAAAAAAAAAGCTAATAGTTCAGATAAACAGCTATTTAGGCTTAAAATTGTTGAATGATACTATAAATAATTATGAAATATAAAGAAAAATTTCTTAAGCATTATTTTCATAAGATCTTATGTAAATTATATATTGCATTTAAAAAAAATAATAAGAACAATAATGATTGTATATGTACTAAGAATAAGAATGCCGAGTATGTTTAAATTTAACTGAACGAACTGAAAAGATTAAACCGTTTAAACTAGGACATCACGGAATTTATACCATATTCAAACAGATAATATTATTTACGTAACTTAGAAGAAAAAAAAGTTATAAAACGAAACTATGAACATGCTCTTTAAATCAATAAATTAATTTTGAATCGTCATAATTTTATATAGCCTACGTAATAGCAGTACAAAAAATATAATTTTTAATTTTAATTTTCAATCCTTTTTAATTGTTACAAATAACAACGCTTTTTACTAACGTAAAGCCTTAAGTTTGCATTTTAGCATGCTGGATTTATAATAGCAGAAATTCAAGTTAAAAATAAAGGAATACAAAACTTGGAATTAAGTTAGAAAAAGCAAGTGAATTTGAATTACTTTTAATTCTATACTTACATTATTTTTCTCCGTACATATATTATTTTTATAAATTTAATACAAAAATATATAACATTTAATTTGCACTTTCACCCCTTTCTAGTTGTTACAAATAACAGCTCTTTTTAAATACGTAAAGCCTCGATTTTAAATATTTAGCATGCTGGCTTTATTATAACAAAAATAAAAGTTGAAAATGTACGGATGCAAAATTTGTAATTCATTCAGAATAAGCAATTGATTTCGAAATACTTTTAAAATCCGTCCCGACATTCGCCAGTGAATTTTAAGAGAAATAGTATCGACAATATTTTTTTTTTAAAAAAAAAAACTTTAAATCCCTCTCTTTTTAAGCGCCGAATTTCAATAAAATTATGAACAAGATGCAACTAATTTATCTGACAAATGAAAATTGTTTCGAAGTTCTCTCAAATAAAGACAGAAGAGAAGAGAGATTCGGAGAATAATTGACTTTAAAATTATACGTATTTGGAGATTCCGAAAAATGAAAAGAGTTCATTTCAGTTTGTCATATTCCGAGTATGTGTCTCCAATAAAACGCTAGTTATTTACTAACGCATTAATTACTTTAAGAAAGCAACGTCGAATTCACGTCATTTAAATTTGTCATTTTAGAATATGGCTTATCATCCTCTTTCCGATTCACTGACGAGTGGCAGCGAACATTGAAAGCATTTTCTAATATTACGACTAACATCAGTTAATAAGTGACAAAACCCGATAGAAAAAGAACCAAAAACTGACAGGTAAACGAATAAAACGGGGGGGGCTTTCACCCTTACCCCCTCCCCCCAGCGCTCCCCGAAGCGAAAATTCCTATTCAAATTAAAAGAATTAAATATAAATTTCGAAACGGCGTTTCGTTCGATAGCAACGAAAAGATTTGAAGGCCTTTGAAAATTAAAATCCTTAATTGTGTTTGACGGAATTTCGGGGGACTTATGGATCCTGTTGAAAGAAACGGAATTAGTTAGCATTCAATTCAAAGCGCTGTACGAATGCCAACACATTTTTATCGGGATTCAAATTAAGGAAGTGATAAACAAATAGTGGGTTAGGGATAAATTTGCACTCTGATTATGCTATTCAATTATAATACATATTTCACATCGACGTGCTTTATTTACATCACTTTTGAATTATTTGGTTTCCGGAAAATTTATAGGCACTGCGACTAATACACTTATTAACATACTGTAAAAAAAAAAAAAAAAAAAAAAAAAAAAAAGAAGAACTTAAATAAATAAATGACTAAAGAACTAATTTTAATGAAAAGAAAAAGCCCAATAAGTAAATAACTAAGAAATTATTATTATTATTATTTTCAATAAATAAATAGCCTAAAATGATGCAAACAAAATTTAAATAAAAAAAATATATATGAAAAATTTTATTATGTTTTTTTTTTTTTTTTTTTTTACAAATAATATAGTTAATCGTCTCAAAAAATTTCAAAATTTTAATCGATGAATAAAAATTATTTCAAAATGTGTCCCGAATCCCCTTAAAATATCTAAATAAAGTTTGAATCTACGAAAATTTAATTATGGTGTAATTCAAATATGGTGTAAGAAGAGTAAGAAAAAATTATAAATAAAGATTTTCCTATTTTCTGGATGGTTAATCTTATTAAATGAAATATTTTAATTAGAAAATTAAACAAATAAAAGATTTATTTCCCCCCTTTTTTTCTTGCAAAAATGCTTAATTAATAATTTACAAAATGAACAGCAATTTGCAAATAATGCTCTTTTTTTATGTACGAAAGTAAAATATTTATGAAAAAAAAAGTTAATTGCTTGAAAAGGTCATTAAACGAAATCCAAAACTTTTGTACCGGATTATGTATTAATGACTGATCAAACAATACACAAAATGAAATAAAATTAATAAAACTAAATAAATAAAATCCAACTTTAATAACACCCATAAATACATAATAACCAACTTATCGGTGTAATAGTTAATTGATTAATAAATGCTGATCTGGTCTCAAAATAATAATAAAAAAAAAAACAATTTACAAATGTCTTTTTTTTTTAACAAATTTTTCCTAATTAAAAATAAATTATTGCTACCAGCATCTGAAACGACATGAATTATTTATTCTTTTATTTTGAAAGGGAGGAGTCAAGCTACCAACCGTAGAAATTAATTGTTTACGTTTTTAATGTATTTCCTGCCTTTTTTTTTCCATGGATTTATAGAAAAATCATCCTTGATTTATAAGTGCACTTCAAAGAAACAGGAAATTACAATAATTAAAAAAGATTTCACGAAATCACATCCATTAAATTGCGGCTTTCCTAATCTGTTCCATCTTCATGTATGACAGCACAACAGCTGTTTTTACAGGTAATTAGTGGCTTGTAATTACGTGGAAATTTTATTCAATTTAGCATAACATTAAAATATGAAAAATGGGTACTTTTGAACAATGACAGTGTTTAACATTCATCAAGTTTCATCATTTTAAAGCCACTATACCTGTGTCAAAAACCAACAAGATTTCTACAAAAGAGAAATTGATTACTTAACACCTGTTTAAAGAATTATAGAGGTTAAAGAAATATATTACAGGCAGATGGATTTGTTAGATGCTTCGCATAAAGATTTTGATGCTAATTTAAAATGATATTTTAATTAATTTTATTCCGCTATTGTGCTGTATTACTGCATTTTAATTTCGGGGAAAAAAAGCAGAAAAAAAAAATAAATGAGATACCTGTAACAAATAAGAATAATATTAAACCATGTTATATCAGAATTAATATTTTAAACGTTCTTGGATGCAATATTTATACATTTTTTTACAATATTTAATTCATGTATTAAATTCCTTCAATTGAATTACATGATTTACACCGTCAATAATTATATTAAATTTATTTAAAAATCTCTCGTAAAAAAGTAGTATATAACTCCATTACAAAATTTTCTTTTACTCCAGTAAAAGATAAATAAATAAATAAAAAACAATTATGTGTCAGGTTAAATTATTAGTTGTTACATGGAAATTTCATTCAATTTACCATAACATTAAAATATGAAAAATGGGTACTTTTAACAATGACAGTGTTTAATATTCACCAAGTTTCATCATTTTAAAGCCACCACCTATGTCTCAAACCAACGAGATTTCTACAAAAGAGAAATTAATGATTTAACACCTGTTTAAAGAGTTATAGAGGTTAAAGAAATATGTTGCAGACAGATGGATTCGTTAGACGCTTCGCATAAAGATTTTGATGCTAATTTAAATCAAAATTTTAATTAATTTTGTACCATTATTGTGATGCATTAGCTACATTTTAATTTTGGGGGAAAAATGAAATAAAAGGTACCTGCAACAAATAAAGTCATGTTAAGGTTTCAGATCGCATTAAACTATGTTATATCATAATTAGCATTTTAAATGTTCTTTGATATAATATTTATACAAGTTTTTACAATATTTAATTCATGTATTTAATTCCTTGAATTGAATTACATGATTTACACCGTCAATAATTATATTAAGTTTATT
The DNA here is from genome assembly GCA_964019185.1 of Maratus speculifer. Taxonomy (NCBI): domain Eukaryota; kingdom Metazoa; phylum Arthropoda; class Arachnida; order Araneae; family Salticidae; genus Maratus; species Maratus speculifer. The sequence goes on from OZ025294.1 coordinate 283,584,163, forward strand.
TTAAAATCTACGGTAAAAAAAGCAAAAATCGTAAAGAAAATTGTGAAGAAAATTGCAGTTTCTTCAAAATTAGGATCCGAAGTCCTTTTTGCACGGAGCCATTCAATTATTTATATCATTTGGCAATAAATTCTAGTTTCTCTGCTATACTATAAAAGTACTTAAACAAATGCGAATCGTTAAAAAACGTTATTATTGTACTATTACTGTCATGCATATTTTATTTGAACGAAAATAATAAAAATAAAACATTGAAAAAAAAAATTCGAAAAACAATAAACTTATTGAAAAATTACCATTTATTATTTTAATTTAATTTACAATTATTTTAAATAACATAAGAAAGATAAAACAAATTAGACACAAGAGAATCCATAAATCTGAGATGGAGCATCTTATTGACTTTAATATCAATTGGATTATAATCCGAACTTGAGAAAATAAAAAACGTTTTAGGTATCAATATATAAAAAATTTAAATATTTAACATTAAGTTTTTGTAGAATATAAGCATTTGGAAAAATTCTAAAAATAACATTTGCAACCATTTACTCAAAATATAACTAAAGAATCAGCTATTAACTGTCTAACTACATAAATTTTCATATAACTTATCTACTAAATAAAACATTAATAAATAAATTAAATCAACAAATAAATACAATCTAGGTTTCTTTTCAAAAGTCATATTTGGTCTTCGTTTTAGGTATCAATATATAAAAAATTTAAATATTTAACATTAAGTTTTCGTAAAATATAAGCATTTGGAAAAATACTAAATATAACATTTGCAACCATTTACTCGAAATATAACTAAAAAATCAGCTATTGAATGAATGTCTAACTACATAAATTTTCATATAACTTATTCTACTAAATAAAACAATAATAAATAAATAAATAATCAACAGATAAATACAATCCAGGTTTCTTTTCAAAAGTCATATTTGGTCTCAAGGCCAGGTTAAACAAAAATCAATGCCGGATTTCTACGATATCCATTAAATGCATTCAAAGATCTATTAAGAACGCATGAATAATTTCCTCACATCACTTTAAAACATAGTCTCTCGTAGTATCTGTTTAAAACAGTTTTCAGCGTCAACATTTGCATTCAAAACTAGGCGTAAAACATTAAGGGCATAATTTTAAACTTATTTCCTTCTCAAACAATTGGTTCCTCAAAGAATAATATCATTCTATTGTAGACAAAACAAATGATTATTATTTTAATTCGACGTGGTTGGCATACCAATGCGAACGTATTACAGCGTTTCCATCACAAGAATAAATATCTAATGTCATACTATGAAACTGCAAATTACTTCAGAAAGTATTTAAAAAGAATGTTAGTCGAATCAACTCCTCCTTAACAGTTCGATTGTTTTGAAATAGCGACATGTTTAGTGAGAAAAGAGAGAAAGGGCGGAAGGGGAGAAAAAGAGGTAGGCAAGTTAGCAACAATTTATCCAAACTTTAGCAGAGTTCAAATAAACACTTTCCTATTCGGAAAATACTTTTAAAATGTAGTTTACTTTTATATAATACTGATCCATTGTTTAATTCAGTTTTTACCCCTCTGGGAGGATTGATTAGCTGGTTGGTTGCCGATACGGTCATCTTTAGCTTTTGAGAACTAAACAGACCGGGACATCCGTTGAAAGTAAAATACGACCCACTACAAAAATTACATGCCTGAGTCGAAATTCGTATCCGTCTAGTAGCCAGAGCCCTAACCACTAGAAAGGCAAATATTTCTAGAAGGCATTTTTACAATTTTATCAAAAGGGAAGATGGAATGAAGGACAAAATTAGTTCTAGCCACTAGCCGCAGGACCACTTAATAAAGAATTAAAAAAAAAAAAAAAAAAACTGTTAAATTTTTTTTTTATTAGCAGCCACTTTTTTATACAGAGAAAGTAAAATTTTTTTGCATTCCATCAAAGATTCTGCTTTGTTTCTTGTTATAATCTGTTTACATTAAGGTATTTATTAAGTCTGTTCAATTTTAACGTAATACTAATAGAAATTTTAAAAGTTTAATGTTCGGTTTAAGTAAAAAAAGTGACCACTAGTTTAAAGAAAGTATCCTCTTATAAAATTTGTACTATTGGCCATAAAAGAAATTAGCCAGATTTAACTTTTACGGGTAAATTACACTTCTAGACTAATAATAAGCATGAAAAGCCAAATCTTAGAAAGGGAAGAACATTTAATGCTGTATGGGGAATGTTTATCCCTCGTTTCCTCGCAACTTCTGAATTCAACACTATGTTAAGTCATTGGTCATAGTATGTAAGGATCTGAACGCAATTTTTAAAAATATTTTGCAAAATGGTATATAATATAGATAAAGTATATTATCTGTAAGACGGATCTTTACTAACATGTTTAAAGTCTCCTTGATTTGCCAAACCTGCAAAAGCAAAATTGAAATAAAATTAATATTATTTTGCTAAGCTAAACAAATTATGAAAGAAATAAATGGAATCAAACTTCAAACACTTATTATTATTTTTTTTAAGCCAATAATGTATTAGATTGTTTTTAAAAAACATATATGCACTCAGATCTAAGAAGAATTAATTTAGAAATACTGCTCTACTTATAACATATCGTTGAAAAGATATAGAATACACAAATATAAAAAATTATTCAAAAACTGCAAAAATTTCAAATGTAATTATAATTCCTTTAATGCAAGCCACGAAAAATTAAACTGATTTGTTAGCCACCACATTTTAAATGAACATGAAATAAATGACATAAAACTTGCTGTTAATCTATAATAACAACATTGCAAATCGTTTTCTCCACTAAAATTCTTTCTTGGTGACATCTTTACTACAGCAATATTACGAGATAAATTAATCGATGCTAATAATTAACCCTTTCCTTTTTTTTTCCTTTTCAGATAAATACCACCAGAATTTAGTGATATACACTCGGCTCGCGTTAATTCGAACCGTCGAAACCACGAGAGATGTTCGAATTCTGGAAAATATGAGAGGAAAATATGTTCAAAAGGGTGCTATTGCAAAAGTATTAATGTTATAGTATTTTTTTAATTTATTTCGGCTGTTATCATTAGAATATAATTAATATTAAATCAAAAGATGTAAATACATAAACTAATTAAGGGATTAGGAACAAGCATAATGGAAGTAGGGGTGGAGATGTTATTTAAACTTCTATTTATCTTCTTATAATGAAATGTAACGCAATGATTTGCAGTAATTTTAAAAAAGTATTTAGAAAAGCAAAAATTACATCAATATTCTTCTTAAACCAAAGTAAAAACATTATCGAATAAATTACGAAGTTTGTTAAAGTTTTCCTGACATTTAACCTTTTATGAAAATTTTTATTTTGCGTTTTTAATAAACTTCGAAACTTTATTTGAATGCATTAATTGATTAGTTTTTCGTATATTAAACTTCTGCTTATCGTCTTACAATGAAATGTAACACAGACAAAAAATAGTAAAGCAAAAATTACACCAATATCCTTCTGAAAGCTATTATGTATAAAAGTTATCGCAGAAATTACGTAGTTTCTTTAAGTTTTCTTGACGTTTAACCTTTTACGTAAATTTTTATATCTCATTTGCACTAAAATGAATTTGTTACAATTGATAAATTTTTAAACAACTTCTAATTTCTGTTTAATTATATGTATAGTAATTAAACATTTATATTCGTATTCGTATACATATTTGCAATAAATAAACTATAGTTCTTTCTTTTATTCTAAGAAAATTTAAAAAAGAGGGTCTTTATAACATATTTTAATTCTTAAAAATTGTATCCTCTGAAGAAAAAGAAAAAAAAAATGACTGCATAAGTGAAAAATTATTGTTGTTACATAATTAGTAATCAACTTAAAAAAATGAAAAAAACATGAAGTAATTAAGGGAGATTAATTAAAGTGATCTATAGTTGTTTCTGGGAGAATAACTATGAAATTCATTGACTATACGCTGTCTTGACAAATACCTCGAAAGCCAATAAATCAAGCATGATTTAAAAACATTCATTAAAAAGTGCATTAAATTTATTACGCTAGAGTTGCTGTTGGTATTTATCTGAATACATAAATATATGTTGAAAGAGCCTATGAAAATGATGATAAAATAACTGGAGTAAGTTGTTGTAAAATTTTAAAGAACAGAGTAAAAATATTTAAAGATAAATGCCAGTTATTTCGTGATATAGTGTGCTTATCAAGAATTTTTAAATTTCTTGGGAAAAATATGGTAAAGTAAAACTAAAAAAAGGTAAATATCTGTTTATATTACACTTAAAAAATTGTAAAAATTTTCATTTTTTGCATTCAGGAAGTTTATTTTTTAGTGTTGGAGTTCTTTATTGCTTTCAAATGCCGAAAGAATTACAGTGTTATTTATAACAAAATCATCCAGGTAATAGGGAAAATATTTTTTTTATTAAATATGAAGATGGAGAAAAAAAAATCACTTTAAAGTTTCGATTTGATGGATGATTATGTATTAACAAAATTTGCAATATCTCGTAGTATAACTGTCATATGGGTAAAATTGAGGTGTCAAAATATTCACAATTAAACAAACAAGCTTTCATCTAATAAAAAATATATATATATAAATAAATAAAAATAAAAGGAAATCAACTGTATGACTAATTTTGAGGTAAACTGCCCCCTTAAAAATACATTTATAAAATAAAATAGGAAAGTGTTATGAAAAAAAAAAGTAAAAAAATAGAAAAAACGTTATTGCACTGACATTTCATTCTTCTCGCAGAAATGTTATAGCCCTTGGATATGATGTCTTCACTACAATCTCCGCAGATTAACGAGTAGATAATGGAGGAAAGACATATAATCTTGATAACCCTACGCCTTTACCATCACGACAGAAAATGGTGAAGTTATTCAGTAATAAAGTGTATGATTGAAGTTAGGAAAACAATCAGATTACAATCTTCAGCCGAGTTAAATACTGATCACACAATGCTAATGGTGTTAACCTAAGATGCTAATGATAGAAGAGTGAGGGGGAAGAAAAGTGACATCGAAGTTGCAGGTATTTGACATATTCTTATGTCATTATTATGGGAGCTTGAGGGGACATCCTTCCGGCTTATGGGGGGGGGGGGGGAAGTAGCTGGTGAATGCCGAAATTTTTCAGGGAATACAGATAAGAATTTACTTTTATATATTTCTTTTGTTTTCTGCGGTTTTTTTACCTTTTCACTCAATAAGTTTTAGATATCCAGCTCTGTACAAAAACATTGTTTAGTTGTATTTATGCAATTTCTTATATCGTTGAAAGTGAAAAATTTTCAAATTTCATTTTTAAAACACATGTAGTATCTGAACTAAAGACTGACCCCCTCCCCTCCCTCCCTTCGTGTTATTAACAATTTAAATCAAAAGTCGTTTTCAATAATTTTTTCTGTAAAGTAGAGTACTTTTATATTTTTTCTCCTTCTGAATTTTTATTTATTTATTAATAAAAATGCTTCACATTAAAAAAAATTTCTCAGTCCTTATAAAACATAAAGCATAATTTTTTTAATATAGACAACTTAATATCTCTTATATCTCTTGTATTACAAATAATTCTTTTAATATTCTATCTTAAAATTTTATTTTTTATATTTATTTGCTTATTTATTTATTTATTTATTTATTTATTTTATGTTTTTGACTTGCATCCACTGAATGCAAGGTTGTAGCAAAACTATTCGTTCAATAGCCCCCCAAAATATAGATAACGATGTTAAACTAATGTATCTTGAACGTATACTTCATTTGTAAGGAATTTATTTGTTTATTTAAATATTTGAAATTTAAATTTAACTTATAAAATTCTGTGAAAATTCACTTTTTATTGAAAAATTTCCAATTTTAAATAAAGAAATAAATTGCTTAAAAATGAAGTATACGTTCAAGATACTTTAGTTTTACATCATTATCAATATTTTGGGGGACTCTTGAACAATAGTTTTGCTACAATCTGCACGCAGTAAATGCAAATCTAAAATAGTTAATTTTTTTAAATCAAAATTAAACATAAGAAGTAAAATAAAATTTCAATATAAAATATTAAAAATATTTTTTTTTAATACAAGAGGTATTAAGTTGTCAAATATATATATACATATATATATATATATATATATATATGCATTTATATTTTACAGGGAATGAGAAAAAAATTAAATGTGACATGTTGCTAATTTGTACCGACAGGTAAAAAATAAGACTCCTGAGACCCCAAAATAAGCGTATTTTTACTGATTTTAAAAGTTTTAATATACACCTTTCAGCAATCTAAATGAATATAAATTTACAAGGTGTAAATTTGTTATACGCTGAATTATAAATTAAAGATCGACAAGAAAGGAATAAGTTAACAAAAAATAGTTTTTTAGCGATTTTTTTTTTTTTTTTTTTTTTTTTTTTTTTTTTTTTTTTTAATATGGAAGGTATTTTTGATTAAAAGAAATCCATTTTTAATTTACTAGGTATTCAGTTTAGTAAATCATGCCAAAGAGAAAAAAAATATATTGATAAAATAAAGATTTTTTTATAGTGTTATATCGTTATAATTTTCTTTAGATAGTTTTAAGGTATCTTGATAATTAAATACAATTATGCCACGGCGACGCTAATGACTCACTTCAACCGTTGAAAAAATATTAAGTAATTTCAAAGAATACTTATAACACAGATGCCTACGATAAATTCTAAACCAAACTAAAAAACAAAAATTACAAAGAAAAATCTCTTAAAAATCAAAGAAAGCCCGGAAAGGAAAAAAATATATTATTAATAAAAAAGAAAGAAACTTGAGAAAAATGCTTTTTCAAAAATCCTGCGACTGCAAGCTAAAATTTTTACGGAAATTAAAAAAGGGATAGAAATATTCTAAGAGAAAAACATTTAACATAACAGGAGCGATTTTTTTTAAAAAAAGAGGGAAAAAATTGCTCAATCAGTTTCCAATCATGAAAGCAAAAAGAGTAATTAAACCAAGGTTATCAACTTAAAAACAAAAATATGATGTAGAGAATAGATTAGTTCGTCATAAAAAAGGGAAAATGTTACATTTTTCTCCCACAAATTCCCTTTACTTTTTTTTATTATAAGTTTATTGAAAATGATATGAAAGCTGGTGGTCTGTGCTCAACAAAGCGAAACTGGGAGTTTCTGGTGAGACAACAATGGACTAACAGTTGGCTGAATAATAGAGTTAAAAAGAAAAAAAAAAGTTCTTGGGAAATTTCGAAATAAAACTTGAAAAAAAATGAAAAGAACTTTAAGGTTGGAACTTCAAAATATTTACAAGAAACTGCATATTTTATTATACACACGAAAAGAGCTGTTTTGTTGAAATAACTAAATTTTGGTTGCTATAGCTTCAACCAAATATTTTAGTTGGAATAACCAAGTTGTAATTAGACTACCCAAATAATTTTGTTAATTAAAAAAAAAAAATCGTTTAAAATTTGGCCAGTCTAACAAAAAAATTTGATTGGAGCTATAGTAACCAAAATTTAGTCGTGTTAAACAGTTCTTTCCGTACATGGTCACGTGACTGCAATCACACATAATTAAAGAAAAAGATTTAGACCAGACAATTAAAAGCCCTACAATAATGACCAACATGGAATTACGTCACATACGGTTTATCACTGTTTACGCGCAAAAGAAATAGAACAGTCTGTACTAAACATATAAATGAATTATACGTTTGTAATGAATAAGTATAGAAATACAATCAGGGGCGTATTTAAGTAGAATTCATTAGGGGGGCGTAAATGACGATTTTGCCGACTAACTTAAAATATATATGTTTATATCTTTAAAAGTATGTTTCTGTATTTGTATATATGCATCTACCGGATGTCCTAAAATTGACTGACTGATTTTAAAACTCAGTAACTTGCAAATTGTTGTAGCTGTAAAATTAAATTCCTACAAGAGTGTTATGTAAGAATGTAAGATAGCAGGAGTTTTTTACCGCGATTCTCGATTTTAATTTAAAATAGTGGGGATAGATGGTACTGTTAGCAACAGGCGCTAAATTTGAGCCCTTTTGGCCTCTTTTCTCAATTCTGGTGTGAAAGAAAAAGATTAAATATATGCAGTGGACTCCTAATAACAAAATTACATTGGTAACTGAGAGTCATTTCATATATTTAATCTCCTTTTGTCGCAACAAGACTGAGAGTGAAGAGAAACAAAACATCGACCCCCAATTTAACAACCATTGCTAGCAATGTCATGTATTTCTTCTATTTTAAATTTAAGTCGAGAAACGCTGTAAAAAACACTTCTCACATCTTACATAACCCTTCTGCAAATATTTTTTAAATAGCTGCGACCATTTGTAAGTTATTGAATTTTTAAATCAGTTAATTCATTTTAAGACATTAAATCATTTAAGTATGTTCTATATAAAATTCAACATTATTAACCCACCGAGATTAACTCATTAGTGCCTAGCGTCCCTTTTTAGGGACAATTACAAAAAAGACAAAAAAGCACTTTTCACACCAGTAAATAGAAAGATAAATAAATACTATTTTTTAAGAAACCTCAATAAATTAAGATCAAAGTTATTCTTCTTTTAAAAGTGGTGGGAAACCCAAAAATTTCATTTTTATAGAAGAAAATAATTTGGGCATTAATGTGTTAAATTTTTCACTTTAAAACATCGAATATTTTACACTTATTGAGGAGACTATAAGATAGATTTAAAGATGGACATTCTATACTACCCCTTACGTTATATTGCTATAAATATTCCAATTGCGTATTTTCATATTAATGAAAATTTGTTTATTTTATTGCTGATAGTACAGCAGGAAATTCGAATCCAAATTAATTAAACAAGTTGAAATTTTTAGTAAGAAGTTACTTGGAATTTATTTACAGTAAACTTATTTATATTAAAAAGGATTAAATCAAAATTTATTTTATTACTCTTCCTATAGGTCTTCCTAGGTCTTCCTAGGGACTTACTTTTTTTCTGAAAGATCGGATCAGGCCGGGCCTAATTTATTTTTTCCGTGCCGAACCGGAACTGATTTCATTCTTCTTAGCCTTCATGGGCCAAAATATTTTGTCCCAGTTTTGAACCAGCCTATATGAAAATCATTGTCTCGGCGTAGCCAGGTCTGTTGAAAGATCAGTAAAATTTGGCCTGAGCCAAAAATTTTTGAAAAAAAAGCATACAGTTTAAAATCGCCTTTATTCTTCAATTAAATATAAAAATTTATTCTTTTTAAAGAATCGTAGATTTCTAAGCTCATTAAAATGTAGTAAAATGTATAAAAAAGTATTTGCCTATGGCGGAATAATGTTTTAAATTGAAAATTGCGTTTCATCCATACAAAATTAATGCAATAATATGTGAGGGTAAAATATAATATATTTTTATACCTGCTAAGAAGGAAACATGTCTATAACGATTTTTTTTCTTTCCTATGCGATTCCGTTTTAGAAGATTTTACTGTATACCATTTTTAAGATATTTATATCTCCAATACATGGAATATGGATTAATAGTATTAAGGATAACTGAAACATTTACATACAACAAACAGCGGTTCATTTTAAACATAAACTACGTCATTTCTATATAAATGAAGATCATAAACGTTAGAAAAATTCTAAGGTATTTTTTTTTTAATCAGAACTTCTCCATACAAGTAAAAATCACTATTTAGTAGAAATTCAATCGGACTGAGTTGGAATTTTGCGGGCCGGTTTCGGGTGAAATTCCAACTTCTTTTTAGGGCCGGGCCAAGATTTTTTTCAAACAGGTCGAGCCTGAAAATTATGGCCCGTGTGGATCTCTATCTCTAGTCTCTAAAAGGGATAAAAAAAAATTTTATTCAACAGACAGGTCAATTTTTCAATAATCGGCATTAGACGTAAATAATCGACTAAATGATTCAATTATTCAACCCATTTCCTTGAACTTTACCTATGTCACATCAGCTGCGGATATCTAGAAGATAAACAAACATCATCAGACTGAGAATCAGCTGCACGGATCATCGCCACATCGAATTGACGGCTGAATTTTCAATATTCGCATGTTAAAATGCAACTGGTCTGCCAAAGTTATTCTTAGTGCCACCTGCAGACCTGATTTTGTCAATGATCGATAGGTTTATCATCAAATTTTCCTGTATTAGAGCCAGAATTTCACTATGGGCCAGAATTTTCAGGCCCAGTCCCGACTCGAATGATAGTTATCTTGGACCGGCCTATCCAATGGAAAAATTTTAAGTTTGGTCCGTTTATATTTATGGTACACAGCGATCTGGCCCAATTCAATTTCTGTAAGAAAAAAAGAATCACAAATTTGTCTTAACTACAATTAAGATTCCTTTAACAATATTGCATGCAAATTTATATAATAAATTTACATATATCTTACAGTACATACAGTATATTACGATGCGTTCGCACGACAGAAAGTACATAAAAGCAACATTAATGACTACTTTTCTTAGACGTTTCAACATTCAAATAAGAATTCATAATAAATAAATAATAAAAAAAATAATAATTTAGTTTAGAATACTTTTGAAGTTGTCTAATAAAAAGTAGATTTGTGAAAATATTTCTCCGACATTTATTAAAGTTTTCCCAAAACAAAAGGGCTATTTTTGGACACTATTCTGAATTCATTTATTTTCGGAAATGCATAAGATTGGCAGGTGTTCTCATTAGAAACTATTCAATCGAATGACGTTATTTATTTTTTGGTAAAGGCAATGCATCTTAGATAAAATAGTGTTAAAGAAAGCGTTTTGAAACGAATTTCCAGTTCCGACATCACGAAAAAGGAGAAAAACCTGAAGCCGTATAACAAGAATCTTTTATTGTCAACCTTATATATATACATATAAATTACTATTGGATTCAAAATCGCTTCAATAGTCAGGCTTGTCAGTTTTAAGCCTTTACAGTTAAAAATAGTTTAAAAATGTGCTGTTTAGCAATTCATATGACCACCTTACGAAATATTTCCAAAGATTACTTTAACAGAACATTATCGTTTTTAATATTTTTACAAAACATGTTGTCTGCGCTATACATCCTGAGAACAATTAAGTACAGTTCCAGCCCCTCTCGACTTCACTGAGAAATAAAGCAAGCTTGATTTCAGCACTGCACGAGTCTGCTAAAGAAAAAAGAAACTCAGCTCAGACACCATGCCTGATGCCGACTTCTATGGTGGACATGCAACATTTCTGTACTGATTTATCAAACTAGCATCGGTTCATGACGAACATTTACACTTATTCTCCCGAAAATCATATTCATTGAAACTAGCCAATATTTTACCGGTTTTGCTTACTCTTTTAGATCGGGCCGACAGGCCCACTAATCTTTTTTTACCGGCCTAGCTGGTCTGTTTAATTTATTTGCTGGCATGGCCCGTATTTTTCGTTTATCAGCCCGTTGATAAAAATGTCTTAATTCTGCCGACCCGACCCGTTTGAAAATTGTCTTTATTTCGACTGGCCGACTGCGGGCCTCGGATCAAGCCCGGGCCCGTGCAAGTCCCTATCTTGTACCCTAAGATATGAAAAACATAGACGACTGGGAGCAGGAAAACACAGTGATAAACCTTCCAATTGACCACTAAAATAGAGTTTTTGACAGTTGTTTCCACCAAGTTATGGCTTTGGCAGATCAGTTGCATTTTAATATGATAATCGAGTTCTGTCCAATCCTAGAATTTTAGCCACAAACTCAATGAGGCCTGTATAGTGGCTTTCCTTTCCAATAAGAATGAAGAACATTTTTACTCAACTTTCCTTTCGTCCAATAAACAGTCTTTTTCGGACGGTACATAGTCGCCGAAGTGTGATTGTTGCCACTCCTGGGTTAAGTCCATGCACACGAAAAAATATAAATATCTTCACCGAAGTCGTCATCATCTTTAATGCTAGTTGATCTACTAAGAACTCTACTCATCTACTGCAAATTCTCAGCAAAACTAGTCTTTCCCGATTTTTTTTTTTTTTTTTTTTTTTTTTTTTTTTTTTTTTCAAATTATTTTCAGCAGTCACGAGAAGTCGAAAAATGGTGAGGCAAACTTCGGATTTTCGGAAGAAATCCTTTAGAAAAATACTAAGGATTGGTGTTTTTTAGTGTGTTTTAAGTAAAAACATGTAAAATTCGAAAAAAACGAGTGTCTTACAGTTGTATCGATTGATACTGACTACCTAGAATTTGCCGACTGTCATCGAAGTTGCCGACATTAGGGGGGCGAGACGCCCCCCCCAGTAGCTACGCCCCTAAATACAATGTAAAGAAAAATCTTCAAAACTGAAGATTTGATATCAGAAAAAAAATCATACAAGAATAAAAAAAAAAGTATCGATTTAATTCACAGAATATTCTTTATGATTATATAAGGTTTACTTTGTCATAAGGGGTATTCCAGATAATAAAATTTCACTAACTTCCATTTTTCTAATTGTAACACTGACTTTTGACATTTTATTTATCATCCTTTGTTCAAATCAGTCCGTAAATTCATCCAGTGTTTGCTTAACTGTATAGATAGATGGCTCTATAGATGGGTTGTAAATATATATATATGTAGCGATTTATCCCTAAATTTAGAAAACAAAATTAAAATTTTACAAGGAAAAGGATCAGCGTAGTTCTTATTAATAGCCAAACAAATTCTATAGAAAAATCTAAATATAAGATAAACTAACTTAACATAAAATAATATTTTATAAAAGTTTTCCAATTACTTTCTTTTTTTTTTTTCATGAAGCAGTGAAACTTTTCTATACTTACAACTGATTCGCGAGAAACTTAAAGGCAAAATTAGCTTTTCTCTTCTTAAATCTGGCATTACGTTTCTGAACATGTTGAAATTAAAACAGGTGGTAATTTAAATTAGAGTGTTTACGGTTGTGAATATTAGTATAGTAGCCAGTGTTGCTGACAGACCCTGACTATCGAACAGGCGCTCGGGGCCCGTGCCCTGATCACGAAGATTCTGAGGGGCAAAAAAAATTTCATAATTTCATCTGAATTTCCATGAAAAGGTCATAATTGTGAAACAATAAGATATGTGAGATATTAATACGATGAAACGACAAAAATATACCTCACTATGTTATTAAAAGCATATTTCAATAAAAAATATAAAAAGTATTTTATTTTTATCCCTAGAATCGTTTTTCAATGTTCTGTAAAACCTAATTTTTGAGTTGATACTTTTCGAATATGTAACATGTAAAACAAGTTAGTATCAGTAAATTAACATATTTAAGGGGGGGGGGAGGGGAGGGCACGAAAAATTGAAGCTACCTTAGGCACAAAAACTTGCTAGTCTGGCCCTGGTTGCTGAAATGTTTCCGCCAACTATTAGATACCTCGAACTTTCCATATTAAATATCATTTGAATCATCCAATCAAAATTGGTTCAATTAATGTTAAAAATATGTGAGTGCAAATTTTTATGTAAAATGTTTTAATATATTGAAGTATCCTTAACAAGTTATTTACTGAGAATAAACTGTGATTTTAAAGTATGATGCTTACGGTCATTAAATGCTTGCAGCTGGGATTTAAAATCAGAAATATTAGTTCAGAAAACCATTTAACAGACTTTTAAAAGATTGTAACGACATATTTTAAATTATTATTATTACCAACGGCCGATTAAAAAAAAATCAAGTTTTGGCATAGTTTGAAAGTTTTTGAATATATCTTTGTAACAAAAATTGCTAAATTTGGACTTTTGTCACTAATTTTCGGAGGCATAGTTCACGTTTTAAGGGTTTGCCTTAAAATTTTCATTTTAAGAAGTGAATACAATTATTAAGTTTTAAAAACTGATAAAGATTATAAATTTATATTTTTAATGTTTTCAAACATCTTTTTTTTTTTTTTTTTTTTTTTTTTAAATTTGGTCGGTGCAGTTTTTATTAAATATAAATTGTTACCATGCGTGTATGTAAGTAATGTTATTTGGAGTTCTTGAAATTTTAAGGCTGTCGGGATGATCAGCAGGATTGTGAACTGTGTATATTAATTAGTCCTGATTAATACATGGCCCTGATTGATAACAATTCATATCAAAATACGGTACGAAGCAAAAGAAGAAAAAAAAAAAGTCAGCCATTATATCAGCATGCAGTAAAAAGACTTAGAACTTCGTGATTTCTGTTTTACTCTTTAGTAACTGCATGTAAAACTCTCTGCGAACTATAAGATTGACGGCGATCACCAAAGGATTTTAAAAATCTTCAAAGTAGAAAAAAAAATGTTTAATAGATGTTCTACATCTAAAAATAAAATATTACCCATTTTCACGAAAACTAATTGTCTTAGTCTGAATGAAATAAATATTTTTTAAAAAGTTCGCGCTAAAATTTTGAAAAAAGGTTCAGTGCAAGTCAACCATGAAAAGTGGTTTCTAAATTCAATTACTTTCTAGGAATTAGAAGAACAAAAGCCGCGATAAGGATTTTTTAGAAACTATTTAATTATTGAACTTTTATCTCAGAAGGATGCTGTACATATTTTGGAAGATAAAAAAAAAGTTTCAAAGCTAATTGAATTAAGCTGAAAACATAATTCGTAAAGTTTGCCGAAATGCGTTGCAGTTATCTGGCAGCAAGCTGTAGAGATAGAAGTTTATAGTTAAACTATTCTTTTTGTCGTGCAGTCGTTAAAAACTAGATGATTAACTTCTGTAAACAGTGGAAAACTTGAAAATAGATGAAAAACCCCTACCAACTCTTAGAAAGCAGATTGTTAAACCATGATCTTTACCTATTGATGTTTGATGGTGCGTGAATTGCAGGCAATGAATAAAGACGATTGTTTTAGGCTCTGATTTTTGGAAAGAGAAGATTATGATGAACTTGGGTTTTAACTTGGGTTTTTGACAACTCTGCAAAGGTAATTTTTTTAATCTAAATCTACGATTTGGCTTTCTATGCTTTTTATTTTATGGGGATTTTTTTCCACAATTTGACAGAAATATTTTTTTTTTCTGTAATTTTTTTTTCCCATGGTCAAAAAGGAGCCATGAATGTATGTTTGATATGAACATGTAAGTAAATAATAAATAAGATCAATAGATAAAAGAGTGGTAGCTATGTTGAATATAAATCAATGTTATTTCAAAAATTACAGACAATGTCAGCATTTGTATGTAACTAATTCATACACTATTAATAAAAAACCTTTGATTTCGACATCGAAATTCTAATATCCAAAATCTTTCAAAAACAAAACTGAATGTATCGAAATCCTTAAAAACGGAACCAACTCATAACGTAACTTTTATTTAAACTGCTATTACAAACTGGTTGATTGTTCTTGAATCAAAGAGTTGACTTTACGACGCAAATTGCAATACATTTTTATTCGACAACGCTAAAATGGCCAGGTTTTATTATACAGAAAATTATATAATCGAAATAAAATTTCCATTTTTTAGTAAGCATGAAATATCTTTCAGAAAAGACTGTACAAATGACTATTTTGAATTGAATTTCCGGGTGAAAGATGGACACCAGTTAGGGAGTGGATAAAAACAGATCGTCACGTGAACAAAATTGCGTATTACTCAATCGATAATTCTTTTATCAAAAGGCGGAAAATTCATTTGATTACTCTCTACTTTACACACTGGGCGATTCAGTTTAATTCAGGAATACACGAACAGAGTATGACACACTAAGGGCGAGCATGGTTATTCCATTTCTCAACACTAATTTTCGAAAATTAGTTTTCTAATTATTTTAGCGCAAAATTTGTGACCAATGTCAACGCCTGCATAAAATGACGATTTTTGTTTGAATTAATTCCTGGCAAAGTATAAATCGTGCATATCCTGTATATGAGCGAACATTCCCGGATTAAATAAAGTTACTTATACTTCCAGTCTTGTCAACTACATAAATATTTTTAACTTATTGAAACTTATTTATTTTATTTATATTGTTAAAAGAAAATTTTTAATTTGTTTAAAATTTTCTGCAACTCAGAATTAAAACATCGGGAAAACTAATCCAACCTGTAGAAGAGGCAGCTTTTAAAATCCATGAAACGAGAGAATTAAATTATGTTTCATATTTATAGTTCGCAAAATATCATTTTGTGTAGGACCCCCTCCAGCCAAAAACCCTATCGGGAGTTGCACTTGTCTCAAATCGTCTGTAATGACAAAGGCATCTGCCGTTTCTCCAAAACGCACATACACAAATGCAACCATCTCTTAAAACTCACAAAACAGATTACTCTTCGGGAAAACACACACAGGAGTGATCAAAAATTATTCCAAAAGCCATTTATGCATCTGCCCGATAAATTAAAACGTTTGGGTATACGAAGTTTACGGCTGTAATCTGTTCGTTCACGGGTTATTCGGTTCCTGGCGAAAACTTTTCGAAAGGATTGTGATTTATTGTGTTATTTAAAAGCGATGCGGTTTGTGGTCAGATCACTCGCTCGAGGTGTTTTCTAAACTTTAATAGGTTCTTAATTACTGACGGGATTGTAGTTTCATTGTTTCCCCTCAGCACAGAAGACGCGGCGGGGAGTGCGGAATTGTTTGAATATTTGTTTATGGCTATAGAGAAAGGCACAACTGTCGCTTGTGCCCCGGAATATTTTTATGCTATTGTAAACTCGGGTCCGTTTTCATTTAAGTCGCATTCTTTAAATCGTTCGATTTCGTTTGCCGCCAAACTTTGTCCTTTCGGGGTGTTAGGTCGGTCGGGAGCATCCCAAATTTCGCATGGAAGTAATTAAATTGTATAACTGAGTAAATGGTGTAGATTTTGAGTTAAAATGCGCGGTTACAATGGATTGTTTTGGGTTAAAAGGGATTTATTATTTGCAAAATTTATGCGATAATTTATTGTAACTTTAAGGCTTAATATGTGTAGTTTTGAATTTTTGAATATATTGTCCTTTCGGGTGTTAGGTCCGGTCCATCCAAATTTCGTATGGAAGTAAAATTAAATTATAACTGAGTAAATGGTGTAGATTTTGAGTTAAAATGTGCGGCTACGATAGATTGTTTTTGGTTTAAAGGGATTTATTATTTGAAAATTTTATGCTATAATTCATTGTAACTTTTAAGGTATAATAAGTGCAATTTTTAATTTACAAAGAAATAGAAATTAAATTAGGCAAAGTTTTACTATCAAGTAGATCATTATAATAAAACCTTCTAAAACAGAATCGCATGGGGTCAGAAAAAACTCTAGTTTAGGCGGGATTTTGTTTGAGATAGGCTCACCGTCACTTGTAATTGCATTGAATTTTTTTTCGCCATTTCTATCAGTCAAAAGGTAGGCACAGCATCACTTATAATTGCATTGAAGTCTTTTCTCCAGTACTATAAGTCAGTGGTATGAAAGTTAGGAAGCTAACTAACTTTTATAATAGCGAATGAACACATTTAGTCAATCTTCACAGCAATATTTTCCAATACATCCAATAGAAATTCATCACGAAGTATAATCTTCGGAAGTAGTGGTGGTAAATTTTGTTTGCGACCAGACATATGTTCAACCCTGCTGCTAATATTAAACAATGTTATCAAAATGCTTTTTCATACTACTTTTCTTTTCTTACTATTTTAATTACTTGTCTTTTACATTATTAAATAAAGGTAATGCGGCCCACGTAACGTCACACATATATGTTTGGGGCCTGCAAGATAAAAAAAGATGAGTATGGTTGATCAATACCAAATAGTATTTTGGAAGGGCAAAGCAAGAGTAACAAATAAAATCTCTGCAGAAAAAAAAAAAAAAAAAAAAAAAAAAAAAAAGGTAAATAAATAAATAAATGAAAAAGAAATTAAAAAAAAATGCGAAAAGACAATTGAAGAAGATAAAGATTTTTTTTCTTTCAAAGCATAAAAATTGTTATTTAAGCACAAAATAGAATGGCTATCCGAAAGATATTTCCCATCCAAGTTATAATTATTTAAGATGAAAATGTAAGATAAAGCGCTTTAAAAACAAAGAAAACAGGGAAAATGTCCACAAAAAAAATTAAAATTAAAATATTCTCGGCAAACCCCTACATGCTTTAAAATGTACGTGCACCTGAGACTGATAGTTCGGAAAGATAACATTAAGAGAATACAATGATACCGTTTCGGATTAGCAAAATATTTGAATAAAGCAGAGTGAATGAATTTTAAAAGTAAAGCATGTTGGATACAATGAGAACGAGAGATCAAAGAACGTGCGTTGAAGATGATGAAAGGGTTAAATCACCACGTACAAATCCTTCCCCCACTTGAAATAGCAAAAAAATGTATCCAATGGAAATTGCTTCCGATTCGTGATTACTATGCTAATTTTCTTGCTCCGATTAGAGGATTGATAACGGCAGGATATGAATGCTATTAAAAAATGAGCCAAATGACCCTCTTTCGGAGGTCCCAACCTAGACACTTCAAAACCTACATTTTGCCTTCGGCAAAGGAAAGGGCTGCCTGACTCGGCTTTTCTTTCAGTTCTTCTAAAATTGTTGCCCAACATTTAATGGTGGATGACTATTTTGGAACAAGTTGTTCCTCTAAAGTGAGAAAATTACTTGAGGACGTCAGTTTCAAAACTCGCCTTATTAAAAATTTTAAAAAAATCGGGTTTTCTTCATCAATCTATTCTATTGGTGAACTTGCATAAAAAAACGCCATAATCAATTAAAAAAAAAAAAAAAAAAAAATCGTGTATATTTCAAGCATTATAAAATCTCGGTTTAGAATTTTTAAAACCAATGGATGCAGTCAAAAGTTTTTCGTAATTTCTCAAAATTTTATTATCTGGATAAGGTGAGTTTTGAAACTCATGTCTTCACTTGCGAAAACTCGTTTCAGAATAGTGTTACCAAATTCGGTGGAAAAAAAAAAAATGGTGCATAAAATTAAAAAAGCCCTATGAAAACTGAACCGGTCTATAACGAAATACTGTCTTAAATGTAAAAAAAAATTATTGTCCCTAAGATAGAAATACCATACAATTATACCTTCTGAGACGAAAACCTGTTTAAAACTGTTGTAAAATGTGTAAAAATTGTGTGTAAAAAAATGTTTAATGTTGTTCTCAGTTTCCCCTTTTTGTCCTCAGGTCCTCAATGTCCCCAGGTTTCTCCTAAATGCCCCAATCTCCCCTTTGATAATTTCTACTGATTCCGAAAGAAAATTTCCATATTGTTGTAACATCGCCAAAACAAAACATTCTAAATATTACCCTTTAAATATTGAATCAGAAAAAGCTAATGGGCGTAAGTATATGCAAAACAGAAAAAAAAAAAAGATAGTATATAAAAACATCACATCACCCAAATTGACAGAGGTCATCAATATCGCTTTCAATTCTAACCGACAAACTTATAATTACTATATATTTCCCGTAATGCCTTAAGTTAGTAATCCAACCCACAAATGTTTGTCTACATACAAAATATCCGAGACCTGACATCGCAACAAATTTATTGTCTTTGTCATAAAAATACAATACAATCATAACTTGTAAAACGAAAGCCTGTTTAAAACTGAATTTTCTTCTTCCTCTGTGATTCCGTCTTAACAGGTATTATTGCACCAAGCATCATATATTAACAGGTATTATTGCGCCAAAAAGTTATCATTTTTATAATTATAATTTTTTTTTCGAATAAAATAGAATGGCTCTGCCTTAGTCTCTCCTTTGATAATTTCTTCTGATTCCGAAAGAAAATTTCCATATTGTTGTAACATCGTCAAAACAAAACATGCTAAACATTAGCTTTTAAATATTGAATCAGACAAGGCTAATGGGCGTAAGTATATGCAAAATAGAAAAAAAAGAGATAGTATATAAAAACATCTCATCACCCAAATTGACAGAGGTCATCATCTCTTCCAATTCTAACCGACAAACTTATAATTACTATATCTTTCCCGTATTGCCTTAATGTTAGTAATCCAACCCACAAATGCATGTCTACACCCAAAATGTCCTAGACCAGACTCTTGCGTTTAATATTTTACAGATGCTAGGCCAAGAGAGTCAGTCTACCCCTCTGCGCGCAGTCCACACCCTTGCTTTTACCCTTTCATCCGGCCAGCAAACACTGTATTTTATGCCACCCCCAAAG
This sequence comes from Maratus speculifer, assembly GCA_964019185.1. Lineage (NCBI taxonomy): Eukaryota > Metazoa > Arthropoda > Arachnida > Araneae > Salticidae > Maratus > Maratus speculifer. The sequence continues at coordinate 283,604,317 of OZ025294.1, forward strand.
ACACTCAATTTAATTGAAAATAAAACTGGGAGGAAAAATGTCGTAGTTTTGCCGTCACAGGTTCCCATCTTAAAAGCGGCGCTTTTATATTCATTAAGTATTTAAAAATGGCTGAAAAAGGTGCCACGCCCAAAACTTATTGCCGGAGAGATGTCGTATTTAATGTTTACGTTGACATAAATAATGAGATTCTCAGAAAAATGAATAAAGTTTACGGGGAAGGGGGGGGTGTTGGATGATAGTTCAAGTGATGAGTGGACGCCGTTGTAAAAAAGATCTGACTTTTAGAATTTAGAGTAGGATGCAATATCTTGTGTTTGTTACCGAAATTTAATTAGATTTAAAGTGCATCGAGTTATTAAAACTTTAAAATTATATTTTATTTTTATTTTTCATGTATCATTGTGATTTTAAGAGCTAGTTTGGAAAAAAGATGCATCGAATTGATGATACTGTGTTCCTTCAAGCCAGAGTTCAGAAATACAGACAAACGTGCAAACATTGCTTATATACACACAATAATAATAATAATAATAATAATAATAATAATAATTAGAAAATACAAATAAAAAATTCATCGTTTTATTTCAAATAACCCAAACGTATTGCCGGAGAGATGTCGTATTTAATGTTTACGTTGACATAAATAATGAGATTCTCAGAAAAATGAATAAAGTTTACGGGGAAGGGGGGTGAAGAAAGAGGGGGGTGTTGGATGATATTTCAAGTGATTAATAGACTCTGTTGTAAAAAAGATCTGATTTTTAGAATTTAGAATAAGATGCAATATTTTGTGTTTGTTACCGAAATTTAATTAGACTTAAAATACATCGAGTTATTAAAACTTTAAAATAATATTTTACTTTTCATGTACGATTATAATTTAAAGAGCTAAGTTTAGAAAAAATGATGCATCGAATGGAAGATATTGTTCTCTTTCCCAGCCAGAGTTAAAGAATACAGACAGAATCTAAGATACCAAATTCCATAAAATAAGGATTTTTTTAATTTTCTTCTTACATAATAAAGATTTTCACTGAAATATTTGTATTCAATAGGGAAGCCTATAATTTCTCACAAAATAAATTTACAGTTTTCTTTCCTTAAGGATATTTTTACTTTGGGAACCAGTTTTAAAAATGAAACTATCTTCATAAAAGAGGTGCCAAATTTTTTTGCATTGCAAAATAAAAAAAAAAAGTTTTTTTTTTTTTTTTTTTTTTTTTTTTTTTTTTTGAGAGAACTACTTTAAGGCTGCTGGTCACAAATTTTTCGAATTCCCCCCGGTAATGTTAAGCCTATGGGTGCTTGATGCATTTTTATATTCAAAAAATTCTCCTCAAGAAATTACTATTTTTAACATCTTTTTCAACGTTCTTTTCTTAAAGGATGTCTTTTTTTTTCTTAGTTCTCGAAATATTTCTAAAATATTTGCTTAATTTAATATTTTATGTTTTAAAAACTGACAAAGTGGGAGTAAAATTTTTACAATAAAATTAGGCGTAGCTTTTAGAGACATTTTGAAAACTAAAAAGGTATGCAAAGAAGAGAATACTGAAAAAAGAAAACATAAATATTAATTTCCTGAGGAGATATTTTGAATATAAAAAAGCATCAAACGTCCAGAGACTTAACATAACCGAGGGAAATTTGGAAAGCGAGTGACCAGTAGCCTTAAATTAAGTAAAAGAATGTTAAAAGAAAAAAAGGAAAAAGAAAGAAAAATATTGATTAAGATACTAAAATTATTAAGTTATCGCTTAATTAACCATTCCTAGGATATCTGTAAAAAAAATATATATAGGTAGGTTACAAATGACAAAATAGTTATAACAAAACCCTTCATTACCGAATTAAAAGCATAAATCAGAAAAAAAACACATGCCCCCTTGTGACAGATAAGGAGATAAAAACCTCTGTAAATACACTCCGAGACAGCTGAACTTGAGAAACAATTTGTAAAGAATGTAAAAGATTTCAGTATTCTGTATGCATGAAAATAAACTGAGGTTATTTCCCTCAATGAAAGGGGGGGGGGAGGTAAGAAGACACCCTGGCATTAGATAAAAAAGCAAATAATGTACAAATTCATTAATAGAGAAAGCAGCCATCAAAAAATTACCATCTGTGAAAACGGCTTCATTTATAATATTTACATAATAACGAAATCCCTGACAGAGACATGACTTCTAATATAATTTTTCACTGTCGAAATCAAAAAAGATAACAAACCAAACATGTCCCATTAATGACAGATATGTTGATGAAGTTTGCGACAAAGTATGCAAGAGGACATCTGACTCCATAAGAGAACATTAAAATAAATTATGAAATTCTGCATCTTACACAAACGTCAAAGTCATTAGTTTAATAATCCTTTTTTTTTTTTTTTTTTTTTTTTTTTTTTTTTTTTTTTTTTTGCAATTAATCAAGTTTAGCAATTAAAAACTAATAGTCCACGTATCTAAATTTTTCTTGAAACATTTATAAGTTCATAAACCTCATTTATATTTTTGCATTTCGAAAAGCATGTTCTTTATATAATGTTTGAAAGACATTTGATGAGAAAGGATGATAAAAATGTATGCAAGAAAAAAAAGAGAGAGAGTTGATCATATGAATAATGATAATTAATGATCCTCTGCTGTCTGTTAAATTACTGTTTGAAAAAAAAAAATCTAAAACTCAGAGATTTTACTTGATAAAGGAGACATATGTTTTACTCATATTGATTTAAATTTCTTATTTAAATTACTCATCTTGATTTAAAATTACTTAGAAATAACTCGTTCACTCGAGTTGTTTCAACTCGTTTACGAGAAGCTGACTTTCAAATCGTGAGATGAGGGGATTTTGGCTCAATTTGAGTTATTTTGTAGCTGAGGCTTTACCTTCGCCAATTTGAACTTTCCCTGTTCCATAGTTTAGGAATAAAGTGACTGTGACGGACAGACACAAAAATGATCTTCTAATAGTTTCGTTTTTACTTTCACGGAACCCTAATAAGAAACAATAATGAAAAGAAAAAAAGAAAAGAAAAGATAAATAATGAAAAGAAACAGATAGAATAATGAAAGAAAGAAAAGATACAGGAAGAATAATGAAAAGAAATAGAAAGAATAATAAAAAGAAATAGAAAGAATAATTAAAAGAAAGAAAGAAAGAAACGATAAAGCAAGTATAATGAAAGGAAAGAAAGAAACGATAAAGGAAGAATAATGGAAAAAAAAAAAGAAAAAAAAAATCTAAGTTTAATTTTTTTTTTTTTTTTTTTTTTCATTAAATGGCAAATAGTTATAATATTTGAACTACTTCAAAAATCTGTCTTATCTGTTTCATCTCAATAATTTCAAAGTTATAATTATTCAGGCATTTTCGTAAAATAAGTGAAACAATTTTAACTATTTTTAACACTTATTTATTATTATTTTTTTTAATTTGAAATCTACATGTTTAAACAACAGGAGTACCTTTGAGAATACAATCAGATACAATAAATACTTCAATAGTAAAAATTATTCTAAAATTAGAAAAGACATTTGAAATTTTGTTCGATTTTCACGTGAGATGCGCATTTTTAATAGAGAATAAGCATTTTTGAGAAGAAAAAAAAGATTGTAGATGTAAAAGACACTAAATAAATAGATGAAAAAAAGCCTCGGGCATCACAAATTGTGTCGCACATTCTAAAATCATAAATGAAAAACCGAATTATAAAGTTAATGGGTTTTTAGAACATATCTTCGATAGCTTAGGGAAGTAACCTTGAATTTTTTTTCTACCTGCTTGATACGTTGGATGGATTATGCCTACCCCCCCCCCCCCCATTTTTGACGTTGAATGTTATAGATTTATTATTTATTCATATCTTAGCTTTTATATATTCTACAGACTCAGATTCTACAAACACAAATTGTTTAAAGTAACACAGCTAATGTTTTAAAACTATATATCTTATTTGTCAGACATTAATTGAGATAAAAATGTAATTAATGATTAGATGAATAATGAAGTAAATAATCAATCATTTTTTATGATTTTTTATTAACTTTTTCTGGAGTTATGTTACTTTTTATAAAATAATGTAAAGTAAAAAAAAAATCTTGAATTTTATTGTTGAAATTGAATTTTTAAAAATTTCTTGAAGCGATAAGATATTTGTTCCGCATTAAATACACCTGTATTTAATAAATGTACAATGCTAGTTGAGGGCAACTATAAGCACGGACTCCTGTCACATTATATCCATCCCCTTTTCCTAATAACCGTTTTGTCATTATCCGTCTATTTTCTACTTTTAGAAGTTTTAGAGCCGGAGCTGAGACCCGAATAGAAGTATCATTCAACTATTATACATATCGGTGCTTTTTTATGGTCACATGGTGTTTCCCATCTTTAATAGCATTAGAAGGAAACGGACGGACATTCTGCAAACAACCATTCTGGTAAAAACACAAGACGATTTTTAAAAACTTCAAATTTGTTTTCGGTTTTTTATAATGTTACGAATTTTACATCCTCAACAAGTTTAGACTCATTGTATAAGAAGTTTATCGTTGTTATTTCTTCATAAGAGAATGCCCGTATTTGCATTAAACAATTTAATTCCCATTAAGGATTAAACACGCAGGCAGTTTTACTTGCTAATTGATGTAGATTACATGCAGTCAATTCACAGATTGATTGCACGTGTAATCTCGAGAATGATTGATATGTATCAAATTTACAGTAAATTGTATTGCAAATTATTTAACGATGCAGACTTCGAACACACCTTCAGTCGGCAAATCAGAATAGAAAAAAAAGTATTAAGTTGTCATTATGTAAAAGAGAACAGCAAACAAAGGAAGAAAAAAAAAAGCATTGTGCAGGTATCATTCATTGTAATAATGCAAGGACAACGTATGATATAAGTATTGTCGAGGGCATCGCCCAGCACTGGAATGATTTTAAATAATAATAATGAGACGCAGAAAAAAATAGATTTAAAGTAATACATATTTGTATTTTGTTTTTAAAAAAAGTGCAAGAAATATGCTGTAAAGTATTTTTTTCTTTTTTCTTTTTTTTTTTTTAAGTTTTGTTGTAGTAATTCGTAGAATAATAAATAGTTATAAAAATGCAAGAGGGAAAAAATCCATTGAATCAGTAATTAATAGGAGATATTTTCCCAAGCATACAATGTCCTTCGAATATAAAAATGCTTAATTATTTAAATTTATTCACTAATTTATTTCATTTTAAACATACGTCATTTTAAGGTATATGCATGATTTTAAAGTACGCAAGAAGTTTGTTGCATAGTTAGTTTTATACTTAGTTTGTAAAACAGTTATTTTAACAGTTATTAAACAGTTTGCTAAAATATGTTCATTCTATGTTAAAGTTAAGTAACGAAATTCTACGTTCAGCATGGGGTGACATATGTGATACATTTTTAATTGAATAAAATCATAGTAAAACTGGTTTGTTACATAAAAATCTTTATTGGTACGATCATCTTTCTTATTTCGTGAAAACAGGGCACCGAAGATCCTGTAATAAAACAAAGACGCTATTGGATTGAAGACGTTATTGTGAGGCTGAATAACAATAAAAGCAAATCTATGCCGTCGTCCATCAAAAAATGTATCGACGCTTTTTGAAATATCCTTAATGCTTGTTATTAGCCAGAACGCAAAGTCCCCTCTCTAATGTTAAACCTATGGGTATAGGATACATTCGAATATTTCAATTTTCTTTTCCTAAAATTAAAACTTTTACATTCTTTTTTCTTTATGCTTTTTTTGAAGAACTTTTTTTGTAGGTGTCTAAATCTTTCTAAAATATATTAATTTTCTATTTCAAAGTTAAAATCAAACTGAAGCAGGCGACATGTGAGTAAGATTTTAACACTTTAAACGAAACTAACGTTGTATTTTAAAAATATGCCCCCTCCCCCAAATAAAAAAGAAAAAAAAAGAAAATACAATTTTAAGAAGTGCATACAGAAAACTGGAGATAAAAAATTTTATTTTTCGAGGAAAATTTTTAAAATAATAATTCATTCCAATCCTATAGGTTTAGCATTAGAGAGGGGAATTTGCAGCTTGGTTGAGGATGAGCCTTAACACGTGTATGCGTGTGTAACATACACACTTTTTTTTTTTTAAATATTCCACCTAGCGAATAATTAAAAAGACATAATTACATCTCGTGTATTAAAAAAATCTGCTTACTTCAATTCAGCTTTAATTACAAAAAATTTCAAATATTTTTCGCACCTCGATTTTTATTTCGTTATAAAAGATAAAAAATATATATATACATAAATGTGTGAAATATTATAAGTATTTCAAGATGTGAAAAACTTTCGCTAACATACGGTTTGAGCTATAGGCAGAGTATTTTAATAAAGAGCAAACACGCTTTTCTTTCGCATAAACTTTACAATAAACGAATGAATCAGTAAACAACAACAATAAAAAAAAAAAAAAAAAAAAAAAAAAAAAAAAAAAAAACACTGATGTACCTGAAAGAAGAAAAAAAAAACACTTATGCAAGCAAAGCTGCGGGCAAACTTTAGTCAAAAACAATTTAATAGTGTTTTTGTATCAAATAAAAATAATCGCCAGAATTACTCACTCAGGTAGAAACTTTTTTAAGGACAGCACTAAAAGGCTTATAATTCAGTGAACTTTGATTATTTTTGTCGAAAATGGGAAGGAAAAAAATGAATAAACAGAAAAACATAAACATTATAGGTGAGCAAAATGACGACATTAAAAAGTTGTTCAGTTTATTTATAAAAAAAATTTCTGTTTAACTATAAAAAACACTAGTTCTGTGCTAAAATATCCCCCTAAGGGGATATCTCCCTTCCACAGGAAGCATTTACAAGTCTAAGGTAAACCTTTGCGAAAATTGAATCACTTGTGGGATAATTATTTTTGTTTCGGATTATTTTTTATTACTGTTTTTTCTATATGAGACAGAAATTAGGGGGTTATGGGAGTTTTTCGGTTTGAAAAATGAGTATATTTCATGGAGTTGTTTTGATGTCTAGGAACGAGGCAAAAATATGTAGGTTTTTGCATAAAAAAATAATTTTGAAAACGAAATTTAAATTAATTTTTATTGAACAATGTGTCTTGAATTGTATCGATGTTTCTCGATGATACATATATATATATATAGGTTGATAAAACCACACATTTTATTTGTAGTTCCATCCATAGTATTTAGGGTATGGCAGATCTACTATGGTTCTACAAATTTCAAACATTTTTTTTTTTTCTATTCATTCGTTATTTCATATTTTATTGATATATATTGTTTTACAATTAATGGTATTACATATGTATGTGTGTTTAGTCTTTGACCGATGGATATTTGAAATTTTTCATTTTTAACAAAATGAACGGTATTTTATACTTAATGTAGCTGTTTTTAATAAAGTGTCTGTTTCAGATATACATTGTGAATCAAAAGTCCCTGAATTGTTTTAAATTTTTTTTAAAAATCAAGTACTTGTCGTACAGGACTACGACTTCGATTAAGATACTTTTCACAATGAAACTTTTTTTGAAGCGAATAAAAAAGAATAATTCAAAATTTCATCAATAGATGGCACTGTATCTTAATTCATCATAAAGAAGCACCAAAATCTCAATACAATCAGTTACTGATCATTTGTTTTGTTAAAATAGCCCAGTAGTTGTGGAGATGAATTTTCAATTAATTAGGGGAAAGCAGGAAGTTGTTTTAACACATTCAATTTAGGTCTAGAATGAATATGCTATGTTTCCCCCTCGTAGTAGCTAAGCGTAAAGAAATATGCATAGATACATAATCAAAAAACGCCTTTTTCTATATCATAACACTATCTTGAAATAACTAACTCTTTCAAAAACCCTGCCAAAACAAATGTTATAGAGCTTAAAATTCTAAATAAAATGAGTACTTACACTTAATACTTTTGTTGAATATTAAAATCACAATTCTACTTCAAAGTTTTTAGTTCCGTGGTCTGAGAGTTGAAAACAGAATTAATTAGGTGAAAACTGGAAATTGTTTAAATCCCTTCAGATTAGGCGTAAAATGAATATGCTGTGTTCAGTTTGCTCTCAATATATAATAGAAATACTAGAAGGTACATAAATTTTTAAAGTACGACTAAAATAAATAATTTAATATTTTTTAAATTAAACTAAATTAATTTTTAAGAACTTATACTTGAAAGGATATTACACTGTTAAAATTTTTAAACATTTGCTGCATCGTCACTCCACCGCTTTTATAGAAACGATTACTTCACTCTGTTATGGAGCATTCTCATTGGTCAAAATAGAGGTATTCTATAAAAGCGGCGGAGTGACGATGCAGCAAGAGTTCCAAATTTTTAACAGTGTATATGTATATAAATCATCATCATCGACAACAACAACAGCCGTTTTCAATTTTGTGACCCGAACCACATTAAAAAAGAAGAAAAACATTTATATTATGCATTAATAAATGAAAGTATATCACAAATAATTTACTTTAAAACAAGCATATTAACACACAAAACTCTATTGAATCATCAAAGCATAAAACTTTTGCATTTAAAATTCATGCATTTAATCCTTTCGCAACAAATACACATACTGGTGGTTCTTTGACAAAAAGCTACGCTCTCTGCATGGCACATTACAGTGAAATAAAAAGAATCAAATATGAAACATAACAGCTCATTTAGAAGTAAATCTTCATTTATAATTTCGCATCGCACATTTATAATTACGTACGCCATTCTTTTTAGAGTACGAAGCGTGACCGACTGAATCAGCTACTAATAGCAATTAAAAATAGATCGCGTACAATACGTAAAACTTGCAAATGGACATTAAGTTGGGCAGGCGGAATGTCACTTATTTTCTAGAATTCTATTTTTCATAAATAATATGAACTATTTACATAATTATTACTCTAAAATAATCTCACACACGAGTTAATTCAGCAGTATATATTAGACACAGTAGCTCAAACATAAATTTCGTTGGAGAGAAAAAAAAAAAAAAAAAAAAAAAAAAAATAGAGGAGGAGGAGGCTAAATCAACCATGCGTTTCAAATGAAAGATTTTTTTTCCCCCTTTTTCAAACATAAAAGTTCCAAGAAAAAAATCAATTTTTAGTCTACAAAAGGGAACTTTCGATGACAATAAATATACAAATGGACGTTTTATGGAAATAACTGTGGCACTTCAAACTAGATATAAAGTGTCCTATGTATTATAGGGATTTTAGAACGTGAGCAAAATCCTAATCCATAATGGACTTTAGATTTAATGAACTCATCTGCTTAAATGCATTTTTTCTATTCGTATTTACATCGGTAGATGTATATATATATATATATATAAACGTTTAATATTCAAATAGAGTGGTGTCACAGGTTTTTAATGTGTTTTAATAAGAAGTAGTAGGTAAAAATGTGGAAAAATAGAAATGAATTATCAAGGTACAGCGCTGTTGCTTTTATGAAATTTCAGATACAATATCGAAATTAAGAACGTGACTGAAGTGTGTGTGGGGAGCCTGTTTTCACATACTCTTTATATATCATCTGTTTATAGGCTTGATTCAGTCTGGGAGTGGATAAAATAAATTTTATGCAACTTCTAAATGCTCTCTCTCTCTCTTTTTAATAGACTTAGTTTATTATGGTTGTGAATACCCCTCATTTAATCTCAAAATTTTTCATTTAATAATGAAGAAAAAAAAAAAAGTTGGGAGATTTTAACATATTACAATAGATACTAGAATTTATAAGAGTGAAAAATCTAAAATGTTCGTCAACAAAATTATTATTCTTTATAAAATTAAAGTACATTATTACTTCTCTTAGAAAATAAATAAATAAATCAAACAAACAAATAGAAAGAATGTCAGAAAAAGAACTATAGAAAAATCCTTAAACAAACCTGCTACATTCAAATCCACATTATAAAAAGTAATTATACATTTTACAGTCAAGACGCAGTTATCCTGTTGCCGACACAGTTGCTATAAAATTTACAAGATGCTGCCTTTAAGAGTACGCTCCATCAATGGCTGAGCGGTTCTGCTCTCGAAACTAGTAGACGGCAGGTGCTGGGTTCGAACCCAATCGCGACCGTCGGCCGAAGCGTTCAGAGTTTTCCATGGTTTTCTTCAGTTTAGTTTGTATTTTTTTTTTTTTTTTTTTTTTTTTTTTTTTTTTTTTTGTCGGTTGATTATCTACACGTGGGATATAGGCCCGAAAGTGGTGGGATGCCCTCCGTGGGGGTCTTTCTAAGGGAACCTCAACCATATTTTCGCAAGGAAATCCAAGGTTCGAAGAAAACCATGGTAAATTCCGAACGGTTAGGCAGACGGCCGCGATTGGGTTCAAACCCAGAACCTGCCGTTTACCAGTTGAGAAGTCAGAGCCTCCCGGCCACTGGTGGGGCCTGGTTTGCTTCGAATCTCAAATTTCCTTGCATAAATACAGGTCATGTTCCCTTAGAAAGAACCCACGGAGGGCACCCCCCCCCTCTTTAGGGCCTATATCCCTCGTGCTGATAATAAGCCGTCACAACTATAACCAACCTTTAAGAATGCTGTAAAATTTCTCGAGTCTGAATAAGTGACAAAACATATGTTAAAAGGCGCACGTGACAGAAAGAATTCAATTTTTACTTCATTGTTTCCTGAATTCAATTTCACAGCAGCGGTGTTTGAAAAATTACAACAGAAAGTGGAGAAGAAATCACAATATTTCTTTCTATATATAATGATGCAATTCTTAACATCGTTTTCAAATGGAAACTACTTATTTTATGGTATATTCAAGAAGACACTTGTTTTTCTTAAATGTACATACTTTACAGGTATTCTTATAAAGATTGTAAGAAATTGAATAGCTTTTTTCTTTTTTTCCAATTAAAACTTAGGATCATTAAAAAAAATTGCATCAAAATATGTTGTTTCAAACTGATTTACTGGATATAGTAGTGATGGAAAGGTCAGGTAATCTTTGGGAAACAATCGATTATATCTTATGATATAGAAAAACAAAAAACAGCATTCGATACCAAAATTCTTGAATAAAAAATCTCAGCAAATTTCATGGATTCACTAACAAAAACGAATTTGTGATTGTGTTACATATATTAAACTGCCGTTTTTGAGCGGAGATTTTCTTTTTCCTTTCTTTTCTTTTCTTTTAAAACAGTGTTGAGGCTCAAGATTATTACAATTAAATATCAAATTTCAGTGACTGATACGTATAAGGTACACTGTGCTTTGTAAAATCTCCATAAACATTTTATTATAATTTTGTATTACATTAAGAAGAGAGTGAATCATAGAATAAAGTGCAAGTATATATATAAATACATCCCCTTAATTCGTAATTAAATTCAATATTTGATGAATACGATGTGACACAAGTGTTAATATTATCCTTTAGCTCACAGACTGGATAAAGTAAGATTCTATTACGCGGAGCGAGGAAAAAAAAAAAAATCATATTTCGGAAGAGAGAAAATTTTTTTAGGTGACTCAGAATGACATTGCCATCGTAAAATCCTTCATTAGCGGATTGTGTGATAACTAGTCGTAAATCATTCAAAATAACACTAAACCTCCTTAATGTTGTCAATAAAAATTACGCAAAAAAAAAAATCTTTTCTTTTTTGGGGAAAAAACACCAGCTTTTTAATCATTATCTTTGGTTGATTCTGAAAGTTCTTCTTAATCTACGTGTTTCTATATAACTCTATTACAATATAAAAGTTTATTTTTTTAGAGTGCAATGTTCATGATTCGGTACGTTGATTTGCAAAAACACACTTTAAAATTTAATTTAATTCATTGATTTGAAAAAATTAGCAATTATAACAGAGAGATAGTTTAACTTTTTAAAAGTTTAGCATTTCGCAGGTCAATGTTCATGATTGGGTACGCTGATTTGAAAATCATTTCAAAATTGAATTTTATTCATATGATTTAAAAAAATATTGTATATGAAATATAGCAATTATAACAAAAATATGGTTTGTCTTTTTAAAAGTTTAAATCTTAACTTTTTAAAATTTTAACTTTTTGCAAGTCAATCTGCATGATTGGGTGCGCTGATTTGAAAATCATTTCGAAGTTCAGTTAAATTCATAGTGATTTAAAAAAAAAAAAAGTAGCAATTGTTAAAGAAAGATGGTTAAACTTTTCGTAGTAAAAATCATGTTTTAATCATAAAAAGAGAAATTTACAGAAAAAAAAGTAGTAAAAAATCCCTTTGAATTTTTATAAATTCAAATGAAAACTGGATGATTTTTACCACTATGGGGTCATCCATAAATGATGTCACGCTTGGAAGGAGGGGAGGGGAGCTCAGTGTGACAATTTGTGTCAAAGGGATGGCAGGGGTAAGCAAAAATGTGATATCACATTTTTTGGTTAAAAATAAAAGCATTAAAAATCAGCAGATTAAATTTTGAAATTAAAGAATTTTGTAAAGATTGATATAGAAAAGATTGTAAAGATGGGTGATTGATATTGGTTGAAAGTTTGATAAAGTAAAGATAAGATTTAAAGCCAAATATATTAAATACCATTTCAAATTCCAAAATACTTCAGTCTTCAAATACTCTTTCGTATAAATAATTCACTATTATTGTATATTAACAGAATATGTTTTTTGTTGAAAACCTTAATCTTATTTCATAGAATCGTTTTTATTGTTATGCTCACATATGTCATCAATTCATATAAAGATTAAAAAGAAATTTGAAATATGATCTATAATGTAGTTTCTATGCTTTTGTTTCTGAACTACGAGAATATGTTTATGTATCATAGCGTGACATGTGACAAGAAGGGGGGGGGGGGAGGATAAAGTGCAACACTTTGTGACAAAAAAAAAGAGAGTGGGGAATATTGAAAAAAAAAGTATGATATTATTTAAAGATAGCCCCTATAGTAAAATTAAATAATTATAATAAATAAATAAATAAAATAAAAGTAGGGGGATTTAAAAATGATGCTAATTGAATGCGGTTTCGAAATCTCTAACAATTTTAAATGTCTCAAAATCAAATAAAACTAAGAAAATCAGGATGATTCGTGAGATATCCCCCTTTTTTTTTATTTATAAGTATTAAAGTATAGCTATAAATGTATTATTTTTATTCCTTTAAATTCTGCGATTAGTAAGACTTTAATAAATCTTTTGCTTATCATGTTCCTAAAATCTCTTACTACGGAATAATTTCTGATGGTCTAGTACGAATTACGCAATCAGGGAAAATTTAGGAGAGACTTTACCGATACTGATTTAAAAGGGCATAAAACACAATTTTAAAGAATCCAGGACTGCTAATTACGAGTCCGCAACTTCTTTCGTACATTAATTCGCTTATTCCCCTATTTTTATTAATTACTCTGCAACAGATAACTTAATTCAATCAAATTCTTGCTGGTATTCAATTTCGCCGATAGGATTTTTCTCACCCATTTTGGAACGTGCTTAGCGCAGCAACAGCGTGTGCCGGGGAAAGAAAAAAGTCTTGCAAGCCATAAACGAATAACACTTTGTCAGAGTTAACGCCTTAATATTCCGTCCTGTGACGAAGAACCTAATTGGTTCCTAACAAGCCTTTTAAACGTAACACGAGGGCATTAAAACCCTCTTAAACAAAACAAACAACTGTGAAAGAAGTTCGTTGCATTCCCATTTCTCTCTGTTTTATGCATAATTCAGGTGGTAAGGAAGTGTAATGGCCAACAGATTTCAATAACCGAATTTAACTTTTCTTTAAGACCCTCTTAATCATTTTAGCAATGAAGTAAAACGGGCCTTTTATTTTGTTGCCTTGTGTCGTAATTAGAAAAGGGAGGAGTTGTGTGTGTTATTTAGTTTTAGTTGGAAAAGAGAAGGCTTTTGATAATTATAACATAAAGTGAAAAAACGATTAAATTATTTTTCGGGGGTCTTTTGCGAACTGGCCCGGTTTAAACAGGGCGTAATGGAGTTAAGAGACTATCAGATTTAGAGATAACAAGATGAAGAGAAGGGGGGGGGGGGAAGGGTTTCTTTTACAAGCCGCTGAAACAAAGAGTTGATCAAATAGAGGAAAAGGGGTGAGGAATTTGAAGATGAAACTGCAGTTTTGTTGATTTAATGAGATAAAGAAAAGGAATTCATTGCACGTTTCTAGGGATTTTTTAATTTTTTTCCCCTCAAAGATTTACATTCTATATTGTATTTAGTAGATGGAATCTTTTCTTGTTAAGAAATTACAGCTGTAAATTTTCACAGTAAAAGGCTATCCAGCCCCGCAAGCGTGAGGAGAGCATTTCTCTTAATGTAAAGCATTTGCCTTGAAAAATTGTTAAATGTGAAAAAGATGCTACAGAGCTAACTCTGAAAATTATTAAAGTTAACTTTCTTATGTGGTAAAATTTAATAAAAGGGTAAAGATAAATAATTTTGTATTCTACTAGTCTGTTAAATATCGAAGCATCAATTAATCTAACTATTTGCTCGAAATACTATTATAAATTAATCAAAATTTATAAAATGACCATCCAGCAATAAAATGAGATAAAAATAATTAAAATAAGTGCAGCACAGTGCAATATAATTAAGAGCTGATACAAAATAAATTTACCACAGTTTAGAAGTCAAATTTTTTAACAAGATTACTTTTTTGGAACTGAAATTAAATTGTAACAACAGTTTGAGGCCGAATGACCCGAAGAAGTTTTTAAAAAATTAATTAAAAAAGCGTATTAAAGCATAATTAAAGCATATAATAACACTGAAGCTACTTCTGAATATTTTTAAACGTAAGATTAGTATTATATTACAAACGCAACACTGAGGGAGTAAAATAGTTACAATACTTAATATAGACAGCAAGAAAATATAAGTCTAAAAGTTATAGTTAAAAAAAAATTTAAGAATAAACATAGAAAACTTTTTTAGATTTTATTAAAATTATTTAATATTTAAAAATAACAGTAATACTTTATATCCAACATTTTTTTTTTTTTCACAATAATGAAAATTTTTGAATAAAACTCTCAAACTAAAAAAAAAAAGGATTTTTATTAGAATAATGTGTAAAAAAAAAAAAAAAAAAAAAACATATTTAAAGAATTTTTTTTTTTTTTGTTATAAGACTTAATTTTATGTTATACTGATCCAGTTTTGTTGTGTATAAAAAAAAAAATAATAATAATAATAATAATCACTTAATATATTTAGTACTGATTTTCTCATTTAAAAAAATTAGAAAATAAATTACTTAGGAAAAAAAAAATGGTAATTTGTGTCTAGATTTGCAGTGTTTTATTCCAGCAATTAGAAAAAAAAGAGTTTTGAAACAGTTTGATCTTTGAAAGTTGAAATTATTCTGAAAAATTGTACTTATTGCATTTAAAAACTGGAACCTACATATAAGTTTTTAAACATTAGACTACATCTCGAGGTTTTTTTTTTTCTTTCTTTTGCGTACATTTTACCGTCATAAAAAAGGAGAAAATGAAAAAGAATTTTCCAACAATTTAATTGCCCATGTTTTTTACATCTAATTGCATACTAACAGCTGGATTAGCAGCTAAATATGTCTTTTTTTTAGTCTAAAATAATTATAGCAAAATTGGTTACAAAAATGTAAAATTTCACTCCAAAAAATTATATCTTGTCAAATGGGCAGCAAATTTTGCTGTATGGTTATTATTATTATTTACGAGGCTGTATGTCAAATGAATACTTTTAGGGAAAATTACAACATTAAATAAGAAACACATTTTTTAATGTATATTTTTTAATGGAAATTTTCATTTCTTTATTTATGATGATTATTATAGTGATTACGCACTAAAAGTAGACCATTTTTCTCCCTCAATAGAAACAATAACAATATGAAAAAAAATGAGGATCGTGTAGATTGGATCGTACAAATGAACGATTTCTATTTTCTGTTAATATCTATAACATGACTGTCTTAATCCGTGGTCCATGCGCCATGAGTAGTCTAGCTGAGTTAAAAAGTTTCAAAAAAAAAAAAAAAAAAAAAAAAAAAAAAAAAGTGATTTTTTAATGTAGTTTAATGTGTAACTCGTTTTAAAAAAGCATATTGAAAAAACTAAGAAATTCATATATTAGATTCAATTCATTAATACAACATTATTTATTTGAATTCTTCAAAATAATTTAGAACAGTACAATTATTATAAATGAATTTTGTGATAATACATTAGAAACTCTCTAACGGATACCTCCGAATAAAGGACAATCTCCGAACTCCCGCGGGGTGTCCGTCATTCAGAGGTTTTATTACTAAATATATACAACATATAGAAAAACTATGTTAACTTATTCAATATATTATATTGATAATGCATGCATTTCCAGATTTAACTGCCTTAATTAAATTACATTATTATCGATATAAATTTTACTAAATTATTCAAATTATGCAAACATTGCATTGTACCAATACATATAAAAATTGCATCAAATAGTTCGTGTAATGCTATGTTATCGATACAGTATGGGTAAATTATTTCTATTAATATCTGAAGAAACGGTTGAGAAATGACAATTTCAGGTTTAATATAGGACATATTTTACTCACTAAAACACAGGAGAATTTTAAAAATAATCCAGTAAAAGTACAGTCGTACTTTTCAACCTATCACTTTCATTGAACCTTCCCCGATAAAAGAAAAACATTCATTTTTAAAAAGTATCTCGTGAACACTTGACTTAGAAATTCATAGATTCAATTCATTTAATTCAATTAAATCGTGTCAAGATGGAATGAAATAAAATAGCAAATTCTTAAAAAATTAAAAGATAATAATAGAATTTCTTGAAAATGAAAATCCATTAATGAATTGAACACCGATATACAAAAGGAGAAAATCGCACTTTACAGTGAAATGAAACGTAATTTTTTTTTTCTCTCCTTTTAAAAATTTTCCAGAGGTAAGCATGTTGTAATCTGAAGTTAAAACCTCTTGAATCGGCAAGAAAGAATGCTGAAAAATTCTATTATATTCTTTAATTTTCCCCTAATTGTTTCTTGAAGACCTTTGTTCCGAAATGGACGGGAATGAAAAAAAAAAAAAAAAAAAACTTTCGTTGGGGTCCACACTTATTAAATTGATAGAAACTGGATAGAGAGGAAAGGGGACCGCGTCGAATTTTCATAGAAAACGGGGTTCAAATTCCCATTGTTTAATAATAATAACAATAAAAGAAACTTTTTACTGAAGTCATCAGTTTTTACAGCAATCGCAAAGTCATCACCTTTGATTGTTCTTTTGAGAACGAAAGTCAACGTTTCATTCGATCATTATTGTTGCCATAAACAATAAAAATTACTTTCTCATACCTTCATATTTTTTTAATAATCCCCCCTACTAAGTAGTGACGACATCCCATTCCCACCCGATGCCCCCTTTTCTCCTTTTTTGAGTTAATTCCAAAATAATAGAGTTACTCATTTAAAAACAAGTGGATGAGATGGGAAAAAATATAAAAAGTATTAACCAGAAATTTAATATCGCGAGCTTCCCCGAAATTTTAACTCTTTTTCTTAACAATTATTGTAATAATAATAATAACATCTGCTACACATAACTATTTTTAGTCAACTCAGCTGAACACATAAAAAAAATTTAGTCCTCTTTTAATTTTTTTCCCTTCTTTTTTTTTATTTTTAATAACTGACACACAGGGGAAAAACCAGAAAAGATTATTAAAATAGGGAGGATGTAAAAATTATAATAGGAAATTGACTAACGGATAAAAAATAATAATGCAAGAAGAAAAAAAAATGCAAAAAATTAAATGGGAGACAAAATAAGGTGTTTTAGGGGAGGAAATTTATTGGACGAATGATTTAGGGAAAATATTTCAAATTACTTTTCCGCTCGTTTTATAAAAAATAGCTCAATGGACGATGCATTTTAGCATTTATTCAATGACAGATGTCTAATTCAGAACTATAGAAAGTTTTTTTTTTTTTTTTTCTCCTCATCTTTGACTGTTTAAATTCTTATCAGGGGATTTGCAGAAATCAAATCAAATTGTTCACATCACTTTATATCACAACTTGTATTTTCAAGAAGGCGAAACAATTTCTAAAGGACTCTGAGGAAAAAAATATGGTTCTTGGCATCTAAAATCTAAATTATAACTCTGGGAAAAATAGTTAAATGCCATCCTTATAAAATCTAGATTCTAGTTCCCTTTGCTAGAGAGTTCCAGAGTTTCTTGCAGGAATTCAAGAGCGTTTCCCCATATTTCCTCAAACTTATTTAAAAGTCTCTGCAAATAGATACGAATACAAGAGTTTAGTTGTTGTAAATATTCTAGTTTATGAAACCATTCCAGATAAGAAGCGATAATTTCTCGCGGCTGAAACGATTGATTATCACTTCGTCATCTAGAAAATAAGACTGGAAATTCTAGATCATTTCGTTGATTAAGCTTAGATATTTACCTAATTCTCATAGCTCGGAAATCTATATTTATAATTTAGGGATTCAGAAATTTCACGACAATTCATTCTAGGGGAATTCCTCCCCCCCCCCTCAGTATAGAACAAAAATTAGATTCGATCTTTTATTCATATTTTCGATTTATTTTCAAAGCATAAAATTTTAGCCGCCCAGAATTTTACTTATGAACAGTTAATGTTTCTCAATTGTTAAATTTCTGTTTTTTTTATGCCGATGTGTTAAAAAATTGTCTTGATTGAGAGTTTTGAAAAAAAATTTCATTTCATTTTCATAATTTTCATTAAAAAAATGTCTAATCTGTTAACTGCAGGTACATCCGTCCGAGAATTTTATTTATGAACAGTTAATGTTTCTCAATTGTTAAATTTCTGTTTTTTTTTTATGTCGATGTGTTAAAAAATTGTCTTGATTGAGAGTTTTGAAAAAAAATTTCATTTCATTTTCATAATTTTCATTAAAAAAAAAATGTATAATTTGTTAACCGCAGGTACATCTGTCCGAAAAAACTCCTTTCCCTGGATTTCGTTCTACCAAAACCCACAATAAATGACCTAAATAATTTTCTCTGCAGTTTGTAGTTTCCCCCTTTTGTATATTTTTCTTAGCTCATAAATTGAAAGAAAAATCATTTACTTACAAAAACGACACATTATTTTTTAGTAAAATTGATTTTTTTTTTGTTTATTATTATTATTACAATGACGTTTATTTTTATCCAGAATTCAAAGGCGTGAAATATGAATTGAAAAACATCTCCCTTTTATTTACTTATTTATAAACTTTTTTTAAAAAAATTATCACAGTATACATGCACTGAACAAAAATTTACCTTCGAGCGCTTGTGTGTATTTGCGTGTTCAAATGACTAAAAAATATTAATCCAACAAACAGTGAAATATTAGGGCAGTGTAGTCTGGCTTGCTTGGTTACCACAGGCATAAAGGATAAAACATATAAAACAAGGGGTGAAAAGTGAAAAAAAAAAAAAAAAAAAAAAACTAAATGCTCTTTTAAGGTTTGCCAAGCGAATTCCATCAATTATTATTTTTTTGAAATACGTTTTTTATGGATTTATTTTAAATATGTTTTATGCGTCTAAAAATGAAGAAGATGTCGTCTTAGCTCCATTTTCTTTCGTCTTATTTTTTCAAAAAAAGTCTTTAATGATGTTAATTTTTTAGTATGAATAAATTGAAGAAGCTTAAACTACGACACGTTCTTGCTTACTTTCCAATATTTTTTTTCTTCATTTTTTATTTATCAAAATATAGAAATAAATGTGGAAAAATACGCATTTTTGAAAAAAATTGAAACAGTATGAGATTTTTTTTTAGTTCAACGATAAGATTATTTAAACATTATTAATTTAAAAAGAAATAATTGTAAATAATAAAATTTTAAACAGTAAAACATCCTGTTGAAAAAACATCGTCTATAGTAAGCATATGCTGACAGAATATTACGGTAATTTTCTATAATATTGAGATAGTATCAGGATGATCAGATTTTGAAAACAAACAAATCAAAGCCGTTTACTAGATATTAGAAAGATAATTATATTAAGTGAATAGGGGAAAGAGAGATGCTATAATATTGCATATGTATGAGGACTTTTATAATTTTTTGAAGGTTAAAAAAGATCTTCGATTAGGCTGTGAAATCCGTTGAAATTAGACCAAGTCGTTGTCTCACACCAGTTCGTCTTCTTCTTCTTTTTTTCTTTACTTTTCTTTCTTTCTTTTTTTTCTTTTTATCTTTCCGGAAAATTTTGTTTTGCAAGAACCCTTTTGCCCATTTAACATGAAGGTTTCAATTATTCAATTTTATGGATAACAATTTAAATGTTATAGTTGAGAAAGCATGCCAGGTAAATTATTATATATTCAGTGTCTCACAAAAGTGTGGGACACTTGTGCTTTATAAAAAGAAACTGCAATAAAATAAATAAACAAACATGTGCAAAAATTTTTTGGGTGTGCTTCATATTTAAAGTTAGTAACAATCATTACATAACATACATTTTGTCAAAATATTAAAATATTAATTTAGTAAAAATACAATTGTTCAGAACGGAGCAAAAAATGGCTCACATAAGTGATGGGACACTTACTTTTCCATCAAATATTTATCCAAAAATTTTACTTTTTAAAAGGTTTTAATATTTTGTTGGATTTCCTTTTACTTTTAAAACATGATTTAATCTTTTTGGGATGGATTCGACTAATTTTTTTTGTGATTTCTGGAGTGATTTTACCCCATTCTTCTTGAAGCACCGATTTTAGTTGTTGTTTTGAAGAAATGGTGTGTTTGCGAATTCTTGATTCCAATTCTTGCCAAATATTCTCTATGGGATTTAAGTCTGGAGATTGTGGTGGTGTTTTTATTATTTCAGGACAGTTATATAGCAGCCAGAGTCTAACGTTCAGAGCAGTGTGCTTGGGGTCATTGTCCTGGTAGAATTTAAAATCGTTATGAAGGTTCAATTTTCGTGCTGAAGATTTCAAATTTTGCTTTAAAATATCAATATACTTGTACTGATCCATTATACTGCCAATAAAAACAAGATTACCAACTCCAGCGGACGACATACACCCCCATACCTTAACTCCTCCTCCACCATGTTTTACTGTTGGTACCAAGTTCTGTTTGCGAAATTCTTCCCTGGGTTTTCTCCACACCGAGATTCTACCGTCAGAACCAAATATATTAAATTTACTCTCATCAGCAAATATAACTTAATTCCAGTAATCAGAATTCCTATTTATGTTGGATTTTTCGAAAGCTAGTCTGAGTTTTCTATTCTTTTCACTTACGAAGAATTTTTTTCCTGGCTACTCTACCGTGATATCCAGCAGATCGAATTACCCTTCTAATAGTCTCAGGATTAAGGCCCCTGTCCTCGCTCGAAGAAACGCTCGCGAGCTAATGCTATTCCTATGGGGAAGCATTTTTCTAATAACTCTGTCGCATTTTGACATTTTTGAATATTTTTTTTTTTGCATTGGATAGCTGAGGTGCATGCCGACAGCGCACCTTTTTTACTTTTTCGATTTTGGTTGCAGATACTTTTTTAAAAAGCACTTTCAGTTTCGAAACCGGTTTTGAAAGTGAAACTAACTTTGTAAAAAACATCTGCAACCAAAATCGAAAAAGTAAAAAAGGTGCGCTGTCGGCATGCACCTCAGCTATCCAATGCAAAAAAATGATTCAAAAATGTCGAAATGCGAATGAGTTATTAGAAAATGCTTCCCCATAGGAATAGCATTAGCTCGCGAGCGTTTCCTCAAGCGAGGACAGGGGCCTTAACAATTATTCCATATAATACTTGTAAATCAACAGCAACTTTTGAAGCACTATTTCTTGGATTTTTTTTTAATATTTCGAACGATAATTCGCTTTATTCCATTGGATAGCTTTGATGGTCGGCCAGGTTTTCTTTTATCCTGAATCATATGATTCTTTTTATATCGTTTAATGATATTGAAAACTGTTGAACGACTCAAGTTAACTGTTTCAGCAGTTTTTCTAATAGATTTTCCACGTTCAATATGCAAATTAATAACTAATTTTCGAATTTCAGGCGAAGTTTCTTTTCGTTTAGCTTCATGGCTACACAGAGCTAAAAAACACAAAAATTCCAAAACAAACTGGAGAGAAATACTGCAGACGATTTTATAAATTATTGCCAATTGCTTTTAAGTAAAAATAAAACCCCAAAAAATATTTTTATTGCTTATTTCAGACGATTTTTGTTGCATATATAATGGTGTCCCATCACTTATGTGAGCTATTTTTTGCTCCGTTCTAAACACTTGTATTTTTATTAAATTAATATTTTAATATTTTGACAAAATGTATGTTATGTAATAATTTTTACTAAATTTAAGTATGAAACACACCCACAAAAAAATGTGTACATGTTTTTTTAATTTATTTGATTAGTTTCCTTTTGTAAAGCACAAGTGTCCCATCACTTATGTGAGACACTGTATATAATCGTCTTACATTATTAGATAACGTATTGTAATATTTCGTCCCCCCCCCCTTTTTTTTTTGTTATTGTTAATTTTATTTTACGATTTGAGAGTAATTTTATTTACAAAAGTTTTATTAAGAGAGAGAGAACCAGCATTTTATTCAGTAAAGGAAAATATTGCTCCATGTTTTATTTTATTTTATTTTTTATTTTATTTTAATTTATTTTATTATTTATT
Organism: Maratus speculifer; assembly: GCA_964019185.1. Taxonomy (NCBI): domain Eukaryota; kingdom Metazoa; phylum Arthropoda; class Arachnida; order Araneae; family Salticidae; genus Maratus; species Maratus speculifer. The sequence continues at coordinate 283,627,050 of OZ025294.1, forward strand.
TATTTATTTATTTATTTTGTTAGATAAATGAAACGTAATTTTATTTAAAAAGTTTATCCCTCAAATTTTATTTTTAATTTTTAAAAACAGTTTATGATCATTTTAATACTTTTCTCTACCCCGATGCAGTATGGGTTTTTTTCAAGTATGCAATGAAGAAAAAAAGAAAAGAGTAAACGTTTCTTTAAATAGATTAACAAATTTATGTGGAGCAACTATATGATCAAATTACGAGAAATAAAAAAATAAGAAACGGTTTTAGCTAAGTTAAATTTCATATCTATCATTCAATTAGGATGATAAACGATTAAAAGTCAACGAATTCGAACATCAGACACGATTTATGTTTCCTGCGAAGGGAAGAATGCGGGCACTGTTATGTTTTCTTTTTTACGTGAAAAATAGTTTAAAGCCACATAAATTGTTTCAGTTCCAGTGACGGCGTTTCAACTTCCTGTTTAATACACTGACATTACTGTCTTAGTAAAATAAAAGAGATCATGATAGGGTAGGGGGGGGGGGACGCGCAGTGAAGTTAATTTAACACAAAAAGGGCTGGCTTAATTTAGACCTTTTAGAACTAATTTAACACTAACAAATTTTTATTTGGCTTTGGCGCGTCATATGGCTTGAATTTTTTAAGCTAAATTTAGTTTTTCAGACTTTTTTTTTTAGTTATAATTTACAAAAAACGGGTTGAGAGTCTTTAATTTTTATCTTTGAGGAAGATATCAAAATGTGAGTTGGCGAATGGAACTGTAGTTTTCATTCATACTAATCATGAGTTTTAACATTACATAATTAGCAAATAGTGAACTACATTTTTGCTATAATCCCATGCTTATTCTAGCGCAATTTTTACTTTTGTCACTTTCTTAATGATCAACTATTTCTCTAAAGAAAAACATGTAGAACAAATTTCCTGAAAACTGATTATGTTACTGGAATGCAATTCTATTAAAATCTCACTTAACAAATGCAATTTTTTTAATAAATGCAGACAAATTAATGCAATTTATAAAAAAGTTGTTGTTGTGTGTATCGAGTATTTATTCATATGTTTATTTATTCATTTATTTTAGCACTTTTGACAAATTTTAGGTTTTTTTTCCGCCTTATAGCACTCCCCACCAGTCACAAATATTACCACAAGCTCCTTTTAAACTTTCTTTGAATTGGTAACACTACTTATTTGCATTTACATAATAGAAATAACACAGAAGTTTTTATTTAAAGAAATGAAAATATGATAGAAAAGTGAACTATAAAGCTGTACACGAAAAAACAAACAAACAAACAAACAAAAAAAAGCTTTGCGTTTAATAAAATTTGAAATCCGACAAAACTAAATTTCTTTGAGTTTAAAAGAAAGGAATTCGAGTAATTTACGATCTGTGTTAGTGTTCTTGTTCCTGGGGAAATTTTGTAAAAATGTCCATTTTCCAAGGAATTCTACAGAAGATACAAGTTTTAAAAAAAATAAATCTTAATACTTAAAATAGTTGAAGATAATTCATAAAAAAAAATCACTGCCAGTTAAGATAATTGTAATCGTCATAAAATTATTATGCCTGTGTATAAGAGAAAATTCAACAAAAGTTACTTCAACTCTTTCGGGTCCAATTTATTTTCCAATTAAAAAAAAAAAAAAAAATACTTTTACACTAATAACATTAATACGAGCTATCCAAATAGATTAATTATAGTTTAGCGAGTACTTCATTGACTGAAACATAACAAATGTTGTTGATTTGCGTACTATTCAATTCATATTCATATGACAATAGGCTAAGGAAGAGTTTTTTAATATGTTTAGAAAATATTATATTACAACAAGATTTAATTGATATTATGACTTTCTAAAACTTTTTGTGCTTTATTAGATACGATTATTTCAGGAAAATAACCTTTATTTTAAATTTAAAAAGTGAAATATATGTTTAAAATAAAAGAATCCTAAATGATGGGAAGAGGATTAACTAAATATTATTATTGTTACAAAATGCCTAAACGTAATGAAATCATATAATAAGTGCATAGACACATACTAACATCATTACATATAAACAGTAACAAAATTATTTGTCAAAACAAAATAATACTCAGTTAAAATACATGTATTATTAATAGTACACCAGACCCGAAAAGGTTAAGGGAAAGGAATTCAAATAATGTATAGCTGATCACTGTTGTACAATCTTCATGCCCTTGTCCCTTGTAAAAATATCTATGTTCCAAGGAATACTGTAGAGTAAAATAATAAAAATAATCATAAAAATAATAAGAATAATTAAATACTTGAAATCATTAAAGATAATTTATTTAAAAAAATTTGTTTTCATTATCAGTTAAGATTAATTGTGAAGTATAAAACCATTATCATGTCTGTGTATAAAAATAACTTCGACAAAACTAAATTTGTTTGACTTTAAAGGAAAGGAAGCCATATAATGTACAGTTGAATCAGTGATGTTACAACCTTCGTGCCCTTGTCCTTGACGCTCTCTTATAATAAAATTTCAAGGAATACTACGGTGAAAACATATCAGAGAAAAATGAATGTTTAAAATTGTTATAGATATTTTACTTAAAATTTTTTTTTCTTTATCAGAGTTATTATAATTGTAAAACGTGAAATCTTTATCATATCTGTGTATAAGAATAAACGGTATAACAGTATTACGGATACAATGTTTATAATATAGTTATAGACAAACTTTCACTATCGAAATATATTAATGTACTTCAGCGTCTTTAATAATCTAAAAAAACAAAAAAAAAAAAAAAAAAAAAAAACATTAATACCACTTCGAAAAAGGTCTTTCCTTACAAGTAACAACATTGAAAATTCTTTTAAATCATTTTAAATCAGCATGTAATGTCAATTAATGAAAATAGTTCTTCTCAACTGACAAAATTACGATTTTTAAAAATCTTATAAAAAGTGTTGCTAAATGAACTTAAATGTAAAATTTGCCGCTATTTTTTTCTCAGTTAAACCAAAGCTAGAGATTTTTTTAGTTGATATCTGCAACCATCCTGGTTAAATCATGTAAAGATACACAATCGAGCAAACGTAGAAATTGTAGTTATTCTCTGTTAAAATGATAAATGTGTTTAAAAATGTGTTTTGATAAAAATATTAAAATGTCAACTAATTTTGAGCCATCTTTTATCTTTTTGTCGGCTCATGACTGTATTTTTGAGGGGGCACTAAATACATGGCTGAAAATTTTATTTTATTTTTTCTCACCATTATTATTTTTAAAGAAATCATTTTTTTTATTTAATGGCAGGATTTTCTGTTAATAAATATTATATTATAGGAATAGTACTAAACTATTGCTAATAAAATGCTATCTAATGTTACATTATACAGTACATTGCTTACATTACAGTATCTCATTCCATTACATGAGACAATATTAGTACGATGACTCATTTTTTAAAAGAAATCATTATTTTATTTAATGGGGGGGGGGTTATGTTGAAAATTGTCACGTTATAGGAATACTATTATACAATTCTTAATAAAATGATATTTAATATTACATTATACTGTACATATATATTATATAATAGTATCTCATACCATTACAGGAAATAGTATTAGAACAATGGCTTTTTTTTTAAGGGGGCATTAAATGCATGGCTAAAAAAATTATTCTTTTCTTACCATTATTTTTTTAAAAGAAATATATATTTAATGAGAGGATTTGCTACTAATAAATATTATATTATAGGGATACCATTCCTAATAAAATGTTAATTAATGCTACATTAAATTGTACATTGATAATATAATAGTATCTCATTCCATTACATGAGACAATATTAAAACCATCAAGTCTGATTATTTTCAAAACGTCTGGGGTTGGGGGGGGGGGGCGGGAGCGAATCAGAGAGAAAAAGAAGACCGAGCGAAAAAAAAGAGGGAAGGGGGGAAGAAATCTTCATTGTGAGCGACTGACTAATAATTTCTTTGCTCCAGCTATTGAATGTTAATCGAAAAACAGTTGTTATCTAACAGCATTAAAGAAACACTTAAAAGACGCGTGCAGACGAAGAGATAATCGGCTAACTGTTTTTACACGGCTTCTTGTTTAGGACATGTCTATCGTACGCGTCAAATTTGAGAAATGCACATCAATTGCGGCGCGGTAACATGATCAGCAGTGAATTTTAAAACAAGACGCTTGGCGCAAATTTCAAATCATAAGAGTTCTACTTCATTCAAATGAAAAGACACATTCGCTAATACTAATCCTATGGAAGAAATTTATTATGATATCTCGGTTGAATTTTAATATTTTTATCACAGGCGTTTTATGGAGTCTTATATTTAAAATATCTCCTCTGGAAATTAATATTTTAAGTATTTTAGGTCTTTAAGTAAATTAAAATTAAGTAATGCAAGGGGAAAAAAACATAAAAAAAAAAAAAGAAAGAAAGGAGAGATATAGTTAGAATAAAATAGACTAATTTTCTAGCGATTAATTCTAAATCCCCCTCCCCCTTGAAAGAGAAAAAAAAGGATTCGTTTAAAATGAAATTAACACATAACAACTTTATTAAATCTGGCAATTTTTTAAAAATTAAAAGTTCTCACAAAATAAATAAATAAATAAATAAACTTCCTTTTTTTATATACCAAATATCGATCATTATATTCATAAAAAATAACTATTCAAACTTTCTAGGGAGAATTTAGAATTTTTTAACAATAGTTTTAAATTGGCGCACAAATGCGTCAACGCAGTCTGTATGAGTGTTAATAAATAAATAAAGAAGGAACAGTTAAAAAAATAATAATAATGTATCACTGAATCAATATCCAAATCAAGAATTAAAAATAATTACGGTATTACGATTCGATTCGTTAATAAAATCGCGCGCCGGTAGAATGAAAAACCTGGGTGCGGGGGGACCCTCACAGAACTGGGTAATCGTTGATAAAAATTATTTGAAAAAAAAAAAAAATGTTTCTTAATTAATAAAAAGCAAAAAATTATAATCAAATTAATGAAAACTGGAAAGAACAATAAGCAAATATACAAATCTAAATTACTTTCCGCCAGTAGCAAATTAGAAAATGGAGATAAAGTGGAGCAATTTGTTTTAATGGCCCGTAATAAATTTAGTAAACAATTAGTTTCTGTAGAAAAGCTTCAGTAAGTTTCATTTTACAAATAATACTTGACAGAAAGAAACTCCAAAGTAACTAAAGTTATTTAAAAAGAAAATGTGTGGAATTCCGTCAATATAAAGGAAGTAAAATAAAATATATATATATATATGAAAATAATAATAATAATATACATATATAAGACATTTATAAGATGTGTGTAAAAGAAATATATATTTATAGCATATGTGCAAATATTACTATACTTCCTTCTCTAATTATAGTCCTTACTCTAGTAAAAGTCACACGCACATATCGTGAATAAAAAACCCGTGATATCAACAGCATACCGCAAGAAAATGCATGCAAAACCCTGTAATTACCAAAGACCACAGAAAAAGTTACTTTTGTCAGTAACAGATGGCGCTGAGCGACCGCTCTCAAAAAGATATGGGAGCTTCGCTCTCTGATAATGCCGCTAATTTCATTAGCTTTTTCTGTAACAGTTTCTACTTTCGTCAAAACGTTTCTTTTGGAACAGTTATTCAGGGCTTTTCAGCACTTGTAAGGTTTCTTTCCACTTTTTTCCCCACAGTTCAAACAGCGGAAGTAAAATGTTCCCAGAAACTTGCATAGAAATCTTTTCAGAGGGATGTTATAATTAATGTTCTGGGTTTGCGCTTCTTTTTCGCGACTTTTTCATCTCGAGTTTATTACGACTTTATTTGGATAACAATGAATACATTTAAATGATAACCTGCTCCATGCTTGACGTTTGAGTCTTGAGTATTCGCTAATGTATTAAGATGAGCGGTTGATGAACTTTTTTATTTAAGGGAATCGTATTTATAGAAATAGTTCTTGAGAAAGCGATTAATAAATATTTATCTGGGCTGTGCATTTAACTAATCTGTTAGAAGCAAGTAAAGTTGTTTGTATTTATTTTTTTTTAATTAAACTGCACTTATGCTAAAATTTTATTTTTTAATTTAATAATTAAATGGAACAAGAAATTTAAATGGATGCATTAAACAAATTATATTTTTTTATTTAAAAATACGTATATACGTATATATTATCATGTTTTAAAAATTTTAAAGCTGTTTTTTTTTTTTTTTTTTTTTTTTTAAATTTAAACACAGTCATACAAAACAACGCCAGTTTTTTATTTAAAATTCATTATTAATATTTAAACTGATAAGAAAATTTAAACAGATTTGAGTTTATTACCACTTTATTTGGATAACAATGAATACATTTAAATGATAACCTGCTCCATGCTTGTGACGTTTGAGTCTTGAGTATTCGCTAATGCATTAAGATGAGCGGTTGATGAACTTTTTTTTTAAACTTTATTTTATTTAAGGGAATTGTATTTATAAAAATAGTTCTTGAGAAGCGACAAATAAATATTTATCTGGGATGTGCATTTAACATATCTCTGTTTGAACCAAGTAAAGTTGTTTGTATTTTTTATTATTATTATTAAACTGCACTTATGCTAAAATTTGTGCATTGAACAAATCTCTGTTAAAAGCAAGTAAAGTTTTTTTTTTTTTTTTTAATTAAACTGCACTTACGCTAAAATTTTATTTTTTAATTTAATAATTAAATAGAACAAGAAATTTAAATGGATTCATTAAACGAAAATAATAATTTTTTATTTAAAAATACGTATATATTTTTATCTTTTAAAAAACTTTTAAAGCTGTTTGTATTTTATTATTATTATTATTGAAATGTATATAAACATAGTCATACAAAGCAACGCTAGTATTTTATTTAAAATTTATTATTAATATTTAAACTGATGAGGGAATTTAAACAGATCCTTTAAATCCTCGAATTTATTATGACTTTATTTGGATAACAATGAATACATTTAAATGATAACCTGCTCCATGCTTGTGACGTTTGAGTCTTGAGTATTCGCTAATGTATTAAGATGAGTGGTTGATGAACTTTTTATTTTATTTTATTTTATTTAAGGGAATCGTATTTATAGAAATTGTTCTCGAGAAAGCGATAAATAAATATTTATCTGAGATATGCATTTAACAAATCTCTATTAGAAGCAAGTAAAGTTGTTTGTATTTTTTTTAAGTAAGCTGCACTTATGCTAAAAATTTATTTTTTAATTTCATAATTAAATGGAACAAGAAATTTAAATAGAATCATTAAACAATTATATTTTTAAATTAAAAAATACGTATGTATTATTATCTTTAAAAATTTTTTTAAAGCCGTTTGTATTTGATTGTAATTAATTTGATTGTATTTGATTGTAATTAATTGAAATGCATTTAAACATAGCCAGCAGCGCTAGTTTTTTACTTAAAATTTGTTATTAATATTTAAACTGATAAGGGAATTTAAACAGATCCTTTAAATCCTCGAGTTTATTACGACTTTATTTGGATAACGATGAATACATTTAAACGATAACCTGCTCCATGCTTGACGTTTGAGTCTTGAGTATTCGCTAATGTATTAAAATAAGCGGTTGGTGAATATTTTTTTCTTTTTTTTTTTTTTTTTTTTCTTTTATTATTAATATTTAAGGGAATCGTATTTATAGAAATAGTTCTTGAGAAAGCGATTAATAAATATTTATCTGAGATATGCATTTAACAAATCTCTGTTACAAAGGCAAGTAAAGCTGTTTCGTATTTTTTTTCTTTTCTTTTTAGAAATTAAACTGCACTTATTCTAAACTTTCGTTTTTTAATTTAATAATTTAATGGAACAAGAATTTTAAATGGATTGATTAAACAAATTATTATTTTTTTTAAACTAAAAATAGGTATATATTATTATTTAAAAAAATTAAAACTGCTTGATTTTTTTTTTTTTTTAGTTGAAATGTATTTATGCATAGTCATAAAAAAGCTAGTTTTTTGTTTAAAATTTATTATTAATAGTTAAATTGGTGAGGGAATTTAAATAAATCCTTTAAATAAAACGAATTTATAAAGCAAAAATTCAGAATTTTTATTATTATTATTATTACGATACTTAGATTATTACCAAGAATAATAAGAATAATTTGAATGCTTATAAAGATTTCTGTAAAAACAATCTAATTTGCTTATTCACATTAAATCAAAAAGGATTTACGCTAAAGTTACACATTCCTAAACCATTAAAACATTCGCGAAGTTTAGACAACATATGACATATGTGATTAATTAAGTTTATATTAATTAATTAGCGTTGAATTTATTTATTTTAATTTTAAAATGAACTTAAAGTAATGATGGAATGCTATAATTAATGCCCCGGGTTTGCAGTCTTTTTTTTTCCCTCAATCTTTTTTACGACTTTATTTGGATAACGATAAATACATTTGAATAATAATTTATTCCATGCTTGACATTTGAGTCTGAATATCCCTTAATATAGAGGAAAGTGGGTTAAAATACACAATCTGTGAAACAGGATATCTCAATTTTGATTCTATTTAAGAAGCCTTCTAGCGGTTAATAATTACAATGCTCAGCTTTAGCAAGAAGATGAAGCGGTTTTTATAAAACACAGTCAAAACTCGTTAACATGAACCTCAAGAGGAATCAACATTTTGTTCATGTTAACAGTAATTCATGTTATCAGTATCATATCTTTGCATTCGTCTTTATAGGGGACTAAGAAAACAATTCATGTTAAAAGTAATTCACGTTAAGCGTGCTCATGTTAAGGAAGTTTGACTGTATCCATATTAACATTTATGTGGTTTATGTTAAACATTTATTTTTTCTTTGTTTTTTTTCTTTCCTTCTTTTTTTTCTTTTTTCTTGTCTCTTTCTTTTTTTAAAAAAGTTTTTAAAATGCTGAAAAAAATATATATTTCAACTTACTGAATTTTTTTTTATATTATTATATGTTAGCATTTTTAGTAAGTCTTAATTTCACGCAATGAAATTGTTCTAGCAATGAAAAGGCATTTTTGGGGCTTGCTTTCCAATTCAGCATTTTATTGGGATAAAATCGAATATTGATGTAAGATAAATCTAAACATATTGGGCGAGAATATCCCGTACAGTCCATAAACAACTTGTTGAAAAAAGGCTTGAAAAGTCAAAAATTAAATTGACAAAAATGCTTATAATTTTTATAAAGCTGATAAAAATGCGGCATTTTATTCTGCATTTTCTCAAATTATAAGGAAGACTTGTATCTTTAAATATTAAATCATTATATTTATAATTGAAATATTATTAGTTTAGTTCCTTAGTTAAAATTGTAAAATAAAGTATGTTATTCCTTTTAAAATCCTTGCGGCGCAGTGGTATATCTATGAAATCTCTTAATTTTAATTCCCAAACGTCACTTTGGCACCAGAATCTTGGTTAAAAAAAATTCAGCTTATTGAATGCGTGAAATATAGCTTTTTCTTAATTACATATAAAATTGTTTTCAAATTCCGTTGTCAGTCATAAATTTCAACGCTTAAGCAAAGAATTTGTTCTGCGCCGCAAAGGGTTAAGGGTGTATTCGAAAAAACGCTTTTCCACCTTCAACAGCTCGAAATTTTTCGATACAATTCCAGACACATTTTTAAAAGTAGAAACATGAAACTTGCTGAGAGGCTTTTTGAAGAGACGTATAAGGTGTCGTGTGATGTCATTTTACGCTCAATGCATTAGAATTTGATTTATAAACAATTATCTTCTTAGTATGATATATTTTTTCATTCACAAATCTCCCTCTTCGGAAAAATCGGTTCAAAATGCAGTTTTTGATTGCTTTTTTTTTTGCAATATTTTCTGCATTTATCAAAGAATCGATAATCACTGCACCTTGTGTACTTTCTAAATAAGACAATTTGCTAGTTTGATGCATATGAGAGCAAAAATGAATTTAAAAATAAATCGGAAAATAAGCAATTTGAATCGAAATACACTCTTAAAAGAAAGTAAGTTTCTCATTTCCTATTAAGATTGACATATTCATGCTGTTTTTCTCCTACTAGTTGCGGTAAGACCGAATGTAAGTAGACTTTTTATAAAAATAAAAATCATTTATTAATATAAATGCGAATAATTATTCACATATTTAAAATTGTTAGGCTACAAGGATAAATGCGGAGTATATGCAGGCAAAGTTACATTAATCCTGTTTGGAAATCTGACTTGAAGAAACAATTAATAAAAACAGACCGAGAGGAGGCAGTTCAGACAATCACCTCAATGAATTGGAAGCTAAAATTCCAAGATTAAACTAAACTCGGTTAACATATTACAAAACAACTGGTGTGTAATTCATTTTAAAATTAAAATAATTAAATTCAACTCTAATTAATTAGAATAACTTAACTAATCACATTTGTCATATGTTGTTTAAACTTCGCGAATGTTTTAATGGTTTAGGAATTGTAACTTTAGCGTAGTTCTTTTTTGATTTAATGTGAATAAACAGATTAGATTCCATTTTACAGAAATCTTTAGGAGCATTCAAATTATTATTATTATCATTATTCTGGGTAATAGTTTAAGTATCGTAATATTTAAAAAAAAAATCTGATTGCTTTATAAATTCGTTTTATTCAAAAGATCTATTCAAATTCCCTCATCAATTTAACTATTAATAAAAAAAAATTAAACAAAAAACTAGCTTTAGCATTATACTATGCTTAAATGCATTTCAATTTTTAAAAAATCAAACAGTTAAAAAAAAAAATAAGATAATAATATATACGTATTTTTTAATTAAAAAAATAATTTGATTAATGAATACATTTAAAATTCTTGTTCCATTTAATTATAAAATTAAAAAACGAAAGTTTATAATAAGTGCAGTTTAATTTCTAAAAAGAAAAGAGAAAAAATCCGCCAAGTCATATCTTGGTTGAAACTACCTTCAGAGCCAATTTTAGTGTTTGGCTCATTAGTGATAGTTTATCATTGTGTGTTCCTACACCCAAAAGTATGAAAATATGAAGAACTGGCAAAAGGAAAAAAACAATGGTAAATCTCTCAGTCAACCTCTAAAATCGGGTTTTCAACTGTTTTCTACAAAGATATGACTTGGCAGATCAATTGCTCACGTTTTAATAAGCATTATAACGGATTGTTGTCGCAGAGATGCAGTTTTTCTGTTTCAGTGCATTATAGCATCCGGAAATTCGATTCAAACTCGGCATCATTTACTAAAAAGTCTTCTTTTATTGAAAAAGCAGTAATTTTTATATTTCAAGAGTACCTCCCAATTTAATTCTTCGTTGAATCAAAAAATATATTTAAAAAAAAAAGCATCCGAAATTAACCAGTTTAGATTTTAGAATTCTTAATTATGTTTTTAATATTATCATCAACAATTAAATGGGCCATTAATAATAAAATGGCTCAACTAATTTAAATTAATTCATTAAAAAAATATAAAAAATATTTTAAAACTTCGGATACATATATATTTTTTTTTATTCAGACTTTTTGTTTTGAACTTTTACCCAGAAAATTTAAAAGATACAATGCTTGTGTAGATTTTTTGAAAAATACAATCTAATTTATACTCCCAATAAATAATAATTTAATGAAATACATGAAAATTATACATTATTAAATAATTAAAACATTTGGGGTGTTTGTATTTATTGATGCAATTTATTGCGTAATAATAAAAAAAATAAATACAATAAAAAAAATACAATAAATACAAAAAAATAATAAAATAAATAAAAAATAAAATAAATACAATAAAATGTAAAAGAAAAAAATTATGAAAGAATTGGGGTTATCAAATTTATTTTGATGTTTTCATGTTTCATAAACATTTATACCCTTGTCACAAGCATGTATGAAAATCAACATGTTATATTCGTAGACTCAAAGCAGGAATGATTGAAAAAAGCATGAAAAATAGTCAAATTTGACATCCCCCTCCGCCCAAATACCCCCCCCCCCCAACTGTTTAACAGTCTTAGTGAGCTTAAATATTATATAAAATATAAAATGGAAATATTAAACAATTAAAAAGCATTTTTCGTTGAAAGGAAACCATTTTAACAGACTTATCGAATCCGATCATTTAAAATCATGTACCCGAAAATAGAGGTCTGCACGTGCCGGAATTTCCAGGACCGGGCCCGGCCCGGTATAAAACGTGATTTTTTTTTTTTTTTTTTTTTTTAATCGGCCCAACCCGTACGAACCGTTCATTTTTTTTTTTTTTCTGAAGGCCCGGCCCGTTTATTTTGTTTGTCGGTCCAGGCCCGTGCAGACCTCTACCCGGAAAGCGCATGGTAATTTTAAAGCCAAGCAGATACTTAAGTCGCGTCCCGAAATGCGTAGTTTGATATTTGCATTTTAAAAAAGAAAAAAAAATTAACTATCAACTTAAACACACGTGGATGTCTTTTGAATTCAATTCCTTTTGAATAACTCTTACCCAAATACAAAAACCAAAGAGACAGATGTTCGCAGCCGAAATAATAGGTTTGAAGTTTTGAAGCAGGCTTTAAAAGACCTGTCAAAAAGTGACTTTTCCAACAACGAACAACACCAAAAATAATATAGAGATGAGTAGGGAGCAAAGGATAAGAGATTGGCATTTGGATAGGCGTTACACAGACCGCTGCAAAATCATACGACGTCCCTATTCAAACAGATGTCTAAACTTGTGCTGACTTCACAATCAGACTGATGGGTCGATTTTTTTTTTCCCACTTCGGAATTTTCTGTAAAGTTTTTTGATGTCATAGGGTGACAGATGGGAGTTTAGTATATGCAATTTTTAATGATTTTTATGATGCTTTACTTTTTTATCTTATCTATAAATGTAATGGTAAAGTAATTAACTACTTATTAAATACATATATTTGAAAGATTTGGATATTGGAATTCGTTATTAAAAGTATACACATATCATGCAAAAGATCGACAGCAATTAAACGACGGTAATCAAATAAGTATATTTGAAAGAGTTGGATACCGGAATTCGTTATTAAAAATATAAAGCATACCTTGCAAAATATTTTAAAAATTAACGCAAATTTTACAGCCTTACAAATTGCACAAAATGTAAGATTTTTTTTTTTTTTTTTTTTTTTTTTTTTTTTTTTTCCATCATGTCATGGGGTAACAGATGGGATTTTAGTATATGCAATTTTTAATTACTTTTTTGTTTCTTTACTTTTTTATCTTATCTATAAATGTAATAATAATGCAATTATTACATATATTTGAAAGACTTGGATACTGGACTTCGTTATAAAAAGTATAAAGCATATCATGCAAAAGATTTTAAAAATTAACGCAAATTTTGCAGACTTACAATTGCGTAAAACGTGTGATTTTTTTTAAAATTTACTTCAAAATTTTTTGTTAAATCATGAATTCTAAAGGGACGTATTTCTTATTGTAATAATCACATTTTTAATGATTTTTTTTTCTCCTTCATTTTGCTTTATCTACAAATGTAATGCTACAGCAATTATGCAAGCGTATGAGAAACTACAATGTATCATAATTTATTATTCAAAGTATGAAACATATTATGAGAAAATCTTTCAAATTAACACACTTTTTTGGATAAGATAATTGTATTTGATCAAACATTGTATCAATATCTGATCAATATTGTATTTGATCCGGAAGTGCTTTTTTAAAGTCTGAAACATTGGTTCTTTATTCTCTGATGTACCTAAAAACGCACTGGTAGCAATATATGCAGTCGATTCTCGTTAAATCGAAATAAACATGAAGTCCTGAAATTTTCAAGAATAGAATAAAACTTTAATGTATTCAAACTCATTTTCTCTTGATTGCGGTTAATTCGAACTAACCAGAATTCCGATTTTTCATTTCCCCTTACTTCCCTATGGACTTCAGATGCTTAAAATAACTTTCTTTTATTTTTGTCAGAATTTTTCGGAAACTAGTGACAATATACTACATGTAATCCCATTCATTTGATAACCACTTTCTTAATGCCTCGTCTGTCCATCTATGACATCTCCAATCGTTCTTACATTGTCTTTTTTCCAATCAGTTAATTAGTTTTTGTATTTATATCTTTTAACTTATATTATGTGATATTCTAATGATAACGGCCGAAATAAATAAATAAATAAATAAATAAATAAAACTATAACATTAATTTCTTCGTAAATAGTACCCTTTTAAACATGTTTTCCTCTCATACTTTCCATAATTCGAACTCTGGATGATTCGAATATTTCTTGTGGTCCCGACGAGTTCGAATTAACGACAGCCGGCTGTATGTAGGTATCAAAAACGTGACACTCAAATTAGCTATTTAAAATATAAAACATTACGAAGAAAAAAAAATCTTTCAAATAAATACTTTTTTTTTTTAATTTCTGTAATTTTATCCATAAGTCAAAATGTTGTAATATATAAAACTAGTTGGATGTGTCAATCCCGAAACTTTCTTCTATCTCATAAATACATTTTAATATATATATAAAAAAAAAAAAAAAAAAAGTGGTGACTTTAAAGTTACCCACTATCAAATTTCCTCGAACATCTGACCTAGCCTAATGAGATTCTGGTATCCGAAAAGCCTAAAACGCAAAATTTAATTAATATTCTGAGAAAATGAGCTTAGTAGTGCCTCATGTTGGATTATTTATACTAAAACCTAATAAGCATCTATTGATGTCAAGACCTAACAGAATCTGAAATTTGATGGAATTTCGTCCATTAGTTCTTGAGATATAACAAGAAAAATGCAAAACGTAGCACAGCAACAGCATATCTTGGACAATTTATGCCAAAATGTAAAAAAAGTCTAATTATATTATGGTGTAAAAGAATCTGAAGTTTGATGAAATTCTGTGCATTAGTTCTTGAGATATAGCTAGTTTAAAAAAAACATGTAAAATATAGCACAGCAGCACGATCAATTGAAGGATTTATAACAAAGCGTAATCATCGTGTAATTATGTTATACGTCATTTTGTAACAAAATCTGAAGTTTGATGAAATTCTGTGCGTTGGTTGTTGAGATATAGCTATCGGAAAAATCGTGCAAAATGCAGCATAGCTGCACCACCTGTTGCCAGGTTAATACCAAAATGTAATCAGCGTCTAATTATGTTATATATTCTAGTGTAACAGAATCTAAAATTTGATGAAGTTCTCTGCATTAGTTCTTGAGATATAGCAATCGCAAAAATCGTGCAAAATGTAGCATAGCAGCGCCACCTATAGGGCAGCTCACACCAAAACCTTATCAGCGGCTATGTATCTCAAAGTATCGCGGAATCTCAAGTTTGGTGAAATTCTGTGCATTAGTTCTTGAGATATAGCTCTCATGAAAATCAAGAAAAACGTGGCATAGCAGCGCCACCTGCTGGCCAATTTACACCAAAACTTAATCAGCGTCTATGTATATCAAGGAGTCACAGAATCTGAAGTTTGGTGAAATTCTATCCATTAGTTCTTGAGATATAGCAATCTTGAAAATCATGAAAAACGTAGTACAGCAGCGCCACCTGCTGGCCAATTTTCACCAAAAACCAATAGGCACTAATTCATATCAAGGTCTAACTGAATATAAAATTTTATTAAATTTAGAGCATTAGTTCTTGAGATAGAGCGCCCACAAATTTTTTGTCACATACAGACAGACAGACTCACAGACAGACACACAGACTCACAGACAGACGGACAGACTCACAGACAGACATTTTCTAAAAATAGTCAAAACGTGTTCAGGACCTTCTAAAACATATAAATCCGTCGAAAACCGGAAGTCGAAAATTTTCATGAATCCAATACTTTCTTCTTGTAAAGATAGAAGAAAGTAAAAAATATGTAAAATATAAAAAAATAACTGACAATCAGATAAATGCCGCTAAAAAAATTTTTTTTTTTTTTTTGGTAACTATTGTTGCTTTTCTGTTGTTTGAAACCCAATCGCGGCTGTCGGCCTAACCGTTCGGAGTTTTCGTGGTTTTCTTCGAACCTTGCGTAAATACGGGTTAGGTTCCCTTAGAAAGACCCCCACGAAGGGCACTCCCCCCTGGTCCTATATCCCTAGCGTAGATAATCGGACGACAAAAATAAACCAAACCAAACCAACCCTGTTGTTTGATTTTAAGTCTTTTTTCATTGATAAATAACATTCTTTTAAATTTGGTATCGCAATTGATTGGGCAGTTTAATTAATTTATGCTATGGCATGCTTTGTTCAAACCGAAATCAATTGCGTTTTACTCATATTGTGGAATATTGACTTTTATAACGTGTTTTACAATAGATGGTGCCATTTTCTTCTTCTAATATATTTACATTATATTCATGAATTTTTTCTCTGAAATTTTTTATTTATTTTTTAAATTTGTGAATTTCAGATTATCGGATATACAACTTTATAGCATAATACTTTTTTTCATTTAATTATGATCGATTTTTCATGCGTTTTATAGTTAATAATAACAAAATGTATTATTATATATTAGGCATAGATACCTATTTGAAACAGAGTTTGGACACCATTAAAAACTAAATTAATCTTTATATTATGAAAAATATATTGATATAACGAAGTTTATTCCCCTTATATGCGTGTAAAGACTTCAAACGGAGACGTTGCTATTGCAATGCATGTATGAATTTATTCCCTCCGAATTGTATGAAAATGAAATTATTTATGTATTCTTTTTAATAATTTCCTTTCTTCTTAAAGCAAAAACTAAGCAATTTTTTTAACACTAAAATAAGCACTTGCTATGGCCACTCTCTCACACTGGTACTCTGGCATTAGTAATTGGGGAAAGCGGTGGGAGGGATTATTCGAAAAACAATAAAAAGGAAGATTCCACAGTTTCACGAAAATGCTACAGATGAGTTGTTCGGATATGTGAAAATTACAATTAACAGTGTCTTATATATGTATATAGATATCAGAAACCTGTACAAAGTAATATTTCAAACCTTTTTTAAGTTAAGGATGTTGAATACTGAGAAAAAAGACAAAAGATACGCTTCGCCTCAGCTTTTGTTTACCTCTTTTCATTATGTTTTTTTTTTTCTTTTTTCGACATTATTTTAACAGAAATTTTTCTAATATGGCTACTGCCGAATTAAAATATTTCAAATATTTTCTTTTTTTTTTTCGTGTAACTTCATTTTATATGTATTTTATTATAAATATTTTATTTAACGAATTTTCTTCATAACGAATTGTTTAGGTGTAATGATGAGATTTCGTTAAATGGAAATTTCTTTGTATATGATTTTAATAACGCAACTAAAAGAAATTTTAATTCATCTGAATTTCACTTTACGTTTGTGAGAGTATGGCTTAAAGTAAAAGAGGCAAACAGGGTCTCACATGACGGAAGTTAAAATTCTAATAACTGGTAATCGAATATTAATAAATCGAATCGAATATTCTCTATGTATAAATTGATGCTACTTTAGCGGACATTACGGATGATTATTTTTGCAGTAAAGGTTTTTGATATGAAGTTTATGCATTAATGTATCAATCGATAACAAGGTTATTATGTTTTAAAAATAAATTCATAATGAAAATTAAAAAAAGAAATACCAATGCCCCAAATTTTGCCAAGGCTTTTCTTTACTGATGGCGAAATTGATTTCATTGTTTGTTGCATAGTTTATTTCCTTCCATTTTTGCAGTTAAAAATTGAAAAGCTGATAATGGGATACAAAACCATACTCCAGTTTTAAATCATATATGACAAAGAAATCGAAATTAATGCACAGTAATGTGCAAAAATGAGTGTTCATTTCCTTGAGGGGGTAGCGAACCGCACACGCCCCTTGACGGCAATCACTGATAACCACTTCGAAGTACCGAAAATTTCGTCATAACGAGGTTATGATCAATTTCCCCGTCTTCTCGCTTTCGGGGGTTATCAAGCACACGAAAAAATCACTAATTAAAATAAAAATAATCAGAAAAAAGTCACAATAATAATGCATTACCAGTGAAAACAGAAATTGGAATCTCATCAGTTGGGGAGGCCCGGAGCAATTAAACAACAAAATAACTCCAGCAATAACAGAACTGATAATAATAATAATGCAGCGGATAAAAAATAAAATAAAAATAAAAATAAAAAAAAGAACTCACCAGCAGCCAAAATCCAGGCCAAAACAGAGCGACTAATTCATAATCAGCGCAAGTTCATAATTAAATTCAAAGAAAATGTTATTTTAATAATTGCTAGAGCGGATGGCGTAATTTTATCAGTAATTTAATTATAGTATTTAATTACTTTTTAACTGGATTGCAAGCCGGACGTAATTGGACTAAGTTTAGGGCGCACTGACATTGGAGGGATAATTCTTGTGTAATTAAATCTCGATTAGTAACTTTCCCAAGCTAAATTTAATATATGTTGGAATTTCATTTTTCACAATCGCGCATGCGCACCCCCTCAATTCCAAATACGAGTTTTTCACTTTTACAGGGCAAAATCTTCATCTTGCCCTTTTTTACGACTCCTGCAGCACTTCATTATGATTATGGAGGGATGACTTTTTTTTTTATTATTTTAATTCTTCCCTCTTTTTTTTTCCTTCCCCATTTGAACTGTGATTCTTAATTACAGAAAACTTACATTAGAGGGAAAACTTTAAAGCTCATCAAGGAGTAGGGAAAACTAAAAAGATCTTTCATTTTCTATGTTTTTGTTTTTAGCGCTTTGCTGACAAACTGCTCGTCTTTGGATAATTAGAATTTAAATACTTGCTTTTCTTCAACAGACGGCTGTACCCCCCCCCCCAACCCGTTTTCTCCATACATTTTTTTGCCCCACCTTTCATTTTTCTAAGTAAAGTAAAACAGAATTCTCCGAAAAATAGAATATAAATATATGAGTATAAAATGTTTATACATATAAACCACCAAATGATAATTTTTGTCTAATTCCCAAGGATGTAAACGTAATAACAATCTTTTCAGAACCGCCTAATGAAATAAGAAAATTAAGCCCGGAGAAGAAAAAGAAAAAAAATAATATTAAACGCAAAAAATAATTATAATAAAATAAGAAAAAATAAGAAAAAAAAGAAATCTTTCAAGTTAATTTTGAGTAATGGAATTTTCAGCAGATCTACCAGTAAAAGCAACAAACAATGGCAAAGAAGATTTTTTTTTCCTCATTTTCCTCTGTTTTTGCTTTAATTTATAAAACGGCGGGAACATCAATTAGCAAGTACTCGGTAATAAGGAACGAGACAACCTTGTTAGAACACAATTAAATTAAACAGGAATTTTTAATTAGTTCGATCATAATTATTGGGAAATTACTTTGCGTGTATATATGTATTTGAATACGAGCTTATACGTATAGAGCAGCAGTTGTTAATTACATTTTTTAGCCCCGATCTGGTAGGGGTTAGATTTTTTTAATATTCATTTCAGTCTTTATTACTTTTTTTTAAATAATTTTCCCCTTTTTTATGAGCATAACGAGAAAATGATCTCTTAGATACTCCATTACAAACAAGTATGTTAATTTTTTAGTTCTTTTTAATTTGATGAGGTTTTTCCCTAACTCCTCTTCCCCCCGAACTAATCTTTGTTAACACAGAATCTTTTTTCTCCCCCCATGTTTTCCCTCCCCCAAAAGTGTAAGAAATTAGTCTTCACTGCTGGGATCCTGTAAAACAAAAGTTTTCGATGAACGCGGAGACAAAAATTGAGGAATTTATTTGGCACGCAATATTCTAAATAAATGAAAAAAGTTTTTCTTTCTTTCTTTTTTTTAAATACCGGGGTTGCGCACGAAAGGTTATATAAATACGGTGAATTCAAAAACAACGATTATATCGTTTTCGTTCATTGTAAAAATTTTTGCAAGGGCTGCTGGTGATGTTTTTTTAATTGAAAATGTGGTCTTAAATAGAATCTTTTCAATATAAATAATTATGCCTTATTTCGATTTTTTTTCTTTTTCCTTCAGAAAATATTGTCATTATTTTTATTTTGAAATATCTCAATTCTTTAAAAGAAAAAATCAGTTTTATGCGATTTGAATATAAACCTTTCGAAATTATATTTTTTCTTGTAGCATTTTGTTAAAAATATAGTAAAAATTGCTAAGAAGAAATCATAATGGATCATAAAAAAAGGGTAAAATAAATCACTGTTTTAGTCAGGTTGTTGTTTTAACAAATACATCATTCCTTATAATTGTATTCTATTCAGATTTCTCTTCTTTTTTTTAATAACGGAATAGCACAAGAAAAGCTGTATAAATAAGTGAATTCGAAAACACCGATTACATCATTTTCGTTTTTACAATGTATTGTAAAAAATTTCTAAAAGATAACAATAAAAAGTTATTATTATTTTTTAAACATAGCCTTAAACAGCATATACTTAATTTAAATATTATACATTATGCTCCTTCTTTTTTCTTTGGAAAAAAATTTTTACTCAATCTCTCTCTCTCATTTTCTTTCTTTCTTTTTTTATGGCTTCTTTCTTGTAACGTAAAATTAAATTTTAAACTATAAGAATAGAAATTTATCGAATTTAGTTTGATACTTTGTTCACTAAGTAATTTTTTACTTTAAAAAGATGAAAGAAAGGTAAAATGGAAAATTTACTATACCAATTGTGTTCTGACTCCGATCAAATCTAAGCAAAGAACATTGGCAAAATCCAAGCCAATTTCTACCGTATGATATGGTTAAAAGCATATCATAGAATGTCTAATTCAAAAGTTTATATGATTTTGTTTCTCGATTTAAAGCGAGCATATTTTATTTAAAAGAAAAAAAAATGCGTGATTTGAAGCGTAAATTTCCCATTAGAAGTAAATATTTATTATCACATATTTTCAAAGTTTTATTTTTTTTTCTTAATTTATTTCCATTTTTCCTTTTTATTTATTTATTTATTTATTTATTATTTGTAAGAAAATAATATTGGGGAAGAGTATAGGGAAAAATATTGGTATTATTTAAGTGCGATTCTCAAGCAAATAAAACTTTATAATAAATCACAAAGAGAAACCTAAAATTTATAAGCTAAACTTATAGAACAGAGCAATTTTTACCATTTTAGAAAAATATAAAACTATAATAAAATTTTGTAAAATGTATATACATAAATTTAATTGATAAGAGTTTAGATAATAATGAAATAAAAAAAAAACTGATATACATTATGCAGCAATTATCTAAATCGTTATTTATACTTAGGTTCAAAGAAGATTAAATCAAACTTTTAAAAAAGAGCTTTAACCCTTAATTTCTAATGAAAGCCATAAGAAACAATTTCAATCAGTTCTGAGAAAGAGCTGATTTTTCAACTTCCGAAAAAGATGTGGGGGAAAAAAGTTTGAAGAACAAAAAGTGTCGGCTTTTGAAAAAGTAAGAAAAAACTGTAAGTAATCTCTAATTTTAAAGTGAAGAATAACGAAAAACACTGGTTTCAAAGAATAGGAGGTGACTGATCATTTCCGATCTGAAACAAGAAACAGATTTATTTATTTCAGGGGGAATTTATTTGTTACATAGACCGAACACAATGTTTTCTTTTCATTTTTTATTTAAAAGTTTTGAAACAAAGTTTTTTTTTAGTATATATTTTTTTTATTTTAACGTTTTCCAACAAAGTTGAAATGTGTTTATGAATTTGATTTAACTGCCTGTCCGTCCGTGCTCTAACTCGCACAAATATAATCTGGTTGTCGTCTGATCATAGCAATCTCTAAATTTAAAGTGAATAATAATGAAAAAAGCTGGTTCAAAGGAACTGGAGGTGACTGATCACTTCCGATCTGAAACAAGAAACAAATTTATTTGTGTACATAAATCAAACACAATTTTTTTTTTCTTTTCATTTATTATTTGAATGGTTTGAAAAATGGTTTTTTATGGCTTTTTTAACATTTGGGTTGAAAAGGGTTTGTGAATTCAATTTGTCTGTCTGTTTGTCCTCCAGAAAAATATATATAAAACCAGGAGTGTAGAAAAAAAATAAAAATTAGGAAGTTTGGAATGAAAAAACACTTTGAAATGAAGACGATTGAGAATTCAAAATATTCACAAACAAGGAAGAAAAAAATCATGCGTCAAGCATAGATTATGATGCACTTTCAACAAATTCAGAATAATGTAAACAAACTGCACTGTTTAAAAAATTAATACATTACGTCTCATTTCATCATATGGAAATGTATAACGCATTTCAAAACCGAATTTCATCTATTCACATCTGCAATCAGAAAATCATTCGATTTTTTTTTTTTTTTTTTTTTTTTTTTTTTTTTTTTTTTTAACAGCCCTGTATATGATATAGAGATTTGTGTCTATTAACAACATGCATTCCAAAATTTAGTTCATTTAAGGGATACATATATTTCAGCAAATTCCCCTACAGCAATTTCCTCCAATAAGGAGAATGGTATGCGTATACTTTTGTGCAGCTCTGTATATGAGGTATAGAACTTATATATAAAGAGTAGTATGCAAAAACCTAATTAAATTTAAAAACCCATACTGAATTCTAAAACGTACTCTCCAGCAATTATTATGCAAAGACAGTACTGTAACCGATTTCTTTTGTGTGTCCCTGTAAATTGAAAAAAAGTTCTCTTAATGCTCTGTTTTAACGTGATCGTAGTGAAATTCAGTGATTTATATCAATTTCAATACATCTGAAATAGTGCCATGTTATAAAAGTACTCTCTAAACGATTTCCCCCTTATACCATAATATAATTGAATTCTTTTGAGTGTCCCTGTAAATGAAACATTAATCGTACATACTTCATATGCAATACCGGACATGCTTTGGTGATCCTAAATAAGCTTTATCAGTTGCATGAAAATCTGAGTATATTTACGGGAGTTAGAGCGTGGACAGATGGCCAGACAAACCGAATGCATAAGCGATTTTCAACTTTGTTGGAAAGTACTAAAACGGTGAAAAATGCACATCAGCGAAAGATTTTTCATTCCTTACATCTATACTACTGTCTAAAGGATACGGGTAGGTAACTAACCGACAACTGTCCAATAGCGCCAAGCAGCTGCATTTCTCATTTAAATTCAGCTTCAAATCCAGGGTCGAGTGTGCTTTTCTTTTTTATATATGCCGACGTATTATGATGTAAGACTATTATTCTTCACCGGATATTTAAAACAAAAAGATAAAAAGGCAACAAACACGAATTTGTGGTTTGTCTAACTATCAGCGAACAACATATTTTTTCTCGCTGGGAGGAGGGAAGTTTAAAAGGGAAGATGATGAATTATTCTACCGATTCCGTTTTATATATTTTACACAAACTACACGATGTAAATAAATGAACTTGATACTACGATCCGGGTGGCAAACATCCTAATTGAATTTAAATTATCAGTTTCGGTTGAATATAATAAATGTTTAATGAGTGCCTCTAAGCAAAATACGATAATTATTTTTGTGAGTATGCTTCTAAAATTTTAACACGGTAGCAACAGAATTTCAGAAGTTAAAGAAAAAAAGCTTTCATTTTTTTTCTTACACTTTTAGCCAATTCATTTTCCTTGGCACAGCAGAGAAAGACTTCAAATCGAAAATCAAGTATATAGATAGCCCACAAAATACAGACTTGGATTCATCACTCGTATAAGATTGTTCTTGTTGCCAGTGTCCAAGCCATACGGAAAAACGATGGTTCTCGTCTCGACATAGTAGTTGGGAGGAAGGAAAAGCCGGATGTCGTGCACAATGTATGTGCGCGTAAAACCGGGGTTTTACTGTATATCAGAGCCACCAATAAGTCATTCGAAAGGGACTATAATACTGAGGGTCAAAAGCTATAGAGACAAACATGTCGAATTCGCAAAATTAGAAGGGAAAAGACGTTAATTATGGGAATTTTAGTTATCTATGGTTAAAATTGAATGTTTGTAAAAATAATTAACACTGTTTAAATATCTGATATCCTTGAAATCTGTTAGAAGCCCAAAATGTTAACTGAACAACATCGCATACACTTAAGAAGAGGTTCAGAAATTAAGAAACCTAACAGGTGAATAAGTATGTACATCATGAGATTATTTTTTAAAAAAGATGAAATAATAAGCATTTTTGCATGATAAAAAAAAAAAAAAAAAAAAAAAAAAAAAAAAAAAGTCGTATAGACTCGTATAAGATTGTTCTTGTTGCCAGTGTCCAAGCCATACGGAAAAACGATGGAAGTCTATGTACTTGTTGTAACATAGACTTCCTTATTAAAAAAAAAAAAAAAAAAAAAAAAAAAAAATCTGAAGAGCAACAACGCAATATCCGTCAGTGCAGGTCGTTTTCATGAATCGATTAAATCAATCACAATTACTAGCATCCTTTTTAGTATTGCCGAATATTTTATTAATTAAAATACAAATAACAAGATTTTTTTGTACAAGAAGTAGACTTCACCAGGTGCATTTCTTGAACACTAAACTATTTTAGAAATATTTACATTCTGTTATTTTGTCTCTCCTCAACAGCGCTAATTTTTTTGATATCACTATAAACTTGTTTTCATTTTTATATGAAAGGAATTTTCAAGTTTTTCTCATTAAGTGACAAAATAATAATAATAATAATAATAATAATAATAATAATAATAATAATAATAATAAATAAATAAAAATAAATAAATAAATAAATAAAAATAAATAAATAAATAAATAAATCAGGGGTCTGTCCAGATTTTTCTCAAAGGCTCCTGTTTTTGTGAAATTGTGAATTTTTTCTTATATTTGTGAAAATTCTAGTCATAATTTTGTGAATTTTAAATTATCGATGCGTTTACGTTCTATCAATCATACATAAATATCTAAGTAATGTGTTCTTTGGTGAATTCAACTATATATTTACAGGCCAGATTTTATTTTTTAATTATTTAATATGTGAAAAGTTCAATTTGAAAGCGGAAAATGTTTGTGAGCGATCTATTTAAGAGGCAAATGATTTTGTGGAGGGTCTTGTTTGAGGATAAATAATTTTGTGAAGAGTTCTGTTTTGGGAAATGCTTAGTGAAGGGTTTTGTTTGAGGATATAAAATTTTGTGAAAGGTCCGGTTTTAAGATAAATTATTTTGTGAAGGGTCCTTTAAAGGGCCTAAACATTTTCCTAAACATATCACTGTAAATGGACATTGAAATTATTAATATCTAAATGTTTATGGAATACAAAATACGACCAGTTACGTACGGTAAATATACCCCTTCCCCATACGGTGAAATTTATTTGTAATTATCATATTTCCTGCTCAACAATCCGAAACTTTTTGATGTCACTATAAACTCGTTTTTATTCTTATATAAAGAAAAAATTCAAATTTTTCTCTTTAAAGTGACAAAGAATCAAAATAAACGGACATTGAAATGAACATTTTTAAATGTAGGTGGAATACAAAATACGACTAGCATGATAAGTATACTTGCCTAGTCAGTGGAATTTACTAGTGGTTCTGAATTTTCCTGCTCTACAATGCGAAACTTTCTGACTCATTTTTAAAGTAATTAACGCAAAGGTATAAAATTGGCAGGCCTGATTATCAATGGAATAGTCGAAAAGCGTGTTCCATTTTTTAATAAATGTATATTTATCGAGTTATAAGCTTCTACTTTAACGTGATGGTACATTTTTCCAACTTCTCGCTCCGTAACGTCGGGAATTCGGTTCAAAACGCTCACTTTGGCAGTGAGCTGAAAGATTCTTAGCATTTACCAAGAAATGAAAAACGCTATTTCAGCATGCCATAGTGTGAGTAAGAATTTCTATCAAATTCGCGCGTTTCTAAACAAAAACAATTCAGAAATGTGTTCAAAAGTAGCTCCCTTAGATTTAAAAATAGCCTAAACTGTGTCATTCG
Source organism: Maratus speculifer (assembly GCA_964019185.1). Taxonomy (NCBI): domain Eukaryota; kingdom Metazoa; phylum Arthropoda; class Arachnida; order Araneae; family Salticidae; genus Maratus; species Maratus speculifer. Next base: position 283,652,977 of record OZ025294.1, read on the forward strand.
GAAAAAAAAAATACAAAAATATGAAATATTTTTATTTGCATAAAATATTTCACTTTTTTATTTCTATTCATAAACATAAAAAATATTTTATAAACATCATTTTTTTTATCTCATGCTGTTTTTAACTGACATTATAGTTAAAAATCAAAGCATATTAATTGTTGGCTTAACAACTTACATTTAAAATCCTACACTGAAATGATATCCAAAAATTTCCATTAATAAATGGAAAATTAATACAACAATTTGCAATGAATTACGTGCCATTAAAGAAATTGTAAAATAAAATTCGTATGTTACAATCGCTTTTTTTCCCCGCTTTCAATTTACTCCCCTTTTATAAATTACAAAAATCTTTTTACACAAATGAATTTAATATCTTTTTTATGAAGATGATGTCAAAGAAATTTTAATAAATAGCAAAAATTACTACAGCATATTTTTTTTTTTTTTTTTTAATAGAATTAAGCTATTAAGAAACTTTTTAAAGAAAATCCGCATCGTAGAAGCATTTTGTTATGTCAAATCATATAATTACACAGTCTCAAATGAATTTTAATAAAAGCAAAAAACAAATGTGAAATGAATCAAGACATTAAGAAATTTGTTTAAGAAAATATGTAAATAAGAAAAATTTTGTATTTTCTTTCAACTTTTTGTCTTTTTATAATTATAAAAATATTTATTTATTTATTTATTACACACAACTAAAATAAATTACAATAAAAATGTCAAATGAATTTTGATAAATTACAAAAATTACTACAACACTTTCCAAATAATTTCATCTATTAAATAAGTCATTTTAAAATACATGCATCATAGAAGCATTTTGTTTTTTACTTTTATTTTTCTCTCTTGCTATTGATTCTATCTCCCTACCCCCTTTTTAAAAAAGTTCATTTTATTTCTTTCCATTTATTTTTAACTCACATCCTATTAAAAAGATTATCATATTTAAAACATCAAAGCGAATCTAATATTAAACTGACGGTTATATATATCAAATCATATAATTACATGATACCAAATGAATTTTAATAAACGGGAAAAATAAATGTTCAGTTAATTAAGATATTAAGAAACTCGTTTAAGAAAATACGTACATTAAAATAATTTTGTTTTTTCTTTCAACTTTCTCCCCTTGTATAATTATATATAAAAAAAAAAGTTTTTTACAGACATGAATAAAATAAATTTCAATAAAAATGTCAAATGAATTTTGATAAATTACAAAAATTACTACAACACTTTCCAAATAATTTCATCTATTAAGAAAGTCATTTTAAAATATATGCATCATAGAAGCATTTTGTTTTTTACTTTTATTTTTCTCTCTTGCTATTGATTCTATCTCCCCACCCCCTTTTTAAAAAAGTTCATTTTATTTCTTTCCATTTATTTTTAACTCACATCCTATTAAAAAGATTATCATATTTAAAACATCAAAGCGAATCTAATATTAAACTGACGGTTTTATATATATCAAATCATATAATTACATGATGCCAAATGAATTTTAATAAACGGGAAAAACAAATGTTCAGTTAATTAAGATATTAAGAAACTCGTTTAAGAAAATACGTACATTAAAATAATTTTGTTTTTTCTTTCAACTTTCTCCCCTTGTATAATTATATAAAAAAAAGTTTTTTACAGACATGAATAAAATAAATTTCAATAAAAATGTCAAATGAATTTTGATAAATGGCAAAAATTACTACAACACTTTCCAGAAATTTTCAGTTATTAAGAAACTAATTTCAGAAAATACACATCATAGAAGCATTTTGTTCTTTATTTTAATTTTTTCCCTCTTTCTTTCGACGCTATTTTTTTAAGCTCGTTTTCTTTATTTTCATTTTATTTTGAATTCACAGCATATTTAAGAGGGTCCAAGACACAAAAATATTCAGATTTCCAAAAAAATAAATAATTAAAACTATGTCATTAAAAATCCTCTATTATTTTTTGCTGAAAATAACGTTTAAATTATGTATCTATCTTAAGAAGAACAGGAAATATAATTATTACTATTATTATTATTATTATTATTATTGTTGTTGTTATTATTATCGTTATCGTTATTATTATTATTAACTAGTTTCAAACAATGACTGTCATGGAAATGACTTCTGCTGAAAATGCGTTTTTCTTCATGATGGGTTTTTTTTTCATTATGTCTTGCATTTAAAGTGTTATAGTTGAAGAACCGTAAAAGATAAATGGTTTACACTTGGAACATGTATTTTTTGATTGTTTTACTTTAAATATATATCTATATTTAAAGTTACATGCGTTTTCCATGTAAATAAAAATTCCCAATATTTTTTATGCCAGTTTGGTTTACACGTGCAAATAAAATTGTGCATCTAATTTTACATACAGTTATTACTTCGAAAATCCGGGATCAAGACTGAGCCGAATTTTTGAAAATTCCGGATTTCTGAAGGAATCTCGAAAGTACTTCTGATATTATTATATATTCCGATATTATTAATGTATTCCGATATTTCCCTTTAATCTAAATTTAATTCATAACCAAGTGATAATTATGTGATAAAAAATCTAAATATTATTTTAAAAAGTTAAATGAATATTTCTAAGTTATAGAAAAATTGTACTAATAAACAATGAAAATTTTCTCTTCAATTACACTTTTTCTTTTTAACACTGTGACGGAACGTACGTCACTTTGTATGTAAAGTTGCAGTACTATTTGCTTGTTCTTTTTAACGTCATAAACTGTCAACTGTCCCATTTCTATGCGCAGCACACACCGTTTTCACAAAGCCTTTCTAAAATTCTTTTCAATTCCTTTTTTTTTTTTTTTTTTTTTTTTTTGGGGGGGGGGGGGGGTACATAGACAAATGTAAATGCTTTATTTTAGAAGCAATGTTACCTGATTTTAAAAATGACTTCGTATAAGCTCTAATAAATAAATATACAGATTTTTTCCCCCCAAAAGTTCATAAAGAGAAAAATACTATGCATTTTCATTACGTTATTTTTCTCTCTCCCGTAAGTTAAAAGTAAGTGAAAGAAAAGAGGGAAAAGTTTGCTTTGATGCCGGATGTTTGAAGTTATACTGTGGTTGAATATAAAGGTTAGGTAAAACATTTTAAACATTTTATTAATTTTTAAACCTTTTTCATCATATTTCTGCATTTAACTACCTTTAACTTTTCCAGATATAGTTAGCTTCGGATAATTATGCACACTTTCATTTGTATGTGCAAACCAAACAGGCATGAAAAAATGAAAAAAAAAAAAAAAAAAAAAACTGGGGATTTTAATTGACATGGAATGCGCATGGGGTATTTTGAAAAAGTTCTTCATATCACTTAAAATATTAAGGAAAATTTCTTATTTTTTTCTCGAATTTTTTGAGTGGTAAATATATACATTAATTCATATAGATGCTTCAGATTTCTGTTGCTTTACAAAAAGTAGTTTTACAGCTTATTAAAAGAATTAATGAATATATATTAAGAAATTAATGAAAAATCCTTGAAAATACAGTCGAGTCTCTCTTTAACGAAACTCCATACATCGAATTTTTCTATATAACGATTTTTTAGTATGAACGGTTCCCTTTTCGCATGATTACATTAAAAACAGTCTCCATATAACGAATTTTTCCATAAATTGGTCTTAATTTATTCAGTTTTAAAAAAGATTCGAAATCATATGGAATCAATTTTCCATCACTTATTTTTGTTTATTGCTCAGTGCTGAGGGGTTTTTTTCTTTTTTTTTTTTTTTTTTTTAATATTACTTCTCTTCTTGTTCTTTAAATACAACGAGTTCATTCCACCTCCCACACATCTTTCAACATCCTTCTCAAAACAGAATCAATTGGATAGTTACACATATAAGAAAGGAATCGAGGTGCATAAGAAAGGTCTTCAAATGGAGGAAAATGTTAACTACAATTTTTCATTCCTTGCTAAAATTTGAGCCTTTTTTTGAGAGCATAACAATTTTGAAATCAAAACAACAAAAAATTACAGATTTCTTCGTCTGAAATTAATGCAAGTCTTCCATACTTGATTTTCATTAAGCTTTCAAATAAATGTCTGTTCTCTTTTTTGAAAGTGCTTAAATAATTAAGAAATAAAATGTTAGGTTAATATTTACTTTTAAACATTTCAAATTCTTAATTAAAAAGATCAAAAATAATATTTGTTCAAAATTTACACATTAAATACGATTTTTAACATTACTCTCTATACATCGAATTTCTCTAAATAACGAATTTTTTACTGGAACGATGGATTTCGCTATATAGAGACTCGACTGTAGTTATTGAATTAGTGAAACATTTTTTTATTTACTGTCATTATTTTCTGAGTTGCATTGTTATAGTTTTATCTCTTTTTAAATCAGAAATTAACGTGCATGTAGAAAAACGATTACAAAAATAAATGAGATAACCGTCAATTTTTTTTAAATATTGAAAAATAAATTTAAAAATAATCTAAAAATAAATACTTTACTATGTAGTTACATAAAACCATAAAAATAATACTGATTTTATTCAAATGACATAAAAACTTATTCAAAGATCAAATTCGTCATAAATTTTACATCTTTCCTTTAACAAATTGTTTCTTTTTAAGATCCGTATTTATTAAAAACCTTTAATTACAATTGGAACATTGGTGACTTATTATTTATTTGTCTACTTATTTACTTATTTATTGTTATTATCTTGTGAGTTTGCACTGTAATATTTTTTAACATTTAAGTTTACGTACACGAAGAAAAAAGGTAATAAAAACAAATGACAACCAAGCTGAAAAATTTAAACTAGTGCAAATTGCATTTAAAGATCGTTTACAAAATATTATTATCTAGTTATACGTTATTATAATAAATATTCTTTAAGTTTCATTAAATTGTTATTAAAATATATCTGGTATCAAAGAAAAAAAAAGTCTTTCGGAAACATTAAAAGCCTTTTCTCAAATTGAAAAATTAATTTCCTGGATCCCAAGATTATAAATTATTACTTTTAATAAATATTTAAATATCGGTAAATTACTTCAAAAATAAACAAACACAAAAATTAAATTGAGTCTTTTACATGCATTAACCGATAATTAGTTTTTCAAACTCTCTCTCTTTCACTTTAAAAACCCCGAAAGAAAAAAAAAAAAAAAAAAGCAACAACAAAAAACTAAGATTACAACGTTAGACTTTAAGATAAATTTTCTAGGTTTATATCGTTTTTCCGTTATAAATTAAACTTTCTTTTTTATTATTTAATTAGGGAAAGCCTGAAACGAAGTACTAGATAATTAACAATTTTTAAATAAAAATGCAAATCAAGTCCTTTATGGTCTAATCTTAAATTTTTTAAAATTTATTACCGTCTACGTAATTTCATAAACCACTTATTTTAATACCAATAAAGTTCCGAAAAAAAAGTATTACGAAATTTTTTGACGATATTTTTTTTTCCTTAAAATTAATTACTTTTTCGTAGAAGGGAGAAAAAAAAAGTAAGTATCTGTGATATGTGAAACTTTACTCTTCCTCTGAATTATGAATTAAAAACAACACTTCTTTTGATTAAAAATATAATTTATAACTTTATCCAAACACAAGATTCTAAATCGGTGAAAAATAATTAGTTAAACGCAACGTCGGAAAAAATATTAAATAAAAAACATTGCTACAGCGATATTCATTTTTAGAACCACTTAAAAGTTTAATAGGGCTATTCGGTACGCTTTTTTTTTATGCTTAATGAACCTTTTCTCAGTTCAAAACCGATAGCACTTTTTTACCCCTAAACTTACCCTAATTTACCCTAGTTTTAAAAACCTTTTAAAGAGTATAATAAACCGAATTTTATCATTGTTTTACAACCGGCATAAAAAAATCTATGGTTGTTTCTTTCCCTGCTGTTTTTTTTAATTGTTTTTCTTTCTCTCTTTTTTTTTAAATATATATATACATTTCGCTTTTAGCAATCTAGAATTTGAAGCTAAGTAATTTAATACCTGACGTCGTCTGGGCTATGCCGTGGAGACGTTTTTACAAGGGGATTTAAAGCAATTCTGCAGAGGCTGTTAACTGCCCACAATGGCTATAAAACTATGTTTTATGTCAGAGCTTCAAGGGAGGGCGGCAGCGCTAAAAAATCGTAAATTTTTCTCATTTAGTATCAAAATTGGTGGCCCCCGTTCAGAACTGTGTAATTGGGGATGTACCAGGAAAAAAGAATAAATTAAAAATCAAGCGAAACAAGCAACAACAACAACAGCAGCAGCAAAAAAAAATATTCTGCGATCATGAAGAAAGAAATAAGAGTGTATTTAAAGTGTAGTAAAAATTGTGCAATTTTTTTTTCTCTTTTTCTACGCTGTAAAGTTAATTTTATAACGCGTGCAGATGCGAATTTCACGTGAGGAAAAGAAGCTGACTGGGTAATTTAATAAACACGGAAGCGAGAAGGAATGACGGGGTTGTGAAATTGATTTTAATAGGCCATCGCTTTCTGAGACATAAGTTTGTTCATAAAATGTAATTGAGGTATATATATATGGACGATGACAGCTGGGCAGAAGAAAATTAGGATTTGAAAATAATATTGAAAAATAAAGAAAATGAACGTAGAAAAAAAGAGGGCTTAATGTTGTTAATAAGAGGAATTCTTTATTGCATTATTATAGTCGCGTGTTTAAAAAAGGAGGAAAGATTTTTACAATTTATAAAAAAAAGCAGCAAATTTAGAAAGCGGGAAAAAATATATTTAAAGCACAAAAGGCTTCTAAGAAATGTATTTTCTTAAACAATTTCCTTAATAGCTTAATTCGTTGCAAAATGGCGTAGGGATTTCTCAATTTATTAAATGCATTTGATATTATTTCATTGTATAATTTGAATTATTATCTCAATGAATATTTTGCTTTGATGTTTTGAATATGATCCCAGTTTAAAATAAGATGGAAATAAAGAAAATTAATCTTTATACATATAAAAATAATAAAAATAAAATCATAACTTTGTTATTAAGAGAGATTCTTTATTGCATTAGATATCCGTTTAGCATTATTATAGCATTATTCAAAAAATATCTATACATAAAGCGGGATGAATTTTAATCTCAAATATACAAGAAAAAAAGTAAAATAAAGATCAAAATCTTTTTAAGATGCGTATTTTCTTAAATAAGTTCCTTGATAGCTTAATTCACTGGAAAATGCTGCACTAATTTTGACATTTATTAAAATTTATCTGATATTTTTATTGAAATTTATTACATTCATGTGCATAAAAAATTATTTTAGTATTTATAAAAGAGAATAAGTTGAAAAAAAAAATGTATACATATTTGTTTAAAAAACTTTCTTAATAGCTTAATTCGTTACAATTTTTTTTCAAGTTTAATAAAATTTATTTGGAATTATGTAATGTCACACCATTGCGCCAAAATGTTTCATTTGGCGAATAAACGAACAGACTCGCCAAATTGCGAGCACTCAATTTCGGCTCTGTTTGTGTGCGTGCTAAATACAAGCGTGATTCTTATCCACATTTTTAAACAATTCATCTCGTTTTACATAGCCCCACCAGTGGCCGCGAGGTTCTGACCTCTAAACTGGTAGACGGTAGGTGCTGGGTTCGAACCCAATCGCGACCGTCGGCCTAACCGTTCGGAGTTTTCCGTGATTTTCTTCGAACCTTGCGTAAATACGGGTTAGGTTTCCTTAGAAAGACCCCCACGGAGGGCATCCCACACCTTAGGGCCTATATCCCACAGCGTAGATAATTGGCCGACATAAATACAAACGAACAAACAAACTCGTTTTACATGTTCAATCACGTGCCGTTTGTATATTCGATTTATAGAAAAACTGACCCATACCAATTCAATTTAGCAACAGCAAAGATACAAACTGGATAATACGATAGGTATTTTTCTATTGTCAATTAATCACTATGTATCGTGTTGGTAAAAACACAAATAAAATTATTGGCATAAAATGTCAAATAGAGAAAAGTTTTACTGGAATGTGGTGTTGAAATAAGCCATTTACCATGCAATTTATTAGTTGCAAGTAAAGTATCATTGGCCACGGCTGGTCAATTTTTTTACATTTACAAATTTTTATTGTCTGAAACATTTACATATTTAGAAGGCATTTAGAATGCTCTTTTTAATAGTCTCTCAAGCGGATAGTCTAATTTCTATTTTCTCAGTGATTCAAAAAAAAAAAAAAAAAAAAAGAGTTATTTTATAATATATTCAAAAGAGAGTTAAAGATAGGTTTTTGAATGCTTCATGCCGAATCTATTTTGCTAACATTTACTTTCATTTGGCTACTGTTTATTTTATTTCTTATTCGTAAAATCGCTAATGTTGGTCAAAAGCCAATGAGAACCCTGGTTTAATGGCATATTGCCTTTGATATTTCAAGAAAACAAAGGTCTTGAAACACATTTTTCAATTGCATTTTAAATATTATTCAAGCGTACACTATAGTAAAGTTACAATAATCTTGCTAACTCGGATTACAATTACATAAATATCAGATAAGCAAGAAAGTACAGGCGATTTTCCTCAGACGTAAAAAAACACCCATAAAACTTTTAAAAACTTATTTTATCATTCGATATAATCACCATTGGTTACAATTATGTAATCCCAATGAGACAGAAACTTATAAATGCTGTTTTTGCAAAAATCTTTTTATTTAGAGTTGAAAAAAAGCCTTTGTGACTACGTCTCGCTTTAGGAATTGCTGTTCCCACAATTAGTTATGCATGATCAAGAACAGATAATAATCCGATAGGGCGACGGCGTTTTAGTTGTAAGGTGGATGAGGCAAAATTTAACCAGCCCAATGTTTCCATCACATCTCTGGTCGCATTTTGTGTATGATCATTCATTTTTCGATTTCCGAGCCGTAATGTTAAGTCTATGGGCGTTTCATGCATTTTTATATTCAAAATATCTCCCATAATAAAATTACGGGAGATATTTTGAATTTTTTGGGGAAATTAATATTTTTAATTTCTTTTTTCGGTGTTCTCTTGTTAAAGGATGTCACATTTTTTCTTAGTTCTTAAAAAATTTCTAAAATCTTTGCTTAATTTAATACTTTATGTTTTAAAAACTGACAAAATGGGAATAAAATTTTAACACTTCATTTAAAAGTAGCTTTTAGAGATATTTAGAAAACTAAGAAAAAAGAATAGACATCTTAAACAAGAAAATGCTGAGGAAAAGAAATTAAAAATATTAATTTCCTGAGGAGATATTTTGAATATAAACATGCATCAAACATCCACAGATTTAACATTACGAAGGGGAAATCGGAAAATAAGCTACCAGCAGCAATAATGTAGGGGGAGATTACTCATGTTGACCATCGCTGGCTGCTTTTGGAATACATCAGCTGAAATCTTTTTCAAGTATGACGAGTAGACGTCAACGGTGATGATTTTTATCGCCTTCTGAGAATTTATAATGAACTATTCCAGCGCTAGTTCAGCAAGCACAGGATTAGCTTTTTTTTTTTTTTTTTTTTTTTTTTTTTTTTTTTTTTTTTTTAATGAATGTTCAGTTTGGCGCCCAATGAAACGGAACCAAAAGTCGACAAAAATTGTTTTCTCATCTGGCTATCCTATGTGACCCAATTTTCTTCCATTATTCCAATTTTCCTGACTATCCTATATGACCCACACGTCAGTATTTGGTCCAGGAATGAGGCTTGCTTTCAGCTTTTTCTGTGACAGTAATGGACAAGCGGATGTTCAACCATCGGAATCGGAGTTTGCTCGGACAGAACATGAGGAATTCCCTTGTAGAGTTACCACGTCATCCCAAGGTTATGCAAATGCGATTGAACAATTTTGTCATGTACTCCAAGCCTGTGTGATAACTCCTGGCAGGTCTGATGAAGATTCTGTTTGATTTCCTCCTACAGCTGGACTTTGTCTAAGGGGGTGGACGACCAGCACAGGGCTTATCTTCGAGGCTCTTGTCTACGAATAAAAATAAGCTGAACCACTTTTGAGTGGTCCATTCACTAACCGAAGTCGTTCTAAATTCGGAGCATATTCTTCTATCGGCCTGTGCAACTTTGTTTACAAATTTGATCCCGTTGGGCAAATTAGGCCTCAAAATGTTTTTTGTCAACAACATGTTCTTTCATAGATTGCACTTCTTATAAAACTGACATAAAAACGTGTGATGCACTAAACAACTCTTGACTGAATGAGGTTTCAAAGGAATGTGCAGATATGAGGTCATCAGAGTCCATTTGACCACAGCTACACGGCAAAAAGTAACTGCTTCAAAAAACGCACGAACTTTCTTGTTTTACCTGATAGTTCTAGGCATCCCAGTTTACTTAAAATATTCTTAGTAATTGCACATTTTTTTTTTTTTTTTTTTTTTTTTTTTTAACTTACAGTGCAAACGTGTATCTGTAACATGAATTTTTATTGTTGCCGTTACACAAAAAGTTCTAAAAATCCCAGTTTCGAAGAAAGATTTCAGTAACTTCAGATTTTTTTTTTTTTTTTTTTTTTTTTTTTTTTTTTTTTTTTAAGTGTAAGAATGTGTCAAGCAATATTTATTTTATTTATTTATTTATTTTGCATTTTCTTTTTACTTTTTATTATTGGATATTTTTTTATTATTGGTCCCCGCTTTAGATGCTTCGTTATTGATATTTTTTTTAATGGCATTGAAATGCGACTTTCTTTTAACATCAATCAGAAATTCCTTAAGCCTTTCGCCCCGAATGATACATGTAAGTATCGCAAATATCTCACCGTATAAATTACCCAGAAGCAGGGGAATGCGTTACTGGCATTGAAAAATTATACCACACGGGAATTTTCAGTAATTGTGGCGAAGTTAAGTGGCAATTAGCTGTCAATGCACGTTTTACGACTTCATAGTGCGCAACCTTGAGCGTTTTCTTTCAAATATTTTTATCGGTTATATTATACACTGCATAAAATGTAGGATCATTTAATAATTTTATCAGCATTTATATGTTATAAATAATTTTTATCTTTGTAATTCTTCTTTAATCGGAATCTGCAGTAATTTTAATGGTGTGGTATATGCACTTATATACTCGCTAGAGTTTCAATTGGTACAGATGTGTAACAACAAATCAGCTATTAAATACATTGAAACTAAGATGATAAGCCGAATTTTTAATGGTAGGTAGGAAAAGGTAGGGAAGGAAAATAGATTGTGGAACATCAGTTTAAATCAACTAATCTTCATGCATTCTTTAATTTCAGTAAACAAATTCACATTCAGAAATGAAAGGATTAAATACATTTTTAATTGACACTTAAGATTTCCGAATAATAATGCAAATGTAAAAATGTTTTACATGCAACAAAATATACTTTAGAAAAAGTTGAAGTCATACCGATTCTGGCAAACTTTAATCTATTTTCCAATTTAAATAAATAGGCTTCGAAGCAAAAAATAATATAAATCCTCTCAATTCCATGCGGTACTTATTTGATTTTATTTATTAAGTAAAATTTCATTTTAGAAATGACCTTCCCTTCAATTCAAAAGAACACAATTAATTTGTACAGAATACTATTAAATTTTAAAAAATTCAATGTACTTCAATAATTTTAGTTTAAAGGTCATTATAAAATTAATAGTGTTCTGAGTAATTGAATAATTTAATCCTTTCGGATCTGGCGTACTATTAATAGTACATGTCTTTTAATTGAGTATTATTGGGTTTTAAGAAATACTTTTGTAAATGCTTACAAGTAATAATGTTAGTATGTGTCTATGCTTTTACCATAAGACTTCAGTAACGTTTAGGCACTTAGTAATAACAATAATAATTATCTGCTTAATTCTCTTCGCACAGTTTGCGATTCTTTTCATTTTAAACACGTATTTCACTCTTTAAATTTAAAATAAAGCTTACTTTCCTGAAAGAATCGTGTTTAATAAAGCACAAATTGTACTCAAAAATTATAATACCAGTTAAATCTTTTAAAAATATAATATTTTCTAAACATCTTCAAAAATTCTTGCTTAGCCTATTGCCATATCAACATGAATTGAAAAGTACGCAAAACAACAACATTTGTTATATTCCAGAAAATGAAATATATGATAAACTCTAATTAATCTATTTGGATAGCTAGTGTTAATGTTATACCATAAAAATACTTTTTTTCCCCTTAAAATTGAAAAATAAATCTGGCCCGAAAGGGTTAAGAAATATGCTAAGGTGTTTTCACCGTAACGTAAGTGGCAGAAAATGCCAAACATTTCCTAACATCGTAAAATCAATCTATCACAAATAAGATACGAGTAAAGTTCTGGGATGATACAGAAAATAAATTGTGACGGATAAAAATGACTCAGTTTATTACAGTTTAAGAGCAGTAGGGTCAGGGGGGGATAATTATGACCACTTTATACATTTCCAACATTGTTATTTTTTACTTACCCATCATACGTAGTATAGGGTAAGTCTTGCAATCGTTTTGAAAATCGGAATTTTTTTTTTTTTGACGGATTTACACGTTTTGGATAGTGGAGATTCCGAAAAACATATTTTTAGAAAAAAAAAATTTGCCGTCCGTCCGTCCATCTGTCTGTCTGTCTGTAAACGCTCTATCTCCCGAACAAATTGAGATAGAGACTTGAAGTTTTGTATGTAGTTAGTATCTAAGAATGGGACGAAGCCTATTTAATATCAGCAACCTCGATTATCCGGAACTATTTTTTTCGAACTCTCGAAAAATTCGTTCTGATGAAAGGTATATAAAAATTTTCGAATGTTTTTATTCTAAGGAATGGACGTAAAAGGCAATAAAATAACACACATTTTGCATATAGAACGGAGTCGATCGGATTATTAGTTGCCGAGATATTTGTAATCCTGTTTTCCACATTCTTCGATTTTTCATGACCCTGTATTTCATTCAAATTTCAATTCAGAGGTATATTTTAATTGAAAATGAGACGCTTAATCCAACGCAGTAAACTGTTAGTTTATATTATAATTATTTTTGGAGTTATAAGGATGTTTCTTTTACGCAGTTCGGTATTACTTGAGTAGTTTGGCGTTTTATATAATTTGTCGAAATTGGTACATCAGCAATTCATTAATAGAGCATTACTATGCATATTAACAATATTTATATTTTGTTTTGGAATTGCAATTGCGATGCATTGTATAAATAGTTTTCACATGTTTTTTTTCTCATATGCCTATCCATGATGGGTAAGTATTACGGTGGCCCCCAGCGACTAGTTTTCTATTTGGATAAATAGTGTTTTAGTACATATGAAGTAACTTTAACCTTTTAAGAACCTCTCTAAAAAGTCTTAGTTCTCATAGGTCCTTTTTTTAATTAAGTTATAAGGACAGTTATAACTATCCCATCAAAAATTCACAATCACAAAAATTTGCGGTAATTAAGGCTACTAGTAGGGAAATCATGACTACTATATTTTTTATTAATACTTACCTACACACATTTATTTTTGGTAATTAAGACCAATAGAACACGAAACTGACGAATCCGTTTATCGAAAATTTTGGTAGACTTTGTTCAAATTGCTATTTGGATTTCAAAAATACTCCGGACTTAATGATAAAGAATATTTAAAATGAAAAATACGTAATGAAGTTAATATATAAGCGCGAAACAAAGTTTTACCACATGCAATTTTCTCTATTATGGCGGTGGTCGCAATTATCAGTTGGTCATAATTATCTCCACCTGACCCTACTTAAATGAACTATTTAATTGAAATAATAAAGAAAAAATTTTCTATCAGAAAGAAAAAAATGTAAATTTTTAAAAGGAAATTATTTTTATTTTTTATTTATTTATTTTTGAGAGAGGGGGGGAGATGGGGGCACAGAATTAATTTATATCGCTACTGAAATAATTTTGAGCACCAATAACAGAAGATCTTAATGAGCCAAAGTGAAATGTATGTTCATTCATAAAAATATTAACAAAGCTTGGATATTATCGACAAAAAAAAAAAAAAAAAAAAAAAAAAAAAAAAAAAAATCATTGATATTAATTTCAAATGCACATTGATTAAAGAAATTTCATAAGTATCAGTAAAATGTAGATGTAGTTTTTATCGCTTAGATAGGTGTACATAATATGCATATTTAATTTTCAATTTTTAAGTGGAAAAAATCCTACCAGATGTTTTAGCATAATAGGAAACGAATATATAATTTTAATAAAGTAATTAATTATTATAGCGACCGACAGTGAAATGATGGCGTGCTTAAATGAATTTATCTTATATCAGGTAGTCATTTTGAAAGCATTATAAACACAAATGACCTGCCAGCCCTTCCATAGTTCTATTTTATAATTTGCATTAATTTTTTATACATTATATCTATAATGAAAAAAAAAACTAGCATGAGAAAAGAAATAGATGCATATGAATATTAAGGGGTTCAGGGAAACATTTTTAAATAGTTTTTATTTATTGAGTTGAAATAGTGAATTTTTTTGTGATGATAAACCATGTCATTTGTAAGCAAACTCGTATGGTAAAACTTTTGATATTTTCTTAAAAACTTTTAAATTTTAAAATTCATTGAAAAAGTGGGGTGATTTAAAATCGTTGTAACTCGAAATTTTATTGGTAGAATTTCAGTTTTTTATTTAAATAAACAGAAATATATAAGCTTTAATCATTTTTTAAAAATATTAATTTAAATAAAAATTGCAAATATTTAAAGTAAATATTTGAAAAATAAAATTAACTTTTTAAACAAAAATCATATTTTTAAAAGGAAATATTATTATTATTATTATTTTAATTTGCTGAATCAAAATTAAAGTAAATCAACTAATGAAAAAAAAACTGTCTTAAGTTTAAACATTTATCTTTAAAGGTTTTTGACTTATGACAATTTAAATAGTCGAAATATTGAAAAAAAAAAAAGCCACCATTAAGAAAATTTCATTTTCAGAAGAAGTCGTTTCCAAAGCAACCTATGCTTGAAAGTTAGATTTTAAAAGCAAACCAAAGCATAAAAATTAATATTTCTTGTTCAATTTTAGATACAAACACGATTTAAACGTTATTTCAAGCAGAAAAAGAAAAAATTTATTTTAGAAAATTTGAAAGTTTTTGTGTTTTGGACATCCTTTAATTCAAATCAATGAATACATAATTCAAAATACGTTCTACGGAATAGAAGAAACGGTGTTTTAATATTTAGTAAATATTAAAACTGTAGCCATACAGTTGTTCTAAGTATATAATAAAAGTGTTAATTGAAAATCCTTTCCACATTTAAACGTATAAAATTAAGTAAAAAATAATTACACTTAAAATAAGATATAATAAAATATCGTGACAAATCTATTCTAGACTTCTTTTTTTTTTTTTTTAAACTGAGTAACAGATTAACAAAGTCATTGACTAAGCTTTATTTATTTATTTTTTTCCTTTTAATTTGATTCTTTAGATTCTAAAATAAGTACTTTCATCACAAAAGCGGGGTGAATATCCTTCCATTGGTATGTTAAAAAGACTGTTTGGGGTGGAAACTTACTTAATTTTTTTTTCTTTCGTTGTATAATCCTATTTATTAGATTTTAATGGCGAGTGTTTTTTTACTCAATGATCAATGTTTAAGAAGATTAACAAAGAGGAAATAAATATAGTTTTGATATGCTAGAAAATCGGTTAGCGTTTTTTCGTTTTAAGTATTTTGATTATAAATCGAAATCCAAACTTAAAACAGTGTTTGTTATTTTAGTCTTTTTCTTCTTTTTTCCAGTCATATTCTAATTTAAACGGTAGAAACTATTTAGGAATTATGTTTAGTATTTTTTAATCATTTTCAAGACATCTTTTTTAAGACATTATCCTTTCCTCATTTATTTAAAAGTAAGTTATTGATTATCATATTTAAACTTTTAATGGATATTTTAAAGTCAATAAGGAATACTTTAATAGCTACAGTGATGATATTGACAGAAAAGTTAAAAAAAATTGAAAACTGCGCGAACGACATTTGAGCAATAATATTTATGAATTTCAAGCGGAATAAATATTATAATTGCTATTAAAATGTACATATTACATACAATTTTGCTTTAAGCAAATTAAAAAGAAACTGTTAGAAAGAATTAGGCAGAAATTATTTACTTACTGCGGTGAAAAGTCTATTTTACCAAAATAATAAACACAGAACATTAATAAATCCACTGACATGAATATTTTTTAATTGTAATTTTTAAAATAGTAGATACTTTTCTTGAAACAGCAAATCAAAATAATTGCAGCCACATTAAGTATATGATAGAACAGAGTTCCTATTTTTTTTAAAAAACAAAACTAAGTTTTTAAGGAATTAAATTGATCACAATTGATTGTTAAGGGAGACCCGTAAGAAAAAACCCAAAATGTTTATTATTGATTTTAAAGTGATGAATTTTGGTGTACTACTTAAGAATCTTTTTGTAAGGAATAATTAGCAAAAAAAAAAAAATCACTTTTTATTAAAAAGTATATTTTTTATGGGGATTTTTATGATTTTTTTTTGTCGAAAAATACACTTTTTAAAATTACTACTCCTCATTCAATTTTCAATATTTTGGTATTACTAAAATTTCTTAAATAGTGTTATAGTATAGAGAAAAGAACTAAGGAGGGATATTTTTAATTTTCTATTTTAATCGGAAAAAAAAAAAAAAAAAAAAAAAAAAAAAAAAAAAAATCGCATGGTAAATTTCCTTAAATTTGTTATAATTTTCATGTTTACCAATTTATGTGAAATTTTCAGAAATAGTTAAAAAAAAAAAATTTCTCCTTACTTTTGTTGCAAATTTTTTTAAGATTCTAAAAACATAAACACTTTCTTTCTAAATCGTTTTACGACTGAGCCTTAGTACTTTGAACTTAGGCAAAATATGAAAAAAGTCATTTTCAGGAAAACGCGTTTTAAATGGCCGCTAGTCCTTTAAACTCTATAGTGAGTACAATTAAAAAAGATCATTTTCTACCTGTTCCAACTGTCTCCGAGTTCTGAAATTTTGCATGGATATTCGCAAATATGTATTTTATCGTTTTCTGAGATAATTTTTTTTTGAACTTTTGATGATTTTTGGCCGAAAATGGGGTACGGGTCTCCCTTAAAGGCGCAAAAAGCCAACCACTAAGAATGAAGATTTAAGGAAAAATAATAAAAAATTAAAAGTTTTAAAGTGTTATATAAAGACAAATTTGTAATACTACGGAAAACATATTAAAAATTCAGAACATTAAAAGGAATTCAGAAAAAATGGACTATTATATCAAAGTACAAAAACAAAAGTAAAAAAATAAGGAAAAAATATAAAATTTTCCCAAAAATGTAATTGGTGAAATTTCTTTAAAAATTGAAGAAAAGTCTCAAATTCAGACTAAAGTCTGAAGAATCTGATTCCTGTAACAATGTTTCTTCATTTTTTTCTTTTATTTATTTATTTTTCCTAGACAACCTCTGTAAGTATTGGTGCAAGGAGACCCCCTAAGTACCCATGTCCAGGGTCCTCAAATTTGTAAATTGGTCCCTGGCAAGAGTGTAAATGTGTAATGATAAAAGTAGCATAAATGTAGAATGATACATGTTATGTTCTACATGTATGATTATGTTCTACATAAATGTAGAATTACATAAATACGCTAATGCACTACAGACAAAAATGATCCAAAATAAATCATGATAAAATAAAATTAATCATAAGTATTTTTTTACCAAACTGAATAAATCCATTTCAACATATTGCATGTAAATTAATCATAATTTTAAAAGGATTGATTAAGTAACATTTAAACTCAATAATATTATTATTCAGATGAAATTCAAACCTAAGAATATATATATATATATATATATATATATATATATATATATATATATATATATATATATATATATATATGCTTGTAAATAGTTCAAAAATATTTTCTTTAAAGATTTTTTTTTTTTTTTTAGTCAAATTGCTTTTCTAACAGATTTATTTAAATTACTTTATTAATTTTATCTTAAAAAATAATAATTTTCAAGCCTAAAAATAATTTATTTTTGAACAGCTAGTTTCATAAATATAAACACTCCGTTGGAAGTTTTTTTTTCTCTCTCCCCATTTGTGGTATAATAAATACATTAAATATTGGAAGTTTTTAAAAAAAGAGCGAAATGTTTAATTTTATTAAAGCAAATCTTTTGGTACTTTCGAAAATTAATATTATAAAATATTTTATGCATTTCATAAATATTTATTAAAAAATCAGTATAGTAAGATAAATAGATAAGTTATTATTATTATTCGATTAACATAATTTAATGTTAAGATCTAAAGAAAAATTTCTGATTCTAAGATTGCATGTAACTCATTACTTAAAAATTACTCCCAAATTAACTTTATATTTAGTTATTATAAAAACAGTTTTATGCCTTATTATTATAAATTGATATATATTTTTTATAAATAATACATTTCACTCAATAAATTTATCCATTATTATTTAATTTATCTTGAATGAGATTTTATTTTCCTGCTATAAAAACTATTCACTTTGATTCATAAATTAACTTTAAATTTGATTATAATAAAAATAGTATTATTTCCCTTATTATTATAAATTATTTTATTATTATTATTATTATTATAAATAATATATCTCACTTAATAAATTTATCCACTATTCTTTAATTCATCTTGAATGATATTTTACTTTCCTGCTATAAAAACTATTCACTTTGACTCATATATTAACTTTATATTTAAGTATGATAAAAACAGTTTTATTTGCCTTATTATTATAAATTATTTTATTATTATTATTATTATTAAAAATGATATATGTCACTTAATAAATTTATCCATTATTCTTTAATTAATCTTGAATGATATTTTGTTTTCCTGCTATAAAACTATTCACGTTGATTTATATATTAACTTTACATTTAGCTATAATAAAAACCGTTTTATTTGCCTTATTATTATAAATTATTATTATTATTATTAATAATACATTTCACCTAACAAAAACATCCGTTATTATTTAATTCATCTTGAATGAGATTTTATTTTCCTGATCTAAAAACTATTCACTTCGATTCATAAATTGAAATAAAAAAACAAATCCATTTTTCACACTCTTTCAATTGAACGTATCAGAATCGCTAACACTTCTTACAGCGCGTTTTTATCGCCATCAATAACAAACGGAGCCAGAAATCATCGATATTCAGAGAACATAAAAACACGAGTAAGAAAAATAATTGCCATAGACAGAACATCCCGACTTAGCACATCGACACTGGTAAATGTAAGCAACAGGTTACGAACGAGAACATTTTTTCCCCTCTCCTTTCGGGAAAAAAAACCTCCAACCGCTTTTCCGAATCCATTCGTTACAACCGCACAAAATAAGAATCAACGCTCTTGTGATTCCTTTAACATAAAGAACCACACTCAAACAATGATAAAAAGGCAAAAACTTTTATCTTTATAACAGCTACGACATCGCGTCGACAGTACACCATTTTCCCGAAGTTTATTTTTTTTCCCTCTTCCTTCTTCCCTTTTCCATTCTCCAATCTTTTCGGAGCGCTTTTGGAAAAAGTAAAAAAAGCAAGCAAAAGAGGGAAGTTGAAATAAATCTTACTCCCATTAAAACGCTGAAAGAAAACTTGAGGGAAAAAAAAGGGGGCTACTCAGTTAATAACACGTCAAAAGCGGGAGAAGTTTTCAAAAAAGGGAAAATCGAGTTAAAAGGGGTCTCTCGCGGGGCTCTTACAAATGAAAACTAATATAGTTTCATTAATTTCCTATTTCGATTAATCGCCATATCGAAAGGGTAACGCAGTCGGAGTTCATTTAGAGGAAGTTAATATAATAAAGACGGGGAGAAGGTAAAAAGAAGAGGGGGGAGGGGTGGAAAGAAGAAACAGAGGAAGAAGAAGAAGCAAATTCCAAGTTTTGCCGGTAAATCAGGACTTTTGCTTATATCCATATTAAGTTGGAACAAACTGTTCTGCTCAAGAAAACCCTTGAAATGTTAATCCACGGGCTGCAGATACACATAAATCAGAATGGGAGAACAAAAGGCCGCAGTAAATCTGATTGAAAAGCCGTTATTTAACTTTAACTCAACGCCGCGCTCAGCGTCAAAAATTATTGCTTCAAAATAATAAGACGTGATACTTCTCAACTGCGAAGCAATTCTTTTCAGCTTGAATAATCTGCGAGATGCAAAACAAAGGAGAAAAATAGAATGAGAAGGAGGGGGCCGCTACCGAACGGTTGAATATGGATAATAAGAATGAAGGCAGAGACGGGGGAAGTAAAAAAATACTTTTACCGAGAGAGCTCGAGCAAATTACTTCAAATTGTATTACTAAGTCGCCAAATTAAATCAAACGCCAAAGTTTTGCAGCACTGCAAAACTTTCCGCCGGTAATATTAATTAACGTGATTTTCCTCGCCAGTTTTCTAATTTATAATAGCCCCTTCTCTCTCTCTCTCTCTTTTCGCTGCCGAAAATTACGCATTAGTGAATTGGTTATTTGTATTAATTCATAAAAGAAAACTTTTACGCCATCATTTATATCCTTTCCTTCCTGTACCGTAAACAATAAATTCCGGCCGAAATTAACATCGTTCGCAATTAAACGGTATTGATTTCATCAATTAGCCTAACCCCCAACTACGTAAAAAGAAACGAAAACGGGGGGAGAAAAGAGCAGAAAAGGGGAGGGGGGTAGAAGTGATCGAGGGGAGGGGGAGAACGAACGAAATTAAAGTTAATCAACCAACCGCTCTAATGGCGGCTAAATTAAATTAAACCCAGCCCGGTGAAAAATAGCACAATAATCAAGGCCCCCGCTGCACTCACCCCCTTTCTTTTAGGGCAGCAGTCAACACACAATGCGAAAAGGGGGTGCTTAGGATGTATATATACACGCATCCAAGACGGAAAAGGAGAAAAGAAAATAGTGGGGCGAGCGCACATTATTATTATGATGTGAAAACCTTCGCGCCAGATTGCGAGTTAAAGCGCGCCAAAAACAAAACGAAAAAATTGCAAAAGAGAGAGAGAGATTTTAATATTAAGTAATTAAAGCAGCATTATCCATAAATTTAATTTGCGACTGGCAACAAAGTCAGATTAAAATCAAATTAAAATAACGTTAGGGCGCTTCGTAAGTGACGAATGGATATTATAAAATTATTAATTTCCATCTGAGGGGCTAACAACTTCTCCGCCCCCAATCGCTGCAGGGGGGTGGGCAAAAGAGAAAGTTTCGCGCGCGCTGGCTCCTCCTCGAAATAATGCCGGCGCCGATTGAAAAGGGGGAATCCGTGCCGTCCCATTTTTAATCCAGGATTCGTAAGGTTTTAAACGTTTCCTCAAGATTTGCTGGAAAATTTTTCATGTGAATATTCCCCCTTTGGAACTTGTCCCAATTTCAAATGGTAAGTGAGTACCTTACTCTCTATTTTTCAGTGATGCATGGTTGACTCAGGGGAAAAACCCCTTTCGTCACTTCGCTACTCAACCCTTTTTTTAAAAATCATCTGTTCTGTAGAGGTTCTGTTTCGGCTTAGTCATTCGCAGAGTGCCACGTGATATTGCATACGGAATGCTGAAGTTTATGTCAATATCGTTTTATGTTCTTTCTATATTGAAATTTAAAGG
Source organism: Maratus speculifer (assembly GCA_964019185.1). Classification (NCBI taxonomy): domain Eukaryota; kingdom Metazoa; phylum Arthropoda; class Arachnida; order Araneae; family Salticidae; genus Maratus; species Maratus speculifer. Next base: position 283,674,689 of record OZ025294.1, read on the forward strand.
AACAAAATTCATATAGAAATATAAAACTTTGTACTTTTTGCGTTTTGTAACATTCAGATATTTTATTTATTTATTTATTTTTTTTTATGTATAGTATTTAACAAAATCTGGAGTTTTTGTAAATTTTTGAATGTCACTGTAAAAATATAAGAAATATTTAAATTAAAAAATCTTAAGTAAATTTAATTAATTTTTTTTAAATTAAAATTAAAAAAAATCTTTATTAAAATATATAAAAACATTCCATAAATAAAACTATTGAAACGTATGATATTTAACAAATAATCTGTAAATATATATTACAAAATAGTATTTAAGTAAAAGTATTATAGTTAATAACTTCTCTACTCAATACTTAAAAAAAATGTTTTGTTCAGGGCTGGTTTGGTTTACCATTCGCAGAATGCCACGTGATAGTGGATAAAGTAGGTAGAAGGTTATATTTCAATGGTATATATAAATTTTTGCTATATTTTCTCGTACAGAAAAATACATAAATAAATAAAATTTACATTGTAAATGTAATGCTTTGTGCACAAATCATTTCCTTTCCATTAATATCTAGTTCAAATTTATTTATACATTAATTTTCAACGTCTTTCAGATTTTGGTAAATTTTTAAAAACAGGAAAAAAATCTTAGTAAAAATTATCAACCTTTAAAAACGAGAAAATATATTTAAATTTTATTTCCAACTAAAAGAAAAAATATATACACATAAAATAAAGATAAAAAATAACTTTACAAAAATTCATAAATCATAAAAACAATAATAAACAACACTCACAAATTTGAATTAATTTTTAAAAATCGATCGAGACAGAACTTAAAACTTATAATGCAGCTGACTAAGAATACTTTTTGATTATTTTATATTATATTTAAATGCTCAAAACTTTCCATTGCTATTATTATTATCATTTTATCATTATTGTTATTTTCTTTTTATTTATTTATTTATTATTATATAATTTTTGAAAAGGGTTAGCATACTTTTTGTCAAATGAAAACACGAATACATATAATATTTAAATTCAATAATACATCAATGCTGTAATGAAATTAATATCACATATAAGTATTGACGTACTAGAATATCAACTGTCATTGCAATAAATAATTTCCTTTTTTAAAAGGAATAAATTAATTAATAAAAATTCCAATTGGTAAAATCAAACATAGAGGAGGACAAAAATTCTTACTACACTTTAAGCAACAAGTGGTTAAAATGTGCCAAACATTTTGGCATTTTATAATTAAAAAATTATCAATTTCTGAAACAATTTGCGATTATTATAAGGAAATAAAACTATATATATTTTTTTAACTGTTCAAGTTACACATAAAATTAATATTAACAACTATTTAAAAAATATACTTTAAAATTAAGTGACAATTGTACTTCATTATTACTATTGCTATTCACCTAGTCAAATAACATGGAAAAAATATTAGAAAAATATTATGAGCATAAAAAAAAAACTTTTAAAAATTTAAATTATTTTAATAAAAATATCATTCTAGGTATCCAGAGTATTGCTATCTTGTAGCCATTTCATTAATTTATTATGAAATGTATTTTTTTTATTATTAACATTTAAGAAAACAAAATAGAATAGCATTTTCAAAAGTTTAATAATTTTAATAAAAGTAATATTTTACATATTCCAGAGACATAGTATTATTTTTTAAGCACTTATTTAACAGATCGTTTAATATTAACTTTTTATGAATAACAATGAATGTTTCTCATTAATATTTCTTATTAGGGTTAAAAGTATAAAAATAGCACTAAGCTTTCTAAAAGCTTATTTATTTAAAGGAAAGCATTATTTTACGCCTGTCAGAAACTAGAGATTATTGTGTGTAAATATTTATTTGAAGGATAACATAATGCCATAATGTTTGTTTTTTACATAGCAATTGATGTCTAAACAAGTAAGTTCACAAACTTCATAAAATTTATTAATAGTATATATTTTATCACGTATTGCGTTGCATTCTTCAGTTGTAAATTGTAAATCAAGAGATAGTTTTTTTTTTTTTTTTTTTTTTTTTTTTTTTGTAATAGTAAATTGTATCAAATAATAAATTTAACGAGTGGCATGTTGAAAAAGACAATAAGAAATATCAAAACTTAAAATTAACTTTGTTTAAATTAAAAAAAATAAAATAAAAAAGAAATAAACAAAATAAATAAAAATGTTTAGGAATAAAAATAAATATCGAGGAGCAATAGTTCCTCCGCTTTGAAAATTCTATAATTAAATGTTATTATTTTTATTTCAAGTACAAAATAGAAATAGTTCAGTCAGTGATAAATGCAATTAATTATACATAAGAATAACATTAAAAACTGTTAATAAATGTTTGCTTTTCCTGTAGAAATTCTATTTTATTTGTAGAAATATATATTGCACGTATTATTTATATTCAATGAATCTACTTTTGATTTAGAAAAATAAGAATACATTTATCTTTGCAATGGCGCAGCAAATAAGAACAGATCTTTATTATTATTATTATTTTACACTAAAAGTTACAAATTAAAGTTCAATTAAAAATGAAGCAGTTTATGAGGGCGCCATAAAGATGCATAAAAGAGTAACGTATGTGTGCCAAGCTGACTGCCGTCACGTGTTTTCTTGAACCTAATAAAAGATTCCCTGTATTTTTTGGCTCTGTTATTTTGTGTTATTATATGATGTTCCGAAAACGTCCCTAGTATTTATTTAATTGAAGCTAGTTTTGTGAATATGTATGTACATTAGGGGGTGCACAACCTGTGGCCCGCGGGCCAAACTGATACCACTAATTTTATGCAGAATAATTTTCCATATAATAATGACAGAAACTTTGCTATGTAATAAAACAAACGTCACTTTTCAAATATTCTGGTGGCAAACGATTTTCTGGCAAAAAGGTTGTGCATCACTAAGTACACATTTAATGATTTAGAATAAAGCTCAAATCATCATACAATTTCTTTGAATATTGGAATCAGGAGTTTAATTGAATCAAAATATATGCGAGCAAATGTGAGAGTCGAGTAAATAAATGTATAGTACACTAAGAGGCATAATTTTAATAGTAATGGAAATTAATCGTAAATTTAACGAATAAAATGTTGCTATTAATAATAAATAAAATGAAAAAAAATCTATATTTAAATTTAAAATACAATAAAAATTTAGAAACTTAGAGGAAATTATTAGTAAATTAATATTATTAATACTAATAATAAATAATAAATTTAACTACAAATTATTAATAAGATATGAATTGAAAAATAACTACATTTAAAAAATATAATAATAAGAAAAAAAAATTAAGGATAAAGATTAAAATGTAACAAAAAATACATGATTCTAACATCTTCATTTGTGTTGTGTTTGAAGCAAATCTAAGAACTCAGTAAAATATTATTAATAAAAATAAACAAAATGAGAAATATATATTTATTTAAATTAAAAATAACAAGACAAGTTTAGAAAATTAGAAGAAATTATTAGTAAATTAATATTATTAGTTCTAATAATAAATAATAAACTTAAATTTAACTAACAAAATAATACTATTAATAAAAAAAAAAAAATTAAAATTAAGTGTATTTAAATTTAAAATAACAAGAAAAATTTACAGAATAAAGTTTAAAATGTAACTAAAAATATCACAATTCTAACATCTTAATTTGTGTTATCTCTGAAACAAATCTAAAAACCAGACAATAATAAAGTTAATTTTTTGATTTAAAATTAAATATTAATTCAAAACTACATATAAATAAATATATAAAAACAAAGTGCTTTTAAAAAAAAGCATAGAAAAAACAAAACAAATGACAATTTTCTGAAACCTTTAAAGTTACATTAATTGATAAATTAATTATTTAAGCTACTAAATTCCTCGCGAGTGGTATAATTAAAAACAATCAATCCAAGTTAATCACTAAATATGAAATATTCATCAAGTTTTCAAATTAATATTTATTTTAAAATAATTATTTAAATCGCGAAAAGAATTTTTCAGTAAAAAAAAATAAAATAAAAGTAACAAATAAATTATTAATTATAGCCACTTCAATACCAGATTTCATAATTGTTGCCCCAAACTACCCATTTCCTTTCAAGAATGACTCATTCATTTGCTTCTCCCATGAGAGTTGGGGGGAGATGAAGCAAATGAATGAATCCCGAATCGTCATGATTTTAAAAGAAATTATGCATAAGAGCTATACACAATACTGATCTTTTATAATTAAAAAGGATTTAAATAATGGATGTTCCGCCTTTTTATTTTTTAATTTCTGGAAGAAGTTAAATTTTACGAATATAATTGATTTGGTTTTTTTTTTCTTTTAATTTATTAAGTTTTCTTGAACTGAAAGTAGCGGAAGTATTTCAATAAATTAAATTACTAAAGTTGCGATATCATGAAAGATAAAGTATTCTAAAGTTAATTTTACTTCTCTATATCAATGAATCATTCAAAAATGTTTTCGAGGTAAAATATTTTCTTATAATTTAAAAGTTCGTTTAAAATAGTAAGATAAAATAGGGAATTTATTTAAAATAAACTTTTATGTCTTTTAAATTGTGGATTAATTGTACGTTAAATGTATGTAAGATGAATTTTAGAATATTTAAAAATGAGATATCAATTTTTATAATTAATTATTATTATTATTATTACCAAACATAATTTATTGAATTTAATTCTGACTTATACAGTTTTTAAGTACGGGCTTTGTGACGGACGGTCAGACAGAGGACAGAGACGAATAGGGTTTCGTCAGATGAACGAAATTCTAAAAATGATTTCGCCCCACCAGTGGCCGCGAGGTTCTGACCTCCAAACTGGTAGACGGTAGGTGCTGGGTTCGAACCCAATCGCGACCGTCGGCCTAACCGTTCGAAGTTTTCCGAAGGTTTTATTCGAACCTTGCGTAAATACGGGTTAGGTTCCCTTAGAAAGACCCCCACGGAGGGCAACCCATCCCATAGGGCCTATATCCCATAGCGTAGATAATCGGCCGACAAAAATACACCTACACCTAAAAATGATCTCATTCAAAATTTAAATCCCCTGCTCGCAGATTTATTACTTTGCGTAGAAAAAAAAAATCTAACAACGTTAAAATTTAATAAATGTATGCATACATTCGAGTTTCTTATGAGCCATTTATATATCGCAAATCATTAATATTTATAATTAAAATTTTATTATTACAAAATATTAATAATGCAATAATATTTATTTTAAAAAATAAGCATTCTACTTTCACTATTTAATTGTTATTCGAATAAAACTAAATTTCTAGGTTCAGAAATGCTCTTAGAAAATATATAATATATCATCAGGAGGAAGGATTATCACAGCTGTCATTTTATAGATATAAACAAAAAATTATGTATCAAATGTGCTACGTTATTAAGCTTGTTAGATTAATTATGACTAATAATAATAATAATCTTCTCATTACAGCAAACCACTTTTTCAAGAGTAGGAATAATACAATATTATTTCAAAAAATATGCATTTTACTTTCATTATTTAATTGTTTGTCGAATAAAATTAAATTTCTAAGTTCAGAAAACGCAGTCCAGAATACATCTATTATACCATCAGGAAGAAAAAATATCACAGCAGTCATTTTATAGATATCAAAAATCAATATATGTATCAAGTATTCTGAGTATATTAAGCTTGTTAGATTAATTCTGACTAATAATAACAATTTTCGTATTACAGCAAGCTACTGCTTCAAGCGTAGGAACTTTTACTATTAATATTTCATTGTTACAAAATATTAATAATACAATATTACTTAAAAAAATATGAATTTTACTTTCATTATTTAATCGTTAGTCGAATATAATAAAATTTCTAAGTTCAGAATACATATATTATATCATCAGGCAAAAGAAATATCGCAGCTGTCATTTTATAGATATAAAAAATCATTATATGTATCAAGTGTGATGCGTTTATTAAGCTTGATAGATTAATTCTGACTAATAATAATAATTTTCTCATTACAGCAAGCTACTGCTTCAAGCATAGAAACTTTTATTATTAATATTTTATTATTACAAAACATATGTATTATAAATAAAAATATATGCATTTTACTTTCATTATTTAATTATTACTCGAATAAAATTAAGTTTATAAGTTCAGAAAAACGCAGTTCAGAATAGATATATTACATCGTCAGGAAGAAGAAATATCACACAGCTGTCATTTTATAGATAGCAAAAATCATTATATGTATCAAATGAGCTGCGTTAGTAAGCTTGTTAGATTAATTCTGAGTAATAATAATAATACTAATCTTCTCATTACAGAAAACTACTGTTTCGAGCGTAGGAATTCCAAAAGCATATTTATCGACATCGCGGTGACCCAGGGTAAAAACAAAGACGCACCAACCATAGCCACAAACCAAATCAGAATCTTGACCTTTTAATTATGTATCGCAAATTATCTCGTGCCACGCGGCTTTAGACGCGTACAGAATACGGTACGAGGGAAATTGCCAGGTGCAGTCATGCTTCAATATTCATAAAAAGACATTGAATATTTCCCTGAAGATAAAAGGAGGGGAAGGGGGATCGATTTATTAGAACTTATTTTAGAAAATTGATCTAACACGTTTCTAAAATATACAACAGACTGCTGGGCACCTGGCACTATATTTTCAGATCAGAAAAAATGAAGAGTTGAGTAATAATAACTGGTTGTCCTTGAGTTTTTTAAAAAAAAACTTTTTTTTTATTATTTAAAAAAAAAAAAAAAAAAAAAAAAAAAAAAAAAAAAAAAAGAATAACTACAATTCAACTCATTACACATCGAGCTATAAATTAATATAAAACTTGTAAAGATTCAAGGTCTTTCCAAGCAATTATCTTCGTCCTGAACAAGTGCATATTTTATCAATCATGTTTGATTCATTTTATATCTTTTAAATGTATGAATTATTTTTTGTTTCTTTTATAATATAGTTTAGAAAATTCGACATCAACATTAGGGAGAAAAAATGCGTGTAATGTGAGAACCATTTTATGGTTTTAAGTGCCCATTGTTTAAGATATCATCCATCTTGGGCTGAGATCATAAATTACAATTTTATAACTTTGGAATGAAAAGTAATTTCTTTGATAAAAATCTATTAGATAAGAGCTAGATTTAAACAATTAAAGAAAATGGCTTATTGCGAATAAAGGGGAAAAACACGTACTCTGTTAGAAATTACATTAGACAAGAACTAGTTTTCATGAATGATTGAGATTAATAGAAAAATTAAAAGACAAGAACTTTCATATGTATAGAATATTCTGTTTTAAAGTACAATTCATTTATCAAGTTAATCCCTTTTTATCTCTTTAAAATTTACGCGGTAGCATTGCAACATGGTATGCAAAATCTACGTGCTTATATTTCAGTAAAATTAATGTAGAAAATACTATTATTCTTCACAATATTTTTCGTAGAAAATTTAGACAAAAAAAAAAAAAAAAAATAAAAAAAAAAAAAATAAAAAAATAATTACCAGAATTTTTTTTTTTTTTTTTTTTTTTTATCATACTGACAATAAAGCTGCCGCAAGAAAAATTTCTTAGATCGAATTTATATGTCTCATTATAGTTATATCTAAATATTGTAATAAATCGTAATAATTTGAGAATTCTGGTTTTAAAGATTAGATTTTATTATAATTTTTATTTTTTTTTATTTCATTAAAAATTAGTTTTTTTTTTTATTATTATTTAAACATATTTAGAAAGCATTTTAAATAAAGCATAAGAAAACAGTAGTTCAGAATGTTTCAGTAAACTATGAAACATATTTAAAACACGTTGTAATAATAATAAATAAAAAAACAAAAAAAATCAACATAGACTTAAAAAAAAGGGGGGGGGGGGAATGTATTATCAGAAATACAAACACTAATTAGATAAAAACATAATACACCTCTTTGTTTTTTTAAAATACTATCAATATAACAGCGATAATTGTTTATTATTATTATTATTATTATAGATTTTAGCTAGTTAATATATATATAAATACTGATAAATCAGTTAAATATCAAAAATGGATCCACAAATGAACCCATTCAACTCCTGGCGCCCTATTTATAATACGCGTATCTCATTGAATATTATTTTGTTTTAATAATTATTATGTTAATATCAGCATTTAATAGAGATAGTTTACGTCTATAGATTTATCATTATGACTTTATTTACGTTTCAGCGTGTAGTAACAATAATAATAAATGTTTCCTTAATTATTGTTAAATCGTTGTTATATCTTTTATTTCAAACTTATGTTTTGTTTTTTAAATTTAAATTAGGTACTGACAATTTTTCCGAATTAATAATTTGTGATAAAACATAAACATTGTGGTAAGTTTTCAAGTATTTTCAACCCTGTTGCAGTACGAAATTTTCCTAGAAAAAAAAATTGCTATAAATTTTAGCAAATTAAAATGTATATAAATTTAAGCATAGTTATATAATAGGACCCCCGCCCCCCCTCCCCCCCCAAAAAAAACTATGATGAAATTTTGATCAATACAGTTGAATATCTAAAGTGGATTTCTAAATGAACCATTCGAAAATGGTGTCCTATTAATAGTACACGTCTTTCAATCGGTTATTATTTTTGTTAATATCAGCATCTAATAGTGATATATATATATATATATATATATATATATATATATATCTGTATATTTATTATTATGACTTCATGTTTCAAGGTTTAGTAATAATAATAATAATAATAATAAAAGTTTCCTTAAATTATCCTTAAACTGTTGGCGCCAATTTTTCAAAAATATTTAATTGGGCTTCAAAAACTTGGGGCAGAATGACACATACATTTTTTTTTCAGCCAGTGTTATTGTGTGTGGTAAACGAGATAAATGGAGCGAATGACTGAAGATGATAATTCGAAATTAAATTATGTTTTTACTAGGCAAATTTTTAAATTATTATAATTTTATATATAAAAAAATATATATATTAAATTATATTCTTATAAGTTTTTCCTTCCAAATATATTATTTATTGCATTTATTTATTTTAAATTTAAATGACAGTGGAATTGTTAACTATTGAAAATGCAAAAAATTATGAGTCAAGAATAGCATACATTGTAATCACCTAAGTGCTGCATCACTTCGAAACATGAAACCAAATGGCAATATAAGCATTTTTTTTTTATTTTTATGTGTATGTGTGTGTGTGTGTGTGTGTGTGTGTATGAGAGAGAAATTAACGATATATCAGTTGACGGGGATTTCATTTCTCGTAAGTCTAATGGGTGTCATTACTTTACTACTTTACAAACAAAATTATTTTGAAAATTTATCAAAACCAAATTTCATTTCAGCAATTTAAATAAATGGAAAAATAAACTGCGAATTAAATGAATGGAAATTATACGGGCGGAGAAATCAAATTATTGGGTGGGTTCGCGCCTCATGGGCCCATATAAGTTGGCACCACTGATAGCAGATATTCAAATCAATAAAATGCATACATGTATCCATATAAATACATGTGTGTTGCGTAGACATTATGTATAAACACGAGTACTTTAAAAAACATTAATGTAGAAAATATCTTTTTTCGACGCCTCGTACAAATATAAATCCCCTTCCATTCAACATAAAAATGAACAAGGCGTGAAAAAAGTATTAAATGAACACGCAAAAAAAAAATTGGACATTTCTCATGCAAAACTATCACGTAATCCTTACATGCCTTCAAAGAAAGAAGGAGCGTGCCAGTCCTTATTTCCAATTCTAATGCTAACATTTTTCAAGCCTAATTACAAATAATTCTACGGCTATTTCACTGGAGTTCATCAGTTTTCGTAATCGTGATATTATTACTTGCAGTAGCTCTACCCTAGCTTCAGGGCTTCATATCACCACCTGCTTGAAATCTTCCTCGGATGCCAAAGCACTGTGTGTACGTATCTTCCCGAAAATTGACTGCGCCACAGAAATAATTTAAATGGGAGGTCTCAGATTTTTCGCTTTTAGGGGCTGCGCAAATATAACGTCATCAACTTTTTGGTGATTTTGGACTCCCTTCCCCCCTTTTGATATCATACATTATCATCTCTAGATCCCCCCCCCCCCCATCCGGTAATGCTATCGTTATCAAAGCGTTTATTATTATTATTATTATTATTATTATTATTATTATTATTATTTATAGAATTTAGTTCTTTTGTTTGGGGTAACATATAAAATTGGTTAATTTTATTTTTCACATACTTTATTGATTCAAATGAAGAAAAGTCAATGAAATATAGCTTTTTTCATGTAACATTTAAAAGAAATATTATTAAAAAATATTTCATAATAGTTTTTTGTTACATATTGCATGAAATGAAGTGCATCTTCCCGAAAATTGACTACGCGACAGAAATAATTTAAATGGGAGGTCTCAGAAGAATTTTCGTTTTTAGGGACTGTGCAAATATAACATCATAACTTTTTGGCGATTTTGGACCCCCTAAGCCTTTTTTCGATATCACACGTTATCATCCCTCTACCCCCATCCCCCCTCCACCCCGGTAATGATACCGTTATCAAAGTCAGGGGTCTGTCCAAACTTTTCTCATAGGGTCCTGTTTTTGTGAAATTGTGAATTTTTTTCTTACATTTGTGAAAATTCTAGTAAGAATTTTGTGAATTTTAAATTATCGATATCTTCAGGCTCTATTTTTCATATATAGAAAGCTAAGTAATATGCTCTTTTGGTGAGTTCAACTGCTTATTTAGAAGCCAGATTTTATTATAAAACGATTAAATTTGTGAAAAGTTTAATTTGAAGGTGAAAAAATTCTGTAAAAGGTCTATTTAAGAGACAAATAATTTTGAGAAGAGTCCTGTTTTGGGATAAAATGTTTTGTTAAGGGCCTTGTTTTAATATAAATTATTTTGTGAATAGTCCTTTAAAAGACCTAAAATTTTCCTAAACATAACCCTGAAAGTGTAATTTTTTTGTATTTTTAGAATTTAGCTCTTTTGTTTGGGGTAACATATAAAATTGGTTAAATTTATTGTTCACACTCTTTATTGATTCTAATGAAGAGAAATCAATAAAATATCGCTTTTTTCAAGTAACACTTAAAACTAACACTTAAAGCTATTTAAAAGTATTTTATAATAGTTTTTTGTTACATATTGCTTAAAGTCTAATTGTACTTGCCCCGAACGGAGGAGGGATAAGGGACTGATAGAAATTCTTATCTACAAAATAACATTCTTTGCGGCATTCTTTGTTTTTTTGTTTATTAATAAACACAAGTAATTGTGTTTACTAATAAAAACTTGAATTTGAATTGAACAAGCTTCATTTCAAATATATTTCAAAATATGTCATGTATATTATGATTATTTATGCATACACATACGAAGATGAATAGGAATGTTAAAGATTGGAGTATCCCATATTTTTAAATTAGATAATTTTATAGTAGTTTAGTAATCTTATAATAACTTTGTATTTTAATATATATATATATATATATATATAGCTAACAGACTAAAAGAAGATGATATACTATTTTGAACCAAAGACAATGTTACAAACAGAAAGAAACAATTTCAATTGGATTAAAAATGATATCGATATCAAAAGAACACCCCCTCCCATTAGAGATATCTTGCGATACCATGTGCCAGACCCAGGGTTCTCGCTGTCATTCGCCATTGCGCCAAATTGCGACTAAATTCTTCATTTGGCGAGTAGATAAGCGATTAGATTCGCCAAATTGCTAGTGCTCAATTTTTTCTGTTTTTCTTTTCTTTTTCTTTCTTTTATTTTTCGTTTTTTATACATATGCATATATATATTTATTTAATATATTTGTAGCGGATAGTTGAAATTAGATTAATAACAATCGTTGTCGCAGTTACAAAAACTTAGGTTATTTTAGAACACATTGAAAAAAAAGAGGGGGGGGGAGAGATATTACATTAAAGGATTAAAGATTTTTTTATTTTATTTTATTTATTTATTTATTTATTTTTGTGCTACACGGCGAATTTATTTTGCTAATACTTTTTTCATTTGGCAAGTGTTTTTTATTTTTAATTAGCCAAATTACTAACGTTCGTCAAATGTCAGCGAGAACACTGGTCAGGCCCCAACCTCTTCCTCCAAAAATAATAATGTTACATATGCACAGCCCCTTAGAATAGCTAAAATATTAAAGGGTTTATCTAGCCTTCTTCATCTCCCTCAATTTGTAAGTTTCAGATTCACACCTGCTTAAACTTTGCGGGGAGTAGATATATGTAAACCATTCATTTTATATGTCCACAAAACTATTTTTTGTAACCTACTTCCCTATGTAGGATTCTAAATTATTTGTAAATGACACGGGGAAAAAAATTGCTAATTGCCTTTTAAGTACATCCAATTCATGCAATTGTCAACAATTATTCAAATTTAACTCAAAAAGATGTCTATAATTTCCGAATTATATTTTTATGGTACTTCCGACCTTATGACTAGAGACTTATCTGGGGGACAGCTGCAGTGGAATGTCACCTGCAACTTCAGTTTGAAGATTTAGATAGACGTAGCGATTTGAATGATAAATTACTCTTACGCTTTGACAGACTAGTCACGAAAGGGGATTTTTGTGCAACAGATTCCTCCCGGAAGAAGGATTTAAACCGTCAATTTAGATGCAAATTATTAGTTGTTAAAGCATACATTTGACACGGAAAATCTTTTGATTTTTGATAAGATAAAATGTTATAAAAATGTAAAGGACACTTAAATACAGGGTCTCCATGAAAGTTTCAATGGCCAGACTCAATGGTATTTTTTTTTCATATATAAAAATTTAATTTAGACTGTTTTTAGACTGAATTCGCTAGTGAGAATTTCTCTCACGGTGCCTAGTTGCTTTTCTTTTACTTTACATTCACTTAATACCAACTTTTTTGTTTGGCTTAGTACTTTTATTCACAAAAGAGGTAAAGTAATCGAAATCACATTTTGAAATTTTATTAAAATGAAAAATGTTTTAAATAAGATAATTAAAAAAAGTACGATGGAGAAAGAAAATCGCATGCAGCGAGTTCTCCTGGGTTAACAAATCATGTTACCAAATTGAAGGTAAACTAATACAGTATAAACTTTAAAATGTGCAAATAAATGACTTAAAAGACGATATAAATACATAAAGATATTATTTATTTCATATATCCCAGAGGTTTTTAAGAAGTGCATCCATTTTCAAAGAGGAAAAAATATAATTGACCAGAATAGGAAACGTAAATGATTAACACAAAACATAAAACAAAAGTATAGAACACACACAATTGCAGATCCATAATTAATATTTAAAGTAATTTCTTTCTTTACACATCTATCAATTTTTAAGTGTTAATTAAATCATGACTAATTAAATGTAGAATAAACATAGATATTTCATTTTCGAATTTTTGGATGTTGCAATGCAACACGCCTGCGAAGGGCTAAAGCTAAAACTTATAATTCTTATCTAGCATAGACTTAAAAGAATGATGTAAACAGCTTAACCCCTTGGGGAAAAGCGATCTTTATACGTACCGCAATAATGGATAGTATTCTCGTGACGTCACAGTGGTAATCATGTGGGTAAAAAAGCGGCTGCTAGCGCCTTGGCTTCGTTTTTGCAACATTTGGTGCAAGCATAAATATAGATAAATGCATGTGTAAAAGACTGCAAATTTATTCTGTACGAATTATTTTCTATAAAAATTCATATACGTACTAATTAAACTCCATATATACTTTTTAATAAAAAAATAAAATTTTTATTTTATAAATAAAATGAAAAATGTGCATGCAATTGCTTTAAAATAGGGAAAAGAATTCATATATAACTCATACCTGTCTCTGAAAAAGTCTAAAACTTAGTATACAAATCAAATATAAGCATAAATTTTCTTATCACAATGCTTTTCAATGGCGCGATTAAGAACGTTATTCCCAAGCAGACGAATTTCCGTAGCCTCGAACCAAACGGAAGAATATGGTCCATTGCTAAGAATCCTTGTTTTTCCCCTACCAGTAATACTTTACTGTAAAATTTGCCTTATTTAATCAAAGCATTTCTCCTGTTCAATAAAACATAAATTTCTGTTTTTAAAAAACGACGACTAAAGATTAAAAATCTCGTAAAAGGCTTTTGTCGTGAAGGAGTTCACAAAGTGATAGTACGAGTGGTATGTGATTGTGATACCCATGACTAATGTGTATAGGAGAGAAAAGGGGTACACGACTTTAGCACTTCAATGATAGATTATTCAATTTTTCATATTTATACATCTATCAATTTTTAATGGCTAAAATAATGTTAGCCAAATCGCATAGATACAAACTCATAAAATAAAGCAAAGTTTCAAGAATTCTGCAGACAGTTTCAGCAGGTTCAGCAGTTTTTTTTTCTACTCCTTCCTTGACATTTGACTTACACAACAGAACTTTTTACCTTTTTCCTTGCCTCTCATTCAAAAAATTAATATCTTTCTTACCCCCACCCTCCTCTAATAAAAGAATAATTCATTTTTAAATTTTTGTATTCAAATTTTGTATGCATAGTACAAACTGACTCAAATGTTGTCTTGAACAGAATACTCTGACTTTTACATATTAAAAATGGCTTTAAAAATCAAAAGAATGTCTTTAAAAATCATAAGAATGTCTTTAAAAAAAGTTTCCTTGAGAATCTGAAAAGTAGCCTTAAGAATCCAGGACGTACCAACCATGGCGACAAATTAAAAAAAGCATATTTTTTCAGCAGCATTCTGCCTTTTTTTTTCTTTGTTGTTGTTGTTTAAATTTGAGGGTAACTGTGAATATAATATTGCAATGATTATATTTATTTTATTTTATTTTATCACCTTTATAACATCATTACTATAAATGGTGGAAGGAATAAAATATCTAAAAGGCTAAAAGATTATGACTTCGCTGGCTTAAAAAAAATAAAGTACTACTAGGTTATCCTGTCGACCAAAAAATAATCGCCAAATGGCCAATTAAATGCCAATAATGGATGATCGTGAATGTCACAATCAATGACATTAAATACGATTCACGTGTTTAAAATGTCATTAAGTGATTTTTATTTCAACTTTTTATTTGTATTTTTATTAATATTCCACTAATTATTTGTTTTTTCGTTATTTAAAATAAAAATTATGTCAATATGTATAATTTGGCTATTAGTTTGGCGATTTGTATAATTTGGCGAAACTGGTCCACGGGATAACATAATAGTACCAAAAATAATCTTTTGTAAAACAGAGGTGCAATAAATCTGCTATTATGCAACAACATTGTATAAAAAGTGTTTAAATTTGATCAGTTGAAAACTTGAAATATTCACTAGTACCTCAAACTTAGTTGTATATAGATAAAACTCATCATATTCCTATTTTGCATAGATAGCAGAGACTTGCAAGAATGCTGCAAAACAAATTGGCAAAGTAATAGCAATTCGACTCGCATGTGACACACGTAATTGAAGAGGACGCACCACTTCAATCCATCAATGAATAACTATGAAAATTTCCATATTTACACATCTATCAATTTCGGAGTACTAATTTCATGACAAGCCAAACCACGGGGATTATAAATTTTTCTTACTGTATTATTTTCTTCCGGGAAAAAACCCCATAGATATTTCAGATTCGAGTTTTTTTAGATGTCGCAACACACCTGCGACGGAGATACTATCTAAATTAAAGGTCTGTCATTTCAGAGCGGCATGAATCAACTGGAAAAAAGAAGCTTAAAAAATGTCCCTTTTAGTAAGATATTCAGATGGATGGACTTGGGGTTAAAAAGAGACGCCTGCTTACGGCCAACAACAGCTGCTGCTTGGAATTTTTAAAAGCCATCTGGAGGCCCCTTGAGCTTTCATTCATCCCCCCCCCCCCCTAAGAATCCAAATGTTTTGTCAGATACAAAAAAATATTATCATGAAAATTATTAACCCTTTCGGTTCCGAATTTTTTAACAAATTCAGTTTTACTTTCATAATAGTAATTGTAGCTATCTAAACAGACTTGGTGAAGTTTAAAGATTATCTCACTGTCTGAAATCTAACGAATATACTTATTTTGTGTATTACTGAACCATATTTATACGATAATATGTTAAGGAAGACTTTTTTAGAGACTGCAATTGGAAAATATTGCTCAAGGTTTAACAGGTATAACAATTTTGTAATGTTTTTTGCATTTTATCACATATGATTCGTTCAGTAAAGTAACCTATATTTTAAATTAAAAGTGTGAAATAAAGAGTAAAACAAAGGGATCATAAACCGTGCAAAGAGAATTTTTATTATTATTGTTATTACAACATTTGCAAACATAAATAAAGTCATAATAGAAAAAGCATAACCATATATACTATCATTTCTATATGTAGAAAGTAACAAAAGTAATTGTTAAGACATAATAATATTTCATGAAAGACATGTACTATTGATAGTACACCCGACCCGAAAGGGTTAATAAAACAATTTTGAAATATTTTTCATAATACTGAAAATGATGCAAATTAGAGGTTTTTAAAGAAATTAGGAGATCCAATACAGACTTCCCGGGTTTCAAAACATAGGCGAAATATTTTTTTCCAAGTCAAATAAATCTTTTATATTTTATATAAACTTCCCATTAATAACACTAAAAAGCATTTTTATATCAAAAGTATCAATATTATATTAAAATAAAATTTTGAAATTTATTAAAAGCGGTACTTTTGTATCATCTATTTCAACGCGCAGTTCGATTACATGCTTGTTAAAATTGTGTTTTATTAATATTAAACTGAGATGCAATTTTCAAACAAATCATTTTTGAAAGTACAACATTTTTCCTATTCGGCATTGTAAAAATTGACATTGTTCAATTGCATATATGATAAATTTGTATTTTATTTTATTTCATTAGTACTTTTATGTTAAACCAGGTACAAATCTCATCAATAGCAACTTTAGTAATTTGCGTGTGTAAATTATGAACAATTCTTTTATGATGAAGTAAAAAATTTTGATTCACAGTACCATTTATTTTCTTTCTTTTTCTCTTTCTTTCTTTCTTTCTTTTTTTTAATGAAATTAGTAAAAGAAGTTAAAGTAAAAAAAAAAAAAAAAAAAAATGAATGCAATATGAATATGGAACGGGAACAATATTTAGGGATATATTGCCTGAACCGAGATAACATATGACCAACACGTAATGGAAATGGATTTATAAAAATCTGAAAATTATTTTAAAAGCTGCAATAAATGAGTAAATTGAGATACATTAAAAAAAATAATGCAATTGAAAGTAAACTTTTATCCCTATATGGCGGTGTAAAAAATGAAAATGTGCTATATTTAGAAAATCAAAAAATTGCAGCAGCGAAAATTGTAAAACCGAAATTTAATCGAGAATTTAATCGGGCAGACTCATTTGTCCTCTATAATATAACTTTAAATTATTTCGTGTCTTGAATATATCAAACATCACGTAATGGTAGAATAATATTTTATGAAGATACAAAGTTGCAACTTTAATGATTGAATGAAAATTGATGATTCAGAAATATATTTTATAAAGATACAAAGTTCCATTTTTAACAATTAAATGAAAATTGATGCGAATCAATGCACATTTCAATTTTTGAGTTTTTTTTTTTAAATTTTTATTTGAAAAGGAAAAAAATTAAAAAATAGAGAGAAATAAAGATTTTAATAAACTTTTTAAGATCGTAATCCTCGATTCAATTTGACAAAAATACACATTCCTAAAGCTTAAATTGGAATGTAAAATAGTCATTTTTACGTTGCATCGCAAATTTAAGTATCTTACTTAGTAAATCTTTATTTCAAATGAAAAAGAGAGTTTGATTAATTTCATTCGATTCCTGACAAATTACTTAAAATTTTCAATATGGACTGCCGAAATCAATTATTTTAATGAGAAAGAATATCAGTGTAAATTTATTTGATTTTAGACTAAAAAATTACGAATAAAACATTAAATACTTTCTTCATATCACCATTTTGACATGTATACTTATTTTAACAAGTTGGAAAATGCACGAGAAGCGTAGCAAATGAGGCGTGTTCGTGCTATAACGAGGTTTTAAAAGTATTCAGATCTCGGTGTTATAATATACAGTACTTCGGATACAGTAGAGTATCTGAAATCTTTTGTGTAACCCTGTAAATACTATCTGCTTTTTATTATACAGAAAGTAACTTGCAATAAACCTCAGCAACGTATATCAATTTCATAAAATGTGAAATAGCCTAATATTATTAAAACACGCCCCAAACAATGTTTCCCTCTATACCATTAGGTAATGGAATACTTTTGCATAGCCCTGTAAATAAATAACAAATATTCTTTGCACCACAGATTGTACCGAATGTAAATTATAGTATATACTTCATAGATGCGTATATCAATTTTATTACCTTCGAAAGAGCGTTAGCACCATTAAAATGCACTTAAAACTACTTTTTCCCATTGGCCGTAGTGGAACGGAATACTTTTGATTATTCCTGTAATAAAAATATCCATCCAGTTTTCATAAATTTGAAATGACTCGAAAAATTATGCTACAATTACATATTTTAAATTTCAAATAATTCGGTTAGATATGTATTTGCTCATCTATCTGCGGATAGACGGACAGACTGAACGACGACTATAGGTGCTACGTATTTACATAATTACGAATGCACCTAAAAATCGAAATATTTCCTCAAACACACAAAAAGCCAAGAAAAATCATCAATGGGATAATTTATGCTTCATAATACTGAAAATGTTGCAAATTAAGAGGCTTTCGAATATACAACTCTAAATGAATGCGTGTCTTTAATGCATCAAACAACACATAATGATAGATTTAATTCACTGAATTGGATGCAAAGTATATATTACTAATATGATTAAATGAAAATTGAAACAAATTAATACAGGTTTTCATAATTAAAGATTCAACATTTTACCTCTAACTGAAAAGAGTAAAAAATAAACAAAACATATAGAGAAAAATAATGCTTATAATGATGTGTCGAAGGTCGCATTAATCATTAAAACAGTTTGACAGAAAAAAATATATATATACATATGTGTTTAGAACTTGAGTTGGTATGTTAAGTAGGTTTTGATTACATTGTATCACAAATCTATAGTTATTACTTTAAAATTTTCCGATTTAAAGCCATCGTAGTTTTCATTAAGATTTATTTACAAATGAAATAATTATTTCAGTGATAAAGAAAATAAGTATAAATTTATAATTATTTTTTAAATAAATTTTCAGCAGTGAAATTGCGCTTGAAACTATTCAATACTTATTACATTACGTGATTTATCATATTGCTAACTAAGCGTAGAGTTAACAGAGTGAAAAAGTCAAGCGAAAAGACCCATTTGCTAATGCTTATCTTATTGAAAAAATTTATAAAGATGTCTCAGTTGCATTTCAATATTTTTAAACTTTTTTTTCTTTTTGCTTTGGATACTTGAGGTCGATCTGTACAAAGGGCGTACTTTTTCAATTTTGATGGCAATTTTTTTTTCCTTATAGGATGCTTTTATTTTCAAAACCGATTCCGCAAATGAAAGCGTCCCCATTAAAATTATTTGTAAGCAAAATCTAAAAATCAGCCTTTTTACAGATAGACCTCAACAATTCAATGAAAAAAAATCAACTTCATTAAAAAAATATGTAAATACAACCGAGATATTTTTATATATATTTTTTTAATTTTCATCCATAGAATTAGCATTAGTGAACGGGATCTGTTCACTTGACTGAAGTAGCCTCTTAAGTACACATAAATGAGTAATTATCTACATTCAACAAGTGACGAAGGAAATTATTTAGTTAAAAAAATAAAATAAACACGTCAAAAGTAGATTTTTTTTTTTTTCGAAAACAATTTGAAATACTAAATTTATATTTTATAAAGATAAAAATAAACACATATTTAGGAAAACACTGTAAATGATACATAGAAAAACGGTTAAGCAAAATTCGGAGAATTTAATAAAAATAATTACCAATAAATAACAGTATCGAATATAAAAGTAAAAAAAAAAAATGTATTTTAAATTTACTTTATAAAACTCAATGTAAAGAAATTTAATTTTTTTAAATAAAATACTACTTTGGTTTTTAAACACGTCATTTTCTTTATGTAACAAGCGAATTACGTGTTAGATTTCAAATATTTTATCAAATAATTCGTCCGATTCGCCAAGTATTTTTTCAACACATTATAATCATTTTAATTGAACTTGACTTTTTTTAAAAAAAGAAATATTTGATCTTCGCTTTTAAAAATTGTGAATTTCCAAGAAAAAAAGAGGCATTTTAAATTGTAATGTATTGCTGATAAAAAAAGAAATGATTTTTGATTTGCTTCCAAATGCATGATTCATAAATGAAATTATTAATTTAGCCAATGAGTCATAAAATTGTCAGCTGTTATGCAATGATCTATAGACGTTTTAAAATAATACTATCATTTTTCTTTCTTTTAAGAATTTGTTAACTTTTAGCCTTCAGGAAAAATGTATTTAAAATCACTGATGATAAAAAATTAAAGTAACGGTGTAGTAACGTACATCTAGAATATGAGTATTATTAATGATATGGACATTTTATGATGCGTTAAGAGCCTACACTAGTCACTTAAAAAGACCCGGATGATAATGTTAAATCTATGGGGGCATTATTTTCAAATTTATCTCGCAAATTTTAATATTTTTACATAGGATAACTGAGGATGATCTACAACCGGGCTAGTTTTTACCTTTTCAATTTTAATTTCAGTTTTTTTTTTTTTTTTTTTTTTTTTTTTATGCTTTAACTTTTGGAGCCGGTTCTGAAATTGAAACTATTATAATATAAAATGTAAAGGCGCTACAATCCGGATCTTTTTGAGTGACTCGAGTGGGCTCTTAAGGCCCCACACTAGGCACAGAAAAAGACCTGGATGATAATGTAAAGTCTATGGGAGCATTCTTTTCAAATATCTCGCTCAAATTTTAATATTTTTACATGATTTTTTTTTTTTTTTTTTTTTTTGCACAAGATAGCTGAGGACGATCCACAATCGGCCTAGTTTTTACTTTTTCGATTTTGGTTACATATTTTTTATATTATAATTTCATTCAGAAACGGTTTAAACCGGTTTTGAAAGTTAAAGTAAATTTTTTAAAAGAATATGAAATCAAAAACGAAAAAGTAAAAACTAGGCCGGTTGTGGATGGTCCTCAGCTATCTTGTGCAAAAAAAATCATGCAAAAATATTAAGATTTGGGCGAAATATTTGAAAAGAACGCCCCCATAGACTTTACATTATCATCCGGGTCTTTTGCTGTGCCTAGTGTTGCGCCTTAAGAGCCTACAATGGCCACTCCGAAAGACCCGGATGATAATGTAAAGTCTATGGTACGTTATTTTCAAATATCTCACTCAAATTTTAATATTTTTACATGATTTTTTTTCCTAAGGTAGCTGAAGATAATCTACAACCGGGCTAGTTTTTACTTTTTCGAGTTTGGTTTCAGATTTAAAAAAAAAAAAACTAACTTTCGGAACCGGTTTGAACCGCTTCTAAAATAGAAACTATTCTAATACAAAAAATATATAACCAATATGGAAAAATTAAAAACTAGGCTTAAAACTAGCCGTCCTCAGCTATCCTATGCAAAAAAAAAGGATAAAAAATATTAAAATTTAAGCTAGATATTTGAAAATAACACCCCTATAGACTTAACATTATCATCCAGGTGTTTTTGAGTGATTAGTGTAGGCTCTTAATGCCCCCTATCCCCCTAAAGAAAAAAAAAACTGAAAAATATACTGCTAGTATAGTGTCGAAAATGTCAACATATAATAGATAATTGAATTTGTGCCTTTTGTTTCAGAAACTTTTATTGGAATATTGTTAAGAAAATTAGTTAAAGTTTCGCGCATTACTTTCTAATATATTTTTACTTAATCCAGTACATTATAGTTTAATTTAAGTTAAGCATTTTGTTTAAGGAACTTTTATTGCACTATTGTTAATGTAATTAGTTACAGTTTAATGGATTACTTACTAATGCATTTTTATTTATTTCAGGTGTTGTGATTGCACCACGGCGCCATTAAACGTTAGCCTGTAAGGCATTCTGTATATATAGACTTAAATTTGTGTATAGAAAAGCCGCTTAAACTGTCCCCCGTGACAGGCTAATAAACACATACGCCATTAAAGACAAACTCACAGGTAAGTGGAAACAGCAATCGATTATTATTATTTTTTCTTTTTTGAATAATGCAAATTTTAAATTTTAATAATTTTTGAATAATGCATTTTTTAATTACTATTCTATGACTGTTTTGTTTCTCTGTACGGGAATGATTTATTATTATTATTATTATTATTATTATTATTATCATCCAGTATTTACCTTGTGTAAATACTGGAAATGTGAGTGAAAATAAGAAATTTATGTTGTTATATAATGTGTTTTGTATTTGAATAACTTTCTAATTGTCACAGAAATAGAAGAATACAAAAGTACTTCTATTATGGAAAAAAAAAGCATCCCGTAAAGCATGGTGACGTCACTGCAACGTCATTGTAAAGTCACATTGTGACATTGTGACCATCGATTGTCGATGTGAAGTCACAGTGACAAAAGTGTGAAGTCGTTATGGCCGTTTTAGAGCTCTTTTGTGACGTTTCACAAAGTGGTCACAATGCGACAAATTTGTGAAAAATGTGTCATTTGTGACTAATTTGACATTAACATTGTGACGAAACTGTGACAAAAGCGACGATATTTAAAATGCCAAAAACGTATTTTTTAAAGTAAATAACATGTTTTGAAGGATATTTATAAATTTCTAAAGATTTTTAAGAAAGTCACATCTCAGTCACAATGTGACGTCACTGAGAGATGGCATTTTGATCACAGATGTGATGTGACCAAAGTGACTCACAGTGACGTCACTGTGACGTAACTGTGACCATGCATGCTATTAGGGATGTTGTTTTATGACGAAAAATCTGTTATTGATTTATTTCTGATGGATTTCCATCGCAAACAAAATTGAACATTATCAACTTTAAAATCAAAATGCTTTATTTACACACTATTTATTTGATTTATCAAGCTTTAGTTGAATCACTAATTTCGTTTGTAAAAAAAAAGTTATTATAACAGAATCGTTAATTTTTTAGCTCTAGTATCTCAAAACAAAATTTTTTATATATAATTAAGGCGTAAGGAAGTTGCTATTAAGTATCTCTTTGGATTACAAATCAGACGTTTAAGGTTGTTAATTCTTCTCCTTTATTAGGAGGTGAGTTAAAAATTCTTATTATGTTTTAAAATTCAATAATAAAAAAAAAATCAAGCAATTAATCAAAATAAGTAGGGTATCGGCAGAAATTTTTCAAATGTTCAGAAGTTTTTTATTTTTTTTATTTATTTATTTTTAACACAATCTAAAATATTTTAGTTGCATAAGGCCTCAAAAACTGAATATGAAAAGTTACAGAACAATTTATAAGGTCGATCTACTCCTGTATTTGAATTCATGGAATGAAATCGAGGACCGCGTTTGGATGCGGTTCGAGCTACAATAAGCAAACACATCGAAATGTGACAGAAGACAGTAGAAAAAAAAAAAAAATGTTTTCTTAGAGTTCACTTTCGATTTTTTAAAGCTTTTTGGAGCTTTTATAGCGCAATTCAATGGGCAAATTTTGCAAATAGTGTTTTTCGACTATATATATATTTAAAAAAAAAAAAACTTTCGACCTTGAAAAGCATTTTTGTTCAAGCCGAACTCGTCTGTACCCATTTCTTATTATATATATACATATATGTGTGTTATTGAATTTTAAAATGTAGCAACAACTTCTGGCCTACCCTGTAAATTCATTTGCGATTCAGAGTCGGAATCGCTTTTGACAAAAGATAGTTTCTACCTATTCCATTTATGGTTGCTACACTTGTAATTTATTTCTTGGCCAAATAAATCAGACTTACCATCCAAATCAATTGATTTTACCTAAAATATATATCTAAAAAGAGAAAAAAATATATCTATGTGTGTTTGAGGAACATTTACTAAAATATTAGAGCAATGTAATCTGCAGCTCATAATATTTAGGCTCTGTCTAAGGAAATAAACAAGAACAATAACAATAAACTACGTAAACAAAAAGCTGAAAATTTAATTTCGTAAAAGTGAATTAAGCGGAGGTGTTTTATTATTTTAAGGCACCTTTAATAACTATAAAATTCATTATTTTTATTATTTATGATGATTAATTCTGTTATTTAATTTGCTTTTAGAAACATACAGCATATAAAAGAAATGGCAACACAAATGCAAAAGAGTTGAAATATACTAACGCCAAAGAAACTAAATTTTCAGCGCTCATAAATAAATTTTACTGCTTAATTATATGAAGAACAATGGCAACACAAAATTAACTTTTTTTTCCTTCAGGAACATCAGTTTTTAATATCAACTAAGTGATAAATCATAAAAAAGCGTTCTTTCAGAAAATTTTAAACCCTAGGGACAAAGCTTACAGCAGTGTTTTAATTTGCAAGTTTCTTGAGTTGTTTTACAAATTAATTTCAAATGTTATTTTTATGTTTTTATTGCTCCATCATCTCGGTAATTACGGGACTTCTTCAAAAAGAAAAAAGAATCAAAATAAAGAAATTGCTTAAAAATTAAGAGAGAGGAAAAAAGGGTTAGAATTATTTCACAGCAAACATCAAAAGAATTATGCTTCATTTTCCTACGTTAATAATTAACTAATTATTAATTATGTTACATTTCACAGTTCTAGAATACACTCTGTTTTCGTATTAAAAAAAACAACAATTGTGAAGGATTTTTTAATTGCTATATAAGTACCAAGCGTCCACCGCAAGCCACATTTTTAGTGACAATAAGTAATTATTTTTCATTAGGAGTAACTTGAACTAGTATAATTAACTGTGAAAAAACTGCATTTAAATGAGTGTAAATTAAAATGACAAAATAAGTTATTAAGCTTAGCAAATGATGTATATTTGTTTAATGAAAAAGGGAAAAAAAAGCATTCAAAAAATTAGCCTCGTGAAATGAACGTATTTTATAATGAAGAGAAATTGTTTACATATAAACAAACTTTTCACTCATTTTCAGTATTTACTTGTTTCTTTTTTAAAATTGTTTTTCGAAGAGTTATTAAATTTCATTAGCAGTGCATACTTTAAATGATATCCCTGAGAGATGAAAAACTGGTATGAAAGTTTAGAATTTAAGATATTTTGATTTACATTGAGTTAATATAATCTAAATTTGATTTTCTTCTTTTTTATTTTAATGAAGAAAACAAAGTATATAGTTTGGTCTTTCGATTCGAAAATTATTGAAGAGTTTTTATTATAGAAATAATTACAATCAAATTACATTTTAATGGACTGCATTAATGCTTAGAGGAAGGATGATTAAATGAAAAAAAAAAAAAAAGAGATTATAATGTAAACATACAAAAACAACAATTAAAAATGCCTCAAAAGACCAGTTATTATTGATTCAATAATTATGTTTGAAATAGATTTTTTTTCCCCCCAATCAGAATCATTAGTGAAAACAGGGAATGCTCAATACCGGATAAAAAATAATAAAAATAAAATACAAAATATCTCTCTCTACTAACTTTGTTAGCAATACTAATAGAAAAAAAAAAATATTTTAATTTCATTTATTTGAGGATAGCATCAAGAACCATAATACTAATAAATTTAAAATATATGATTTAATTTTGCATACCATTTTAATATTAAAAAGGTCCGGGACATAAAAATGTTCAAATTTTCTTTAAAAAAAAAAAAAAAAAAAAAAAAAAAAAAGCATTAAAAATTTCTGTTTTTTTTTTTTTTTTTTTTTTTTTTTTTTTTTTTTTCCTAATGTTTATAATGACGTTTAAATCATGTTTCTATCTTAATTAAAAGACGAATTATTATTATTATTATTTTCTTTTTGGTTTGTTTTAAAAATTTAGCTTTGAAGCAATGGTTCTGAAAATGGGTTTTTTCACATTTTCTCGGAACTAAATTTTTATAACTCAAGAATCGCTAAAGATAAATGCTTCAAAGTTGAAACATGTCTTTTTTTTATTGTTTTGTTGTTAATTTTGATTCAGCAAATTTTTTAAAAAATATTTATTTTTGAAAATATGAATTTTTTAATAAAAGTTACATTATTTTTTTTTCAAATTTTTTCTATAAATATTTTTAATTTAAAAAAAAAATTAATATTTTTAAAAATGCTGACTCAAAAAGAAAATGTGGATACTTATGTTTATTTGAATGTGAAATTGCAATTCTACAAATAATATTTTGAGTTATAACGATTTTAATCACTCCACTTTTTATTATATTTTAAATTTCTATATTGATTTATATATGTATATATTTAATAGATATATATAAATTTAACATATATTATATATTGAAATACTTTTATAAATAAATCCAAAGTAACTCAGAATATTAAATCCTGGTCAGACGGAATCGCAAAAGACCGGATATATAATATTATTTTCTAAATCAGGAAGAAAAACTACTTTTTTAAAAAGTTATTAAATTTATTTTATATTGTTATAGAATACTCATAATAGAGCCTTAACTTGAAATAAATAAATTTTTCAATATTAACATTTAACACAATCTCAACCTTATTGCAACAGTTATAGCCAAGGCCATAATTGTTGCCTTATGCCCACAATTAGTTTATACTTAATAACAGATAATATATAACTTGTATCATAATGCATTTGATTAGACTTTATTTTTCTACATTTGTATTAGATATTTCACGTGTAATAGCTTTAGGGTAGCTTTATCACTTGATTTCACATAATGTGAATTTTATGCAAAAACTAATGACATAACATACACTTCATGTCACTACTTTTTGCATGAAATTGGCATTATATTTTATAAATAATTCATCGGAAAACTTGAAACTTTTTTTTTTTAATTAGCTGTTGCAAAAATGCAGCGTCCTCTTTGATCTCCCCATAGTCAAATCTCATCCAGTCAACAAGCATTCATATTTAGAGACAGTGCATGTATAACGTTATCATTTTAGGTGAGGGAGGGGGGGGGGTCTGGCACATGATATCTTAAAATATCTCTAGGGGTCGGAGGGTTTGCCTTTTGATATCGATATCATTTTTGATCCAATCAAAATTGTCTCTTTTTAATTGTAACAGGGTCTTTGGTTCAAAATAGTATATTATCTTTCTTCAGTCTGTTATCTATTTTTTGTGAAAGTACAAAATTGTTATTAAAATCACTAAATTATCATAAAATTATCTAATTCTAAAATATGGAATACTCCAACGTTTGACATTCCTGTTGATCTTCATATGTGTATACATACATAATCACGGTTCGAGAAACCATATGTGAAGTCTATTTCAAATGAAGCTTGTCCTTACTAATAAATAAAAGAGAAAGAGAAGGAATGTTGTCCATTTGTTTTATTGACAAGAATTTCTATCTGTCCCTTATCCCCCCTCCGTTTGGCGCAAGTACATTAAAACTTTATGCAATATGTAAAAAAAAAAAAAACTATTATAAAATATTTTTAAATAATAACTATTTCTTTTAAATGTTACTTCAAAAATAAATAAATAAATAAATAAATAAATAAATAAATAAACTATATTTTATTGACTTCTCTTCATTTGAATCAATAAAGTATGTAAAAATTAAATTTAACCAATTTTATAAGTTACCCCAAACAAAAGAACTAAATTCTTAAAAAAAAAAAAAAAACATTTTGATAAGGATATTATTACGGGGGGATTTTCCTATGATATCGAAAGGGGGGGGGGATATCCAAAACTATCAAAAAGTTGATCGCATTACATTTGAAGAGCCTTTTAAATAAGCATACACCAAAAATCTTCTGCTTTGCAATGTCTGTAAATTCTAATTTATTTTCCATTATTATTAACTAGATTCCCCCTAACATACCCCCCCCCCCCAAAAAAAAAGGGAGAGAAATAAATTAATAAACACATTGAAGAAATTTAAATAATGGTGTATAAGCAAATATGTTATAATAAAATATTTCCTAAAGAAAATTCGTCTAAAATTTAAGATCTTAAAAATATTCAAATAAGAATACTAGTCATGGTGTAAGGTGCTGTGTCTGTACAAGATAAGATTATGATCAAATTATTGTTTTTTAAATAACTGAAATTATAAGTATATACTCGAATTTTAGAAACACAAATTTTGGCATATGGCTGCTTTTGGAAATAAAAAAATAATTTTTCAACAAGATAGTGCATCATATCATACCTCAAAAGCTATAAAAAAAAAATCGTTCAATGATAAAATCTATCTCATTATTTGATTAGTCATCTCGATCGCATAATACGTACAATATAAAATAAATAAATAAATAAAGTGCAATAGAAAACTTTTTTAAATGAATGGCAATCATGCACATCACATTTTGAGGAAGCTATACACAATCCCTACGCAGCTATATTCTCTGCAAGCCTCAGATCACGTCTTTCTTTATAGAGGCTAAATGAAAATTTTTACCACCACTGTTTGGTTACTAAAACTTTCGTTTTATATTTATTTTGGAAATGTCATAGGAACCCAGTTTTTTACTGCAATTCTTATAATAATATGCCATAAAAAGAATTTTATAAAGTTAATGGTGGCAAAAAATGTGATCGCTTCAAAGATCTAATTGCAGTGGCCTTTAAAAAAATTAACAATGTTTCTTATTTTATTTATTTATTAATTTTATAAATTACTATTATTATTATTTTAAAATAAAGAGACATTTCACTTCGGATTATAAATGCATATCCTATAATGTTTAATAATAGTTAAAGTGGAATAAAAATTATGAATTTTTAAATTTTTTACTGTCTTTATACTTTTTCCGAGCTGTAAAATCAGTTTTATCATAACGAAATATTAATTTTTTTCTGATGCTATCACTTCTAAAAACATTTCCATGTTTAACAAACATTATAAATTAACAGCATTAACATTTGCATTAAAATTATCATTATTTTGTTACTTTTGCAAGTATAAATTCTCATATTCCGCTGAAAATGTTTAGTTGAGAATTCATAGCATCCAAAAAACAGATATTCCATGTTAAAAAAACTAATAAATACGCCACAAAAATAAATTTTTGTTTCACAAATTCTTCTTTAAATTTCGAAAATATTTTGGATTGAGAGACTTTTAGATATAAAAAGAGGCTTTGTTGAATCACAAATAACTCAGAAGGGGTTACATTATATTTTCGTAAAGCTTAAGAAAAATAAAAGTTGGATTAAGATTTTTCTCTTTTTTTTCTTTACGTTTTTTCTTATCCCATCCCTCCCCCCCTTTTTTTTCAGTGCAATATTAGTCTATTGATCAAAATTTTTGACGTGTAATTTCCATAAATTCGAAGCTATTTTCTACTAAATGAAGGTCTAACTAAATGTAACACCTAACTGTAACTAAAAACCAGATTTTGAAGCAATTTAATTGGAGAGTGAATAATTAAACATGATTATAATAATAAAAAACTCTTTAAAAAATATAATTTGCATTCAATTTATATATCCACCTTTCTCTCACAAACAAATCTATTACGAATGAATGAATATTTATGTAATGAACATGCATTACGAACATTCATACTTAAACACTATAATTGTATGTAAGTTAAAAATTCGTGTATAAATTTAAATGTCGTTTTCGAAATTCCATAAATTCTAAAAAATTTTCTATTAATTAAAGGCTACAATTTTAACCTTAACCAAAAAGAAGATGAGAAACAATTTAAACGACAGTGAAGAAATTATCATTAAATATTTCATTAAAACAAACATTACCCGAACAGACTGCAGGATAAATTAATTTTGACATTAATGTATAAAATTGGGGACTTTTAAAAGGCTAAAGGAAATTGGAAACGTAAATGCAGAAATTTTCTCCGGCTTTTCATCTTAATATTTTTGATAAATGAAGCCTGGCGAAGTCGAACAATTACCTTTTCTCTTGTCAGCTCAATTGCTCGATTCAATTCAGGCCCCGGCAAAGACAATTTTTCGCAATATTTAGGATTTTATAATACGGAAATGCGTCCCCAGACGATTTCTGGACACATACGATACCAATTCCTATCAATAGGTGTTGAATTAGATTCCGATGTTCATCTGCCTCGCCTATTCCATGCATTAATACAGTGCTTCCAAATTAACTCACACCTAAAAGTCAGTCGGCTCGCTACTTATCGGTCACATGGAAAAGAGCGCCTAATTACTCAGCTGTTACCTTCATTAACATCGGGATAAATTTACGAAAATGTTCGTATAATTCAAATTGGTTTAATTGGAAAGTGGCAATTTTGATCCCAAGAGATATGGAAAAGGGGTAAATATTTTACTCGCACAGCGCCGGCAAAGCAAATAGATCAATTGAATGATTGTGTTCATTTTGGAGAGATAAGAGTTATAACAAATTTGATTTTCGAGACGCTGCGTTTTCGAGAGAGAGACAGAAGGAAGAAGGCAAGACGCTGAGTTATTTTTGTGTTCAAATGTTAACAGCGAGAATCGAATTAAATACGCAGCGTAATTGGTTCATAAACTGGTTATAAGGACAGATGTTAAGTAATTACAACAATGAAGAAAGGGAAAAAAGGAATACACCTTTGAAGTATAGAAATTAAGTGCATAATAGATGTACAATATATTATCATTTATCTCTTTTTAAAACATTCTTTAAAAATCAAATTAAATGCAAAGTATAATTATATCCTACGTATTAAAAAACGACACTTTTGAAGTATAGAAATTAAGTGCATAATAGATGTACATTATATTATCATTTATCTCTTTTTAAAACATTCTTTAAAAATCAAATTAAATGCAATGTATTATATCCTATGTATTAAAAAACGACACTTTTGAAGTATAGAAATTAAGTGTGTAATAGATGTATAATATATTATCATTTATCTCTTTTTAAAACATTCTTTAAAAATCAAATTAAATGCAAAGTATTATATCCTACGTATTAAAAAACGACACTTTTGAAGTATAGAAATTAAGTGTATAATAGATGTACACTATATTATCATTTATCTCTTTTTAAAACATTCTTTAAAAGTAAAATTAGATGCAAAGTATAATTATATGCTACGTAATAAAAAACGCAGCGTAATAGAAAGTATTTCTGTGATGTTTTATGTGGTAAAATGGCGAATTTTATAGCTTCGAACCGAAGGGAAGAATTGGGTTCATTTCTGTATGGGTTATTAAATGAAAACAAATAGCTGTTATCGTCTGCACGCTCTAAGCATAATGAACAATATTCCTGTGACGTAATGTGTGGTAAAATGGCGATTTTTATAGACTCGTACCAAAAGAAGTATACGGTCCATTGGTTCATAAACTGGTTAGAGGATCGATGTTAAATAATTACAATGATGAAGAAGTAAAAAAAAGAATACATTTTTGAAGTATAGAAATAAAGTGTATAAATGTACAATATATTATCATATTACCATTTATCTCTTTTTAAAACGTCCTTTAAAAATAAAATTAAATGCAGATTATAATCATATGCTGCTTAATACAATACGCAGCGTAATTGATTCATAAACTGGTTATAGAATAGATGTTAAGTAATTACAATGTTGAAGAAGTGAAAAAAAAAAAATACAATTTTGAAGTATAGAAATAAAGTGCATAGATGTATAATATATTATCAATTATCTCTTTTTAAAATATCCTTTAAAAATAAAATTAGATGCAGAAAACAAGTAAACGCTGCGAAATAAATTACAAAGCGTAATTGGTTTATAAATTGGTTGTAGGGCAGATGTTAAGATGAAGAAGTTTAAAATAATACACTTTTGAAGTATAGAAATAAAGTATATAGATGTATAATATATTATTATCTATCTTCTTTTAAAACAACCTTTAAAAATAAAATTGAATGCAGAATATAGTTGGATTTTAAACTGGTTATAAAACAGCCATCAAGCAATGTGGAACAGTTTTGAACCATACAAATGAAAGATATATTATATAAACTTTTTGTAAATATAAACCATTTAAACAGATAAAATGGACTAAATTTTTTTTTGAAATAACCATACATAAACAAAATCACTATTGGTATGAGAATATTGTCCATTTTCAGAATAAAATAAATTGCAAGTCTTGGATGATTCAAAAACCGAATGTAGTACTAACGTAAAATAATTGTACGAAATGATGATAAAGAGCAAAAAATTAAAGATTTTCGAAGAATCTAAATAAAGTGTATCGAAATTCAAATGCACGAATATAGTCTCTTTTAACACATAATAGAATTTTACTCTTTAAAAAATAAAATTAAATATTCAGTGTAATTGGCTCATAAACTGGACAGATAAAAAGTATACTTTTTTTAAGCTTACAAATAAAAATTATAGCATTGAAGAGAAAATATCCTGACAATAAAATAAATATCGAAAGCGTAAGTGATTCAAACACTGGTTATATGATAAATATGAAATCAATTGTTCAAAATAAGGATGAAGTATTCATTTTTATATAAAACAAGTTGGAAATTGCACGTGAAGCGTAGCAAATTAGGTGCGTTCGTACGATAACGAAGTTTTAAAAATATTACTTTCATATATCAATCTCATAAAATTGTAAATAGTGAATTACAATTAAAACGCTCATCAAACAATGTTCTCCCTATACCATTATGTAATGGAATACTTTTGTGTGGCCTTGTAAATCAATAACAAATGTTCTTTGCACCACAAATTATGTATGATGTACATTATAATATGTACTTTATAGTTGCATATAAATTTTATTAAGTTCGCATGAGTATAACACGATTAAAATGCATTTGAAACATTTTTTCCCATTGACCGTAATGTAACGGAATACTTTTGATTGTCCCTGTAATTGATCTATGCATCCGATTTTCATAAAATTTGAAATAACTCGACAAAATTATTTAATAATTATGTATTTTAAATTTCAAACGTATAGAATATATTTGAAACTTTTTCCTCATTGACCATAATGTAATTGAATACTTTTGATTGCCCCTGTAATTGATCTATGCACACGATTATCAAAATATTTGAAATAACTCGACAGAATTATGTAATAATTGCGTATTTTAAATTTCAAACGATTAAAATGCATTTGAAACTTTTTTTACCCATTAAACGTAATGTAATGGAATACTTTTGATTGCCCCTGTAATTGATCTATGCATCCGATTTTCATAAAATTTGAAATAACTCGACAAAATTATGTAATAATTATGTATTTTAAATTTCAAACGTATAGAATATATTTGAAACTTTTTCCTAATTGACCATAATGTAATTGAATACTTTTGATTGCCCCTGTAATTGATCTATGCACACGATTATCAAAATATTTGAAATTACTCGACAGAATTATGTAATAATTGCGCATTTTAAATTTCAAACGATTAAAATGCATTTGAAACTTTTTCCCCATTGACCGTAATGTAATGGAATACTTTTGATTGCCCCTGTAATTGATCTATGCATCCGAGTTTCATAAAATTTGAAATGACTCGACAAAATTATGTACTAATTATATATTTTAAATTTCAAACGATTCTGTTCGGTAGTTTTTGCGTTGTTATATGCGGACGGACAGACAGACGGACGGATTGAACTACCACTATAGATGCTACGTATTATATAATTACGAACGCACCTAGAAAGATCACAAATCAAATATTAAATAATAATACAAAATAAAGATTAAATGGAAAAAGAAAAAAAAGGGGATACATTTTTGAAGCATACCAGTAAAACATATCGTGGTACAAAAACATACTAAAAATAACTTAGAAAAAAAAAAAAAAAAAAAAAGCTTGAACATGTGTCAAAAAAATGGTGTAGAATCAATACTCAATGCTTATATTCTGGTACTTACTTAACATTTTCTATTAACATAATTTTCATATGTAAAAAAATAATTGCCTAAGTATGATGGATTGATAAAAAACCCTTATCATCTGCATCTGCACCACATACATCATAACTGAAAAAAAAAAAAAAAAAAAAAAAAAAAAATGTATGATGGGCTTGGCAGTATATTTCCATAACTCTCTAAGAACCAAAAGGCAATTAAAATCGAGATTGTCGTCATTTAAATAAACATTTTGACGTTTTATATGTATTTCTTAAAATGACCGCAAAACCCATCATGCATATGTATGTATTAATTCTTAGAACCCCGTGATGTATTTAGTACAGGGCAGAAGAATTTCTATCTATATACCATACTTATGCACTTAACTTAGTTACAAATGAATACTAATTTAGATAATGATAAATAGGTATCGAAAGATAATCTTTGAAAAATGGTGTCACATGATAACTGCTTTAAAATGATACAGTCGACTCTCGTTAATTCGAAATCAGATAAATCGAATCTTCGCTTAATTCGAATTAAACATGAAATCCCGGGTTTTTCAAGGAAAGAATAACGTTAAAAAATTTTCGCTTATTCGAACCAATTTTCTCTTGACTTCGTTTAATTCGAACTAACGAGAATTTCGATTTTTCATTTTTCCTTACTTTTTCACCGACTTTATGGGCGTAAAATAACTTTCTTTCATTAATTTTTATCAGAATTGTACTGAAATTAATATACATATAATCCCATTCACTTGATACCAGTTTTCTTAATGCTTTGTCTGTTCATTAATGATACCTTTAGCCCTTTTTCCACTGTACTTGTTCCTAACCCCTTAATTAGTTAACGTATTTATATCTTTTAATTTAACTTTAAGTCATATTCTGATGATAACGACCGAAATAAAAATAAAATATACTATTATAACATTAATTTTTTTTTTAATAGAACCCCTTTAAACATGTCTTTCTCCCATGCATTCCATAATTCAAACTCTGAATAATTCGAGCATTTCTTGTGGTCCCGACGAGTTCGGATTAACGACAGCCGATAAAAATGATAAAAAACCAATTTTATTTTTGTTTATTTTTAATGCATAAAAAAGGTACTTAGGTACAAACATTTAAAAGAGTGGCTACACTTAAAACACATAGCACACATATTTTAAAAATGCTTATTTTTCTTTCAAATCATCCCATTCCTAATTGCGTGAACCTAGCATTTATATGAATAAGAGAAATGTAACATAATAAATACAATAAAATGTAATAAATAAATAACATTTAAGTTGCTTGTTGAATCATTAAAAATCTTAAAGAAACATATACGCAACTGTAAATTCGTTTTGATATTAGTCATATTTAATCATAAGTGAAATATTTTTGTGAGAAATAAAATATTTTGACAACTTCTTTTATTAATAAAATATAAATGGAATTTAGCAGCCCCCGAACCCGCGCTAAATATTACGAGGACTTCCCTCTTTTTTTTTATATATACAGTGGCTCACAAAAGTGTTCGTACACTTAGGAATTTCAACGAAATAGTGCTCTATCCAATAATTAAAATTAATATTTTAGAATGGGTATTTAAGAGTAAGATCTATGACTCATTTATAACAAAACTACATAAAATATTTAAAAAACATAGCAAAACTTTATTTTGAGAAAAATCACTAATCAAAAAATAACAAAAAATTTACCTCACAAAAGTCTTCGTACACTTTAAAAAAATCGCTGTATATTTGTAAATATTGTAATATTTCGCTAAAGTTGTACTTAGTAGGATATTATTTAACACCCACAAAAGTTTTTTAAACATCTGGGAATAGATTTAATTAGTGTTTTTTGTAATTTCTGAATGAAAGTTGATGCCTTCATCGAACATTGCTGTTTTTACTTCGCTTTTTGTTTCAATGCTGTGTTTTCGTGATTTAACTTCCAGTTATCTCCATATATGTTTTACTGGGTTTGAATTCAGCAATTGAGGTGATGTTTTTAGAACTTGTGAACAATTGTAAAGACGCTAGAGGCGAGCGTTGAGAGCCATGTGCCTTGTATCATTATCCTGATCAAAAACAAAGTTGTATCTGTTACCCATATATTGGCCTGATAATTTTAAATTGCCTTTTAAAATATTTGAACAAAGATCGTGATTTATTATGCTATCAATGTATACAAAATTATCTAATCCTGATGCTGCTATGCACCCTCACACAAGGACAACTCCACTGCCATGTTTTAACTGTTCCAACTAAGTTCTTTGAATTAAATTCTTAATTCTTTTTCTCCATACTATTATACCCGCATTGGAGCCACGAATCGCATATTAGATTTAATCTGTAAATAAAACATTATTTTAATATGATTCGGGTTTATTTATCATTGATTTTACTAAAGAAAGCCTAAGCTTTTCTGTTTTTCGCCCTGACAAAGTATTTTCTACGGTCAGAATGCCTATATAATGCAGCTGGGCTTACCACTCGTCGAACAGTTTCAGGTGAAAATGAAGTAAAAACTGTTTCATTAAATTCTGTAGCAACTTTTATAGCATTTAAACGCGGATTTTTTACGACTTTTCTAATAGTAAGTATTTGATCTCATTGTGTTAACTTAGTTTGAAGGCCTTTTCATACCTAGTTTTCAATCCATTTTTTTTCTATAAAGCCTTTTATCGCATACTTATTTCTATAAAGCCTTTTATCGCCGTAGAATGGAATAAATTAAGTAATTTTGCAATATTTCGAATTAATTTACTACTATTAGGAAGAAAAATAAGTAATTTCGAACGCTATTAGTCGTGACATTACGATTACAAACCAGTTTTAATTAATAAATAGAATATTACGGACCAATTCTGCAAAATATAAAGCCAAGCGATTTTTCAAATGTCAATACAATGCATAAATAAAAATAAAGCGACAAACAATATTTTTAATAATGAATTTATCCGAAAATGTTTCTGTGTACGAAGACTTTTGTGGCGTGTATTTTCTGTGGCATCTTCCGTTTACATTTTTAGATTTAAAAAAAATCCATTAATTTTTTAAAAAAAGGTTGTGTGTTATTTAGAATAACTTGGAGATAATATAAAAAATTTCTCGACTTCATATACAAATTTAATTACAGGAAAATTTCTTTTTAGTACAAATTTTTAAAGTGTACGAACACTTTTGTGAGCCACTGTATATTTGACAACCATTTTTTAATAATATTTTCTTATATGTATTTTGTTCAAATAGTTGGAGTATTTTTTTTTTTTGCTTTTTTCGGGGGGGGGGGGGGGGGGGGTTACTTCTTCAATAATACAAACTTTACAACGAAACATGGAAATACTTTCAGTTCTTCTTTGGTCTGCTTATATTATAACAAAACACTTCTGGTCAATTAAACGCGAAACAACTAAAGAAGATGACATTATTACATTTTATTAATTTAGTATTTACACAAAAAGAGTAAACAGAATAAAGTCACCTAGAAGAGAGAGGGGGAGAACAAATGTTGCCTCAGAGATTATCGCTATAAACTAAAAATTTTTTGCCAAAAGGCTGACGCCGAAAAATAGAAGATTTCACAGCTCAGAACCATTATAAAAATTTCGCTAAAATAAAGAAAATATATGACATGTTTGAATAATAGATTGTATGATTAATTAAGCACATAATTACAAAAATAAATTCCTTTTGTTGTGTTTTGTTATATTACTATTGCTAAGAGTTATTCACGAAAGCTTTCTGAAAAAAAAAAGGTAAAAAGTAAAAACAAATGTAATGTTATTTAGACAAATAAAGAGGTATATATATATATTTCGGGAGCCAATTATGTAAGTAAAATTCTATATAAAGATACATAAATGCTACGCGGTAAACATAATAGATGCTGTTGTTAATTTAGAAAGAGAAATTGAGAAAACAATCAGAAAAAAAGAATTTAAAAAAAACGTTGTACAACTAATGAATACTTGCAATTAAATGATCGAATCACTGCAAGAAGTGTAAGAATAAACTCTAACGATTTTTTATGAAATATTTCGAATGCTTACATCTGAAAATATAATAATCCTGAACAACAACCAAAATTTAAAATTATATGAGGCAATGGTGTTTTGTTGTTGTTATTATTTGTATGTTTAAAATTTTTAACAGTTTGAAGTATTTTTAGAATATTTCTAACAACTTCGTGCTAATAATAAAACGCGACTTTTATCACGTCTAAAATACTAATTTTATTCTATAGGTAAAGGAAATTCAAAACATATTTCATATAATAAAAAAAAAACTCATTACAACTGTTAAATGTGTCTTTCAGTTTATTAATATCATTATTGGAGGGGATGGGGAGACTTTCACCATTTAAAACAAAATAAGAATGTACCTTTTATTTTTTCATAATTAGACAAATCAAACTGATTTTCTGTAAATTAGAATGGTAAGTAAACACTTCTATTTAAATATAAAGGAAATTCTTCATTCTTCAGTTTTATTTAACTTCATTCAACTTATCTAAGTTTAAAAAATAAATTGTGAGTAATTTTGAATGAATGAGAAAAATAATTGTTATTTATTTTTAAATTCAAAAACATTTTTGTCTTTTTAAACTATATTAAATATTTTAATTTATATAATTTTTGGTTTTTCATTTAAAAAATAAATTCGAATTTATTATTAATAGACCAATACGCAAGCATGCTAGGAATAAACGGAATCTCTTCCTCTTTTTTAGAAGTTCGGACAGAATTCACGGATCAAACATGCTTTCTAGGAGTATGAAAATTATTTGTGAAAAAATAAGGATAATTTAGCGCATATTGACGATTATTTCTGACAGTGTCTGAACAGGGGTCTGTCCAAACTTTTCTTACAGGGTACTGTTTTTGTGAAATTGTGAATTTTTTTCTTATATTTGTGAAAATTCCAGTCAGAATTTTGTGATTTTTAAATGAATTTTAAATTCAGATTCTATTTTTCATATATAAAAAGCTAGTAATATGCTCTTTGGTGAGTTCAACTGCTTATTTACAAACCAGATTTTATTATGATGATTAAATTTGTGAAAAGTTCAATCTGAAGGTAAAAAAAATTCTACGAAAGGTCTATTTAAGAGACGAATAACTTTGTAAAGGGTCCGGTTTAGGGATAAAATTTTTTGTGAAGGGTCCTGTTTGGTGATAAAAAAAATTGCGAAAGATCCTTAAAAGGACCTAAAATTTTCCTATCCCTGAAGTAGTCTTTAAAAACCTAAATCACCTGCACTCTCTCACTTCAAAATTCAAATTCAACAATTTGCTTCCCGTTAAATATCTTTCAAATTCTATGTTTCACCGTCTACCTTCGGAGAATCTTTCAAGTTGTTGAAGCTAGCTATTAAACTGCATAATCGATAATTTAGTATTTGCAAAAGTACGTCTTTTTAAAATTCTTTAAAAAAAAAAAAGAAAAATACAACGGAATATTCTTGACGATTTCGATCAATTTATGTTCGTGCCGTGTCTTTGATGAACAACCCCGATAACTCGAAAGTCGCTTACGCGATCAAAGTAAAAAGCCGCAGGATTTTTTAACGGCTTAAACGGGGGGAAGTTTAAAGGAATAAAATATTTAAGATCCTTACACAAAATAGCGGAACTGTACTGAAATGCTTCAGATGAGAGTAACTTTCGCGCGGTACATTGATCGTTTACAGAACAGAAAATGATCACATATTTACGAAACTGGGTAAGGTTGCTAGAAAGATAATAATGAATGAATTTAACAGTTTATCATACATATTACACAGTTTTTTGACATTTTTAAAGTTTAAAACATTCCTTCTTTCTTTCTTTTTCTTTACCTATTTATATTCTTATGTGCAAAGGTGGGAAAATACACAATTTTACTAGCCAGTGGCGAGTGAGTTTTTAAATATCTTTTCGAAAATCTATAGAGATATATAGAAAAAAGATTTTTTAACCTAAATATTGCAACTTTCCAAATTATTGAAAATGTAAACACAGTACAAAGTTGTATTCTTCATTAAGTCTTCCTCTGTTGCAAATATTTATTAACTTTATGGAAAAAATAATTATAAAAATGCATTATAGTCACAGTAATTAATTATCCTTGCAGTCGCGTATGATTTCCCCATAACTTTCTTCAACTTACTTTGCACCTTGCTGGCTGGTAAGATTTTCTGAATATTATCCATAGCTATTTATGCGTATAAGGTTTGGAAGATTAAAATACAGTGTGTCCAGCAAGTAACACCCTGATTTCAAAATTAAATTTCTCAAAAACAAAGATCGATAGTAATATGCGGTAAACGGTTTTTTCATTAGGTAAGCTGTAAAAATCTTATGCAGAAATTTCAAACAGTGAATATTTTGAAAAAATTGCGTTCTGATTGCATAGAATGCTTTGGTTTGACTTTTTTCTTGTTTAAGATTGCCTGCAGAGAAATAATTTTTCAGCTTACAGTGCAATATTTTAAAGGTTTTTCGAAGTAAATTTTTAGAATTTCGAAATTTCAAAAATTTAATTTAAAAAAACTATGAAATCTGGCACTTTAAGCCGAAAAACACATTCTCTGGCAGCAATCTAAAGCAAGAAAAATGTCAAACCAAAGCATTCTTTGCAATCAGAACACAATCTTTTCAAAATATTTACCGTTCGAAACTTTTGTACAAGGTTTTTACAGCTTACCTGTTAAACAAACCGTTTACTACATAATTCTATTGATCTTTGTTTTTGAGAAATTTAATTTTGAAATCAGGGTGTTATTTGCTGGACATCCTGTAAAAAGTAACAGCATGCTCTATCAGTTGATATTATTCAGTCTCTTATTCATTTACAGTAATTTAAAAGTGTTTTCAAATAATTAATTCCTTAAATAACAAATTGAAAATTGTACGGCAAACGTAACAAATGAGGTATATTTTCGTACTATAACTAGATTTTTAAATATTCAAATTTTGGTGTAATAACTGTTGCACATTCATGCAAAAATACAAGAATGCAAAATTTATTACGACTAATATATATTAAATTCAGTGATACAGAAATAATAAAACTCACAAGGAAGGTCTCCATACGGGCATACTCCAAAAAATATGAAAAAAAAAAAAAAAAATTACAGAATATTCTTCTCATGAGGCTATATATATTTATAAAAAAAAATTCGACGGAATTTCATTCCAGTGTCCGTAAAAAATTAATGAAATTTTCGTTATTTTGCGATTTATCTTCGGTTGGCGATAGAATGCAATTTCAAAAAATACTTTTTCAGGTCAAATACATTTAAAGGGAAAAAAGCGTTATGTTGAACTTGTTTAGACAAATTTAATTTAAATAAATTTAATTTAATTTTAGTTTTGATAGTTTTAGTTTGTTTTGAGCATAATTTTGTTATATCTATATTTATATGTATTTATATTCAAATTTAATCAGCAAAATTTTCGATTTAAAACGAAATTCATTATTTAAAATAATTAAAATTGTTTCAAGCTCAAAGTCTAATTGAACATCGTCGATTCAGTTTTGTTGCCATGGAAACAGCTGGCTTTTATTTTTGAATACGCTTAAATGCATGAAAATAAATGTTCTCTATGACTATTTTTATTTATTAAAATATTTTTTCCAATGATAATTTAAATAACTACACCCAACTGGCAATATATATACATATATATATGTATTGCAATATATATGCATATAATATATTAAACTCTCTCATTGTTTATTTCAAATTCAATAAATACCATTAACACGTATTCCAAACATCCAACATTTTCAGTTACATTAAAATCGTTTGCTTTTGGCGAGGAAAGGTGCAGCGCGCCAAATCGCTTGACGCTTTCGTCTTTTCACGCCAAATATTCGAAAGTATTTTATTTTTTTACATAATTTCTAATGTAATTCCGCCGCTAATTTTGACTGATCCTTTATTACATACATAAGTACTTTAATTAGAATTTTTTTTCAAAAAGTTCTGAGTATGCCCACTATGGAAACCTTCCTTGTCAGTCTTAAATAGGAAATAATCACCATGGTAATCTAGAATCATTACCTATCACGGGATATCTCGAATAACTACGTATGATAGGATTTAATAGAATGACCTTTTATTAACATCTTTTTAAGTTTTCATTCAATTTTCATAAAATTTTAAATGACTCGATAAAATTCTGCAACGGTTATGTATATAAGATTGCAAATCATTTTGTTGAGTAATTTTTGCGCATATATGTGCACCAACGAACCGACAGGCAGATGGATGGACCAGATGACAGTTATAAGCGCTACGTAATCTGTATAGTTCGAAAGCATTTAAAAAGCGATTGCTTGAAAACGGTTTATTAACGAAAAATAAGTAAATTATTAACAGCTAATTAAAAAGCGTTGCTATCAAAAATTATAGTACAGTTATGGATGATCAGTGTTGCCAGGACTAGTTTAAAATTAGTCAGATGTGGCGATCCCAAAACTTTCTTCTACCTCGAACATGATAATACTTCCTGAATAATGCAGCATAGTAGTGCCACGGTTAGGTGATTTACATCAAAATCTAGTCAGCAACAACTTATGTTGTTGCTGAAGTTTGGTGGAAATCTGTGCATTAGTTTTTGAGATAGAATTATTGCGGAAATCTTTTGAAAATCTGTATAACAGAGCCACATGTTCGGTGATGTACACAAAAAACTATAATCAGAATCAATTTTTATCAAATACTAACTGAATCTGAAATTTGATACAAATCCATGCATTAGTTCTTGAGCTAAAGCTATTGTAGAAATTGTGAATAATGCAGCATAACAGCGTCACCTATTGATCGATATACACCAAAAACTAATCAGCTTTAGTTTATATCAAGGGCAAACAGAATCTACAGTTTTCTGAAATTCCATACATTAGTCCTTCAGATAGAGTGCCCACAAAATTTTTGTCACACAGAGATTCCTTGTGTGACAGAATGACAGACAAACTCACAAACAGACATTTTCTAAAAACCATCGAATCGTGTTCCAGACTTTCTAAAACGTATAAATCCTTCGAAAACCGGTAGTCGAAATTTTTCATTAATCTAATACTTTCTTCTTGTAAAGATAGAAGAAAGTAAAAACGCGGGATAGGAAGATAAATAACACGGTACGCAGATTTCTAAACTGGGATATAAAACATAGAAATTCCATTGTCTATATGATAAGAATGCCAATGCATT
This sequence comes from Maratus speculifer, assembly GCA_964019185.1. Taxonomy (NCBI): domain Eukaryota; kingdom Metazoa; phylum Arthropoda; class Arachnida; order Araneae; family Salticidae; genus Maratus; species Maratus speculifer. The sequence continues at coordinate 283,717,957 of OZ025294.1, forward strand.
CAATTACACCAGATAAGATGGAAACCCATTTAAAACGGAATGTTTCTCTGGTCATTTTGATTCCGTCTTTGCAGATTTTACTGTATTCAATAAACGCAACAATCTTATACAGTAAAACCTGTGAAAGCGGAATCACTGCGACAACGACATGCTCATTTTTGCTACACAATTCCATTATAAACAGCTCCATTCTCACAAAATTTATTATAGAAAATGTAACAAATCCATTTTAGAAATCTTCCGTTCCGGCAGGAAGATTTCTAAAGTATTCTAGTAAAAATGCCAGGCTAGATATGAGATTAAGACTTAGATTATCAATGTAAAGCTGAACTGCGCAAACATGAATTGGGCAGAAACATCCCTTATTAAAGTTTTCTTCTTCATTTTTAATCTACTAAATCCATCGTCAAAATTCAATCACATTTCTCTAATAGAAAAAAAAAGGGGCGATGTGGCAAACACTCGGTATAAAATTGTAATTTGATAAGAAAAAATATATTTTTCAATAAACTTCGGATAGTAATATCAGGTATAAGCTACTATTACCAAAAAAGAACTTCACTTGTAAAAAAGAAAAGTTGATTTGCATTTAACTAAGAATACAAATAGTCATTTTGGGATTTTACAACCATAATTAACGTTTTTAGGTAGTTATTTTGTAAATTTTAATTTTTGAATGAGATAAAATGATGCAATTTGCGTAACTCGTCAGAAGACTCTTGTAACTTAAGGTGATTTAGTTTGACTAAATATGATAACATCAATCCGTGGATAAAAATGTTTTTCCCATTTGTGAACTGTTCAGGGCATAGGACTCGCAAACTTTAATTTTTTGATTTTTAAAATTACAGAACGGCAACAGCCTAAAATTTATTATGAGGATGAAATACTATGAGACTGTGTTCAAATGATGTCGACACAATTGTTATACGTTTAAATAAAAGATGCCACTTTTGTAGATGATTTACCATTAATTAAAATATATATGTCTAAACTAAAGTTTCATGATTAAAAAATGATTATTGCAGATTCTACTATCATATTTCATCACAAGAACACGTTGTTAAACATTACAGATTCCCATCAAACCATGAACTTTGTTTAAATAATCGAATGTATTACACGTTTTAAATCTCATGTTGTTTCATCCAGTTAATCCTATTTATTAAAAGCGAAAAGATTTTGAATCCTGTGGAGCGAGATAATTTAAGATGTCGCTGCATACATTTTCCTTCAATCGGAGCTCAAATAAAACATGTTTACAAGCAATATCATACAGGTATCTCTGAAAATGATTGATGATGGTTTTTATGGAAACACTTAAGCATGCACATGAGCAGAGGATTTCAATCAATCAACAATGTCATCATTTGCTGAATGTTTTTAATAACTGACTGATAAAAATCGATTTTTTGAAGTTAATCAGTGATGAATAGACACATTTAGAAAGAACTCTTGGTGAAAATCAGTTCTTTTGTTAACATGTGCGTTGCAGATAAAATTAAAACAAAAGCTATCAACGATATGCTCTCGTAGAACATTAGCAGAGGATTTCAATCAATCAGCAATATCATCATTTGCTAAATGTTTTTAAAAACTGACGGATAAAAATCGATTTTTTGAAGTTAATCAGTGATGAATAGACACATTTAGAAAGAACTCTTGCTGAAAATCAGTTCTTTTGGTTACATGTGTGTTGCAGATAAAATTAAAACAAAAGCTATTAACGATATGCTCTCGTAGAACATTAGCAGAGAATTTCAATCAATCAACAATATCATCATTTGCTAAATGTTTTTAAAAACTGACAGATAAAAATCGATTTTTTTTAAGTTAATCTGTGATGAACAGACACATTTAGAGAAAAATTTTGCTGAAAATCAGTTCTTTTGTTTACATATGTGTTGCAGATAAAAATTAAAACAAAAACTATCAACGATATGCTTTCGTAGAACATTAGCAGAGGATTTCAATCAATCAGCAATATCATCATTTGCTAAATGTTTTTAAAAACTGACGGATAAAAATCGATTTCTTGAAGTTAATCAGTGATGAATAGACACATTTAGAAAGAACTCTTGCTGAAAATCAGTTCTTTTGTTTACATGTGTGTTGCAGATAAAAATTAAAACAAAAATATCAACGATATGCTCTTGTAGAATACTTGAAGCCTTTTTACAATTCACACGCATAACTGATATCGTCACATCTTCACCAAAACAACGTCAAAGATTTCGCTTACTCACCATCAAATGTTAAAATTAATAGACACTACTCCAAGGCACATTTTTTTTTGTTCTAATGTGGGGGAAAAGAAAAAGATGTAAAATGCTTAGATATGATACAGTTAAAAATCCTATCGCTGGCGCTAAGAACGAAAGTTCGCAGAAAAGAGCTCTCGAAAAACTTAACTTCTGGGCATACGACCCAATGACAGAAAGGGAGATAACGTTACAAACTTCATCTGCTGCACAAAAGGCAGTCGAATACGGTATCTGTCCAAAAATTTGAAAGTTAGAATGTCAGCTGAGTTTTCAGAAATGGGGGAGGGAAAACACGATAGGGATTGCGATAAGACCCAGGGCACGGCCACGGGGTCCCCCATTGTTTTCCCGCCAGCAGTGATGAACGACCCCGATTTAAACAGAATATCGATTTCATACTCCGTCGAGCGTAGTCGCCGGTCCGTGGAAATTATAACGCGCATGAATTTTTAATTATCAAAACTTTCGGAGACCGATGTCCCCCCTTCCTTTTCTACATACTCCAGCATCCATTAATAGGTAAAACTCTCCGGTCACTGTAACCCCCTAACGAAAGGGGGTAGTAATAAAAGGGGGTGCCGGAGAACCGGCGTTCGTAATGAGAAAATTTTCGTTGTCAAGATCTCTCCGAAGGAAAACAAGAGGGGGTGTCGTAGGAGTGGAGTGAAACACAGATATAAATCTGCCTTTTCCGGGATTATTCGGGAATGACGGGCGGGAACAAGGGCACGTATTGTTTTAATAACTTGTTCACTGTGGCAGAAAAGATTCTACTGGAAACGACACGCGCGCTCGTATAAATATATATATCTGCAGATAGTGGAAATTACCGTTCAACTGAGTAAACGGTGTGTCGGCAAGCCGAGCGGAACGCAAGCCTTTCTAGCTATCCATCAAGTCAGTGGCCAAGCATGCTGAGATATGTGCGCGGGCGTAGTGCGTTCTTCGTTACCTGTGCGTTTTATTTAACGGAGAAACAGGTGGGAATAGGTAGGAAGGGGACAATTGGACTGTCAAAAGGTTCGTGCCACGGGACTGGGAGAGTTTCAATAGTTTTTAAACATCAGACGAGTGTGTATTGTTTCGACAGAGGATGTTTACGTGATATAAAGAAATCAGCGGCTATATCAGATGATAGATTAAATTATAAGACGTTGAATTAGAAGATGTAGTATGTTTCAGATTTATTTTAGCTATGCTCATAAAAAAAACAGTTACAATTTTCGCAACTATGATTTAAAGTAACTTCAAACAAAGAATGAATTATTAAGTCTTTTTTTTTTTTTCTAAACCATGGAATTTTGCAAAAATATGAGTGTATCTTCATTAATCGTGATTTATGGCAATATAGAAGGTGAAGCAGCGTCACCTACTACACAGTGATAAACAAAATTGAGGGCATCATAATCTTGCTTGGTCATGTTCGTTGTGCGTTCAGGAGCAAAATAGGACTAAAATTTCTTCGGAATATTATAGATTATTTTTCATTTTCTTTAATTAAATATGTACTTATCAGTCTGCAACTTCTCCTACTCAATTCTACAAATGAATTTTTCCATCAATCGTCTTTTTTGTCGCAGAATGATGTCATAAGATTGCAATCCATCAGTATTTCTTAAATCTCTTTAACAAAAGGCGAGCTTATTTCTCTATCCTAATCTAGATGCCTAATATAAAAAAATATATATAGGACCTTTAGGGCTAAAAAAGATCTAAAATGTGTTCTCAGTATTATAAACTGTTTTTATTTCTGCAAATTAAGAATGCATAAGCAATATGTATTCACTCTATTCTACCACAGATTTCACTCATCAGTCACCATTTGTTAGAAAATGAAATTGACGCCATAAAAATTCAATTCGTTATTGCTATTATTTTTAACTTTGACAAAAGATAACGTTAATTTCTTAAACTATACTACTAATTCAAGACTCCTGTCAGACCAATGCAACGTAAAAGATCTAAAATACCATACAAATATTACAAACTCTATCGTTTTTCATAATTAAACACGAACTTGCACTCTGTATCATTTTTTTATTCCTTTTGAAATAGAATTCGCTCATCAGACGCGTTTCTTTGTCATGATGACGTCATACGAATGCAATCAATCATTAGCACTTACTTTATTTCTTTCATTTTGACAAAGAACGAGATTAATTCACTAACCTAAACCAGAAGCAGAATAAGACACTAAAACAAGACTAAAAAGTGCTTACAATGCGTTTTAAACATTATAAAAATCTTCTTAATTTTCCCTAATTAAATATGCAGCTGCAGTCTTTATCTTGCTCTACTCCGATCTGCCACAGAATTCACTCGTCAGTCATCTTTTTGCTGTCACAGAACGACGTCATAAGAATGCAATCCGTCATTAGTGAGTTTTTTTAGTCTTTGACAGAGGACGAGGTTAATTCCCTAACCTAAACCAGAAGCCATTTCAAAAGCTTAAAAGCATAAACAAAAACTATTTTTAATAGCATAACGAGGACGTAAACTTTCAAATCTTTTACATTCTTGCGTGTACGAAATGCGATCTAATTGTGCCTCCCTCACCAAGAAACTAAAAACTGAGTTCTGCTTTCGTACTGCGTGAGAGATTATCAATTATCCAACCAACATTATGACTGATTTGTGTCAAGCTTTCAGGCATAGAAAATCAAATCACCTTTTAATTCAAGCAAATTAAAAAAGCTTAAAAAGGGGAACCTAGAGAATCCCACGAGGTGCAGTGCTTAACAGGATTTCTCGGGAGCGTGATCGTACGATGTTCTCGCGATAAGCGACTAAGTATGTATATGAGAAGCAAATGAAATTAAAATGAATAGCAGAATTACTACGCTCTATTTCGCAATTTATAAAAAATGAATGAAAAAGTATTACTTTGTCACGATACATAATTTCTTCATTTGCTTTTTTTAACTACTTGCGTTGATAATTTTTGAAACAGAAAAAAATCGTTCTTAAGAAACATTATAAAACTCCGAGAATATTACATGTCAGACCAGAAACAGTGATAAGTATTTTTTTTTTTTTTTTTTTTTCACTTTTTACTTCTTTTAGTGGCAATGTCTATCAACTTCTATTCCCTTAAGAAAGTAGTATTTTACTTGCCTTGCAAAACTTAATGATCGAAGGAAATAAGTATTCGGGAGTAAAAAAAAAATCTAACGAAAATGATAATAATCAGAATACAGTATAAAATTTCTCATTCATTTTATTTTTTCAAATTTCACACCCAGCTTCCAAATAACTTCTTTTATCAAACAAAGAAGTATTTTATAGACTTAAATTACGATCAAATTTACGATTTAATTATTTAAAAGTAAGTGTTGACCGCATATTCATATCATGTCGGCATTTTTCAGAAGTCAAATTTTCACCCTAAGCAAACAAAGTAGAGATGATCCACAATTACACTGCTAATTACTTGGCAATTTTTTGGTGAGAACATCCACAATAGGTAATCGAGAAAATATCATTGATAGTGATCAGAGATTCTATTTTAACGTATTTTATGTCGTATATTTTATTAGGTCTTTAAACATATTTTATTGTATTTTAATTTTTTTTTTTTTAATGCACTGAATGTATAACTAATTATGTCATTTGTGGGAGTTAATAAATGTACAATCTGACTGTCTTTCGAAGAGGAAAAAAATGTCAGGTTTATAAAACTTTTAAAAAAAGCTATATACAGGGTGAATTTGATCGAATCTGCAAATAAGAGGGAAGATAGAGCACATGTGAAACATAAACACCATAACAACTATAATCTTTTTCTAGCAGTTCAGAGTTATGATCTATAGAAGAAAAATAACTCGAGTTTGTGTGGAACTTAAAAACAGCAAAATTTGTGTAGTTCCGGGAAAACCTATGCGCAAAATAAAAACATAATTAGAAAAAAACAGAAAAATCCCATAAAGTGAAACTATTTCTATCAGGATTTCTGGATTTGATGGCGAGCGACATAGGCGAAGTGTGAAACCGAATTGCCTCCAAAATCTTTAACCCTCAATATTGTTGCTACGATTGGTCAAATTTACCAAACATTTATCCCATTATACCAACTTTTAAATGAGCTTACAATATTAAGCTCTGTAATTACAATAGTAAGCTAAGTAATCTGTATCAGCGATCTAATTTAGAAAAAATCTAGCCTTCCGTTTACAATACATCTACTGAGTCACACGAGATGGCATGCTAAATTTATATATTTTGCATCATAATTAAAAATGTATATTTATCGAGACTCCTCGTTCTACATGCGATTCAGCTTAAACATTTGGGTTGAAGTATGCTTGTTGATCACTTGATAGTTTCAAATTTGTTCCAATAGATTTATAAATCTAGTTGGCTAAATAACTGACCACATAAGACCAACCAATTGCGGATACTGCTCAGTCAGGAAGTCCCGAATGACATTTGAAGAATATGCAGGGGCCACGACATTGGAAAATGATTTCCGCTCGTTGGGAAGCAAGAATGTGACATCAAATAATCCCAGCAGATGATGTTTCAAAAACTCAAAATATGTGCTGCTTCTCAGATGACCCTGGAGAACACATTGGCCTATCAAGAGATCGCCAAACATTTAAGCTGAATCGCATCTGAAATTATAAATTTTGTATTATAAATGGATTATATTGAGCGTAATGATACCAATTGTGTAAATTTAACATATAATCGCGAGTGATTTCAATGGTATACTGAAAAAAAAAAAAAAGCTAATTTTTTTTTTATTTAACTAGAACAACGAAAACGATATATTGTAGGGTCATTCAAAAGCTGATATAATAGACAAGTTTTTTGTAAATTTGGCTGATTGTAAGCTAGAACTGTATTTTCAATATTACCACATAAATATTTTGCCCCCAAAGCCAATGTTTCGGTCCCTTGTAGTTTGCCATTAAATCTAGATATTCTGATAGAAATGGTGTAATATTGCAGGATTCCTCTGCTCTTTCCAAAAAATGCGCCTATTTTATGCGTGGATTTTTCAGAAACTTTGCGAATTTGAGCTTTTCCAGACTTCATACTTGGCCTATTTTTCTTCTACCTGCCATAACTCGGTTGAGATAAAATTGCTATGATGCTTTATGCTCTAGATGGCTTTTCTATACATTTCGTTTGGCAAATTAGGTCAAATTCATTTTGTATATAAAAAATGATAAATTATATTTAATGGCAATAGAAAAATATTTCGATAAAAGATTGAAAAATAAATTCTGTTATTTGTAAACTACTTTGCATAACTTCTAAGAAAAGCAACGAAAGTACGAAAGGAAGATGTAAAAAAAATGATTATCGACTAAATTACAAAGCATGTTGCGCATATCAAATTGCATAATGCGAAAGCGGAATATTTACCCAATGTAATGTTTTACAAAAAGAAAAGCTATGTTAAGCATAATCAAACCTGTACTTTTCTAAAGGATATCCTACGTGAAAAAATGCCTAAAGATGTTATTTTTTTTTTTTTCACATTTTTGCGAGACATATAACTAATTTTATGTTTATATCCATCAAACTTCCTGTTTATGCATTTATTCGTTCATTCAAACAAGTAATACATCGATAGGCACTCAGACATTCGATTTCAGCGATATTAACCAATCGGGGACGAACGACCAGTATACGTGCCATTTAAGGTGCTCAAAATCATTCTTTAGTTTATTTTATTTAATCAAAAAATTTTCGCGATTCATTTACAGAAAAATTTCTATTTTAAATAACCGATGTAAACGATTAAAAATTAATCAAAGGGCTCTCGTCACGAAAGGTTTAACATGAATGCATCATAAAAATATTTTCCGAATTGTCTATTTTATTATTATTATTATTATTATTATTTCCAAATGGCATTTGTAAAATTTGCTTGTATAAAAATATACAGAAAATAGGTTTTAGTCAGCCTATTGATACTATCGTATCCCAATATGTAAGTTACATTTGACCTGGAGTTATAAATTAATTCAAGATCTTACATTAAAAAAAAAAAAATTGCAGTTTCTGAATGGAAACGTTTTATGCGTTTTCTAAGCAATTTCATTATTGGATTATCAACCAACCACTAAACTTCATACGATAAGTTTATAATTATTCAAAATTATTATAAATACGATAAATACTTATACTTTTAATGTTTAGTAATTATATTATTACGTTTCAATTGTTTTATTCCTTTAAAAAATATATATATATATGATTTTTTTTTAATGCACTAAAGATAGTTTCAACAATCGCGGAATTTTCCGCGAACCTAGCCCTCGCAAATGTTAAGAGACTATTATATTATAAATAAAATAAGATAAAGACTTCGAAATTTTTTTTTCTCATTTATTCATTTTAATTAGTACCTTATTTGTTAAGATATTGTTACATCTATATGTCTATATGCATAGACTTAAAATTTTAGCGATCAGTTAAATCCTAACATTATTCATGATTTATCAAAGTAATTATAACAGAAAAATAAATAAATAAATAAAATAAAATAAATGAAAATTCAAAATTTATCAAGGCATCATTTACAGTTTTGAAATATGCGGTAATTTTCTCCCTAAGGAAATGGAAATTGACAACTCATTATTCAGTTTCAAATACATTTTTAAAATAATTAAAAAACAGAATTAGTCCCCATTAATTGAACACGAAGGTTAAATTATTCACAGTACAGATAGACAGGTATATAAGAGGTGCTAGAAAACGGCTTAGTTCGGCATTATTCAAAACGACAATAGGGAATCGATGGATTTCAGACACGGCACGAAAATGACTTTTCCTTCCCAAAAATCGAATTTAATCGCACACATTTAGATAAATCTGAATTAGCACAATTAATTCTGCAATGTCTTGTAATTATGGAACTTTTTTAACACCTAAAATAGTTAAAAAGCGACAATGACCTGATTCTACATACGCGTTCTCTCAGATATATGTATAAATGCATCAAACGTAATAAAATGATGAATATTAGAATTTTTCGGATAGATTTTGGTCAGAAAATCAGCAGCTATAAAATTTATAAATATATCTTTAACCCTTTGTGGCCCGATAATATTATTAAGTACCATTTGAGAAAATGTGACAATAGCTTATACATTTAGTTTATACATCTACTGATAAAAGAAATTTCAGACTTCATGAAAAATTAAAAAATACTTTGCTTTGGTATGTTTAGAAAGCACAATCACAGTTAACTTTACAAAGTTGAATATTATCATAAATCGATGTTTTCTAAACAATTTACAAATGAATAATTTTATATACAATAGATTTTTTGAAAGTTGTGCACTAGTCCTGCACCCGATTTGAATCCGAATATTACATAAATGAACCTGCAATCCGACAAAAACCATCGATCCACAGCCCAACATATTTCAAGCCAAACCCGAGACGGAAGGAAATTAATCTACAATTATTCTAATTTAACTATTAATATATACCAGTTTTATCTTTTATATAAAAAAGACATAACCACATTCTTTGATATTAAAATAGATAATAAAACCTTGGAATAACGGACAAATCGAGGTCTTTAACCCTTTTCGGGACCGAATTTTTTTTTCAGTTTTTATAAAAATTACTTTTATCTTAATAACATTAACACTAGCTTTCCAAACAGACTAATTAGTGTTTAAAGTATATTTCATTGACTGAAAAATAACGAATGTTGTTGTTTTAAGTATACTATTCAATTCACATTCATATGACAATCGACTAAAGAAGAATTTTTGGAGATGTTTAGAAAATATTATATTACAATAAGATTTAACTTATATTAAAATTTTCAAATACTTTTTGTTCATTATTACACATGAGTCTTTCAGGAAAGTAACCTTTATTTTAAATTTAAGGAGTATGTTTAAAATAAAAGAATCGCAAAACGGCGCAAAGAGAATTAAGCAAATAATAATTATTATTATTACTAAGTGCCTAAACATAAATGAAGTCCTATAGTAAATGCATAGATATGTACTGATATTACTACATGTAAATATTACCAAAAATATTTCTTAAAACAAAATGATACCCCATTAAAAGCCACATGTACTACAGTAAAACCTCTAAATAACGGACACCTTGGGAGCGTACAAATTGTCTGCTATTCGGAGGTGTCCGCTATTGGGAAAATCTCAGAGATAGAAAAATTGCTAAAGAATGCTTAATGCTTCATTGGTCGATTTTAAAATGTCCTAAAACCTCTATTATATGATTAACCCAGAAATTAAAATAATTTTTAAAGCAATAAAACTGAAATAAAATTGTGCATACCTTTATCATTTGTTTATTACATTCTTACAATAAAATTTGTTACAAAAGTTTGCTTTTACTTGCGATTACAAGTAATTTGTTCTTCAATGTGAAGTTTTAACTCTTTCAGTAGTTTTAATCCTTTTGAATCATCTTTTTCTAAAAAAAATTGCATAACTGTTTACTGTATTTTTCTGTTTCTTAAAAGCATACAATCTCAAATCATCCTAGGGAGGTTGGGGAGGGGGGGGGGTTGGAATCACAGATAAATCTAGGGGGAGAGAAGATTTTCCCCAGTTCATCCCCAAACTTATCTGAGATCACAAAATTCGTGACACATTGCTCTGATAAATTGAGAGGATTTTTATTTATTTTTTTTCCTTCGTTAAAAAATAATTTTTCATTCTTTTTTGCCAAAATTACTGTCCGCTATTCGGAATGTCCGTTATTCAGAGGTTAAACATACGAAATTTTAAGTTTTGGGAGTGGGGATTTGAAAACTGTCCGTTAAATAGAGGTGTCCGCTATTCGGGAGTGTCCGTTATGGAGGTTTTACTGTATTAATAGTACACCATAATGATGCTTTCAGTATTTATTTTATTATTTTTTTAAGGGTGGGGGGGGGGGGTCAGGATGATTGATTTTTTTTTTTCTTATGGGTCGAGTTCATTTTAGCTTTCGTGCGGGAAAAATTTAGGTTTTGCAAGACGGATTGTTTGGATTTTTATAAGAAGTTTTAGCAGAACTATATTTCTGATGAAACTAATACACATTTGAATGTTAATGTGCAACATATTTCATTTACTGCAAGAGAAATAAATGTGTACAAGAAATGCAATTAAAGTTTATTATTTATTTATGGTACAGTTAACAGTGGCAAGAGGGGGAGGTCACGGTGGTCATGATGACTCCCCCTTCATGGACGAAGAAAATTTCTAAAGCATATTTTAAAAATGAAATATATATTGAATTCTTTCAAATTACCCCTTGCTGAACAATGAAAATCTTTCTGACTGCTTAAGGGGGCTCAGGAGTTAAAAACTTTTCAAAAAATCGATTTTTTTTTTTTTTTTTTTTTTTTTATGATCTAGTTTGATTATTCAATTATTTCTTAACTCAATACAAAAAACTGCATAAAAATATTTACATTTTTAATGGGGTTATAAGCATTTATGTATCAACACTTTCATAGCCGCAACCATATAATTTCAACTTTAAGTCGCGTTTTCTCAAAACTTGATTTTTGACGACTAACACCAAGATTTTTAAAAAACTATTTGATAAAATGGCTTTTTTTTTTTTTTTTTTTTTTTTTTTTTTTTTTGCATGCATATAACATCATTGCCTAGAGAATGAATTAATATAATTTAGATAAATCAATATTTTGAGTATTTTTAATGCAAAAAAAGTTGTATTTTTAGGGGTTTTTTTAATTTTTAAGTTTGAGAATTTTTTTAATAATCTTTTTTTTTTTTTGAGTGATTGTTATATCCTTAATTCATTCTATAGTGTAAAGTTTCCTGATCATTTTAAAGCAAAAATCAGGTTCTTAACTCAATTCAACGTTAAGATATTTTGGTGTTGGTGATATAACACATAATTTTTTTTCGAAAATTGTGTTACATAAATTTTGCTATATTTCTTATTATATTACATTGAAGTACTTCATTTTATAATTTTATAAGATTACAAACATACCTTTAAAATATCAGAAAGTTTAAATTAATTACACAGAATACTTCTGTTCTTATATGGACTCAAAGAGAGAGCTCTGTTTACATGTTTTTCCGTATCGATCAACCCCTGAGCCCCCTTAAAGCTCTACTTAAATTCAAAGTGAATAATTTCTAACACATCCAGGAAGCCATTTTCAATCTCAGATGAAAGTGAAAGTAACTTTATAAAAAATATCTGCAACCGAAATCAAAAATGTAAAAAAGAAGCGATGTACAGAGGGACTTCAATCATCCAATACCCCCCCCCCCCCAAAAAAAAAAAAAATAAATAAATAAATAAAAAATAAACTAGTTTTTAGAAAATAATCTCCCCATAGGAATAGCATTATCTCACGAGGGTCACCGTTCAAAGTTTCAGTCCTTCAAGAATTTTAATTTTGAACAATTAATAATTTTTCCATTTCAATAATAAAGCACGACGAACAGCAAGATTTTCTGGCTAAACGTAAACTTTAAAAATATTTTGTCAGAATAACCGATTGAATCTTTCAGGTTTCTGAGGAAATTAGACTTTTAATTGAGTTTGTTTCTATGAGGTTTTAAAAGGGAGTTACCTTGAAATTGAACAGAATATAATTTAAATATATATATATTAATTAAAAGCTTTTTCAATTGTAAATATTTTGACACTTTCTTTTTACACATACGAGTATGATACCGCGAGATTTTTAAATTTTGTGAATAGATCCAGAGCAATTACTCATACAAATGAAAACTTTAAACAGATTTTTCTCCCTGTTCATATTTTTATAACTTCCTTTTTCGATAAATATTTAAAAGACTTTTTCGAAAATTTAGATAAAAGTTTGATTATTTTTTTTATAATTTTTTTTTACTTATTCTCCATGGTGTATTTCATATTTTTGTGTATGGATTTAACATTTAAGTTCATACTTATTTTTTAAAAAAATATTTAAATTGAGAGTTTATCGAATTTCCTTCATTTTTTAATATACACGACAGAAAAAAAAAAAAAAAAAAAAAAAAAAATCACATTAAATGTAAAATACCATACATTTAAAAATTCATACACAGTTATATATATTCTAATGAATGTGGGGGAAAAAAAGAAGTAAAACTACTCATACTTATAAAAGTAGTAAATATTTTTAAAAAGTTAAATTTTTCATAAAAAATTAAATTTTAGTAAAATAAGCTTTTCTACAAGGTTTTTATTATAATTATTATTATTCAATTTTTCGTATTAAATACTGTACCACCACACATTACAGTGTTATTCAAAATTGAAGAGATAGTTTCAAAGATAGGGGCAGCCCCTTTAGGCCGCTGGTCACTTTCCGTGTTCCCCCCCCCCCCCCCCCCTCCGTAATGTAAAGTCTACGGGCGTTTGATGTATTCTTATATTTAAAATATCTCCCAAGGAAATTAATATTTTTAACTTCTTTCAGTGATCTCTTCTTAACAGATATCCCCTCTTTTTTTCTTAGTTTTCAAAATATTTCTAAAATTATGCTTAATTTAATATTTATATGTTAAAAAATGATGAAGTAAAATTTCAATACTTCATATAAATTTTCGGTAGTACTAGGTTATCCCGTCGACCAAAAATTTATCGCCAAACTATAAGATTAAATGCCAATAATGGATGTTTGTGAATGTCACATTCAATGACATTAAATACGATTCACGTGTCTAAAATGTCATTAAGTGGTTTTATTTCGACTTTTTATTAATATTCTACTAATTATTTGTTTTTTCGTTATTTAAAATAAATATTATGTCAATATGTATAATTTGGCTATTAGTTTGGCGATTTGTATAATTTGGCGAAATTGGTCGACGGGATAACAGAGTAGTACCAAATTTTCATTAAGCATAGATTTTAGAAATATTTTGAAAACTAAGAAAAAAAAAGTGATATCCTTTAAGAAGAGATTACCGAAAGGAGAAGTTAAAAATGTTAATTTCCTGACGAGATATTTTAAATATAAGAATGCATCAAACGCCCGTAGACTTTACATTACAGAAAGGAATTCGGAAAGGGAGTGATATGCTTCAGCAGCCTTAAAGGTGTACTCGAAAAAACGCTTTTCCACCTTGAACAGCTCGAAATTTTCCGATACAATTTCAGACTCATTTTAAAAAGTAGAAGCATGAAACTTGCTGAAGGGATTTTTGAAGACACGTATATAAGGTGCCGTGTGGTGTTTTATTAAGCTCAATTCACTAGTATTTGATTTATAAACAATTACCTTCTCAGTATGACCCTTTTTTTCGTTCACAGATCTCCCGCCTCGTAAAAATCTGTTCAAAGTGCCGTTTTTGATAGCTTTTTTTTTTTGCAATATTTTCTGCATTTATCAAAGAATCGATAATCACGGCACCTTGTGCACTTTCTAAATAAGACATTTTGCCAGTTTGATGCATTTGAGAGCAAAAATGAATTCAAAAATAAATCGGAAAAAATGCAGTTTGAATCGAAATACACCCTTAAGGGTGTACTTGAAAAAGTGCTTTTCCACCTTTCAACAGCTCGAAATTTTCCGACACAATTTCAGACACATTTTTAAAAGTAGAAACATGAAATTTGCTGAGGGGATTTTTGAAGAGACGTAAAAGGTGCCGTGTGATGTCATTTTACGCTCAATTCATTAGAGTTTGATTTATGAACAATTATCTTCTCAGTATAACCAGGGTTGAGTTTTTGCCGGCAGAAATTAGTTTCTGCCGTGCCAGTGGCAGAAAGTGGTTATAACAGGTTTTTACCGACTGAAACTGGCAACAACTGGCATAAATTCCTTTTGTGACATAATCCGAGACTTTTTTAATAATAGTATTAAATTGCTTATATAAATTTTATTCAGAATAAATAGCAAATAAAATATTGTGAATAGTTTTTAATTAAAATATAAATAAATTTGTATTAGAATTTGAGAGTTTTGAATCTTTCACAAAGAATCAGTTATATTATTTACAGATAACTGAAAATCGTGAAAATGATATTAAAGACATAAAATTTGTTAATATTGTTAAAATCGTAAGTAAATATCATGATTTATGAAGAAGTTAAATATTTGTCACAAATATTAAAATCTATTGTTGCTGCTTTAGATGAAAGTAAAAAGCATGAATTCTATTATAGTTGCTCATAAAATTAGCTTAACTATATTTAATGATGGAAATATCATGGGAAATCACAAATGGAAGATTCAAATCTCATTTAATGAAGTGTTAGCTTATTTATTTCATCCTAAGTATATGGAACCAAAATTGACATTTAAGCATAAAGAAATAGCAAGAAAATTGCTTTTTGATATTAACAAAAAATTTGTGTCATATATAATAACCCCTTGTAGAAAAATACTATACTCATTTTCCAGAAACATATTTCCTCAACGAAGTCCTAGAAAATGTCTTGCCTTCTGTAGGTGGTCTCCTTTAGAAACAAATACCGGTGAAAATGAGAAATTTTCAAATTTTACATCCTCAATAATGACATTATTTGCAAGTAATGCTGGTCTTAAAAGAATATTTTCAAATTTTTCTTTCATTCAAAACAAGTTAAAAAGCATTTTAGAATAAGAAAGGTTAGCAAAATTAATCTTATATTATAGAATGCTCTTAGTATATTATTACTTTTTCCACAGAAATTAATTTGTTCTTTTAATATTGTAAAATAATTGTACAATATATTTCATTAATTTTTTTTCTGTTATTTTTATGTTAAAATTATTTATTTATATTTTTACAAGAACCATTTCTCTTTGTATACAGTAGTAAATAATTTTTAAGTTGTCTCAGTGTATTATTTATTTTAAAATACTCTAAAAAGTGATGCTAAAATATCATTGAATTTTTTGTATTTTTTTTCTTTTTAAATAGTAATTCAATTGTAAACAATAATAAACTTGTACAGTATCAGATTTCTATTGTGAAAATTTCAGTTTAAGTGACAGAAAATTGTTATACAAAGTATATTTATATAATCCTTTTGAAACTTTTTGCTACTTTGAAAAACATTCATAAACTTTATTTTAATTTTTTAACTAAATTCTTTATATATTAAATACTTGTGTGAATTATGAATCACACAAGTATTTAATATATAAAGAATTTAGTTTAAAAATTAAAGTTTATGAAGGTTATGAAGTTTATGAATGCAGGGTAAAGTTCTTATTAGTATTATTTCTTAGTTTCTGCCATTTTTTGCAACTTACTGGCAGAAACTAGTTTCTGCCATTAACCGGTTATAACCGCTGGTTTTAACAACCCCGGCAGAAACTTGCCAACCCTGAGTATGACACTTTTTTTCGTTCCCAAATCTCCTGATTCGGAAAAATCTGTTCAAAATGCCTTTTTTGATTGCTTTTTTTGCAATATTTTCTGCGTTTATCAAAGAATCGACAGTCACGGCACCTTGTGTACATTCTAAATAAGATAATTTGCCAGTTTGATGCACATGAGAGCAAAAATGAATTTAAAAATAAATCGGAAAATAAGCAGTTTGAATCGAAATACACCCTAAAGGGAGACCCAAACCCCATTTTCGACAAAAAATCATCAAAAGTTCAAAATTTTTTTTGTCTCAGAAAACGATATAATACATATTTGCGAATATCCATGCAAAATTTCAGAACTCGGGAACACTTGGAACAGGTAGCAAATGAGCTTTTTTAATTGTAGTCACTAGAGTTTAAAGGACTAACGGCCATTTTAAAATGCGTTTTCCTGAAAATGACTTTTTCCATATTTTGCCTAAGTTCAAAGTACTAAGGCTCAGTGGTAAAATGATTTAGAAACAGTGTTTATGTTTTTAGAATCTTAAAAAAATTTTGCAACAAAAGTAAGGAGAGATTTTTTTTTAACTATTTCTGAAATTTTACATAAATTGGTAAACATGAAAATTATAACGAATTTAAGAAAATTTACCATGCCTAATTTCTTTCTTTTTTTTTTTTAGCTGATTAAAATAGAAAATTAAAAATATCTTTGCCTAGGTCTTTACCATATACTATAAACACTAAGAAATTTTAGTAATACCAAAATATTGAAAATTGAATGAGGAGTAGTAATTTTAAAAAGTGTATTTTTCGATAATAATAAAAAAAAAAAAAAAAAAAAAAAATCATAAAAATCCCCATAAAAAATATACTTTTTAATAAAATTCCATAGTCCAATAGATCTAAGTTTTAGAATAACGGTTGTTTCAGTCACGCGAAAAGACAAACTCAATTAAACTAAACCTACGGAAGATTTTTATAAAGATACCATATTTTCATTCCAATTTTTAATTATTTTTTTTCTGCATAGTATAGCTGACGATGGTTTGTATAAAGGCCGCTTTTTACTTTTTTCGATACTTATTGTAGATTTTAAATATGAGGATAATATCACTTTTGAAAACGGTTCCGAAAATGAAACTGTCCTGTAAAGAAAAATGAAAAAGAAGAAAAAGGCCTTTGAAGAGATCGCTCTGAGCTATTAAATGGGGAAAAAAAGTGCAGATGAGATTTATTTATAAATTTCGACCGTTGGATCATCGTCAAAAGAATTATCATAAGCTAGTAAATTGTTTCGCTTGACTGAAGTATTCTTTTTAAAATACCCGTAAAATAAATCGAAAAAGCAGAAAATGGCCTTTGTACAAATATATCTCAGCTTCTCAATGCCAAAATAAATAAAAATAAAATAAATAATATTAACAAATTTCGACCGTTGGATTATCATAAGCTAGTGAATAGTTTCGCTTAACTGAAGAATTTTTTTTAATATTCGTAAAATAAATTGAAAAAGTAGAAAATTGCCTTTGTGCAAATCGATATCAGCTAGGCAATATATATATATAAATTAAAAAACTTAAAGATATATTTTTATAAATTTCTACCATTGGATTTCACTTGACTGAAGTAGCCTCTTTAAAATACCTGTAAACAAAATCAAAAAAGTACAAAACGGTCTTTGCACCGAAAGATCTCAGCTATCCAATGCTAAAAAATCATTTAAAAACATTAAAATGTAGAAAAGGGGCCGCTTCACTCAAATGAAAAGACCAGTTCGCTAATGCTAATCCCATGGAAGAAATTTATAAAGATATCTCGGTTGCATTTTAATATTTTTAAATGATACTTTTTGTATTGAATAGCTGAGATTGATCTGAATGCAGGTCGATTTTTACTTTTTTGATTTTGTTTAATTTTTTACGAGAACGTTTTCATTTTCAGAACCGGTTTGGAATGCGAAATCACCCTCATAAAAAAATATCTGTAAACAAAATCGAAAAAATAAAAAACGTCCTGCATTCAGATCAATCTCAGCTATCCAATGCAAAAAGAATCATTTAAAAATATTAAAATGCAACCGAGATATCTTTATAAATTTCTTCCATAGGATTAGTATTAGCGAATGGGTCTTTTCATTTGAGTGAAGCGGCCCCTTAATGTAAATGCTTTACCAATGCAGGTTTTCTTTCCGCCAATCACGAAACCCATGTTAACCCAAGGAAAATTTTAATGAAGTGTTTACTCATTACCGAATATAATTATCGAAATATTATTTTCATACCCAAGAAGTAGACGTCGAATGAAATTTCGTGAGCTAAAGTAAAAGAAAAGAAAAGAAAATTCGTTAAATTTCAAGTAACTAAAAAACCTAAAATTTGTAATGTTTAATTGAGGGAAATTTTCAAATTTCATTATCTTTAAAGACATAATTAAAATTTAAGGAGACAATTTTTAGAAAAGCATTACATCGGCACCGGACCCTACTTTCTGATGGTGGAAATTATATTTCGGTAAATAAAGTAATGAGTAATCAATTTGTTATATTTTCCATAGATGAAATATTTCTTCCCATTCATCAACGCGAAACTTTGACACATTTTTAAACGTAAAAAACATGACATTTACGGGCATGGTTATTGAATAGATTTGTAATTGATTCTTTTTTTTTTTTTTATAAAGGAATTACAACTTTATTTATAAACGATTATTGCTTCAGGAAAACTTTTTTTTTCTTTTTTAGCGCTGTCGCGTCCAGAAATTCGGTTCAAAATATCAATTTTGGTAGCATTTATAAAACACTCTTCTGTCTTTACCAAAAAATAGAAAAAAACTGATTACACGTTTTCTAGATTTTAATTCCATGAGTTGAGCTATAAATTGAATTAAAAAATGTGTCAGAAAATAGGCAGTTTAGATTTGAAAACAACCTCCAAAAAAAAAAAAATCATAAATCTGTTTTTTTTAATTAAACCTTTCTTTCGTCACATTTCTATAAATTGACACTTTGTCTATTCAATTTTAGTAATACACTTATGACGTAATGTTAGTACTTCTCATCTTAACAGAATGCTCAAGAGATGGCGCTAGTTGAAAAGGAAAAGAGGTTTTTTTTACCCTCACGTGTATGCAAAGAAATGAGGAGTGAGGAGAGCGATCAGTTCAGGAGAGCAAAGATCTGCCACTTCTCAGTCTTTAGAAGATTAGTAGGGATAAAAAACATGCATTTTTCTCAACCAATTAATACTGCCTAGGATAAAAATATAGAAACAGAGTTTCGTGTTATTGTATATTATTGTCAATTCATTTGCAAGTGATAGATCTATTTACTTCCACTTTCGAGCATTCTTGGTTAAATTTTAGTTCAAAAACATAAACCAAAGTTACCAAAACTCTACAATATTAGATTTATTCATAATCGTTTTTAAGTTATATTCCCTAAACAGAATAACTGCATTCTTAATTTTTTAGAAAAATATAAAAAAATAAAATAAAACAAAACTCACAGACTATTTTAAGTTTGCAATAACTTATATAAGGTTTGATTCTTATGTACATTAAAAATGTAATATAATGTGCATTTTATTAATGTACTAGTGTACAGGGCCGTAGCTAGAAATGAACAATAGGGGGGGGGGGGGGGGGGGGGGCTCATATTTTTAGTTTTTCTCTCTCTGACGCAGAAGTATAAATTAGTGCATATTTGCATTGTAGATTAAATTTTCTTATTAAATTGTTGTCATAACTTCATTTTATGCTAAGAAAATAATAGGATGATGAAAAATTTGAGTGCATAACTTGTCAAAATTAAACATCATGTTAGCTTCATATGTGCAAATAGAATGAGCGAATGTTGAAACGTTTATTTTAGATACAATTTAGTAATTCTGCAAAACAGTGAAAGAGCCTCAAAACTAAGTTAGATTTTGAGAGAAAATTTCCTTTGAATTTTTTGGAACAGAAATTCATTTAGTGACCTTGGAATCTTTTCCAGGGGGGGGGAGGGGGGCTCAGAATGTTTTAGGAGGGTGAGCTGAGCCACCCATAGCAACCCCTTAGCTACGGCCCTGCTAGTGCAGCTAAAATTAATAGTTTTATAATTACGATTTTTAAAAAAATTGGGGGATTGTGCAAAAAAAAACGTGTTGATAAAGCATACCTGCCATGGCTTTTTAATTGTAATATACTTATAGGACCAATTTATATAAATCGCACAACTCCGTAGTCAAAAAGAAATTAGGAAATATTTTTATTTTAAAATATCTTATAGATCAGCGGTTCCCAACCTGTAGTTCGCGAGCAATCGAGGTTTGTCACAAAAATACCTTTATTTCGCTTGTTTAAAGAGTATAAGAATTTCAACAGCAAATACATTTCTGGGGAAAATCATTAATTACCTTCGGGATAAATATACAAATAGAAAATCCAGAAATATCTAAATCAGTTTTGAGGTCCTTGATTAGGTTTAACACGAATCAGTTTGTTAAACGGTCTATTTACTTTTGTTATTTATAACATTTCAGATATTATTCTGTTTAATAATCAAACATTGTATTTTAACAGAAATAATTATCAGCGTGAGTACGAGACAATAAAATCAGGTTTGAATAGAAATTTTAAACTGATCCAAAATCAGAATTTGCTTTAACATGTCAATTTGAAAAGTCGAAATTTAGACTAACATGCTTCAAACCAAAATTCTGGTAAGAAGTTCAACAATTTGGCATAAGTAATTATTTAAACATAGATAATGTATCTCACATCATTGACCAACAGATAATTGTTAAACATTAGTTTCAGAAGTATAGCTCCAAGAGCAAAACAGTCATATGATAACCAAATAAATTATTTTTTGAAAAATTGTAAAGTTTATATTTTCATACAGCCTTTAGATACTATCAGCTAGATTATAAAAACTTTATCCATTCTTTAATATGAAAAAAAGTTTAATTTTTGTATGATTTAGTTCTAACAAAATTATGATACTTTGAATTTTATGAATTTTTAGGCATTAAAATTGCATTTTCTGATATTAGAACCCATAGCTGATCTGCTGGAAAACACTGAAAATTCCTAAAATCATCATAATTTGTTACATTTTGGATATAGAAGAATGGCATTTTTACTGTTCTATTTGTAAAAACATGAAAAAAGTTTTTTTAAACACAACTTAGATAGGACCCATGGATCATAGAAAAGTTTAACTTTCATAACATTTACAAAAATAATTATTTTCATAAATTGATTTTTATATGATGAAACATAAACATTTTTGCATTTGGAGCTGTTACTCTAAAACAAAGGTTTGGTAATAACTATTGTTTAATGATAAGAACAAATGTTCTGCAACTATGTATATATCTAAATAGTAAGATGGCCAGTACTTAAATTTTTTCATGTTTCTAACTTTTCCACGTCATTTTCCATGAACACTTCAAGTCAATAAAATCATGATTGTACACAAAGAAATGCATTGAAATTTCTCTGTTTCTATCAAGATATCTTTAAATTTGAAGATTTTAATCCAAATTCAACCCCACTAGCAGAAAATTCTCCAAAACATAACATCATGTATTATATATTTTGGAAAAATACATCAAAATATACTATATCATCAAAATATATTTCAGGAACAAAAAATAATCTGCAGATAAAATATTTTTTACAGTTGAAGCCCACTTAACTGTAGTATTTTTAAGTATTTTATAAATTTTTATTAATAATAATCTAAACTTTTTACTTTAAGTAATAAAGAGCTAAACATAACATGAAACAAAATAAAGGTTTGATGTAAAAGAATCTGTAAAAGAGATAGAGAGAAAAAAAAAATAAAATCTGTGACACCCATCTTTAACTTTTTGACACCAGGCCATAATGCTGCTAAATTCTATGACTTCTCCAGATTTAGCCCAACTTCCAGGTTGGCTAGCCACACTTAATAATACACAAGATGTTATAAATCATTGATTTTCTTTCTTTTTTTTTTTTTTTTTTTTTTTTTTTTTTGTCCTATATCCTATATCAACTGTGACTTAAAACTTGGTCAGCAAAATCTGAAATTCCTCTTATGTTAAATCTATGAATGTGTGAATGCAATTATATTTTTAAAATATCTCCTTAGAAGATTAATATTTTTCATTTATTTTTTCTATGAATTGTTATTGGAAACAAATGTCTCTTTTAATTTTCAGTCGCAATATACTTCAAAAGTATGCACATAATTTCTAATTTTATGAGTTAAAAATCTTACCAAAACTGAGCAAGATTTTAACATTCAAATAAAATTAAAACATATTTTAGAAGTATTTTGACAAAAAAAAAAAAAAAAATAAATAAATAAATGAAATAATAAATAAATAAATAAATAAATAAAATGATAATACATAAATAAATATATTAATTTCCTGAAGAGATGTTTCAAAAATATGAATGCATAACATGCCTTTCTGTTTAACATTAGCAAGGGGAATTTGAGATCTCACTGACCTTAACATCATAATGTAACATTATAAATGTGACAAACAACTGAATTTCTTAGATAATTGCTGTAATGTATTATATTATGCAATCTCATGATATACTATTACAATGCATTTTCTTCATGTGAACAAACATAATATAATGAAATTGCAATACTCATATTTTCTTTTATAGGGATTCTGATGAGAAAAAAGAAATACAATTATATAATGTGATAGTTGAGATAAAAGGTATGTAACAAAAAATTATTTTTCTTTTGAAAAGAAAATGATATAATGGGTGATTGGTTAATTAATCGATTCAAGTATGATGTTTACTAATAAATGACAAAATTATAATTAGATTTTCATAAGAATTTTATTATTTGATAATTTTTTTAAATATATATATAATGTAATGACAATAATACCTGTGGGGCCTTACAGTACCTGTCCAGTATGTGCTGTATGAATGTAAAGGTATCGAATATTCTGTATGTATTCGGTAATGCTATCAAATATTCAGCTAGGATAAATATTGAAATATTTCATTTGCTAAATATTCAGTTTGGCCAAATCAATACTTAAATTAACACTCTTTGTATAGAAAACAAGAATCATAATCCCTTATTCAGTCAAAATATAGTGTATTTGACTTGTTAAACTTACAATTTTGATTGTTACTTTAACAGTAATGAACATATTGTAATATTTTTAACAGTATACTGTGTCACCATTCAAAATTCAGTCATTTCAAATGATGTCTATTTCAAACAAAGAAAAGCCAATATAATCAAAATCTCACCCTTAAAACATCTTGTTGATCAAAATGAAAGTATTTGTAGTTCCTTACATTGCATTATCAATAAATTATTAGGTATAGTGAGCCTTTTCCTTATTTTGAGTGTAAGGCATTGGATTTACACATGGGATTAACCTTATAATATAAAACTATGAATTTGCTTTATGTGTTTTTAAGTTAAACTAGTGTTCATTCTAGGCTATTTTTGAAGGGCGCAGCACCATGCCTTCTTTCAAATTTACAAAATGCACCCTGCCCTTTTTAAAAGTAACAAATGCACCACTAGTTTCACCCAGATATTTTTAATAAAATATTTCTGAATTCCATGTATTTCTAAATATGTGTGCTCAAAAATGATATATTTTTTTTTCATTTCATTAGGAAAAAGAACATGAAACTATTCAATAATGTTTGAATTGTATTTCTCATTTTTGTATCATAAAATCATTTGAAATTAATGCTGTTTGATTTATCAGATTTAAAAATTATGCATTTTCCTGCTCCCCCCCCCCCCTTTGAAAAGCAATAACAATTTTTTTTCTTGCAAAAATGCCCTTTTCTGCTGCAGTAGTGCCCTTTTTGGTGAATAGCACCATGACCTTTTGATTTCTAGAGTGAAGACTAGTTAAACCATTTTTGTGATTTTCACATACTCCCTGGGGTTACAGGGCTGTAGCTAAGGGAGTGCTTTGGGCGGCTCAGCCCCCCCCCCCCCCTAAAATATTTTAAGCCCTCCCTGGAAAAGATTCCAAGGTCTGAATTTCTGTTCAGAAAATTCAAATGAAATTCTGTTCAAAAATCTAATTTAATTTTGAGACCTTTCACAGTTTTGCAGAAATACTAAATTGTATCTAAAATAAGTAATTCTATCCTCCCTCATACTATTTGTACATATGAAGCTAACATGATGTTTAATTTTGTGCCAGTACACTCAAACTTTTCATCATTCTACACTTTTCTTAGTATAAAAAGAAGTTATTACAACAGTTTAATGAGAAACATAGTACTTACAATGTGAATATGCACTAATTTATCTTTCTGCGTCAAAGAGAGAGAGAGAGAGAGAGAGAGAAAAAAATTATGAACCCACCCCTACAATCTCGAGCCCCCCCCCCCCCCCCTATTGATCACTTCTAGTTACGGCCCTGTGGGTTAAGCATACCTCAGGTTAAGGATTGTTACCTAAGATTAATAAACCATTCACACAAAATTTTTACTGTCCAAGCAGTTCATTAACTCATTGCACATTCTTTCGTATAAAGTATGAAAAATTATAATTAAAATAGGATTTGTATGTTACTAAGTTTAGGTATTATAACTAGGAGATAATCTGACTACCAGCAGCAAATAAATGGTTGAAGGAAATTAAACCAAACAATAGAATTAATTATTTTAACATCATTTAAGAATGAAATTAAATTAGAACTATACACAGTCAGGGTTGCCTCTCTAATCTTGAAAAAAAATTCCCTGTATTTTCCCTGTACTGCAACGCATTTATTCCATGTCAAGTGCGAAAAAATATATGCATGTATGAAGGCTAATTAGAAATGATATAATTTGCCATTACCAAATTCCCTGTGTTTTCCAGATTTTTTAGGATTTTTTTTTTTTAATTCCCTGTTTTGGGAGGAGATTTAAAATTCCCTGTGTTTTCCCGATTTTCCAAGTTCTCCAGGTTGTGTGGCAACCCTGACAGCACATTTTAGTTTATCCGGTTTGAATAACAAAAACAGCAAAATTGCTATTAATAATTTATTAATAACTTTATAAATGAATGATCTGTCGCTTTCACAACTAAAGGTGAAAAAAGAAAAATTCCATCGATATATGCGATATTTTATATTTTCCAATATCACACATGATTAAATTTAGCACATCTTTATTTATAACAAATTAACACCTTGTATTAATACATTTTTTCTAATTGCTAAAATTGTATAAGAATAAGATTTTTAAAACAGTAAAATAGCTTTATTTAACTCGACATGTTTCAACTCTTCACCGAGTAATTTTCAAAACAAAAATGATATTCTAAAGTTGCATGGTCTATGGAGCACTATTGTAACTACTATATGAAGAATTACTATAATGGAATGACAAGCCGAAAATTAAAGTAACATGTTGCTGACATTAAGTGTGTATTCCAATGCAAACTGCTTATTTTCTGATTTATTTTTAAATTCAGTTTTGCTCTCTAATGCACTAAACTTTCAAATTCTCTTATTTAGAAACTACACAAGGTGCCATGATTTTCAATTTTTTGATAAATGTAGAAAATATTGCAAAAAAAAATGCTGCCAAAAACGACATTTTGGACCAAATTTTGCGAAGCGAGAGATCAGCAAACGAAAAAAATTTTCACGCTGAGAAAATAATTGTTTAAAAATTGAATTCTAATGGATTGAGCGAAGAATGAAATCACAGGGTACCTTATACGTCTCTTCAAAAATCACCTCAGCAAGTTTCATATCTTACCCTTTAAAAATGAGTCTGGAAATGTATTGGAAAATTTTAAGCCGTTGAAAGTAAAAAATTATTTCTCTGAATACACCCTTAAATATAATAGAAAAACAACATCCCTGGCAAAACTACATCAAGAAGAAATTTTGAAAAAGGTGTAAAAATAAGATTTTAGAAACAGTAAAATAGTTTATGTAATTGTTGATGTCTTTCAACTATTCACCAAGTAATTTTCAAAACAGATAAAAATGATATTTTAACGTTGCACTGTTTATGATAATCTAAAGTTGTATATAAACTTCAACAAAAATAAAATAGTTTTTCCCTCCAAACAATATTACTCATCCATTATAAGAGAAACAATAAAAATTCTAACACATAAAACTCCATATGTAGCGATACAAAATCCTTCAACTTATCAAAAGTATGGCATGTGTTACTTAATGGTTTCAAAAATAGAAATAAAAATCCAATTAAAAAAAAAATAGCATGTGTCACATGAAAAACTGAATTATTGTATTTCAGTTAAATGCACCATAAACAGTGTAACTTTAGAATATCATTTTTATTTATTTTGAAAATGACTGTGAAGAGTTGAAACCTGTCAACAGTTAAATAAAGCTATTTTACTGCTTTTAAAATCTTATTCTTACTCTTTTTAGCAATTAGGATGTGTTAAATTTATTTCAATAAAAAGAAGCATGTTCCAAAATGTTTTGAACCATTCTTTAACAAGTTTTTTTGGAACAACTGCCAATAGTACAGCAGTAGGAAACAGGATATCATTTTGTTTGGAAAACAAATGTAAATTTGCTCTAGTTAAATTCATTATCTTTCAACATTAATTTAATGACATACAACATTATTGAATAAGTGAAAAGTGAAATCTTATGATAGCAG